>CM069141.1:20673655-21301155 GCA_035221665.1 Okamejei kenojei | reverse complement strand
TATTTGGTTAGGTTTTGGTCTTGACGAGTTTCAGGTATGATTTATATAATATCTTTACACAATATGTTAAAAATTTAGGTAGTTCCATGAGTTGGGTCACAAACCTGAACAGAGAAGCTCCTCGGCCCACAGCCTAATGTCTGGAGTACTGTGTGCAGTTCTAGTCACTAGACTATAGAAATTATATAATTGCATGGGAAAGGAGATTCACCAGGTTCTTCTTAATATTTCAGCTAAGAAGAAGAACTGGATAGACTGGGTTTGTTTTCCTTATGGGGTGGGAGGAGACCTAATTAAGGTATACAACTTTACGAGTGGCAAATATATAGTCGATAGTAAGAAATGTCTATAACAAGATGGCCTGAGTTTAAAGTAAGGATTGAAGATTTAGAAATGATATCAACATTTATTAAAGGGTGGTTGAAATCTGAACACACTGCTTGAGAAGTAGAGGCAGGTATTCTCACATTTAAGAAGTATGTTTATAAATATTTCAAGCACTGTGGCATAGTAGGTTACAGGCTAAATGCTGAATTTAGTATAGGATGGCAGAGTGGGGCAGCGGTAGAGTTGCTGCCTTACAGCGTCAGGGACTCGGGTTCAATCCTGACTACAGGTGCTGTTTGTAGGGGTTTGTACATTCTCCCCATGATCACGTGGGTTTTCTGGGGGTGCATCAGTTTCTCCCATACTCCAAACACATACAAGTTTGTAGGTTAATTGGTCGATAAGTTATAGAATTGTCCCTAGTGTGTCGGATAACGTTAGGGTGATTGTTGGTCGGCGCAGGCTAAAGGACCTGTTTCCGCACTGTATCTCTAAAGTCTAAAGTAAAAAATTACGTCATACCTGGCTGGAAGAAGTGGGTATCTGTCCAAGTGTCTTTTAAATGCTGTTATATTACTTGCCTCAACTATCTCCTCTGGCAGGGGGGGTTACACAAAAAGCTGGAGAAATTCAACGGGTGCAGCAGCATCTAAGGAGCGAAGGAGATAGGCGACGTTTCGGGCCGAGACTCTTCTTCAGACTGGTCAGAGATCAGGGAAACGGGAGATACAGACGGTGATGTGGAGAGATAAAGAACAGTGAATGAAAGATATGCAAAAAAGTATCGATGATAAAGGGAACAAGCCATTGTTAGCTGTTTGTGGTGTGAAAATGAGAAGCTAGAGCGACTAGGGTGGGGGTGGGAGATAGAGATAGAGGGAATGCCAGGGCCCGAGGGCTGAGGGAGAGGTGGGAAGGGGAGGAGACAGCAAGGGTTAAAAGAATTGAGAAAATTCAATGTTCAAGCCCAAAGGATACAAACTCCCCAAGCGGAATATGCTTGGTCTATATCGGTATCGGTGAGACCAAGCGGAGGCTTGGCGATCGTTTCGCCGAACACCTCCACTCGTTCCGCAAAAACCAACCCGACCTCCCGGTGGCTCAGCACTTCAACTCCCCCTCCCACTCCGTATCCGACCTCTCGGTCCTGGGCCTCCTCCACGGCCAGAGTGAGCAACACCGCAAGTTGGAGGAACAGCACCTCATATTCCGCTTGGGGAGTCTGCATCCTTTGGGCTTGAACATTGAATTTTCTCAATTCTGTTAACCCTTGCTGTCTCCTCCCCTCCCCACCTCTCCCTAAGCCCTTGGGCCCTGGCATTCCCTCTATCTCTATCTCCCTCCCCCACCCTAGTCGCACTAGCTTCTCATTTTCACACCACAAACAGCTTACAATGGCTTGTTCCCTTTATCATCGATACTTTTTTGCATATCTTTCATTCATTGTTCTTTATCTCTCCACATCACCGTCTATATCTCTCGTTTCCCTGATCCCTGACCAGTCTGAAGAAGGGTCTCGACCCGAAACGTCGCCTATCTCCTTCGCTCCTTAGATGCTGCTGCACCCGCTGAATTTCTCCAGATTTTTGTGTAACCCTCGATTCTCCAGCATCTGCAGTTCCTTCTTTAACACTACCTCCTCTGGCAGCTTGTTCCATATATGCACCGACCTCTGAGAGAAAAAGTTGCCCTTCAGGTTCCTATTAAATCTTGCTCTTCTCACTTTATAACTGCATCTTCTGGTTCTTGATTCCCCTACCCTGATAAAAAGACTGCATTCACCCTCTCAAATACACTCACGATTTTATATACCTCTATAAGATCTCCTCTCAACCTCCTGCTCTTCAAGGAATAAATACGGATTAATAAGGAACATTAGGAGTTGAAATTGCCTCTGGAAAATCCCACTAGGTCTAGGTGATCACAGACTCAATTTGAAGGGATTGGCCATTCAGGGCAGAGACAAGAAGAAATTTCTCTAGCTCGAAGATTGTGAACATTTGGAATTCTCTACTCAAGAGAGCAGAGGAATATGATCATTCATTTACCTGAGAGAAACAGATTTCTAGGTATTAAGGTTACAAAAGTAAATAGGCGGTGAAGGAAAGCCGCACCGAGAGAAAGATCAGCCAGGAATTGATTCAATAACAGAAAGTGCAAGGGCCAGTAGCCCACTCCTACTTCCAGAGGACTAGCTATAAAGAAACTCTGCCAAGCGTTGATTTCATTTACCACAACCACAGCCTATCCCATTGCATGAAGGTCAGCCTATTATTCTTAAGCTAAGAGATGTGCAGTTGGGCTCTTCCTTATTCAACACCAGTTACTTTAGTCAGAGGGTGGTGAATCTGTGGAATTTATTGCCACAGAAGGCTGTGGTGGCCAAATCAATTTATTTTTTTAAGGTGGAAATTGATAGATTCTTGATTAGTACACAGCTCCAGTCCGGTCCAGGGGTTATGGGGAAAAGGTAGGAGAATGGGGTTGAGAGGGAATGATAGATCAGCCATGATTGAATGATGGAGTAGGCTTCATGGGCCGAATGGCATCATTCTGCTCCTACTACTTATGTACATGAACCAATGCATATGGAAGCAAAGCCTTTTAGTTGTTGGTGAGATCAGTCACCTTCTGTGGGAAGAGCTCTAGCAAGGAACCCTTCAGATCATTCCAGACTGCAGCTGATGTTATCAGCAATACATTGCAAGTTACAGTTCACTGTTGCATTCAGAGCATTATAGTTGATCTCCCTGTTAAGGTAAATTATACATAATTTTCCTTATGAGAAATAGCATGAGACAGCGCCGAGATATGGATTTGCCCATATTGCAGGTTTAAAAGTGAGCCACTACAAATTGACACTCAGTTCTCCACATTTTAACATGAAATTAAGACCATCACTCCCAGAGCAAGCAAACAACATGAGACTACTTGCAGAAGATCCATATACTCAACGCTATGTACCCAAGGAGCTTGAATAATTGTTTTACCTGAGACCATCCACTTGTACCAAACATACTTTAAAAAAAAGTGTTCAACCAGTGTGCGACATCCATTCTACTGTCTACCTTTTTAACCAGGACGCCCTGTAATAGTTGCCCTGCTGCCAATCCTGTCCACTGCTCATTTCTGCTTTAAGAACTATGGCATGTTGCAAGTTCTTGAAATTGCACTAATGGGAATGTGATCATTTTTGCCTGCATTAAATACACAAACCCTTGTACTTGGTGTTCCCACTAAAAACCGCGATGGCTTAGCTACAGGATAAACAGGCAACTTTATTGCCCTCTGGCTTACTTTGGTTGTGTATTGACTTTAACAATGGAACTAATTCAAGCTGAAAATAAATGCCCATTCTGAAGCAAACATTCAAATTAAACAAAAGCGGTTCCTTTGTTAACCTGTATGCAAACTGAATATATTCAAAAATGGTACATAGTATGTTTTGCTAACAAAAATGGAATTTGATTATACATTAATGGGTGTGCCTTTGAAAATACAACTATAACAATACAATCTGATAGTGTATGTGCTTTTGCTCATATTTCTCATGGAACAGTGCATAATTGTTTCTGCCATGGTTCTTTTTTCTTTTTTTTGATGCCTTTTAAAATGAGCTTGCAAAGTTTTGTTGGCAATTCCTACTCGACATGACTCCACAATACTAAAACAGACATGAGACACATAAAGGTCACATATTGAAAGCCTGTAAGCCTAGGCCGCCACTGCTCCGGGCCGGTGTCCTGTCAGTCCAGTGCCGTGGGTTAACCCGGCGGGACAGGCATAGTTGAGCTGGAGTTATCGCTTCTTCTCCGCGCTGGCTGTAAGCCTGAGCCGCCACTGCTATGGGCCCGTTTCCCGTCAATCCAGGGTCACCCCGTACATCTCCGGCCACCCCCGGACAGGGATGGGACACTCTGGAGGGGACGGGGACAGTCCAGTAACAATTCAACAGTGCTTGTAGCGCTGGAGACCCGGGTTCGATCCTGAGTACGGATGAAAAGCGGTTCTGTTTCCATGCAGTAGCACAGCTGCCGAGAATGTTTGTCACGAGTGATCTTTGCCAAATACCATGATTCCTTGCATTTCTCAGAATACTAAACTTGCTCATTCCTGAGCTGGGAGTTGTAAAGGTGGAAAACTATTCTCTGGAAGTGCCATTAACAGCATCCTTTTAGTTGAGGAAATCAAATTCAAAAGTATTAAAAAGCAAAATAATTCCAATAAACTATGAACTCTTTAGAAACACACACGTAATATATCAATAGTATTAAAATTTAAAAGCTAAAATTTGTTTTGGAATTTGACATGATCAACTGAGCAGTTTTACGATATCTACTCTTCCATTGCATTGTCAAAGACAAGTTCCCGATCCTTGCTCTTAGTATTTACAAATACCTTACAGAAGAAATTCAAATTTCTTTTTGAGGTTAAGCAGGCAGTGCTTTTTTCTTAATGCGCGAATACCAGAAACACTACCGATGATTCACTGCGAAAACTGATAGTTTGTGTGATAAATAATGCTTCATCATTAAAAGGTTTCTCTGTAACCTTAGGAAGGAGGTAGGAAGGAGATGAGGAGAAATTTATTTAGTCAGAGGGTGGTGAATCTGTGGAATTCTTTGCCACAGTAGGCTGTGGAGGCCGTGAGTAGATTTTTTAAGGCAGAGATAGATAGATCCTTGATTAGTACAGGTGTCAGAGGTTATGATGAGAAGGCAGGAGCATGGGGTTAGGAGGGAGACATAGATCAACCATGATTAATTGGCGGAGTATACTTGATGGGCTGAAGGGGCTAATTCTACTCCTATCACTTATGACCTTATGTAACAGGTTTTCTGGTGAAAATACTTGCTTACAAAATTCAATTCTTGTCCAATGTTCCTTTAAATGAGGGATGTCCAAGAGTTGAACACAAATTCAAAATGTCAACTTAGCAGTGGCCTGGACATTTGATAAACAAGGTAACTGTGAGATGCATGCTTGTTAAATTTATTGCTGGCAAGTTCACATTGATTAAACACTTTCAGGGATTTGTTCATAATTGAACGTTAGTCTTCTTTTGTAAATATACAGTGACCTGATAAAGTGAACACAGTTTTCACAATGTTAACTTTGTTAAGGCCCAAATGGTAACACAAATTGTTGACTCGCAAACATTAGAGATGATTTCTGGGACAGGAAATATAAATCTAAAAAAAATAATTGGGCAAACCTACAAAAGAGAATTGCACCAATAATATCAGTTGTTTATATAAAGGAAAAATGTTCCCGATGTTGGGGGAGTCCAGAACCAGGGAGTCACAGTTTAAGAAAAAGCAGCAGGCAATTTAGGACTGAGATGAGGAAAATCCTTTACACCCAGAGAGTTGTGAATAGAAAATAGGTGCAGGAGGAGGCCATTCGGCCCTTCGAGCCAGCACCGCCATTCATTGCGATCATGGCTGATCGTCCCCGATATAGAAACATAGAAAATAGGTGCAGGAGGATTCTCTGCCACAGAAGGCAGTGGAGGCCAATTCACTAGATGTTTTCAAGAGAGAGTTAAATTGAACTCTTAGCGATAAAGGAATCAAGGGATATGGGGAAAAAGCAGGAACGGGGTACTGATTTTAGATGATCAGCCATGATCATATTGAATCACGGTGCTAGCTCGGAGGGCCGAATAGCCTACTTCTGCACCTATTTTTCTATGTTTCTAAAATAATAAAAGTTAAAAAATTAAAACTGAGTGAAGATTGAGACATTTCACACCTGCATTCTAGCAAAACACAATGCCTATTGATTGCTCTATTAATTCAAATTGCAATGCAGCAACTTTATGCAATGAGACGCACACATAAAATAACTATATAGATTGGAACCCTGAGTTACAGAAACACAAAGTTGTGAGTTTTTGTTTTATATCTGTTAACAACAATTTATCTCTAGGTGCCCATCGATATTTATCCTCATTTGGTATTGCTAAACATGTGATACTAATCTCTGAAATTTAATACCATTGAAGTCTATTTTGGAAGCAGAGCAGTAGCACAAGCAACGATATATTTCACATTTAGCAATACTAATCAAGGAGGAACTTATGGATGCAAGCTAATATTGCCCTCTAACTTGGAATTGTAAATACAATTATTTCAACATCTGATTAGAAAATGTGATTACCAAGATTTTCCAAAGGCATCTAATAGTTCTGTAGCACTGCAATATGATTAATTTATCAGATTGGGCTGTGATATACAGTGCTTACTGTTGCAATTATAGTTGCATACTTACTGTATTATTCCAGTGCATAACATTTTACTTATTACTTTATAAAACAGTATTTTCAAGAAATTGATGGGTTCATGCACATTTTATTGAATAGTAAAAAAGTGTTTTGAGTTTCCAGAGGACATGCTTACAATGTCAGTGTTTCAAATAACAAGTTAAATGTGAAGCCTTGGGTTCCAGATGAGAAAATTACAAGAGGAATTACAAGATCAGATTCATGAAAATCTTCAAAAAGTTTTCACGCTTTGACAAAGCAAAAGATAACAAAAAGTGGAAGAAAATGGATAATATGCTTAACTTAACTTTTAGTGAGGCACCACACTGTGCCTTAATTAATTTAACAGTTTTGATACCCATGCTATCATGCATTGGCAGCCAAACATGTTGCTTTGGACTAGTCAACGTTTCACTGAATATGCTCATTCGTGCTATCAGCCACTCCTTTACACACAAATAAATTAAAAAATACAAATAGTTTCAACTGTCAAAGTAACTTCAATGTTTGTACACCATTTGCAATAACTCAAAAGCTTTACCAATTCTGCAGAGAGAAAGCAAGTAAGAATACAACACAGGCAGATTTTTTTTTAAAACACAGCACAAATATAGCTCCACATATTGTTAAGAAACTTAATCACATGCATAAATGCATTCTACAGATGCTGTACAAATCCTAATTCTGGCACTATAGTGGTGCACGTTAATTACTTTACAAAAAATACCGTGCCATTTGTAATTGTTCATTACAAGCAAGTGACAAGCAAAACCTAGTTAGTTTATGTCAGAACTTAGCAACAAAACAATAAATACCAGTAAATTTAGATTCCAATTACAAGCAACATGATCGGATATTAGATTATCATCAAACAGACCTGATAGCATCCAAATACACAGAAGTCGGGCAGGGAATTTTATACAAAACAGAATCATTTGGTATATGGCATTTGAAATATTTTGCAACTTCAAATTTGTTTTTCTAAGACTTACATAATTCCAGAATTGTAATACTAGTAGCAAAACTTTTATTTTAAATTAAGTTATATTAATCATATAACTATATTTATGCATGAAACATTTTACTTTTAACGGTTTTGAAATGCTTGGTGCTACTTCTCAAATGCACCATTGGATGTATCAATGTGAAACAATTTACCCAAGTTTACAAGAGATCTTTGTAAATGTCTACCCTTGCTTTCATTAGTGAAAATAAGTAAACAACTGAGCAGCCTCAGAGCACGCCTTAATACATAACATGCGTTTAGTCTCACCTTGTCTATAAGCACTGATGGCAGTCCCTCTAAACAAGATGGCTAAGGTTTCCAGCTTTCTAACACTAATTTTCTGAGTGGAAGTTATGGGGCTTTGTGTTTTCTTTGTTATAAATTTATTCAAACTGTTTGCTTCTGAATGAGCAGTGTGCTGTCGTGGATATCAGAGGCTGGAACACCAAACAGTTGACACAGTACAACTGCAAAGATATTGAAGTCTTAAAAGCAGGTCACTGTATGTTGCTGTTGTCATCTGTCCCATTTGACTCGGACATATTCATTTTCCCGGTTGAATGAACAATGCCAGAATTGGATACTGCATCTCTTCGAGGTGGCATCCTCTCGTTGATACGGTCCAGGCCTTTTGCTTCTTGAAAACTACTAATTTTATGCTGAGGTGTAAATCCTCGGATGGCTAGAATTGGGTTATTGTTTCGGGTAAGTTAAAAAGCAGATAAAAAGAAAAAAAAAGAAAATTAATTTCCAAATTCTATTATTACAACCACATACAAGTGTAAAAATGAAGGTCCTGTCTGATCAATACTTAGTTTCACTTTGTCAAAAATGAATTTGTGGCAGATAGTTCCCAGGGGTTTTTCTGATTGCCATGGAAATATTAGTTCTCTGAGACTTTTTGCTAGATCTTCTGCTGATGTAACAGTGGACGCTCAGCTGGACCATGTCTCAATAAAACTACATGGAATTTACCCATTAATTGAATATACCTTATGATTTTTTTTTTTACTTCAGCATCAATCAATTTTGTTGGTGATTTACTATACATTTGCTCCATTTGCATTAAATTTTCTTTGCTAAATGCCATCAGCTTTTTCTGCAAACCAACCAGCAATTCAGCATATTTAGTGCTCATGGATTTAAATATGTAATGACATTTTACAACTATCCACAGTGAAACTATAACATAAACAACTGGCACCATTGACAAATATCTAGTGCAGCAGAGCAGTCACTGTTGCATACTTCTGGAACTTAAGGTTTTAATTGGCAATTGGATGAAAACTCCTACACATGACTGAACATGACTGAACACTTTGCCTGTCCCACAAACTTTCTGTCTCTGAAGATGGTGTTTTCTCACGCACAAATATAGTTTGGATTAATCCAAAGAAGACAATCTCCATGGGGACAGTCAAAGGTCAATGTCATAAAACATGGCAAAAATTACAAGACCTTCAAAAGGAAATTGAAATAAAAAGAAAGCAAACTCTTGCAACCTGCAAGAGTTTGAGGAGCACTGCTGTTCCTCTGTACAACAAACATCACCAGTCACCAGACAACGACTTAGCCAACAGTTGTTGTTTTTGCTCTTGTGTACTGCAAACATATCTTTAGGGATGAATGCTTGGCTACCTGGACAAATTGATCAGCTGTACTTCACAGCACTGCACTGTTAAATTTAGAAGTCAACAAGAACAAACTGTGCAACTGGAGCTAAATAATAAAAAGGATCAATACACATAAATGATGGAGTTTGTTAAAGCTGCAGAAAGTCACGGTTATGGCAGGTAGCTCACTTTCTACTTTCATAGGCGTAAATATGGCAAAGTGAAAAAATATCCACTAGCCTACTTTTTCAATGAGAGATGAATTAAACTAAAAATATAATTACAAGTTGAAAATTCAACGAGTCAGTTCTTTCTTATTTTTATCTACCTGTTTCTTCAAGATTAATCAATCTATTTACGCCCATGGCTGTTACCATAGAACCTGAAGAATGTTTGTGAAATAAAATAACACCACTAAAGTCTATCACAACAAATACAGGAATGCCCCATATTACCTTCATGAGTTTCAACACCCTCAATGGCTTCAATAGCCTCAACAGTAGCTGAAGAGAAGAGAAGGGTTGCATGCAAAATGAATGAGAAAATTAAGAGGGTTTTCAGTGCAGGAACAGCAACATGTTGAAAACAGGAGTCCCCACTGAGCACATTGTGGGAATGGCAATTGCATATACACTACATTAAAAATAAAGCATCAATATAGTTTCAACAAAAATGGAGCCACATTCTTGTGCTTATAAAGGGATATGAACAAAATCGACGAGCAGGTGTGAAACGATTATTTATAATAAAGGAATGGATAACCTTAGAATTAAATCATATAACGATACAAGAATATTAAATGACCTTGAGGCAGTTCATGGGACAGAAGGATTCGTAGACTATGGATATAAAATGTAAAGTTCATTTTCATATATTGAATACATACTGTAAAATTATTGAGATACAATAGTGCAACTTATGGAATATAAACAGATGTAAATATATTACAGTTATATCATCCTGAAAACAGATTTTTTTTTGAGGAAATATATCTGCTTCAGTGACATATGGTAGTGCAACTCAATCTTCTTGTGGTGAGCAATACTGAAAATTAATATTTTAAAACTAAATAAATAGTGAAAATACTGGAAATTCTTCCGATATATAAATTGTAATAAAAAATTTCACTCTCCATGGACTCCACCTGACTTTTGAGTATTTCCAGAACTTTATGGTTTCATTTTAGATTTCCAGCATCTGTAGTATTCTGATTTTGTACTAAATCATAATTTTCTGTTAATTTACTATTAAGAGGTAACCATCTATTATTAATTTTGTATGTCGTAAAATTTCATCAAGTATACCATCTGATGTAGAACATCAGTCATAGAATCATACAGCATGAAAACAGGCCCATCGATTCACTGAGACTATGCCAGCCATCAATCACCCTACTCTCATCCTTTTTTATTCTCCGCACATCAATTGATGTTGATCCATCTCCTGCAGTTATTAGCACTGATCTACATGCTTGGGCAATTTACAATGACCAATAAACCTACCAACCCACATGTCTTTGGGATGTGAAAACATGAGCATTCAGGGGAAATGCAGGCAGTTGTACAGAGAACATGCAAACTTCACACAGATAGAAACATAGAAACATAGAAAAATTGGTGCAGCAGTAGGCCATTCGGCCCTTCGATCCAGTACCACCATTCAATATGATCATGGCTGATCATCTAAAATCAGTACCCCGTTCCTACTTTTTCCCCATATCCCTTGATTCCTTTAGCCCAAAGAGTTAAATCGAACTCTCTTGAAACCATCCAGTGAATTGGCCTCCACTGCATTCTCTGGCAGTTTCACAACTCTCTGTGTGAAAAGGTTTTTCCTCATCTCAGTCCTAAATGGCCTACCCCTTATTCTTAAACTGTGACCCCTGGTTCTGGACTCACCCAACATCAGGAACATTTTTCCTGCATCCAGCCTGTCCAATCCTTTACGAATTTAAAGTGTTTCTATAAGATCCCTTCTCATCCTTCTAAATTCCAGTGAATAAAAGCCCAGTCGACCCATTCTTTCATCATATGTCAGTCCCTCCATCCCGGGAATTAACCTGGTGAGCCTACAGTACGCTGCACTCGCTCAATAACAATAATGTTCTTCCTCAAATTAGTAGACAAAAATTGCACAAAATACTCCAGGTGCAGTCTTACCAGGGCCCTGTACAACGGCAGAAGGACCCAGCATTATGTTTCCTTGAACAGCTGTGAGTCAGTACAAGGCTGTCATTTTCTGCAGTTTATGTCACTGACTTTCCATTTTCAGGTGAGGATCTAAGAGCAGCCTGCAATGCAATTTCAGTGAAGGAATTTTTCATTGACGCACTGTTACCATCTAATGTTCAGAGAGGGTGCAACCTTTTCTGGCATAAATACTATTACAATGGCGAGAACAAAAATCCTGATAACATAGAGGATTCTGAATGGTTATCTAGACCGGCAGGATCAGTAGCAATTGTACCAAAGGTCATAAGGTCATAAGGGATAGGAGCAGAATTAGGTAATTCGACCCATCAAGTCCACTCCGCCATTCAATCATGGCTGTTCTATCTCGCCCTCCTAACCCCATTCTCCAGCCTTCTCCCCATAACCTCTGACACCTGTACTAATCAAGAATCTATTTATCCCTGCCGTAAAAATATCCACTGACTTGGCCTCCCTCTGACTGAAGAAAATTCTCCTAATCTTAAAAATCTAGAAAATAGGTGCAGGAGTATGCCATTCGGCCCTTCGAGCCTGCACCGCCATTCATTATGATCATGGCTGATCATCAGTATCCTGATTTCCCTCCATACCCCCTGATCTCTTTAGCTACAAGGGCCACATCTAACTCCCTCTTAAATATAGCCAATGAACTAGCCTCAACTACCTTCTGTGGCAGAGAATTCCAGAGACTCACCACTCTCTGTGTGAAAAATGTTTTCCTCATCTCGGTCCTAAAGGAATCCCCCCTTATCCTTAGACTGTGACTTAGTGTCATCCGCAAACTTGGAGATGTTGCATTCAATTCCCTCATCCAAATCATTAATATATATTGTAAATAGCTGGGGTCCCAGCACTGAGCCTTGTGGTACCCCACTAGCCACTGCCTGCCATTTTGAAAAGGACCCGTTTACTCCTACCCTTTGCTTCCTGTCTGCCAGCCAGTTCTCTATCCACATCAATTCTGAACCCCAATACCATGTGCTTGTATACTAATCTCTTACGTGGGACATTGTCGAAAGCCTTCTGAAAGTCTAGATATAACACATCCACTCTGCTAGTTACATCCTCGAAAAATTCTATAAGATTCGTCAGACATGATTTACCTTTCGTAAATCCATGCTGACTTTGTCTAATGATTTCACCACTTTCCAAATGTACTGCTATCCCATCTTTAATAACTGACTCTAGCAGTTTCCCCACTACCAATGTTAGACTAACTGGTCTATAATTCCCCGTTTTCTCTCTCCCTCCTTTTTTAAAAAGTGATGTTACATTAGCTACCCTCCAATCCTCAGGACCTACTCCAGAATCTAAGGAGTTTTGAAAAATTATCACTAATGCATCCACTATTTCTGTGGCTACTTCCTTGAGTACTCTGGGATGCAGACTATCTGGCCCTGGGGATTTATCGGCCTTTAATCCATTCTTTTCTTCTTCTTCCTAAAAGAACGTGCTTTACTTCTGAGTCTATGACCTCCAGTCCTAGACTCTGCCTCTAGTGGAAGCATCCTCTCCACATCCACTCTATCCAAGCCTTTCACTATTCTGTACGTTTCAATGAAGTTCCCCCCCCCCCTCATTCTTCTAAACTCCAGCGAGTACAGGCCCAGTGCCGACAAACGCTGATCAAAGGGAGGGTGAACAAAAAAAAAAGAAACAATTGAAAGAAATAGAAAGAGGGAGTATATCAGTTGTAACAAAATCAGCTTAATAGCAAGAGGAAGAAAGCTTAACTTCAATAAAAATAATGGTGACATGCATAATCTAATTTGAAAAGATCTGTGCAATGAAGCATTGTAATTAACAAACGTGCTTTAAATAATTTCTGATAGAGGCAATACTGGCTGGATTAAAACACAATTGTTTATCGGACTATCATTCTCTAGTATGCTGCAGCAAAACACAAAAGAATATTTGCATGAATCACAAAGACAAAACTTTCTTTATCCAGCAACATATTCCATTTCTTTATTCAGCCCAAAAAGATTGGAATTGAGGGTATTCTTAAACAAACAAATATCTTGAATTTAGTCACACACCACCACTAGTTTTTTTTTCAATTCAGAGCATTTTTTCATGATATATGTGGTGAGTGGTGAACTGGTTGTGGATGACATGTAAGCCAGGAGATTTCAAAGGTGTCACTTCTAAGATGATACTGGGTCTATTGGATTCTCTAGTATTAAAAACAATTAATGTTAAATTGATCTAATTGGTATAAAACAATTTAAACCTCGGTGTGTGTTCTCATAACTTGAATATTAAACTCTGGTTCTGCCTTCGCCTCTTCTGGTGGTGTGCAAATGAGAGTGGAACTTCAACTTACAAATGTCAATGATACCATATATCGCTATGATATTTGGCCATCTTACTCACAGTCCTCCTCAGCTGAGGCACCCCCAAGGATTTTTCCGATCGATGAAAAATAAAAAAGTTATGAGTGTTTTAAAAATCTTGAGATCAGCTGATTGGCCCTCTCACCTGTCAATCACCACAATGAAGGTTTAATAAATTATTCAAACATCTGAAGAGACTTGGAAAAAAATAACAGCTTTTTCCCTGTGCTTACAGCTGTGACATCACAATGGGATTGCAGACCTGCTCGCAACATTGCTCTCCAAGTCCTGCTAGCCCTCGCAAGTGCAAATGCATATTTTTAAAGTCACAGTACACTGAGTTCTGCTAGCATTAGCAAGTGCAAATACATTTTTTTAAAGTCACAGCACCATGAGCTCTGCTAGCTAACAAGTGCAAATGCATTTTTTTAAAGTTTAAAACTGAGGGAGGGTGCATAAGGCGAAATGAGCAGCCCCTGCGCAGTTGTCGACAATGGGTGAGTGATGGAATATTGCGTAAGGGAACAGGTTGCGTTAGGGGACTAGGCGTCTCGTGGGGGCTATGGGTGAGTGGTGGAATATTGCGTTGGGGAACGGGTTGCGTTGGGGGATCAGGCCTCCCGTGTGACAGGGACCCAACTTGGCGTAGTATATATATATATATATATATATATAGAAACATAGACATAGAAAATAGGTGCAGGAGGAGGCCATTCGGCTATTTCGAGCCAACACCATCATTCATTGAGATCATGGCTGATCGTCCCCTATATATATCTGTGTGTGTGTGTGTGTGTGCATGTATATAGGAGAAGGCAGAAATATAAATATATATATATATATATATATTTTTTTTTTCTTTATGTGAGTGCATGTGTATACACACATGTATATTTTATACATAAAATGTGTGTTGTTTGGATCTTGGAACCTATAGATGAAATATACTGAAATTACAGGATAAATAAATTAAACTTTGGTGTAGTACCGGGGTATTAATATCTATTAGAGCTTTAATGAAGCTTGACAGCATGGATTTAATATTGATAAATGCTTGAAGGATTTAAGTATTGTTAACAGAACAAAATTACATCATAAATCAATGTGTTTTTATGTTTCAAATTGAAGTGATAATGTGTTGCTTAGTTGTGGCATCAAACTTTACAAGATTGCAGTATCTGCAGTTCTTGTGTCTCCATTTTACGATTATTTTTATGTATTAGATCAGTATTATTTTAAGCATTGTAATGGCCAGCTTTCTGCAGATGTGAAGTACTAATCCTATATCCATCATTCTTTTTATTAGGTGGCATCGTGGCCAGTAGACCTGCTGTCTCACAGCTCTAGAGACCCGGGTTTGATCCTGACCACGGATGCTGTCTGTGTGGAATTTGTACGTTCTTCCTCGACCGCATGGGTTTTCACAAAGAGCACCGGTTTCCTCCCACTTTCCAAAGACGTGCAGGTTTGTAGATTAATTTGGCCTCTGTATATTGCCCAATGTGTGTCGGATGAGAAAGTGGGATAACATGGAACTAGTGTGAACGGGTGATCGATGATCAGCATGGCCTATGGTGGTCCAAAAGGCCCAGAATCCTTGCAAACTTTGGGGTTCAACAAAATTAGGTTAATATTGTTATGACTAAAACATTTGGGTTAAGAAAGCATTTTCAGTAGTGATGGTTTACATTTTCTTTGCAGGAAACTGCTTCTGAACTTTAGTAAAGACCAATTAACTATCATGTTTATACATCTTACTGCTATCACAAAGTTCTACAAACAAAAACTGCAAAAAGCTGTTTGTAGTGTGAAAATGAGAAGCTAGTGCGACTAGGGTGGTGGAGAGAGATAGAGAGAGAGGGAATGCCAGGGCCCGAGGGCTGGGGGAGAGGTGGGAAGGGGAGGAGACAGCAAGGGTTAACAGAATTGAGAAAATTGAAGATGTGGCGAGTGGAGGGGTCATGTTGGAGGTGGCGAAACTGGCAGAGGACTATGTGTTGTGTTTGCCGGCTGGTGGGGTAAAAGGTGAGGACCAGGGGGACTCTGCCCTTGTTGCGAGTGGGGGAATGGGGAGACAACACATAGTCCTCCGCCAGTTTCACCACCTCCAACGTGACCCCTCCACTCGGCACATCTTTCCATCTCCCCCCCGTCTGCCTTCCGCAAAGACCGCTCCCTCCGCAACTCCCTTGTCAATTCTTCCCTTCCGCTCTACCCCTTCCCAGGGCACTTTCCCTTGCAACCGCAAGAAATGCTACACTTGGGTCCCTTCACCTCCCCCCTCCACTCCTTTCAGGGACCCAAGCAGTCCTTCCAGGTCCGACAGAGGTTCACCTGCACCTCCTCCAACCTCATCTACTGCATCCGCAGCTCCAGATGATCTATATCGGTGAGACCAAGCGGAGGCTTGGCAATCGTTTCGCCGAACACCTCCGCTCAGTCCGCAATAACCAACTCGACCTCCTGGTGGCCCACCCACTCCCCCTCCCATCCCGCATCCGACCTCTCGGTCCTGGGCCTCCTCCACGGCCAGAGTGAGCAACACCGCAAGTTGGAGGAACAGCGCCTCATATTCCGCTTGGGGAGTCTGCAACCTCTGGGTTTGAACATTGAATTTTCTCAGGGTACACAAAAAGCTGGAGAAACTCAGCGGGTGCAGCAGCATCTAAGGAGCGAAGGAGATAGGCGACGTTTCGGGTCGAGACCCTTCTTCAGACATTGAATTTTCTCAATTCTGTTAACCCTTGCTGTCTCCTCCCCTTCCCACTTCTCCCCCAGCCCTCGGGCCCTGGCATTCCCTCTCTCTCTCTATCTCTCTCCCCCTCCCTAGTCGCACTAGCTTCTCATTTTCACACTACAAACAGCTTACAATGGCTTGTTCCCTTTATCATCGATACTTTTTTGCATATCTTTCTATCATTGTTCTTTATCTCTCCACATCACCGTCTATATCTCTCGTTTCCCTGATCCCTGACCCAGATCCCAGTCTGAAGAAGGGTCGCGACCCGAAACGTCGCCTATCTCCTTCGCTCCTTAGATGCTGCTGCACCCGCTGAGTTTCTCCAGCCTTTTGTGTACCCTCGATTCTCCAGCATCCGCAGTTCCTTCTTTAACAAATTGCTGCTTTAATTCAGTTTAGGAAATAAATCACTGAATGTTTCCACCTGACCAAACACAATATTGGTTACTTAGAATGAATATTACAAAACATATTGTATCTGTGGGATATTGATATATTACGACATTTAATCTATATTAAGGAACATAATTATCACTGGATAGATTTAAAAATTATATTTCAATTTCCTCATTACTAGAAGTAAGCAAAGACGGCGAACACAAAAGTTCTTACTTTTGAAATTATATTGGGAAAAATTACATTTTAGAACTGGATTTTTCATTCTGAATACCAACTCAAATCCACAAGTTTTAATCGTTTTAATAAGAATGATGTAAAAAGGATTAAAAAGCTCAGTTACTTTCTCCTTTGTATGGCACTGCTTGTGACTTTACAAATTTAATATATACATTTTTGAAAGATTAAATTGAGTGCAGCCTCTCTGTTAGTCTACATAAAATAACTGGGGCAAGATATCTACTCAAATAGTACAAATTATATCAGATGATATATTTTTAATTACTGTGTTCTAGTAATGTCAGAAGAAAAGGAGGACTGTTGTGTGTAAATTACATCGAAGGTCAAGCACTAGATAAATAACATAATTGGCATCAGAGGAATACTGGCTTTTGGTAATAAATGTTATGATCTTGTACTTTGATCAACAAACGAAAATGGTCATGTGTTTTAAGTTTTATGCAAAAAGCCATATTTAAAAATGTTTGTCAATATATAACATAATTACAATTGTTAAATCGTTGTCTGAGATATAAAAAAGGCCTTGGATAAAGTTTATACACAACATTCAAAGAGGCCTGTAGAATAATAAGTACAATAGTTAACATCGTTTATAAATTATTGTCAACAGCTGCAACCAAAACAAAATGTAATGGCACAAAACACATCCTTAGGTGCTATACTGATTTTAAAAAAAGCACTTCAAATTCATTATCATGACCTAATGTATAAATTTGGAAAAGAAAATATTGTTTGTTAAGGGAAGCATCCAAACCTTTAAGTCGGTCATTCAACACCTCTTCATCACATTTTGGTCATGTGAAGAAACATGGGATATATTACCAAGTTAAAGGTGTTATAAAATGTTTGCTGTTACTTAATGATGATGACAATGATGGTGTTGGCAGCGAAGAAATTTAACTCAAGCGATAACCTAGGAATTCATCTGAAAACTGGATTTTTTCTAAAAAAGTATGTTCAGAGATATCAAGAGGAAAAAAGGCATTCGTAAGGAAATGAAACAATCGGCAGAGATGCTCCAAGTATGACTGAATTTGTGAAGGCAACCAATTGAGAATAGACCCACTACTTTAGACAACAGAGGAGATACAATGAAGGAGCATGGTTTTGATATTGACAAAGGCTTGAAGGATTTGAATTTTGTTACAAGAATAAAAGTGCATCATAAAACAATATGTTTTCATGTTCCAGATAGAAGTGATAATGAGTAGCTTGACTGTGACATCAAACATCCCACCAGTTTGGACAACAGTGAGGAGGGCAGAATATTCCCATATCTATCAGTAAGATCATTCATCTATATGATCCAGAGTTATGAAGCAGTAAGTTAACGCACGTGACATTAACATTGTTTCATTGTTTGAGGTGTGATGACAACAGATTGCAGGGAAACTCACCAATATTCTATGATTCAGCATGAATTCTGAGGTGGCCCAATCATAATTAAACTGGGACAGTTCGCTCAGGGTGTGTTTTTGAATGTACAATATGGCTGATTATAAATGATTGAGGGTCAGAGACTGAAGTACAAGTAATTATAAGTGAATTGGTATGAGGCCAGTGAGTGAGGTACTGGGATTAACAGGTTAATGAATCAACTCAAGGTTTGAACATAGATGGGACTAGTAGAAATAGAAAACAAAAGACTGATAACAACCAAAGCAGCTGGATGGAAGGGGTGGGGTAGGTGGGAGCCTTAATTTTGTGGGAAACTATAAACATTACATGGTCAATACTGAAGATGTGTTGGATCAGAAGATGGGAACAATGCTTGTTCGCCTTGATAAGTCTGGAGTAGTGGGTGCCGTTATTGAAGTTGTCTAACATATGTCTTACATGGATAGTTTAAGAAGGAACTGCAGATGCTGGAAAAATCAAAGATGAAAATGCTGGAGAAACTCAGCGGATGCGGCAGCATCTATGGAGCGAAGGAATAGGTGATGTTTCGGGAAGAGACCCTTCTTCAGACTCCAAGTATGAAGAAGGGTCTCAACCCGAAACATCACCCATTCCTTCGCTCCATAGATGCTGCCTCACCCGAGTTTATCCAGCATTTTTATCTACCTTCTTACATGGATAGGATAGGTTTGGAGGGATATGTACCAAATGCTGGCAGGTGGGTCTAGTGTAGCTGGGACATGTTGGCATGTGTGGGCAAGTTGGGCGTAGGGCCTGTTTTTCACACTGTATCACTTTATGACTCTATAACTCTATGACACGATATGGTGATGGACAACAAAGTTATGCACCTAATGTGTCTAGGCCTGTGCTTCTGTAGCTAGAGCAGAGTTTAAACAGGAAATAAATATATGCTCCACTTTTGGTCCAACCCATGCAAGTAACTAACAAGCATAATTTTATGAGAGAATTATTTGATTTGGTATTCTCTAAAACATCTCTTTAAAAATCTTATTTATGTTTGCATTGGGGAGTCAGAATGTATGCAGCTGCTGGTCTACCCCACCCTCCATTCCTGAAACTTGAATGAATAAATTTGGCCCAAGCACTGCCTGCCAAACCATCTCAGACATGAAGATCATCTGACAGACACAAAGCATTTAATTGATGCCAAAGCTCGCAGCTGAATTCTGAACATTGTAGTTTCTGCTGGCACGTCCAAAAAAACAAATGGAATACTGCGTAAATTATCATTACAACTCTTCACTGTTAAAAAAAGGATGGGGAGGACAGATGACAGAATCTAACTACAAGAACATTTATCTATGTGATCCTGAGTTATGAAGCAGTAAGTTAACGTTAATGACATTAAATTATTGCTTCTTCATTGTTTGAGGTGTGATGACAACAGAATGTACGGATATTCAATGATATTCTATAATTCAGCATTGATTTTGAGGTGATCCAGTCATAATTAATGAAATAATTAAAGATATTTAAATTAATGAAGAGGCATGTTCCATTTTAGAGATAAATGGCATCCATGCATTCATTATTTCCACAAATTCTTGAATGTGAATTCTGAAATTATTGGTGTTAGCATAGTATTGTCACGTGTACCAAGATACAATGCAAAAAGTTTATTTCAATTAACTGTGTTAATTAGAGCAGCTGTTCATAAAGAACTAACTGAAGGTCATAGAGGTAAAACATTAATTCTGTTGCTAAGTTCACAACAGCTGTCTAACATGCCGAATATTTCTCACAAGTTTGTCTATATTTTAGTTTATGCCTCATTCTCTAGTGGTTAAGATCCACTTTAAGTCTAAATCAAACAGGCAGCCAATAAGCAAAATTTCAGTAAGAGAAAATTCTTTGAAGTAACATTCATGGATTTTAAAGAGTTATTTCCTATTCTAGAAGTAACTGCGTAAGCTCAAGACATTTGTCACCATCATCCATTCCTGAAATCTGATCTAATAAACATGACCTGTACACAACATGCTAAACTATCTGATTTAACAGGCACAAAAATTAGTGTTGCAAATCCTGCAACTAAGTTCCGCTCCCCAAGATTCCTACCACTGTAAGCACATTGGGTCAAATCTTTACTGGACCAGTACCACTGCCCAGAATGCCTGTCCAATGACCTGCCCTTTCTTAGGGTTACCCATATCTCTGGCCCAGTGACTCGCAGACACTAATGATATGGCCTAAGAAGAGGCAGTCTTTAATGGGACATGAATGAAGCCAGCTCTTAAATGTCGCTGATAGTTTTGATTTGAATCACTTGGGGCAGGGTTTTGTCAGCATTCAAAGCTAGTGCAGTCATTTATTAATTTTAGTAACTATTAAAGTCAAATAAGATTATCTAAAAATCAATAATGTCAAAAAAATATCTATACAAAGCATAAAAAAAACAGAAAACCAACCATAGTTATAAAAAGCTGCTAGCCTTCCTCCCTGCAGTCCTATTATTCACACAGAAATCAACAGGATGCCACTGCCAGATGAGTGTTATCAACAAGCTCAGGGTTTACATGTTTTAAAACATATTGATGGAAGCTCTGGCTTTGACTCCATTTGAACTGTAAATCTCAGCAGTTTAGAACTGGAAACATTTACCAGCAAGATGCGATTCACTGTTTTCCATAGGCTTTCACTGCACCTTGTAAATTAATTGCCAAGATGTAATTTAGGGAAAAGATACTACTGTTAAAAAATATAGAATTTTCTTAAAAATGTCATAAAGCAGACAGGATGAAACTATGTTAGCATATAGTATTAATTAATATCATACATTCTAAGCTATTCCATATAATATAGAAGTCTAAAGCATCTTCTATACACAGTCCAAAATTGCATTTTCACTTAATTTTATTATTTTAAAAGTATGTATCTGATGAAAAGTCAGTCCCCCTTTAAAATAATTCTATTTCTAAGCCACGTATGAAACAGTTTCTTCCTGGCCATTTACATAAATGCACAGCAGAAATCAACGGAAAACAACAAATATTTATTCCGCAGTCTGAAATTGTTCATCCCGCTGCTTTGAGTCAAGAGCAACAAGTGGCTGTGCTTTCCACAGCAGGTCAGCAACTATGTAAAAACTGTGAAACGAAATTCATTCTACAGTGTAGTTATGCACATTTTTATAACATGAATCTCAGACATACAATATAACCCTCACAGATTTTAGAGTTCCTAGATCAGATGATGGGTTACTGTAAAATTCAATCCTTGCGATATATAGAGATTTGACTACACAATAAATGGAAGTAAAAAGGAAGCACTACAAAGAAAAGGGATGTGAAATCTCTGTCTTGCCTTATGCTCTGAAACTGATAATTATGCAATAACTATTTGTTAGATCATAGGATTTTAGATTTATTTGGGTGAAGTTCAACTAATATACCTTGTACAATATCAGCTTGTCTGCATACGAGAACGACTAGCTTAAACAATAGTAATGTTAGTTTAGGAAGAAGAACTATTCATGTTTCTTTAGCTTGCTACAAAACTAAAATATAATTACCCTCTTTTATGTCAAGTGTGGACTTCTAAGCATAATAAATTACAGTGTTTAGCACTTCAAACCTACAGTTCAGAGAAGAGTCATTATTTTAAATTGTTTCTCCAGCATTTTTGTCTACTTTTGATTTTTCCAGCATCTACAGTTCCTTCTTAAACATTTTAAATTGTTTGATAAATCTTCACATCCCCAGCAGAATTTTCTTTAAAAACGTTCATCTTTCTTGCCTTTTAGAATCTATTTTTAGACCTACATACAAGTTATAGAACTCAAAATGATGATTAACAATAATTTTACAAACTTATTTTGAAGTAAAAACATCACATCTATTGTGCACATTTTTCATATTTTGTAATGAGATCTATTGAAAGGAAACAATTTCAGTAAGCGATTTGTTGCCTGGTTGGTTGCATTAGTGAGAGTTTTTTTTATGGAGATAAGATATATTTGTGAATAGATAATTAGCACTGGAGGAAATTCTTGTCATGGTCATCCAGTCAAGTGTCTCACCACAGGGTTTGCTGCTATTTAGAAGTACCAGTGACTTCAACAGTAGAAGCATGGGTGTTATGTTATTGGGCCATTAATTCAGAGGTATAAACTGATGGTCAAGAGATGCAAATTCATTTCCTGCTGCTGAGGATTTAAAATTCAGTGCCTTAATATGAAGAAATCCACCTTCCTTATCTGGTCTGGCTTGCACCTCACTCCAAACCCACATTGTTGATTGATTCTGAACTGATCTCTGTAATGATCTAACAAAATACATAATTCGTGAAATATGAAGGGATGAATAAGAAATATTGATCATGTCAGAGATGCTCAATGAGTTATGCTCATAATATGGAAGTACGTAGGTTATTTGACCCACTATGTCTATGCCAACCATCAATATGTATTTTTAAAAATTGTCCTTTCTTTCTTTTTTTGGAGAATCTTATTCAACCTTGACAAACTTTCCATATCTCTACTGCAGCACATTGCTATCAGGAAGTTTCCCAAGAGCTTTATCAATGATCCTCTTTTTCGACATCAGAAATGGAAATGTCCATTCATTACACCATGCTGTTAATTTCATTTTCCTTTGACATTAAAGGTTGCACCAGTAGATGATAATAATTGTGTCATAAGAGGGCAAGGCAAGGACCCTATCAAACACCAGAAATTCCAACCAATTTCCTTGATACTATTGTCAATGTCCCAGGTGTCACCATTGATCAAAAGCTTAACTGGACCATCCGCATAAATACTATGTGCACAGGAACAAATCAAAACATTGAATATTCTGAACCAAGCCATCCACTTGCTAAAATCTTTCCACTGTCTATAAGGCAAAATATCAGAAGAGTGACGGGACGCACAGACTTGGTGGGCCAAAGGGTGTCTTTCCATGTTGTACGACTCCCAGACAGTATGATTATTTAGAAATCAGCCCATGATAATGGCACCCCATCATCCATAGGAAGCATTTATCCCTCCTCCACAATGCACTGTAACTGCAATGCGTACATCAATAAGACCCAGTACTGTAAATCATAAAGGTTTTATGTAACACCAAAACTTATTACACCAAGAAGAACAAAGGCAAAAGCAAACAGGAACATCAGCATCTCCCAAATTGAAATGATACCACTTCCCTTTTTTGCCATTGAGTAAAAATCTGAATTTAGCAACACTGTGCCACTAGCTGCAACATATTGACTGTAACAGTTGGAGAAGGTGGCTCAACACCACATTCCCAAGAACAATTAACGTGAACAATAAATGGCGGCTTTGCCAGTGACATAAAAATCCCATGAATCAGGTGTCAAAGGTATACAGTTGATTTGTTGAAAATGGTAAATTAACCCATAATATTTAATGATTGCATTAGGTTCAGAGCCGCATAGGGAAGACATTCAGTCACCAAGTAATGAGGAAAGATTGAATTTACTTTCTGCTACGCAACATCCTTAATCATGAAGAAATGCGTGCAATTTTATGATCATTGATATAAAGTTTAAAAAAATAATATTGAAATGAAATTAAAATAGACCAATTTACTTGATAAATCATCTCTAAATGAAACAAAGGAATCCTGCTTTAATTGATGGGTTAATTTTTCACTGATTATTTAGTGGCTGGTTATCAAATGGCTTTGGAGCAATTCTGTAACATAAGACCATAGAATTATTCGATACTACCATCTGATCGTAGCAACTTATCTTAACATTTTTTAATTTGGAAATATAGGAGTCACTCAGCATGGAAATAGGCCCTTCAGCCCAACTTGCACATACCAACCAAAATGCCCATCTACACGAGTCGCACCAGCCCTCCAAACCTTTCCTATCAATGTACGTACCTGTCCAAATTTTTTTTCCAAGTCGTTATGGTACCTGCCTCAATTACCTCCTCTGGCAGCTCGTTCCATATACCCACCACTTTGTGTGAAAAATAGTTGCCCCTCAGGTTCCCATTAAATCATTCTCCTCTCACTGTAAACATGTGTCCTCTCGTCCTTGATTCCTCTATTCTGGGTAAAAGACTGCATTCATCCTATCTATCCCCCTCATGATTTTATACACCTCTATAAGATCATCCTAGCCTGATCCTAAGTCCTAGCCTGCCCACCACTCCATATAGCTCAGGCCCTTGAGGCCTGGCAACATCCTTGTAAATTTTCTCAGCACTCTTTCAAGCTTAATGACATTCTTCCTATCACAGAGTGACCAAACCTGAACACAATACTCCAAATCTGGCCTCATCATCATGTTGTACAACTGTAACATAACATCCAACTGCTCTTCTCAAAACATGACTTATGAAGACCAATGTGCCAAAAGCCTTCTTGAATACCCTATCTATCTGTGATGGACTTTCAAGGAAGAATCTACTTGCACTATTAGAAGACTTTGCTCTACAACACTCCCCGAGGCCCTGCAATTTACTGTGAACCATTTACCCTGATTTGACTTCCCAAAATGCAACAAGTTACACTTATCTGCATTAAACTCAATTAACCATTCCTCAGACCTCTTGCCAGCCCATCAAGATCTTGCTGTAAATTTTGATAACCATCTTCACTATCTTCGATACCACCCACTATAGTGTCAACTGCAAACTTACTAATCATATTGCATTTGTGATAATAATTAAGAAAAGCGCCTTGAACCTTATTGCAATATAATATTTCAACAATAATAATTGTACAATAGGTATTTATGTTGCACATTTAATCTAACATAAAAATGCCCAGAGATTTCAGAATAGTATTATCAAACAAAGTTTGACATCAAGTCTCAGGAGAGACACTAGGGCTTGATCAAACAAGTAGCTTTTGAAAAATGGGAAGAGAGACAGCACGGCAGAAAAGTTTATAAAGATAATTCCAGTGCATTAGTCCTTCCCTGTGTTTGTTCCGGAGGAACCAAATGGGTCAGGCAGCATCTGTAAAGAGATAGAAAGGAACTGCAGATGCTGGTTTACACCAAAGATAGACACAAAATGCTGGGGTAACTCAGCAGATCTGGCAGCATCTCTGGAGAAAAGAATAGCTGACATTTCGTGTCAAAACAGTTCTTCTGAAGAAGGGTCTCGACCAGAAACGTCACCCATCCCTTTTCTCCAGAAACACTACCTGATCTGTGAGTTACTCCAGCATTTTGTGTCTAGCATCTCCAGGGGGAAAGGGACAGTCAATATCTCGGGTCAAAAACCCTCCATCTGGACTCAGCACAGTTGCAGCCAGACCAGCTGAGTTCCTCCAGCAATTTGATTTTCCCTCCAGACTCCAGCATCTGCACTCTCGTGTCTCTCTAAGTACTAAATCTGAGTTCCTTCTATCGCAACCTCCTGGAAACCGCATCCCCTACATTAACTCCTAACTTACAGCACTCATCCAGGTTATTTTGTCAGCTCTGCAATATTCTACACCACTTGCTGCTTTAAGTGGGGTGAATTTCACAAAAATAGATCTCCCTAATCTCCACCCTGCAAATCAGTTCATAATTTGTCAAGCAGAAAGCTATATTTTATGTCACAAGATCAGTAGTGTGTATTATGCATTTCCTTCCCATGTCCAATCATAGATTCAACAATTCCCTGACGTTTCTTTGCCCGTACATTCATTATTAAATAATCAGCCCAGGGTTCTTCCAGAGAAAGTGGATGGAAAATGCGTCAAAGTATTCTCATGTTCAGAAATACATTTGTTAAGAATGAAACATCCTATGCCCTTAACCATCACCAACTGATTTGTTGCTGAGACTTGCAGATGATAAACATCAATTTCCATGGCGTCCACACAAGTCTATTTTGGCAGCTGAGTTATTATCGGGTGTGATTTGTAGCAATGAAATAATTTAACAAAACAGTAATGCAATTCAAGCAGGATCTGTGGAGGCAAAAGAGTAGTTGATATTTTGAATCAAGATCTTGCATCAGAACATGATATTGGGTCGCAAACCAAAACATCATCTATTTGTTTGCCTCCATGGATGCTGCTCAACTCATTGACGTTCTCCAGCAATGTGTATGTTTGGTCCAAATGATTGCATCTGCAGTCTGTTGTATCTCCAGTAATGTAATTCATGTTGTGACTCAAACTCCACTTTTATAAATTTCAGTAGCATGCAGATAAAGATGCACATAACCACCAATGACCTAAATGTTATTACTAATATATTAAAATATAAATATATATCAACTTATTAATTCATTTATATATTTTCTTGTGTGTGATTCCCCAGATCATGCATTTACCTTGACTGAGCCAAAGAATGATGATCTAGCTCAGAGTCCTCAAACCATCATCATCTAACTAGATGATCTAGGAAAGTAGCCAGGCGTTGCCCTCTGTCAAATCATCCCAGCTGACCAAAGAACAAAGACCATCCAGGCACGCATTCCACCTCAGCAGCACCATTGGAATCGGAAACTCAGCGCATCAAGAACCAAATCCAACCGTTTGTGGTGCAACATAATGATAATTTGATGTGTTCTATTCCTAATTACCAATGCTGCAGAACGTTGTTTATCTAAACTGCTCAGGATGGCTAAATATACATAATAATAATTTGTTGACTCAGAATAAACTTCTTAGAATTATTCAAGAGACCCGAACAGCTGTAGAAAACAAAGAAACAACATGCTCACCCTTTTAAATTATGTCAAGAAGACAAAATGCTTTATTATAGGGTTAATGGGTTAAAAGTATCATGGGTTGAAATAGAAAGATGTATTGTAGCAACAAATGATGCTTTGAGCTCCAATCACAGAGCACATCACAAGAAATTGATGGTAAAACATAGAAGAAATATTATGCATATGAATCACATTTCTAATGTTAGTTCTCCTTAACTAAACCCATGGTTTTCATATAATAGTCCTAAAATGTAAAGGTAGTCTCTAATTTTTTATGATAATCTGGTAAGTTAATTTACAGTTGTGACAGTAACTTAACAGAATAACAGCAACAGAATTTAATAATTTTAAAGCTATCATCACCAAGATATTTGGGGGTCTACTGTACACAATTTTGCTGCTGTATTTCCAAAAGTATTTCATGCACATAAATATGTTGTCCATGACATACTGTATTGTGGAGAGTTTGCTTCTAAGGTTCATAAGTTCTAGAAGCAGAATTAGGTCATTTGGTCCTTCACTTTGGACAGGCTGGGTGAGTGGGCAGACGCTTGGCAGATGCAGTTTAATGTGGATAAATGTGAGGTTATCCACATTGGTGGCAAAAACAGGAAGGCAGATTATTATCTCATTGTCAAGTTGGGAAAAGGGGAAGTACAACAGGATCTGGGGGTCTTGTTCATCAGTCACTGAAAGTAAGTATGCAGGTACAGCAGGCAGTGAAGAAATGGCATGTTGGCCTTCATAACAAGAGTTGATTATAGGAGCAAAGAGGTCCTTCAGCAGTTGCACAGGACCTTAGTGAGACCCCACCTGGAGTATTGTGTGCAGTTCTGGTCTCCAAGTTTGAGGAAGGACATTCTTGCTATTGAGGGAATGCAGCGTAGGTTCGCAAGGTTAATTCCCAGAATGGAGGGACTGTCATATGTTGATGGAATGGAGCGGCTGGGCTTGTATACTCTGGAATTTAGAAGGATGAGAGGAGATCTTATTGAAACATATAAGATTATTATGGGTTTGGACACGGTAGAGGCAGGAACATGTTGGAGGAGTCTAGAACCAGGGGCCACAGGTTAAGAATAAGGGGCAAGCCATTTAGAGCGGAGGTTCTAAACGTTCTCGGGAATATCTGAGCAAATTACTCGAACCAAAGCTCGAGGAAATACTTTTTCACACAGAGAGTTGTGAGTCTGTGGAATTCTCTGGCAATGGAGGTTGGTTCGCTGGGTGCTTGCAAGAGATAGTTGGATAGAGCTCTTAAAGATAGCGGAGTCAAGGGATATGGGGAGAAGGCAGGAACAGGGTACTGATTGTGGATGATCAGCCATGATCACATTGAATGGCGGTGCTTACTCGAAGGGCCGAATGGCCTACTCCTGCACCTATTGTCAAGACTACCCCGCCATTCAATCATGGCTGATCTATCTTTCCCTCTCAACCCATTCTCTTGTCTTCTCCCCATAATCCCTGCCACCATTACTAATCAAGAATCTATCAATCTCGGCCTTAAACATATCCACTGACATGGTCCCCACAGTCGTCTGTGGCAATAAATTCCCTAAAGGTTCCCCTTTCTGTATCTGCTCTATTTCTGCATGACCTTTCTTAGTGGAGACAAAGGTATTTTTTACAATAAATGGGAAGAGTAAATTCCAAATGGCAGGTTTCTTGCTAATGATTATTGACTGGGTCAACTGTGTCACTGTCTTCCTGTGTATCCTTTTAACTGTTTATGGATGAAAAAAATATTTAGAGAGCTAATGATAATTCATCAGAATTCTGATAAAGGATTTAGCAGGAAATATCATTTTTTTTGTATAAAGATGATAATTGTGTGCTTCCAACATTTTCTCCATTTGGTTCAGACCTAGTTTTCACTGAATTTTGTGGAGAGTGACCAAAGTCAAATAGGGTGATTGCTTTGTCCAGTAGACAATAGACAATAGGTGCAGGAGTAGGACATTTGGCCCTTCAGTACCTGCGCCAAGTCCTCAGGGATGATCCTGAGCTTTCTGTTCCCATACTACTTTAATTGTTAATCCTGACTGAACAATGAATTCTCCAACTCAGCTAAATTGCTCTTGTGTCATTTCCCATAATCATGCTGATGGCTCTTTCTCACTTCATTTTTTTAAATCATGGTCAGTCCTCGTGCTCATTATCATCTGATCTGTCTTCACTGATCACCATATATTCTTGTCTTACACGTCACACCTCCCACACACTCCAGTTCCACTTTTAAAACTGTAAACCCTCCACTCTCCCTCCCCAGCTCTGACAAAAGGATCACTGACCCAAAACCATGACAGGTTTCTATTTCCATAGATGCTACTTGACTGGCTGAGTTCTGCCAACACTTCCTGTTTTTTTTTAAAGATTCTAACATCTGCAATTTTTGTTCAATAGTGCTTTATTCATCACATATGAAACTGCACAGTCAAATTATTTTTGCATATATTACACATGCTGGCACCGGCATTTTTGGCGCCATTATCCAAAGTCCGGTCGGCCTGTGTGTTCGATGAACTGGAGCAGTTCCCCCAAACTGACATCCCTTTCCTCTCCTCGTTTTCCACAAAAATCTACCGAACGGACCGTGTGATGTTGTTGTAGCACAGAATAATTATTTGTTTATCGTTGAATATTGTGATGTTCAAGTGAAAGTCATAATTATACTTAAGAAATTGCAATATTTTGTTGGAATTTTTAAAACGCATCTACAAGAACAGTCGGAGAATAACTTAAAAGGTCATGAAGGGAACAGAAACTTAGGCACAGTGCAGTTTTGGGAAGGGGGTAAAGCACACTTACCGGTTTGTAAGGTCTGTTTGCCTCCAGCCAACACTCCACTGGGCAGCATACCAGTCGGAGTCAGACCTTTCAAAGTTAAAACACTCTCACTCTCCTCTCTGGGAAAAAAAAAACAAATTAAGCATGATTTAGATTGTATTTCACTCTTACATCTAAACGTCCTCGGGAATATCTGAGCAAATTACTCGAACCAAAATTCAAAAGCTTTTGCTCCATAACACTAATGAGGCTATTTATCACAAAGCCAATATCCATTCACCCGCTGGATATTCATGGACATGTTATTAACAATTGTTAATTATAATATAACTCTATTTGTATGAGCCATTTATGCTTAAGTTAGTTACTGTTAGCATATTATAGTATTTTGTCTAGATATTTCTAGTTGTATCATTTTGAACTCTTGGGGTGGGATTTTGATATGTAGATAGGCGTGGATTTATGTAGATGGGGGTGACTTACATAGAACTAAGCGATACGAAGGGTTTATCAGGTCAGACGAGAGCTGGCACCAGAGAGAAGACACAGTTTTTACCAGTTGAGATAGTAAGATACTTCTTTGTAATTACTACAACTTCAATAAAGAATCAATTAAACTGGAAATAACGACTGAAAGATTTGTTTTTGTTATCGTACTGCGTAAATCCGATCCACTCCTCCCTGCCAGCGTATTAATGACAATGGAAACGTTTGAAAATGCCATTACACTATTATAATAAAAAGACAAGGTGTTGGGAATGCATCCGTGTGATAAGAGGCACGACAAACATTTCAGGTTTCATCAGAACTGGAGGTGAAAAAGCTAGTGAGTTTTAAGTTGCATTGAGGGGGAGGGATGGGAATATCAAAGGGGGTATTGTGGTAGGGTGGAGACCAATGTTGGCCTCCTACCACCAATCTGGAACTGAGAGATGCAGATTGTAGAGGCTGCTGGAAATCTTAAACAGAAGAGAGTGCTGGAGATATCCAGCAGGTCAGGTAGCATCTATGGAGAGACACAAAATGAAGTAATGTGTTGGAAAGAAGATGCTGGTTAAAACTGAAGATAAACACAAAAAGTGGGAGTAATTCAGCGGGTCAGGTGACATTTCAGGTTCAGACCCATCTTCAGACTCTTTCTTCCGTTTTCTGTCTGAAAAAGGATCTAGACCCAAAACCTCACCTATTCCTTTTCTCTATAGATGCTGTCAGACCCGCTGAGTTACTTCAGCTTTTTGTGTTAAACTGAAGTAATGTTACAGTTGAATAACCTAACTTCAGAACTGGCCAGGGATGGCTTGTCATCGTAAATTGTTGAATGCAACATTGGTTCTTGAGATTGCCCTGGATTTTTCTGAAAGTATACAGGTGGACAAACCGTGCAGATACACTGTGGTATTGGGATAGCGGATTCAAGTACCAGGTGACTGGAAGTTATAGGGGTAAAAAAAAGTACAAAATAACTTTTTGGAACTGCGAGAGTTCAGATTTTCAGCAACTGGAGTGCTTTTACTATTTCACCATATTATTTTGAGTTATGCTCCCACTAATTGTCTGATTCATCTCAATGACACTAGACCGATGTTGTATCACCTGGATAATCTTCTTCTCCAGCCATCACAATGATCCTTCTGAAGGCTCATTATCCCCAAATGTCAATTCTGTTTCTATCTCCTCAGATGCCAACTACTGCTGAATATTTCCAGAATGTTCTTTGTTAGATATTCAATCTCTGCATTTTTTTTTTCAAATCAAGCAGTAACCTATAATTTATATCCAAATTGAGCACTTTTTAAATATAAAAATCACTCTCAAGAATGTTGTCATGCTATAGAAGGAGATGTTGTTTTGCTGCTTCTGGGACTTTATTAACAAAATCTAATGATATGCTTTGATTGTGAACACATATTAGAAGTAGCCAGCTTTCAAGTTATATTCTAAGTGTTGAAATTAATTAAAGTGAAAACCATTTACAGGAAGAATAATGATCAAATTACAACAATATCCTTTGAATATTACTGTGCTAATATATGTTAAGGTCATGAAAAGTGCTCAGAATCAGTGACAATGCAGTTGAAAATCCAGAGATGCTGCCTGACCTGCTGAGTTACTCCAGGACTTTATGCCCTTTTGTGTATTAACACTCATCTGCAGTTCTTTGTTTGTACAATGTGCACTACAAGGCAGAGTGTTCAGTGCAGTTTTGACAGAACCATTTTAGAAAGGACACACTGAAAGATTACTGTGATGGTCTTAAATTATACAGTAAATGCAATAGCCTATTGTTATGGTGGAAAATGGAGCATGATTTCTAAATGCTCAAGATTTGAGGTGATAAATAGTAAAAGGTTGTTCTCACTGCTAAGTTGTTCAATAGTCAGAGACAGAAATTGAATATTTTATGAGAAGATAGGAAGGGAAAGTCAGAAGAAATTTTCACATAGAGCATCATCAAAAATTAATGATAAAAAAATACAAGTCATTGGAGTTAAAGGGACAGGGGGAGTGTGGACATAAAACAGGCTAAGGGACAGACGAGGATTGAGTGCGTGTTTTCCGAATTGGAGGAATGTATTGATGTTTTTGAGAGGTTAGGACAGAGCAGCTGCTGCTGTGGAATACATATTTATGACCTAGTTCACAAGCTATAGGAGTAGAATTAGGCCATTCGGCTCGTGAGTCCACTCGCCATTCAATTATGGCTAATCACTGCCTCCTAATCCCATTTTCCTGCCATCTCCCAATAACCCTTGACACTGCTCTAATCATGAATTTGCCTATCTCTGCCTTAAAAACATCCACTTGGCCTCCACAGCACTCTGGGGCAGAGTTCCACAGATTAACTACCTACAAGGTAATACCTACAAGGCAGCACAGTGGCACAGCTGGTACTGTTGCCACACCATGCCAGAGAGCCGGATTGAATCCTGGCCGCGGGTGCTGTCTGTGTGGCGTTTGCATGTTCTCCCTGTGACTGCGTGGGTTTCCTCTGGGTGCTCTGATTTCCTTCCACATCCCAAATACATGTGAATTTGCTGGTTACTTGGCCTCTATCAATTGTCTTTAATGTATCGGGAATGGATGCGATAACAGAACCAGTGTGAACGGGTGATATATGTTCAGCTGGACTCGGTGGGCCGAAGGATCGGTTTCCATGTTGCATGTTTCATCAATTCAATCAATGTGTGCATAGGACAACCTACAAGTGTAATTAGCAAAAATAATTAAAACAATAGGCTTCAAGCAGCTGGGCATGTGGTAGGTGAAATTCAACATGGAGATGTGTGAAGTGATCCATTTTGGCGGGGTATGAATTGAACCAATACAAAGTAAATGGCATAATGTTAAAGATTGAAGAAAATAACCTTTGGAGGTTTGCCTAGAAATGTCTTTGAAGGTAACAAGAAAAATGCAAGGACTTTCAAAAAAACAAGTTATAAAGTACAAAAAACATGAAGTTATGTTTAATCTGATTAAACACCAACTAAAACACTGTGTTCCACATTTAGGAGTCATAAACGTCAAAGAGTTACAAGAATGATAACAGAGGTGAATGGATTAATTTATGTGGGCAGACCAAAAATGCTGTGATAGTTCTTAGAGAAACAAAAGAAAGATTGATGGAGATTTAAAATGATGAAGGGATTTTAGTACAAATAAACAGAAACCGTTTCTAGCGCCAGAATGTTCAGTGATAAAAAGTTATGGATAAAAATTAATTAGTTAAGGAACCTGATATAACTTGAGGAAAATCATAATACAGTGACTTATTACAGTCTGGAATTTACAACCTGAAAGGCAAATGACTCATCCTACCACATCCAGAGAGCAGTGCTGAACTACTATCTATCTCTTTGATGACTCTCAGACTATCCTTGATCAGACTTGCTGGCTTTACCTTGAACTAAACATTATTCCTTTATTGTGGATCAATTGAAATCATGTATTGTCTTTCTGCTGACTGGTTAACACACAACAAAAAGCTTTTCACTGTAGCTCGGTACACATCACAATAAACTAAACTAAACTGAACAGATGGAAGCAGATTCAATTATAGCTTTAAAAACTTTGGAAAAGTTTGCAAAGTTCACTATCTCCCACAGTGTGCTGACAGGGCTGTCATTGACTGAGGGAAAGAATGTTCAAAGATCAAACCAAGAACCATGTTTATAGTGTACAGAGTGGCAGTGACGCCCTACCCTCCCGCACGCACTGGAGGCATGGGCAACCTTCCTCAAGGCTATTGAGAGGTATAACTTCTGTGGATCTACTTAAGGGAGAGATGAATTAATGACAATATTCTCTCCCAAGCCAACATCCGCAGCACTAAAGCGCAGATAATGCTTTACTAGCGCTAAGAGCAGGCCATATAGTCAAATGTCCAACATTAGACACCCAAAATAAGCTAACTCTAAACTCTGTCATGGTAAGAGACATCCCGAATGATAAAGAAAATGTTTCAAAAACATTCTAAAAACCTCTTTAAAAAAATTGCAACATCCTCAGCAACTGATGAACACATCTATGTCATGATTACCCAAAGTGTAAAGCATTTGGGAAGCGACTGAGAAGATGAACTGGAGCAGATAGAAGCCAGTCACCAACAAGGGAGGATTTCACAGCCTCTGACATGATCTGCCCACCTGCCCAGCCACCTGCACCACCTGTGGCAGAGTCTGCAGATGCCACAAAGGATTCTTCAACCACCTCAGAATGCAGAGAACTCAAATGGAAGCAAATTATTCTCAATGCTGAGAGACTGCCAAAAAGATTAACAACATGCCAATATTCACAGAGCACTTTAATTGCTGAATGTATATTTTTAAACTTTTTGGTGAACAATAGATATTTAGATGTAATTGTTTTAATCAAATATAAACGGTCTGAGATATTTTCCATAAACAGTATTCATCCATGTCATAGATTAACAGCACAGTATCAACTTTTGTATTTGTGAATGGATTCTTGCATGTGTTGATGAATTTTGAAGTTATAGGCCTGGAATAAAAAATGTACATACATTGAGAAATTATTCAACAAAGACAGAATGAGATACAGTAAACCTAGGATATAATGGATCATAGTGGGGGTAATGGTGTCCGTTATTGTGAATGTTCACTATAACTGAGTAGGGGATCACAAAATAATATTATAAGTAGTAGAAACAAAGAACTGTAGATGGTGGTTAATACACAAAAGGACACGAACTGCTGAAGTAACTCAGCAGGTAGCAAGCCTGGCAGCATCGCTGGAGAACATGGATAGGTGACATTTCGGGTCAAGATCCTTCTTCAGACGCTCGGTCTGGAACTAGGACTGGAATCGAGGCGAGGATTGGCAGAGTAATTGGTCACGGCCCATGGACGGCCGGAGTGCAAGTAAGGATCAGTGGTGGGGTGGTGGCAGGCGCGGCCTGGAAGAGGCCAAGGAAGCTGTGTGGGTCAGTGGTGGCGGCAGTAGGTCTGGCCTAGAAGCAGCAGGGGAGGTGGTGCAGGCCGATGACGGCAGCCCGGTCTGGTGGTGAAGGTCAGTAGATCCGGCTCGGAAGTGGCGGTGTGTACTGTGGGTGGCTTCGGTAGCCTGGCTCGGAAGGAGCTGGGGAGGCAGTGCTGGCCAAGAATAGTTTCAGCAGTGGTGCTGGTCAGTAGGTCCGTCCACTAGAACTGAAATCCATTATAACAAGGTCCATAATAATAAGAGTTTACTGTATGTGCACTCTTCTTACCTGAGCACGGAAAACACTCTCGCCATTTTGCCAATTGCTCGAATTTTGTTCCTGATAACCTCCTTCCGAGCTGCTGCAGCATTTGCTTGAAAGCAAAGAGTTCAGTTTAGAAAAAATATGCTACATTTAATACATCTGTTAAACAAAATGTAAAACTAATCATAAGCAAATTTATATGTATATATATTTGTCAAAGTAACTTCCAACAAAATGACAAGTCAAGTCAAGAGAGTTTATTGTCATGTGTCCCAGATAGGACAATGACATTCTTGTTTGCTGCAGCACAACAGAATATAGTAAGCATAAATACAGAACAGCTCAGTGTGTCTATATAACAAAGACCATATATATACACGTAAATAAACAGATAAAGTGCAATAGGCTGTTATAGTTCAGAGTTTTGTTTGATGGCGAGTTTAGTAGCCTGATGACTGGGGAAGAAGCTGTTCATGAACCTGGATGTTCCAGATTTCAGGCTCCTGTGCCTTCTACCTGATGGCAGTGGAGAGATGAGTGTGTGGCAAGGATGGTGTGGGTCCTTGATGATGCTGACAGCCATTTTGAGGCAGCGAGTACAATAGATCCCTTCGATGGTGGGGAGGTCAGAGCCGGTGATAGTCTGGGCAGTGGTCACAACTTTCTGCAATCTTTTCCGCTCCTGGACGCTCGAGTTGCCAAACCAAGCCAAGATGCAACCGGTCAGCATGCTCTCTACTGTGCACCTGTAGAAATTCGAGAGAGTCTGTTATGACATACCGACTCTCCGTAATCTTCTCAGGAAGTAGGTGCGCTGATGGGCTTTCTTTATAATTGCATCAGTGTGCTGGGACCAGGAAAGTTCCTCGGAAATATGCACGCCCAGGAATTTGAAGTTCTTGACCCTTTCCACCAACGTCCCATTGAAAAAACGGGATTGTGGGTCCCTATCCTACCCCTTCCAAAGTCTACAATCAGTTCCTTGGTTTTGCTGGTGTTGAGAGCCAGGTTGTTGTGTTGGCACCATTTGGTTAATTGGTCGATCTGACTTCTATACTCTGACTCGTCACCATCAGTGATTCGTCCCACAACAGTTGTGTCATCAGCGAACTTGATGATGGAGTTCGCACTATGTCCGGCTACGCAGTCATGAGTATAGAGTGAGTAAAGCAGGGGGCTGAGCCTGCAGCCTTGAGGTGCACCCGTGCTGATTGTTATCGAGGATGACACATTTCCACCAATACGGACAGACTGTGGTCTGTGGATGAGGAAGTCGAGGATTCAATTGCAGAGGGATGCTCAGACACCCAGATCTGAGTGCTTGATAACCAGCTTGGAGGGGATGATCGTATTAAACGCCGAGCTGTAGTCAATGAATAACAGCCTGACATATGAGTTTTTGTTGTCCAAGTCGTCCAGAGCGGAGTGGAGAACCAGTGAGATCGCATCCACCGTTGATCTGTTGTGGCGGTAAGCGAACTGCAGTGGGTCGAGGTTCTTCTTGAGGTAGGAGTTGATACAGGCCCGTACAAAGCTTTTCAAAAAGGGGGGTGGCATGACAGGATTACAAAAATGTTATGTGAAGTAATGTGTGCACAGCGCACATCACGAGCACGAAGCCCCTCGCGGCCGGGGTTTTAGATGATCTCTCTTGCACTATGAGCCTTATTTTGGAGCATTTTTGCACCAAATTTATTAACAATATTTCAGAAATAATTTTGGTGGAGTCAAGATTAATAATTCCAGAGCTGCCAAGTTTCGCCAAGAATTTCCTTATTTTGATGGCTAAAAATCAGTATTTTGTAGGGGAAATCGGTATTTTTCACTTAAATGCAATGGAACGTAGTACACAGAAACTAGATTTTTGAAAATCAGTGGTTTGCATGCAACCTCATGTATTCTCAAATATCATTATGGAATACTGAAAATCAGTACTACTGAACTGTGAAACCATTTTTGAAATGTGAATTTATAATTCTTGATTTTGATTCCATAACATAAAAATATATAATAATATACATACATTTCGCAATTCATCATATAGTTTACCAAACAATCAAACATGCTGGCATGATGCTGCATAATCATTCAGGTGCTCCTGGATGTATATTGCCATTTACCCCTACTACTAATCCCGAAGTGTGACTTTATCTTTAATGGCAGTGTTCAGTTCGTTAATGCTGTCCAAGGCCTGTGTCATTCCGCAGCAAGTACACTGATGTAGGTGGCCCTACTTCTACCTCTTCTTGCAGTGCCCTAATTGGGCTCCAAAATGTGAGGGGATTAGCAGACAGTTCAGGGTTCCTCTCACAGACATAGAAACATAGAAAATAGGTGCAGGAGGAGGCCATTCGGCCCTTCGAGCCAGCACCGCCATGCATTGTGATCATGGCTGATCGTCCGCTATCAATAACCCGTGCCTGCCTTCTCCCCATATCCCTTGACTCCACTAGCCCCTAGAGCTCTATCCAACTCTCTCTTAAATCCATCCAGTGATTTTGACAACACTCTTGGCAGACCAGCACATATTGCCATTTCACCATAAATCACATTTTCCAGTTCCATTTTCTGAGAATGTAACTGTGCAAACCTAGTCACCTCTTTGTCCAAGTTATGGGCAAAGTCATAGTGAATGTACATTAAGGCAAGTGCAGACAGCGTGTCATTGCTCATGGAAGTCCTGGGTGGTGATGCAGGCTACGGACACACGTGGCATGCCTGCATATATTGCCATTTAGCCAGAATTCATGTTTTCCAGTTCCATTTTCCAAGAATGTAACTGCGCAAACCTAGTCACGACTTTGTCCAAGTTATGGGCAAAGTCATAGTGAATGTGGATTAAGGTGACTGCAGACAGGTGATTGCAGGGAAGTCCTGGTCTTTGCTTCTTCATAGATGAGTAAACATGTTTGTCTACGTTGGCTGGATCAAAGTAAGATGCCGAGCGAGATCGCACCCGCTGCAAGCATGCCGCGTGAGGCGAGCGTCTCTCTGCCGATCAGGCTCATGACCAAAGGTCCCAGCTACCTCCGCGGTCAAATGGAGGGGGACAGGCGGGGTCGGCAGAGCGCTGTGGAGAGACTGGCTGCCGACAAGGCCAAGTACTTGAAGAGTCAGACGGCGAGGGGGTGCAAAGTGAAGCCCAATGGTTTGGGCAGCTCTGCCCCCGAGGAAGGCAGTGGCAGCGGCAGTGGGGCCAGCAGCAACACGAAGACTTATCTGGCCTCCAGCAGCCTCCAGCAGAGCGAGTGCTCCCGCCTGACATCGTGCATCGGTCCAGCTCCAAGAGGCAGCTCTGGCACGATTCGCTGGTCATGTACCTGCAGAAGTGCGAGTTCATGTGGGGAGCGGCGGCCACCAGCGGCGCCCGCCGTTTCAAGGGCAGTGGCAGCCTGGTCCTCGGGCTGCTGCTCGGCTCTAGCGGCCGCGGCGACAAGCAGCAGGGGCTGGCAACGGGAGCAGCAACGTCGGAAGGGGGAGAATTAGTAAAGGGTACAACACACTAGGGTTCACAAGTAACCACACCAGCAGCACCCCAGGGTGAAACAGCAGCCTCGCCAGCAACACCCCAGGGTGCATAAGTAACTACACCAGCAGCACCCAAGGGTGCTCAAGTAACTACACCAGCAGCACCCAAGGGTGCACAACTAACCACTCCAGCAGCACCCCAGGAAGCACCAGTCACCACACCAGCAGCGTCCCAGGGTGCACAAGTAACCACGCCAGCAGCTCCACGAGAATCAGCAACAGGTCATCCCAAGGATGATAAAGGTGGATTACGGCGCTCGCATTCTGACATCAGCTGCCGCTTCTCCTAAGCCTGCTCGGGCTTGGACAGCTTCTTCGAGCACTGCGGACTCGAGCCCGAGCTGGTCGAGAACCTGGCCAGGGAGAGGTTTGCCGCCGACGCAGCCTTCGAAATCCTTGCCCTCAGGTTTCGCAGCGTGAAAGGCCTGTCCCACTTGGGTGTCATTTTTGGCGACAGCCTGAAAAGAGGGTGTCGCGTCCTGGTCGTGTCGTGACGTGATGCGCAGGGACGCATTGTGACCCCCATGTCGCCCCTGGATTTTGGAATATTCAATTGAAATATCTCCTGACCAAATCCGCGATGTATATGACCAACATATGTATATGAAGTTAAACCTGGATAAATCCGTATAGTTGTGAATGTTGCTCAATAAATAACTACAGCACTGATACTCCATATTAAGAGCATTGATTTGCTGTTAAAATGAATTCCGTAATAACGTGTCAACGGTAGCTGTGACAATCGAACACTGCAGTTTTAATGTTTCACGTGTCCACAATTTAATAATCCATTTTAACAGATTAAATCAAATAATAACATTGGGAATTATCACACACTTGATTGCCTTCCGCTATCAAACTGTCAACGTTCGCTCTGAAGACATTTCCAGCGCAGTAGGGTCCGGGGGTGGGTGAATCAGAGCAGGATGGATAGATGTCAGTGGGTTGAGAGGGCAATCAATAGACAATAGGTGCAGGAGTAGGCCATTCGGCCCTTCGAGTCAGCACCGCCATTCAATGTGATCATGGCTGATCATCCCCAATCAGTACCCTGTTCCTGCCTTTTCCCCATATCCCCTGATTCCGCTAATTTTAAGAACCCTATCTAGCTCTCTCTTGAAAGCATCCAGAGAACCTGCCTTCACCGCCCTCTGAGGCAGAGAATTCCACAGATGGTGCGGAATGAATGGATTGAGGCAGGGGAATTAGTGCGTGTCGGTTGGATTAGGTAAAATTGTGAGGGGAGGCAGGGAGCGGGGGATTTCAGTGGCGATCAGTACGGGATGGATGGGGGGGAAGGAATCAATACAGGATGGATGAGGGGGGATCAGTGCAGGATGAATGGGAGGTCAGTACAGGATGAATGGAAGGATCAGAACAGGATGGATGGGGGGACAGTACAGGATGGATAGGGGGACAGTACAGGATGAATGGGGTACAGTACAGGATGGATGGGGGGGGCGGTACAGGATGGGGGGGAGGTCAGTGCAGGATCGAAGGGGGTATCAATACAGGATTAATGGGAGATCAGTGCAGGTTGAAAGGGGAGATCAGTACAGGATTAATGGGAGATCAGTGCAGGATGAATGGGGAGATAATTACAAGATGGATGGAGTGATCAGTGCAGGATAAATGGAGGGGGGGTCAGTACAGGACGAATGGGGAAACAGTGCAGGATGAATGGGAAATGGGTCAGTGCAGGATGAAGTGGGGGACAATTGTAGGATGGATGGGGGATGGCAGGAGAATCAATGTGAGGTGGAGAGGGAGATCAGTGCAGGATGTATAGATGGGGGGTGGGGAGTGGAGCACAGGGGATGTCTGTGAGGACTGAATAAAGGCGGGAATTGGGATCAGCGGATCAGGCAGCATCTCAGGAGAAAAGGAATAAGTGACGTGGGAAGAGGGGTCCCAGGATAACGGGGGTGGAGGCGTACAAGAGAGAGAGGGGGGGTGGAGGGGGTGGGCGTACAAGAGAGAGGGGGGGGGTGGAGGCATACAAGAGAGAGAGGAGGGTGGATGTACAAGAGAGAGAGGGGAAGGGGCAGAGGAGGTGGGGAGGAAGGAAGGTCAGCGCTCCTTGGACAACACCGGCATCATTCCCCCCCTGCCTTGGCCGTCCCTGTCCACCACTAAGGAAACCCTTCGCCACCGCCTCCCCTCCGGAGTGGCACACAGGAACCGCTATGGGGGCGCGCGGGGCCGCCGCCGCCGCCGCTGCTGTGCGAGGCCCGACATTCGCTCCGACCCTCGGTCACCCCGCACTACAGCTTCTGCCGCCGCCGACCAAAGCGAAGGCCTGCGGCGGGGAGGAGGACCAGCAGGGTGGGGGGGGGGGGGAAGGAGGGACCGGTGGGGGGGGGGGGGGGGGGGGAGGGACCGGCCGAAGAGGCGCCTGGTGTCAGGTCACAGCCGCTGCCAGCATTGTTCAGGGTCAGTCCTTCCCACTTCCTGCGCGGCGACGGGAGAACGGTCTCCATGGCTGCCAGGTTGACCGGAGGCGAGGCTCCGATGCCGCCGATGGAGGCGATGCACCGTGCTGGGAGACACCGCAACGGAGAAGCGGGAACTCCTTTTTTTCCCCAAATCATCCCGTGGGTCGGATTGGACCATTCGCGGGTAATTGAACAACCCCGATAAAAAAAACAAACAGGTTCCCCCTCCCACAACGTAATATTTCACGGTCCCACTCACCCAAACTAGGCCCGGGGCGTCGAGGCGATGCATTGAAAATGGCGGCGTCTAATCCCGCCCACTGCGCACGCGCGCGGAGAGACGGAGTCATATTACGTCGCTACCGTGTCACCAGCTTCCCCCAACTGCGCAGGTCGCAAATATTTTTTTTCAATTCATCCCTGAATTGGGCTGATTTTTTTTTTTTCTCAGGATTTTTTTAAATTCTGGAAAAAAAGAGGGGTGCTTCAGCACCCAACGCACCCCCCCCCCCTTCGGACGGCCATGTGATATGTGCCATAATCAATCTCTCAAAGCACTTCATTACCACAGATGTTAGTGCCACTGGTCGATAGTCATTGAGGCACGTTACCTTGCTCTTCTTGGTATTATTGATGCCCTTTTAAATCAGGTGGGAACCTGAGACCTCAGAAGTGAGAGGTTGAAAATGTCCATAAAAATTCCAGTCAGTTGGTCCACACAGGTTTTTAGAACACGACCGGGTATGCCATCAGGTCCAGGCGCTTTCCGAGGGTTCACCCCCCCTGAAGGATCTTCTGACGTCGGCCTCTGTGACTGTGACTGAAATACCATATCGGCGAATGGGGGCTCGGGAAGGCACATCAGTGTTCTCCCTATCAATGCGAGTGTAAAAAGCATTGAGCTCGTCAGGGAGTGATGTTTCGCTGACAATTGAGCTGCCTTACATATGCATTCAAGCCCTGCCACAGTTGCCGAACATGTCGAGATCAAAGTTTGAACCAAAGTTAATTCCTCAATGAAGGTATACCACCAAAATCTCTGAAAGCAGTATGATCTCTCTCAACAGTCACTGCTTTAGAACTATTCTGGAGAATGGTAACATCATTTGTTTTGTTATTTTCATCTCCATTTCTGTGTCTATTGCACTCCCTCTCTAATCATTTTTACCACTGAGGCTACATTAAGATGCTTCTGTTATATCATTCTGCGCAGAACTGGCAGCTTTCTGTGGACCTGGTAAAATAGCTGAAGTTCCCACAGCACATTGCCACAACCACCCTGAGGCCAGACATCCTCCTGCTTTCCAAGGCGACCAAAAACATCATACTTTGGTACAATTTAAAGTAATACATAGATTACACTACTCAAAAACAAAATTAAATAGAATTTTTCCTAACATTCCTTCTATTTGCGATAAATGTCAGAATTTAGAAGCCAACAACGCATAGTTTTGTAACATGCATAAAACCTAATAGTTATTGGGCTGATATTTTTGGAATCATCTCTGAGGTTCTTAAAACTAAATTGGACCCTGATTTAAAGTTAATAATATTAGGAGTCCCTGACTCAAGCTTAATATTAACAGTAAGTCAAAGAAATTTTCTTGATTACTGTTTGATAATTGGAAAAAAATTAATATTAATATTCTGGAAGGGAACATTATCCCCCACAATCAAAATGTGGACAGTGGAAATGTCGGAGACGTTGCATTTGGAGAGAATTAGGTTTGTCCTAATGGACAAATATGAACTTTTTGAACAAATATGGTCTCCATTCATTCAGCACCGTAACTCAATAAGTACCCTGGTGTAGGATTAGATTAAAAAAGTATTGGGATCTGTATACATGTCTCAATAGATATTGTTATATGAAACTGATCCATTCAATGTAAAGATTCCTTTTTTTAATTCTTTATTATATTATAATTGTTTTTATTTCTTTTTAACTTTTCTTGTTTATCTTTATTCTTTTTTATTTATTTTTTTTATTATATAATCATTATTATTTAATCACAACGTCTTGATTATTGATTTATACTTTTACTTTTTTTTCACTCCCTTACCTTCCCAAAAAAAAAATCGAAAACAGTAGCATATATAAATTATCCCGTAATATCTGTACAACGTTTGTGATAAGTCTGATATGTATTTGAAGTGCTGTTGTACCTTAGATAATATGCAATGCTTCCAATAAAAATATTAAACAGAAACATCATCTTGTTGGAACTGACAGTGCCGTGGGAGGACCATTTGGAAGAGGCCCATGAGAGGAAGAAGACCAAGTACGAAGAGCTGGTCATAGACTGCTGTAAGCAGGGCTGGAAGGCAAGGTGTATGCCCATTGAGGTTGGCTGCAGAGTTTTTGCAGGGCAATCGCTCTATAAAGCTTTGAGCACACTGGTCATCAACGGAATGGAGAGGAGAAGTGCCATCAAGAACACTACAGAGGCAGCGGAGAAAGGCTCGAGATGGCTCTGGATCTGGAGAGGAGGTCCACGGGGAGTAGCGAATGCCACCTGAACACAAGTCGTGGTCTGATCAACCACGGCTGGGTCCCCTGGGCGAGGGTGTCAGATGTTGAAAGACTCAAAACATCCAATGACCCCACGTTACATCACTGATGACGTGTTCAGGAGCATCAATAGATGTATTTTTTATCAAATTCTACTTTCATCTTTGCAATAGTCATGAACTTGCCTCTTCTCAATCTTTCTATAAACTCACCATGTGCACGGAGCCCATCTCCTGCTCTGAATGCATTGCAACTTAACTGCTAGCCTACATTTTTAAATAGTTAAAAATTTTAATTTTAACTATTCACAGTTCTTTATTGACCTGAGACATTAAATCCATTTCTCTCTCCATAGGTGCTGCCTGATGTGAGAGTATTTCCAACAATTTATGCCTCTTGACTGATCCTCTTCATTTAGATTTTAACCACAGTTACAGCATTAACATCACATTGTGTAACATCACGTTACAACCTCTGCGGTCTAACATCTGTGGTTAAAAAGTTACGAGAGACTATTCTGATGGATAAGATATACATGTGTTTAAATGGACAGGGGCCAATCAGGGATAGTCAGTATGGTTTTGTACACGGGAGATTGTGTCTCATAAATCTGATTGAGTTTTTTGAAATGACTATTTCTTTTGAAGATATGAAGATTGATGAAGGCAGAGTTGTAGACGTGAATGAGGATGTCAGACATTTGACAAAGCTCCTCATGGTAGGCTGCCCTTGGAGGTTAGATCACATGGTATCCAAGGAGAGCTAGGTGACGATAGAAAATTGGCTTCATGGAAGGAGTATGAGAATGTACAAGATTGAATTAGTAAGTTTGCAGATGCACTAAAGTAGATGGTAATGGTAGATGACGAGGAAGTTTGTCAAAAATTGCAGCAGGATCTTGATCTGTTGGGCAGGTGGGTTGAGGAATGGTAAATGGAGTTTAATAAAGAGAAGTATGAGGTGTGGTATTTTGGGAAGTCAAACCAGGGCAAGATCTACACAGGAAATGGCAGTGTTCTGGGAGTATTGTAGAGCAGAGCAATCTAGGCGTGCAGATACATAGTTCCTTGAAAGTGGTGTCACAAGTAGATAGAGTGGTCAAGAAGGCTTTTGACACACTGACCTTCATCATTCAGAGTATTGAGTATAGAAGTTGGGAGGTCATGTTACGGCTGTACAAAACATTGGTGTGGCCACATTTTGAATATTGTGTGCAGTTTTGGTCATCCTGTTCTGGGAGAGATGTTGTTAAGCTGGAAAAGGTGCAGAGAAGGTTTACGAGAATGTTGCCAGAACTCGAGGAACTGAGCTATAGGGAGGGGTTGAGCAGGCTAGGAATTCATTCCTTGGAGCATAGGAGGATGAAGGAAGATCTTATACAGGTGTACAAGATCATGAGAGGAATAAATAGGGTAAATGCATAAAGTCTCTTGCCCGGAGTGGGGGAATCGAGAACCAGAGGACATATGTTTTAGGATGAGGGGGTAAAAATTGAATAGGAATCTGAGGGGCAGCTTCTTTCACAAAGGTTGGCAGGTGTATGGAATAAGCTGCCAGAGGAGGCCGTTCAGGCAGGTACCATCACAATGTTTAAGAAACATTTAGTCAGTGCACGGATAGGAAGAGTTTAAAATAATTTGGGCTAAACATAGGCTGGTGGGGCTAGTGTAGACTAGTGGTGGGGCATGTTGGTCGATATGGGGAAGTTGGGCAGAAGGGCCTGTTTCCACACTCTATGAGCTTCTGACACAGTCCTGGTCTCCAATGTGCGTATTCTTCAACCTCTGAACAACGTTTGACATGGTTGATCAGATTATCCTCCCCAATGTCCCATTGTCTTTGTCTAGTTCAGTGGCAGTACCCTCACTTAGAAAGACTGTTATCTTTGTAATCATAATCAGGACTCTGTACTCCTCTAAGAATGGTCTTGTGCTTGATCTCTTACTTTCAAGCATCCAAGACGTGTTCTGGTTTTCTTTACGAAACTGACATAGTCCCTCCTTTAAGACTCTCTTTATAATTACAGCTTGTTGATGAGCCTTTCCAACATTTTCCATCTTTGACACCATGCTTACTTATGTAATTATTCTTTAATTAAGTGCCGAGCATAACTTTCTACATTATAAGTCAATATAAAGCATGTTGCTGTGAAGAGATTTGTGGCAAAGCAGAGAGTTCGCAACCAAAAAAAACGACATTATAGTGGTTCTGTTTATTCTTTCTCATTCATTATTTTATACCTTGACAAACACTTACCATCAAATATTTCATCTTCATCTGTCATGAGTTCATCATCAGAGCAGATATTTAGAACATTCACCAACATCTCTGTCACTGAAAGAAGGAGAGAGCTGAATGTAAATTTCTGAACAATGTCATAAAAAGGTTTGAATTTCATAAAGCCAGTCATAAATTCCATTACTCCACTGCTAAAGTTGGCAATGAAGTCAGGTCAGAATCAAAGAGAGGGTAGTGCATGTACGTTTTCCAATTCTTCAGACAAAACACAAGCCAATAGTTTTGGAGAAAGGCAAAAATAAAGAATATGGAAGGAAAACTACACCCTTGCAACAACATTTAAGAAGGTATATTTTTAATCAAACTGAGTTCTATTGTAGAGAAAAAATGCTGGTGAAACTCAGCAGGTGAGGCAGCATCTATGGAGAGGAGGAATAGGTGACGTTTCGGGTCGAGACCCTTCTTCAGAACTATTGAAGGATATTAGTCTTATGATCAGTAGGAATCAAATACTGATAGCATCAGTGGAAGTTGAATGTTATAATTTTCTTGTGTAGCCTACGAAAGAATTAATACTAATCAAAACCTATTCTAAATAAGGTTCAACTTATGGCACCCTTGATTCATCTGTTTGAAGGCAATTATAGTTACAAAAGTACAATCAGGTCTAGATACAGAGTTTCGAAGCTGATCATTGAAATTTGGAACCGTATGGTAAAATTAGAAAAGCTAACATTTTTAGCTAATGTCTTCAATGGATATAATGTTAAATTAGTCAAAACAGTTACACTCTGACTATTTCTTCAAAGGGACAGGAGTTGTAGAACTGGATATAGTTAGTGATAGGTTAGCTTAGAGCAGCAATTAGGAACATTTACTGCAAATTTATGGAATGGAAGCAGAGAAAATAACATTTTCTAAAGATCAAGTAGAATTATTTGGTAGGTAAGCTATTGGAGAAGATTCTTTGAGAGGATTTCCTCCCATTTGGAAGAGAAAGGTTGATTAGGGACAGTCAGCAAGGCTTTGTACACCACAACTTTTGTCTGACTAACATGATTGTGTTTTTGAGGAGGCGACTAAAGTGATAGAGGAGGATAGAGCAGTGGGGATGCTTTCCACATTAATTTTAGTGAGGCATTTGATAAAATCCCCCATGTTAGGCTGATTCAGAAAATTAAGATATACAGGATTAACAGTGACTTGGTAGTATAGATTCAGAACTGGCTTACTGATAGATGACAGGGGCTGGCCGTGGAAGCTGTATATTCAAACTGGAAATCTGTGACCAGTGGAGTTCTGCAGATATCTGTACTGGGACCTTTGTTGTTTGTGACATATATAAATGACTTGGATGCAAGTGTAGCTGAGCTGCTTAGTAGGATGACACCAAAATTGTTGAGGTCCAGACCGTGAGGACGACTGTCAAAGTATACAGTGATACAGTATAGATCAGCCGTGGAAATGGGTGGAGAAATTGTAGATGGAGTTTAATCCGAGCGAGTCTGAGATGTTGCACTTTGGGAGATCAAATGTAAGGGGGAAATATACAATTAATAGCATTGATGTACAGAGAGATCTGGGGGTCCAAGTCCATAACTCCCTGAAAGTGGCAACACAAGTAGATAGAGTGTTGAAGAAGGCATGTAGTATGCTACCTTTCATTGGTCGAGGTGTTGAGTATGAGTCAGGAAATGTGATGCATCTTTAGGTCATTGGTTAGGTGGCATTTGGAGCGTTGTGTGCAGTTCTTACAGCACCATTACAGGATGGATGTGAAGGCTCTAGGAAGGGTGCAGATGAGATTTACCAGAATATTACAGTGTATAAACAAAGATCTGCAGATGCTGGTATACAGTATAACAAAGGTAGAATACTGCCAGGATTAGACGATATTAGCTACATGCAGAGGTTGGACTAACATGGATTGTTTATTCTGGAATGTCAGAGAACAATTGAAATCTGGATTTGGAGAGGAGACTCCCTCTCAAGGTTGAAGGGGGACAATAGAAATGCATAAAATTATGAGGCACACAGATGTAGACCAGTGGTTCTTAATCTTTTTGGCCCCACGACCCCATCAGACATTCTAGGTCAGTATCGTGACCCCCGAAACAAAAATTGAAAAAAATGTTTATTAAAACATGTTTGCCAATACTCAGTCAATGGGATGGCTGAAATAGCTTCATATTCATCAGGCGATTAAAACGAGGATGAATGCTCGACAGGCAGCACCTCATGTCAGTGTCTATCACAAGCCTATTGCGTTCCTTCGTTTTCAGAGTTACCATGGTTGAGAATCCAGCCTCACAGTGATAGGTTGAGGGGGACTGGACCAATAGGGTCAGGGCCCTCTTTGAAAGAACAGGACAGTCCTTCACTTTCTGCCAAAACGTGGCGAGCTCTTGTTCCATGAAGTCACTCTTGAACTGCGCATCTTCACGAATTCTGTAAAATTAAACCTTTGCAGCCACATCAGTATCGCTGATGGCACTGTCTTCAACGGAAAAGGGTCAGACGATCCACTCCTCATGACAGCGGTCGTCCAGTCCGGGGAAGTAACGTTCGATGGCTTCACTAATTGCCAAAAGGTGGGTTGTGATCTCCTCGTGGAAGTGGCATTCAGCATCTGGCATAGCATCCAGGGATGATAGTCTTGTCACCGTCCTGGACTCTTCTCTGGTAAAGTTGACTCTTTCTCCTGAATGCTGCCACTTTGTCAAGAGCCGTGTGTAGCATTGGGAGGTTTAAGGAATTCACCTCGGCGAAGAAAAGAGCCAAGTAAGCAACCTTCATCACGAACAGTTCATCCTGCATCTTTTCATGAAGCTGATTCTCGGTACACCCTCTCTCCAAGAACAGCGCTATTTCCTCTCGGATGAATCACATGATTGCGAACTTTACCATGCGAAAGCCAGAGCTCCTCTGTGTGGAATATCAAAACAGTGCAATCGACTCCCATTTCTTCACACATCGCTTTGAAGATCCTTGAGTTTGTTGCGCTCCCTCGGATGTGGTTCACAATCTTCACAACATCTGAAAGCACATCTCGAAGACCAGGAGTGAGAGTCTTCATCGCTAAAGCATGGTGATGTATCATGGAGTGGGTGAAGGAGACATGGGGAGTGACATCCTTCATGAAAGCTTTGGAGCCAGATCTGCATCCGACCATGGGAGGTGCCCCATCTGTACACACCTCGACAGGCAGCACCTCATGTCATTCCCAGCCAAGCTCGTGTTTGACGAGGAAGGCTTCAGCATTCTGAACACATTTTCTCCCCAAGTGGTAGTGGCCAATGGCTCTGAGAAAAGGTACTCCTCCTTCATGGCTTCTCCGTCGAGGTAACGAACGTAGACTAGCAGTCAGGAACGAGGCTACATCTGTTGACTCATCCAGTTGCAGTGAATACACTGGTCTGCTCTTCACAGCGCTCATTACTTGCAGCAAAATATCATTACTCATATCCGAGATTTGACTTTTGACTGTGTCATTCGAAAGGGAAATCTGCCTGAACTTGTTTGACTGCTGTTCGCCCAGCACCAACTTCGCTGCTTTGAGAAGGCATGGCTTGATAAACTCTTCACCAATGGTGTGAGGTTTCTTAGTCTGTGCGATTCGATAAGCAGTCAAGTATGAAGCTGCCAACGCTGCTTCATTTTGACGACGCAGTGACCCGTTGAATAATGCGGAACTCTTGAGTGCGGCTTCTTTTTGTTTGAAAGAGTCCACGCCCTTCCCTGCCAGGTCGCTGTGCCAAGACTCCAAATGGATCTTCAGTTTGCTGGGCTTCATGCTCTCGTGGCTCATAACCTTGGCACAGATAACACATTGCGGCTTGACCACGGATTTTTGAATAATGCTTGTGAAGCCGAACTTGAGAAATGCTTCACTATACGTGCGCTTCTTGGCAGACATGGTTCACAACACACACAGTTCATGTGCATATACGCACGCGCATACGCAAACAAATTACTGTGTGTGGTATGTACCTTTGTTAGATTCCTAAAAATTGGCTCATCAAATTGATATGTTATTTATGACCCCTTCATGACCCTGGAAAAACCCCAAATGACCCCCATAGAGGTCACGACCCCCAGGTTAAGAACCACAGGAGTAGACAGTCTGAACCATTTTCCAGGATGGAAGCATCAAATCGTAGAGGACAAAGGACAAAGGACATTTATTATCACATACACCAATTGGTGTAGTGAAATTTGAGTTGCCATTTGCAGCACACCAATGAAAATAAAACACAACATTAAAGAAGAATTTAACAATAAACATAAAAACATTCCCCCACAATGGTTCCCACTGTGAGGGAAAGCAGCAAAGTCCAGTCCTCTTCCTCTTATTCACCCCGTGGTCGGGGCCTATTTGAGGCCTCGGCAGTCGCCGCAGCGGCGGCCCGATGTTTCCTGCCCTCTCGCCAGATGATGGCGCTCCAGCATCGGAGGAACACTCTTCAGCGGCTTGGAGTGTCTGGAACGGCCGCTTCCTACCAGAGACTGCAGCTCCCGAAGCCCACAGGCCGCACTGGTTGGAACTCCAACACTGGCGATCTTGGCGAGAGATCCCAGGCTCCGCGATGTTCAGCGTCAGCGCCACCTGCAGCTGGCAGCTCCACAACGACAGCTCCGCGATGTTGGAGTCGGCGGTATCAGCACTCCGGAGCGTACCACACGGCGGCCCTCGGTATGGCAACGCCCGTTCCGCGATGGTGCTTCAGTGCTGCACCGCCGGCAAAGCTGAAGTCCTGGCAGGAAACGCCGCTCCAGTCCAGGAGGTAGGCCGCGAGGAGAGGGTGAAGATGTGGCTCGGAAGAAAGACGCATCTCCGACCAGGTAGGGACTGAGAAAAAAACAGTTTCCCCCTTCCCCCCACATAAAAAGACTAGACTTCCAAAACAACACTTTTTAACATACTAAAAATTAAAAAAAGGTGAAAGGACGAACAGCTGCAGGCTGGGCAGCCATACTCGATGGCGCCCCCACTCATAGCTTAAAGTGAGAGGGGCAAAGCTTAAAGTAAGAGGGGCATAGCTTTAAAGTGAGAGGGGCAAAGTTTAAAGGAGATGTATAGGGCAAGTATTTTACTGGAACATGCTGCTGGAACTGGTGCAGATATGATTGTGGCATTTAAGAAACTTCTGGATAGGCACGTGGATATGCAGGGAGTGGAGGGATATAGATTATGTTCAGGAAGGTAAGAGTTGTTCTTGGCATCATGTTCGGCACAGACATTGTGGGGCAAAGGGCCCGTTTCTGTGCTGTACTGTTGTATGTTCTATAAATGTTTTTTAAACATCTGGATGTATAAAGTGATTTGGATCTATAAAGTAAATGATTTAGGGAGAGCTACGTAATATTTCAAGATGCAAATTATTGCCCTTTGAAGCAGAAAAGCATAAATATCCTGAAAATTGTATTGTTTAAGGAGAAAATCTCATGGAATTGGGGTGATACTTCACCACTCCATGGAGTGTTCAGCTATTGCATGATACAGTCCTAAATAAAGTGATTCTGATACACAAAGGAAAATAAATGAGAGAAAATTTCTAGCTCAGAGAGTAAAAGCATTTTTCACTTTCTTTCACAAGCTTCCGAACACAGGTTGTAAGTTCTAATGGAACAAATAAAAAACACAGTAATACCTTGCGTTCAAATGAAGCAAATTTGTGTTCAACATAGTGGGAGATGTGTGCAGACACATGCCTGGCAGATTTGCACCATTAATAGCCTATGTGATTTTCATATCAGCTGGAAATACAGTATGCAGAGTAGATTGATCATATTATCAATCTGCATGCAACACAGATTTATGATGTTGCTGTCAAAGTTGAGGTTCACTTTGACAGCAATATCATTAAATCTGTGTTGCATGCAGATTGACAGTATGATCAATCGTATTCACAGGCATGAAGAGCTTCATTTAGTCAGAAGGACTTCTATACTTATGTTATTTAGGGGCAGCACAGTGGTAATCAGTGGAAAACGGAACCATTTTACTGATATCAATAAAATAGAACATTTATCCAATCAATGGACTAATATGGCATTAAATTATTTTCCAAGATATGTTCTTAGCCTTAAAGATCTCTCATTTTATAATTCAGTTCACATACCTTTTTCACCAACAAATGGCAAAGACCAAGTAAAGACATCCATAAAGTTTGGTAGCCAGTAAGGATGGGGAGAACAATTGAATTGCCGAATATTCATAACATTGTTCTCATATTTCAATACTGCAGCTGAAATGAAGTGGGGAAAAATAGTTTAGTACACAGCTCCAGATAGCAATCACAGTGGTTTTACTGTGGAAAAAGACATGAAGATTGGGCACTTGTGACTGTTAATGTAGATGTCTTGAGGACAGTCCGTATTATGGTCGGGAAGGCACTGGATGATCATAATCTAACTAAGGCGTATGAAAGTAAATACATTTCCTAGACCTGATCAGCCATATCTAAGGCCACTGTGGGGAGCTAAAGAAGAAATGCAGGAAATATGAATTCACATTAGATATGGGTGAGATACCGGAAGACTGGAGGATGGCTAATGTTATGCCGCCATTTAAGAAGGGCAGCAAGGAAAAGCCTATGAATTATAGACCAATGAGTCTAACATCTGTGGTAGGCAAGTTACTGGAGACAATTCTGAGGGATATGTGCATTTGGATAGAAAGGAGCTGATGAAGGATAGTCAGCATGGTTTTGTCCATAGGAGATTGTGTCTTACAAATTTGAATGAGATTTCGAAGAAGTAACCAAAAAGGTTGATGAAGGCAAAGCTGTGAACGTAATCTATATGGACTTCACCAAATCATTTGATAAGGTTCCAAAAGATAGGCTGCTCCTATTGTAGATGGCAAAGATAGTTATCAAAAATTACAGCAGGATCTTGATCAGGTGGGCAAGTAGGCTGGGAAATTGTTGATCGAGTTTAATGCAGATAAGTGTGAGGTGTTGCATTTGGGAAGTCAAACCAGGACAGGACTTTCACAGTGAATGCAGGGCAGTAGAGTGTTGTTGAGCAGAGGGATCCAGGAGTGCAGGTACATAGTTCCTTAAGTGATATAACTGGTAGATAGGGTGTTCTAGAAGGCTTTCAGTACATTGGCCTTCGTCAGCCAAGAGTATTGAGTGTGGAAATTGGTATGTTATGTCACTCTTGTACAAGACGTTGGTGAGGCTGCATTCGGAGTATTGTGTTCAGGTATGGTCACCCTGCAGTAGGAAGGATGTTGTTAAGTTGGAATGAGTGCAGAGAAGATTTATGAGAATATTGACAGGACTTGAGGGCCCGAGCTGTATGAAGATTATGGCAGGCAAGGACTGTAATAGGGCAACTTTTTCACACAAAGGTTGGTGGGTATATGGAATGAACTGCTAGAGGAAGTAGTTGAGCCAGGTACTATTATAACATTTAAAATACATCTTGTCAGGTAAATCAAAGGAAAGGTTTACGAGGGATATAGTCCAAATGTGGCCAGGTGGGACTGATGTAGATAGGGCATCTTGGTCGGCATGGGCAAGTTGGGCTGAAGGGAATGTTTCCAATGCCATTTGACTCCATAACACCATATCTGCAAAAATTATTTACACTACTTCTTGGGAGATTCATTTGTAGCTAAACAAAACACATTTAAACATTTTCAAAAAACTATGATGTGCTGAAGTGTTTCACACGGTTAAGTGCTTTTGAACAGTAAGGCTGCTTTGCACCCCTATCCTGCAGATCAACATCCATATACCATTATTGTTCTGTCACTTATCTTTACTCTGGTAAAAATTAAATTGTGAAGTATCTAAAGCCTTTTCGAAGTAATATGGCTGAAACTGAACGTTATATTTCCAGTTTATTCTGACTGGGGATCGACAAAGGGCCAGTGAACAGAAATTCAAAGCTCTCCGATCAATTTTAGTATTTTCCTAATTGATGTCTGTTCAGTTTTTAATTGAACACTTTATGGTTATATTCAATAATTACTCTAAAAGATATGTTATGAATATGACAATTGGTACAATATTTTTGAAAATAATATTATTGACACAAGCAGCAAAATGGTACGCTGAGTGGTGCAATGAATCCTATGATAAAACTTCTGTTTTCATCAACTGACTCACTGATCACAGGACAAGAGAACTGTGGGATGTATATAATCTGTCTGTTCAGTGTCTCCCCAGTAAATAGTGAAAATCAGCAGGAGAGTCATCACCCTTACCAACATCAAATAGCTCCCTAAACAAAGCTCTGTATAGATCATTTAACTATTGCCTTGGATACAGAGAGTCTTTCTGGTGCTTCAATAGCAGTGAAGAAATGAGGAAAAATGAGAGCACAATACCACAAAAACATTCTGTATAGCAATTATTTGATGTAAATGTTATTTTTAGAATCTGTTCAATAAATGTCATGGGTTATGAATGTATTAATGAAGGACTATATAAGCTGAAGATTTTCTTTATGATGCCATTAATCGATTTAAAATAAGTGGCTCAAATAATCTTGCTAAAAATAGTAGGAAGGGAATTTTAGCCTATAAGCATTTGCTTGACCCTTATTACATAACACAGTTTTAGGTTAATATTCTGTCAATGCATTTCATGCGACTAAAAATAAATGCAACTTTATTAATGGGCTATAATCCAACTGGAAATCATTATCCGTCTCCTTTCATAACCATTTCATCATCTGCTTCAGTTTTCTTGAGTATATAGCTTTAGAAGCTAGAAATCTATGATAGTACGAGACAGTAGTTCAGACGTGAGGTACACCAAAACAGAATAAGAGTTTTATTATTTATCTTCTTTTGTGATGAAATACAACAGACACATCTGTTGTATATTTCATACACACATGTATATTTCATACAACAGATAAATGTAAGAAACATTTCGACAAGTACCTGGATAGGACAGGTTTAGAGGGATATGGGCCAAATGTAGGCAGGTGGGACTAGTGTAGATGGGACATATTGGCCGGTGTGGGTAAGTTGGGCTAAAGGGCCTGTTTCCACACAAGTAAGATTCTATAGCACAGCTTATTTGTAAAGTTTCCTAGTGAGTCCCTAAAAGTAACATAGCACAATCAATTTTAAATATCCATATCAGCCATGACTATTTTTTTGTTTAAACATGATAATTACAATAGTTATTTGTGTTTCATCCAATTATAATCAGCAAGTAACTGAATTGAACATATTGGTTCAGCAAATTGGTTGCCCATATACGAAGATGGCACCAAATTCCTTTTCATTCCTTTTTGGATCTTTTCTTAAAAAAAAACAATGCTTATGTATTTTTAAATGACACTGGCGAAGGTAAATCATATATATGGTATGCATTTGGTGCGGCATGGTGGTGCAGTGGTCGAGTTGCTGCCTTACAGCACCAGAGACCCAAGTTTGATCCTGACTACGGGTGCTGGCTGTACAGAGTTTGTACTTTCTCCCCGTGACCATACAGGTTTTCCCACGGGTGCTCTGGTTTCCTCCCACTCCAAATTCGTGCATGTTTGTAGGTTAATTGGCTGTGGTAAAAATTGTAAATTGTCCCTAGTGTGTAGGATAGTGCTAATGTACAGGGATTGCTTGTCAGAGCAGACAAGGTGGGCTGAAGGGCCTGTTACCGCACTGCATCTCTAAACTGAACTAATATAAAATATCACATTAAAAATACCTCCTGTGTACATTCTAAGCGTGGTCATCTTAACATATTTTTTATTAAGTTCTTAAACCTGATTAAAAAATGAATACCATTAGTTCAAATATATGTAGGTATACTAAAGTATTAAACGTGATAATAAGTATTGCAGTATAATGGAGTCAAGCGGGATTTTGTTTCTTGGAGGCAAGCAGATGTTCAAGATAAATCAGAATATTCCTTAAATGATGAGAAATTAGAGATTGTGTTTAGATTTAGGAATTTTTGTACGCAAAATAATTAAAGTTAATGGACAAGTACAAAACTGAATTAAAAAGGCTACTGGTTTGTTGACTTTCATCTCAACTTGATTGAATTATGATTGTTCTCTTGGTCAGAGCCCACGAGAAATATCACCTTCAGTTTTGGGTTATTTTCTAAACAAAGTTATATTGACTTTGGAAGAGTTAGAGTTCACTTCACTAAAATGATACAGCAGCTATTAAGATCATTTTGCAAAAGTTATGGTTGAATTCTTTTGAATATAAAAGATTGAAAGGTGAAATTTAAAACATCACTAGACCAAGTGCAGACCTGTTGGGTCTGTTCCCCCACGCGTGTTTGCGGGGGGGGGGGGGGGGAGGGCGGAGGTGCGGGGCAGCATGCAGCATCACACACACTAACCACTCCCACACCAACTACCCCCTTGATATTATTTTAATATTATGAATTAGCTCCTTTTACCCCATAACAGCCCTATCCACTGACGCATAGCCCCCAACTCGCAGGCGTATCTAGAGAGGGGGGGGGGGGGGGGGGGGGTAGAGAGTGAGGGCAGAGAGAGAATGGGGAGAAACAGTGAGCGAGGCAGAGACAGAAGGGCAAGAGACAGAGGGAGGGGTGGAGGGGAGGAGGAGAGGGAGGGTGGGGGAGGAGGGGGAGAGAGAGATGGGAGGAGAAAGAGGGGAGGGGGGGATGGGAGGGGGGGGGAGGGAAGGGGGAGATGGGGTGAGAATGGATGGGGAGAGGTGGGGGGAAGGGAGGGGGAGGGAAGGGGGTAGGGGAGGGGTGGGGGCGAGGGTGTGGAGGGGAGGGGGGAAGGTGGTTTAGGGGAGGGCAGGGGGTAGGGGAGAGGAAGGGGAGAGAGAGAGAGGGAGGAAGAAGAGAGAGAGAGAGAGAGATGGGGAGAGAGAGAGAAGAGAGAGAGAGAAGAGAGAGAGAGAGAGGAGAGAGTGAGAGACGGGGTGAGGGAGAGACGGGGTGAGAGAGAGGGGGAGGGAGAGAGATAGAGGGGAGGGAGGGAGAGAGAGAGAGGTGGAGGGAGAGAGAGAGTAGATGGGGAGAGAGAGGTGGAGAGAGAGGGCGAGGGGGAGGGAGAGGGGGAGGGAGAGGGAGAGGGAGAGGGAGAGAGAGAGAGAGAGAGAGAGGGGAGGGAGAGGGAGAGGGAGAGGGAGAGAGGGGAGAGAGAGAGGGAGAGAGGAGAGAGAGAGAGTCGAGAGATAGAAGGGGAGAGAGAGAGAGGGGGAGAGAGGGGGGAGAGAGAGAATGAGAGTTAGAGATGGGGAGAGAGAGGAGGGGAGGGGGGGTCACAAGGTTTATTTCAAAGCTCGCTTGCCTGCTCGTAAGATTTTTTCAAAGGACTTGCGAGCGGCGCAACTGGCAACGAGTTCGGTTTGCAGCTCTGAGCGAGCGGCGGCTCTGGGCGCGAGGGTGGCTTTGAGCGAGCATCGGCTGTGAACGGTCACCACCGGATCTGCAGAGCGCTCGTTCTTTCCAAAGTTCCTATAGCCGCTACAGGATCTTTGGTTATTTCTGCGCAATTTGAACAACGCGGGTGGGGGGGGGGGGGGGGGGGGGGGGGGGATGTAGCGGGCGGGCTGGCGGGCGTGGGAGTCCTGCAGGGACTTGGAGCGGGGGCAGTGGAGAAGAGCCGGCTGCCAAATGAAGAGGGAGAGATGTGGTTTGGATTGGTCGGCATGTGGGCATTGTGACATCAGCAGCTGGTGAGAGGCATTTAGATTATTAAAATCGCATTTTGTTTGAGTTTTGTGATCAATTTTACTCTAAATCTGGGGAAATAATTGAAAAAGGAATGGATATGCGAATGTAAAAGTAAAATCGTTAGCGAAATGATAAAAATCGCGGCGTTTTTTCGTCTGGTTTTCGCGGAGGAACGAATCAAAGGCAAAATGCCATATACCCACACACACACAGTTTTAAAAGTATATAGATAAGGATTTAATAGTATAAATGTAGAGGAATTATGTCTTCTGTTGGTTGACTGCAAAACACCAGGTCAAAATATTAAAACTGTATGATTAAGTAAGAAGAAAATTGGAAATCGCATTGTTTTCCACAATGGCTTCAGATAACTGGGATTCATTACATTAAATGAATATCATGTTGATTATCAGAGACAGTTAATTTTTAAGTAAGAATATCAAGTGATAATGACCAAGGACAGATTAATTGTAAAAAGTTACAGGGATAGAGGGTTTGAGTATCTCTTGGTACTTTTTTCTGACCACAACATCTGTCTCCTATAAATCATAGAGCATAGAAACAAGAAACCAATGAGAGAATGGCACAACATTAACGTTGCTGAAAAATCTGAATGAAAGTAGGAAATAGGAAATGCTGCACATGTCCATCAGATGAGTCTGCATCAGGGCAGTTAACAAAACTTTTGACCAAAACTGGAAAAAGCCTACACACTACAGATGGATTTAAGAAAATGCAGAGGCACGAACGATGTTCTACATGTGCGTGCATGTCTGAGAATGAACATGTGTATTTAACTTGCATTATGGAGGGAGGGAGTGTATTAAAAGCATGAAAAGAAAGTTCTGGAAGGCAGGATTGAATTAATAAATAAGTGACAAAAGAAATGTGAGGCAAGACAAAATAGAATCGTCATTAACACCTGCTGTTGAAAGAAAGAAAGCAGATGGTATGATCTGAAATTGTTTGATGCTGAGTTCAGAAGGCTATAAGGCACCTAAGATGCTTTTCCTCAAGCTACCGTTAGTTTATTAGCAACCATTCCGCGTTTTGTCTATTTTTTGCTTTGTTTTGTTCTTTTCCGGTTTTCTTTTCTGCTCACTTTCTTTCTTTCAACAGCAGGAGCTAATGACGATTCTATGACCATGCATGACAATCTTCCATGATCGTGCATGGTCTTTCAGAAATTAATAGTTGGTAGTATAATAAATACGTAAAACATTTAAAGCTCATGTAGCCTAAAATGTTTCAAGCAAATGATGAACGAAAAGTACAAGCAATGGAGCTCCCCAAATCAACACATTCGAAGTTGGTGAACGTAACTACACTAAGACTTTGAAAGAAGGGTAAATTATTCTGGGTGGACTCAACATCTAATCCTGGATTAATGGAGAGAGAGAGTAAGAAAAAAAAAAGATATATCTGGTTCACAGTGAAAGAGGAGACTAAGAAAGTTTAAAAGTAAATTCTAAAAATCTGCGATATTTAAATTAAGTAAGACATTCAATATATTACTAGTTTAGTTTTTTGTCAGAAATGTTGAATGGCAGTACATGATGCATATTAGTGTTCAAAGCATGGCTAGATTGAAAAAGACAAAGTTATAAACAAGTTTATTTCACATCCACCGTGCAAATTCGACAACTTCACACCATTGAATGCATTTCAGTGATGAGCCAGGCAGAGAGGTGCAACTTTTGAGCAGCTGATTGGAGAGTGACATACATGGGACAGCAATTAGGGAGTTTTGCAATTGAACACCCCTTTGCCATTCAAGAAGAGGTATTTTTGCCTGAAGCAAATCTATGACATCAGCGGCACCATCTGGAAAGATCCTAGAGTAGCCTGGTTCCTGGGAGACTGCTCTGCCCTCTAGAACGCTTCTCCCATACATGCCTGGGCTCCTCTAAGAAGTTGCCCATTCCTATGACCCCTCTACTCTCACAGCAGGCCATCTTGGAGATTCAGCAAGATTATCACGAAACCAGAAATAAAAATAAACTTTCAATAAATAAATTCATTTTCTCTTTCTGCGTTCTCTTTCAGCCTTAATTGTTTATCTGTCCACAGATACTGCCTGACCTCCTGAATGTTCTATTGCCACTGCAGTCATACCACATAGAGCACAGAACAGTGCAGCACAACAGACCCTTCAGCGCACCATATCTGCATCACCCAATCCAACATCCCACCTGGACATGGTCCAATCCTCTATTCCCTGTCTGCTCGTGTCTGTCTAAATGCCTCTAAAAGGTTGCTATTATATCTGCTTATACCACCTCTCCTGGCACCCTGTTCCAGGCACCTACCAATTTTTTTGCTAAACTTTCCTTATCTCTCTTAAACGCAAGCCCTTTGGTATTTCACATTTCCCCCCTCTGTCTCGCCCTCTGATGTTTCTGCAGCATCATCGCCTGGCCAATGGCTCTAGCATTGAGACTCTCATTGATACTGTTGCATTGCACAGAACATTCAGATGCCTTATACCGGACTCCCGAAACAAACACCGATTTCTGAGTTCTGTAACGAGAGGAGGTCATCAGGCGAATAAGAACCTCCTTGAAGAAATGCAACATCTGTCCATGTTACTCAAACTGGAGAAGATACATTCGGGATAATAGTGAGAACCTTGAGGAACACACAGATTCCCTTCATAACCAGCGGAAGAAGCGCACAACCTAGCAAACTATCCATCCACCTGCCCCATCAGCCACCTCCTGCCCCACCTGTGGAGGGATCTGTCACCTCCACATTAATCTCTTAGCCACAAGAGTCAAGAATATTTTACTGTCATGTGTCCCAGATAGAAAACAATGAAAATCTTACTTGCTGCAGCAAAATAGAATATGTAAACATAGTACACTGTAAACAATATGATAAACGAGAGAAAAAAAAGTTCAGTATGTATATATACAGATACTCACAAGCACACACACATATATACATGTGTGTGTGTGTATATATATATATATATATATATATATATATACACATACACATACACACACACAACACACACACATACACACACATACTCAAAAACAAACAATAATAGTGCATAATAATAAGTCTATTGTAGTTCAGAGCTTATTTGAGGTTGTAGTTTAATAGCCTGCTGGCTGCAGGGAATAAGCTGTTCCTGAAGCTGGACATTACAGTTTTCAGGCTCCTGTACCTTCTTCCCGATGGCAGTGGTGAAATGAGTGTGTGGCCAGGATGGTGTGGGTCTCTGATGATGCTGGCTGCCTTTTTGAAGCAGCGACTCCAATAAATCCCTTCGATGGCGGGGAGGTCAGAGTCGGTGATGGACTGGGCAGTGATCACAACTTTTTGCAGTCTTTTCCGCTCCTGGAAACTCACTCAGAAACCACTAAACCAGAATGCAAGCAAATTATCCTCAATTTAATTGAATTGGATACTTTATTGTCACATGTGACAAGTCATAGTAAAATTCTTTGCTTTTCGTGATGGACTGCCTCAAAAGAAGGTACTGTGTAATCCAAACCAGCCATCAATTGCATGTTGAGGTAATTGAATGGCAAATTAAGGATACAATCACAGTTTCTTCACAGTAAGTCAAACCTCTGTTGAGTTTTATGAGATGTGGTTCCCATTTCGTAATACGGACTGATATTTGACAAAATGCTGCTGGTGCATTTGGACAAACAGGTATATTATTAATATGATAAACTAAGTATTAAAATGTAAACCCAATAGTGTAATTAGGCACAGATTGAAATTGTATCATATAGATCAGTCTAGCTTGTTAACCAACATTAGGCACATGCAGAGGGTTAAGCCAAATTGTGCATTTCATTGTTACGTTGCTATGGTGGTTCCCTTGTTATGTTATCAAAGCAGGTTATATAGAATTCCTGCCAATTGTAGAACAGACCAAGCTACATCACTGTGGATTTATAAATAATGCAAAACCACCCACATTGTCAAAAGCCCACAGCCTTTGAAAAAGGCAGCAACATTGGCTGATTAAAATGCAGACTCTATCTCCTCTGGAAGATAATCAAATGAAAAGTTATGGCTGGGATTTATAGGTGTTGCAGCTGTTGATAACACAAAACCAATCATAATAAAAGTCTGTATTAACAAAGGCATTTTGGATATACACACTAGACATCCTGGAAGAGATTTTGGTTTGCGTAATTCTGGTTCAACAGTGCCCTGCAATATTTAGTGAAGCTTGTCTCTCTCTCACTCCCTTCAAATACAGCCTCACATAGCAAACAACAATCCTACAACATAGAAGCATTCTGTTCTTGAACTAAATCTCACAAGAGTTGATCCATTAATTTGTAGCATCAAGACTAACTATTTATATGATGTTCATATTATTTACTCAATTATTTATTTTCCCGCAGCTCACAGAGTCAGCACTTCACTTCATATCAGGGTTACACATTATACGAAGGAAACTGTGAAGGAAACTGTGCTTGGTTCGAGTTCCAACCAAATGATGCATTTCACACCTGCAGCAAAGTTATTTATTTGTTTATTTATTTATTTATGTGATCCAGATTGTAGCGAGTTGAGAAATCTAATGGTATTGGCAATTATTTGCTTTCATTTTAATGTCATGTTGTCAGAAGCAAATCCAATTTATAAATGCAAGAAACTGCAGATGCTGGAAACTTGATCAAAACACAAAGTGAGAAACTTATCAATCATAAGTTCACAGGTTATAGGAGAAGGATTAGGCCATTCGGCCCATCATGTCTACTCCACCATTCAATCATGGCTGATCTTTCTTTCTCACTCAACCCCATTCTCCTGCCTTCTCCCCATAACCCCTGACACCTTTACTAATCAAGAATCAAGCATCTCTGCTTTGACAAAGCTCCAGTCAGGCCGCATACATGAAGGGAATTAACTAAGCGACGTATCGGGTCAGGTCCCTTCTGCAGATGGATTGGAATAGGGGAGAGAAAGCTGGGAAAGAGAGTGGAGGTGGGACAAAGCCTGGCCATTTTAGGTTGATAAAGGTGAGGGGGGAGTGGTTGATCGGCAGATGGTTGGAGTAAATGACTAACGGTAGAGGTGAAAAGAAGACAAAAGGAGGAAACAAATGTTTCACACACAATATGATGGAAACTGGCCAGAAGCAGTTTATGAAGCATTAAATATTTAGGTTGGCAACTTGCCCTCTATTCTCATATATTTCCTAAGTTATCAGCTAGCAAGTGTGATTGTCTCATAGATTAATTATCTAAACCCTGTTGTCAAGGCTAAACGTCAAGGAACCATTTAGGCAGCAAACATTTCTAAATTTGGAATATTTCATAAATGTATTTATCTTTAAGACATCATCAGCTGGCAATATACCTGATTGGCATTTCTTAATTTGGCAATTAATGAAAAATGATCAAGAGTAAAAGTATTGTGAAGAACTGAAAATTAAGCAGATCCAACAAATTCTCTCCTATTGCCACATTTTTAATAATGGCTTAGAATTGCATTAGTGCATTTTCCAGCAATTAATGAGTGGAGCAGGTTTTTTAGACAGAGTGGTGGGCGCCTGGAACGTGCCGTTTGCGGTGGTGGTTTAGGCAGACATGATAGTGGCATTTAAGAGACTTTTGGATTGGCACATCGATATGCAGGAAATGGAGAACAATGGATCACGTGCAGGCAGAGGTGATTAGTTCAACATGACATCATGTTCAACACGGACACTGTTCTTGTCCTGTACTCTTCTATGTTGCACGTTTAAACAATTTTAGTGATTTTCCTCATGCTGTTTCAAAAGATTCTAAATAAAATTGCAAAATTAATTTGCACAAAATGCACAACAGGACTAATGAGCTTCCATATATAATGCTGTTTGCTTGAGGAAGAATGGACACTAAGGGTGAAATTTTCTACATTTGTAATCCTTTCCTCAAAGTACCAGGAATAGCCCTGACAGAGCCACGATGCAAACAGCACTCTTTCAGCTGGGAGCATTTGGTAAAGAATACTTGCAAACTACAATAATGGGAAATTGGTAGCAAAGTTCTTGAAGGGGAGCCTCTTCCAGAGGCTGCTGAATAAATGTGCCACATGATTCAACTTCCCTGCACAACAGGTACACAAGGTCGGAAGTTGCCAGAGAGGTACCTGTAGGGCATGACTGTATTCTATGAATTAAGGTGTGAAAGCAAAAGTCATAGCTATTATAAATGGAACATTCCACACTTTGCAATGACAACTACTCTTGACATCTGCAATGCAATAGTCATGAAACATTTCCGAGACTGAACTTGACACCGAGAGGCACATTTGCTTGCTTGATACTTCAGATATTTCGAGCAAACAAGCACTGCTTTCAAAACCCAAGTCAGAGTTACCTTCATCCTCATGGCCATCCATTCAGACTGCCTCTGCAGAGATAGGCTATATGTGACATTTGGCCGCTCACCATTACATTGTAGATGTCAAGAATAACAGTGACAGCATGGTAGGAACCTTGATGGAGTACAACTTATGCATTGGCACCTGTAAGTCTCCTGAACATAAGTCACCCCTGAACAGTAAACATAAGCTTACAAATACTGTCCTGGCAATCTCCTACCACAGATGCCACTTCCTTAATTTTATGTTTTTTTCAAGAAAGACGTTTTATCGCTCATTTCCAGTCTATTCATTAATTTCTGATCTGATGAATATTGATCACTTCTTAAAGGATTTATGCTAGTATTCTGGTACTTACTTTTGAGAAGAAACCTGTTGAAATCAGCTGTTGGAGTGTAGACTGGGGTCCCAGTTTGTGACAGTCTACTAGCGATTTGTTTTGAAGTATACTCAGATTCATACAGCACGGAAAAAGGCCCTTTGGCCCAACTGGTCCATACTAGCAAAGATGCCCTCTCTAAGTTTGTCCCATTTGCCCAGTCTGAAGAAGGGTCTTGACTCGAAATACCACACCAGAGATGCTGCTTCATCTGCCGAGTTACTCCCAACACTTTTCTGCCCTTTAGCGTATTAACTAGCATCAGCAGTTCTTTGTTTCTATATTTCTTCATTTATCAAATCCCTCTAAACCTTTGCTATCCATGTACTTGTCCAGGTGTATTTTACTGTATGTGCTGTTATAATACCTGCCTCAACTACCTGCTCTGACAGCACATTCCATATACCCATCACACTCTGAATTAAAAATTTGCCTCTCAGGCTCATATTAAATCTTTCCCCTCTCATGTTAAACCTATGTCCTCTAAAACACTCTTTCCATAATGGAATATTCATGCCATTGTGTGAGAATCCTTTAAGTTGCAAAGGAATAAATTTGTAATATGGAGGTTGGAGGATGGGCCCCGGAAATAAGTCAGATGAGAAATATCATAAAATAATGCCACATACTGTACATTGTCCTAAAAGTATCTTGATGGAGGGATATCTGGGATGATTCTGTTTGTATTAATTGCATTAGTGGTTTAAGCATAAAAATATGTTACCAAAAAAATATATAAATATCATGATGGAAACATAGAGAATTAAAATAAAATTGTGATAGAAGTGTTGCAGGAAGAATACATTAATGCTAAATTTTTGAATAATTACTAAAAGAATGTGTGTGGAAATATTTGCAGATTGCAAATTAAAGTACTTTGTAAAATAAATGATGCCTGCAGTACATTAAGTTTTTATGAGAAAGTGTAAGATGATCTTACTCTATGTTCAGCCCAATTTAGTGAAGGCTGCAAAAACTGATGAGGCCACGGATGTTGGGCCTTAAGCTTTCTTCTCTGGTGTTAGCTGAAGAAAGAGTGTTTCCCTGGAATAGCTCAACCTCTTCCAGTGCAGGCTCTCCCCTTCCGTGTGCCAACCTTTTTGATAGCATGATGCTGTCAAAATCCCTTCCAACCACTTGCCTCTAAGTGGCATACAGCTCTGGGCCATGGGATAGTCTGTGGATAACTGACAGTGTAATGCATATGATACCCATTAGTTAAAACAGCCAGGGTTTCACACTGATGCCACACATCACTCTCCTGACCAGTTGACACCCACTTATTGCTCAAATTCCACTCACTATCCTCCAAATATCTATTTAAAACAATAAAATAAGAATGATCGTTGAGGCTGAAATATTGATGGTTGTTCATGCACAGTAAACAATGTGGTAAAATATGTGCACTTGCCATAAGTTTGTATATGTTTCCATTTGCTTTCAACCTCCTATGTCCTGTATTAGTTTAGTATGCACCTGAACCTCATACCTTTATTATTGTAAACATCAAGGTAATTTGGTGCAGAAAAGATTGTGATAAGCGATGGGAAACCCGTAGTTTGGCTCTTCCTGTACATACGATAGCTGAAAGATAAGTTAATGAATAATGCACAGTATTATTTATACTTATCCTATATGGTTTTTCATACTTGATAAAAAATATCTGAAGTAAACAAAAAATACCAAAACTACCATTTTCAGTTTGGAATAGTAATCAAAAAGCTTAGCTTTACACAATTATTTGGACACATACCTACTTGGGAAATATTTGGATACATACCTACCTATCTACAAATAAGGGAAGAGATTGAACTTTTCTCTCCTTCCATCACAGTGAGGAATGTGGACTCACTGTGGTGGATGTTTATGTTAAAATGTATTTAGTGTGTTCTGTTGCTTTTTATTTGTATGACTGAGTTGGCAAATGAAATTCCTCGTATATTGCAAAACATACTTGGCTAATAAAGTATTATTGTATTGCATTGGAAATGATATATGCCATTAAAAGTATATAAAAGGGTCAGCATGCAGCTCACCAATGACCATTGTAATCCTGGGCCCAACGTTGCAAATATTCTGTAGCCCCTGTGGCCCAGGACTATCTACCACATGAAAGGAAATGATGGGGAAGAGATTTTGATTGGGCATTTCAGCAGTAAGGTTGGCACAGGATAAAGGAAGCCTTGGGTGGCAGAGGCTAAGATGTTCTTGTTAGACTAAAAGAACAATTTTGTTCTGCCTGGCCTCAAAGCTGAGTGGTTATGAATTGACCATTGTGGCCTCGTCAATTTTTAAAGCAGCCTTCACAGTATTGTTCGGCTGGTGGAAGTGAGGAGAGATTGCTACTCATTTCTTTTGTGCAAATCGACGACTGAGGTTTTTGGTTGTGAGGTGGGAGATAAGAGAAGTCTGGTGGTTGGAAGCCTTGTCAATGCAGTGACAAGATGGCGAAGGAGGTGCCCGGTGACTGAAGACTGGATAATGGGGGAGGGGAGGCTGGTGGGCCAGGGATCTAAGTGTGGGTCTTGTGACCGTTGCCTAGGATTAGGGAAGGTGCAATCAGGAAAGTCATGTCTCTGATTTGCTTGCCTTGGAGTCCCCGTGTTAGACTGGACCCTGATTTGAAGGCTTATGAAAAATAGCACAGCAGCCATGAAAATACTTTGTTCTTGGCATGCCTAATAACAGGCATTTGACAGAATCATTTAACCTAATTTCATGAGTAATCTGATCACCCCATCTGCATTGGATATGGTAATCCTAACCAATCTGGCAGCTCAATCCAACCAGAAAAGGCCACAATAGTTTTCTGCTCCTATTTTTATACACATGGAGCTAAAATTAATAGTGCCACATGTCCAAATTTCTAGCCATCAAATGTAACCTTTAACTGAGCTTTATTAAAATAAAGCGTCACTAATCTAGATTTTGAATTTTGTATCAATATAAAGCAGATGGCATATGAATTAAATGAACTTCAATAGGACTTTTAGGACAATTCTTTGTGTTTTATAGGATGTAATGTGTGAGACTCTTGTCCAAGATAGATACAATTTCAACACATAAAATGCTGTGGATTAATATGACAACTGGAGTTCATTATAAAGAATTATAGGGAGAACTATAGAGAATGCAGAATAAATCGACAGTTCAGACTTCATAATGCAAACTTAATGCTCATTTAAAAAAGTGGCAATTTTTTGCATTGACTGCAATTTGTAGAAGCTTTCTTCTTAGTGACAAAATCTATCGGTTTACATCAGTACGGACAATATCTCTGATAAATCCATTTCATTGTGTCAAAATATTTTTGGTATGGATAAATATAAACATCAGGTAAAAAAAAGGATTGGGTGAAGTTGGATCAAATAGCACCTTGTGTCAGGACAAGAAATTATTGATTTTTTGATTAGTATGGGTGTCTGGGGTTATGGGGAGAGGGCGGGAAAATGGGGTTGCGAGGGAAAGACAGATCAGCCATGATTGAATGGGGGAGAAGACTTGATGGGCCGAATGGCCTAATTATGCTCCCAGAACATATGAGTTTAGTTTTGAGAAACAGCACGGAAACAGGCCCTTTGGCTCACACGCATTAACAGTACCCTAGACACACTAGGGAAATTTATATTTATACCAAGCCAATTAACCTACAAATGGGGAGAATATACAAAATCCGTACAGACAGCACCCATAGTCCGAATCGAACCGGCATTTTTGCGCTCAAAGTGCTGTAAGACAGCAACTCTACCGCTGCACACCGTGCCGCCATTATGAATTTATGAATCTTAGCTTTTGGGATATAGGGTGGAACCCGATATCATTTTTGGGCTAACCTTGGGTGCCATGTGTTTGCACCCGGAAAAATACCTATTGACTAAAAGCAAAGGTCACATAAATTTGACCTAATGAAAAAAAAAACGCTATCATGAGAAAATTCAAATATTTCAACATGCATTGTGCATGGAATTGTTTGCAAACTTACCCTGCATCTTGTGCTTCATGGGCCCGAATAACTGATAATAAATTATTGTTCTGCAGGAACTCACACACAGCAGGATAACTGTGAAAAGAACACATACAACAACATCACTGCAAATTACTATAACCAAAGTAGCAAATGGAAGTGGAAACTTGGGAGAAGGCAACTAGAAACAGTAGGGTGCAATTAAATCTTGTGCCTACAGAACAAAAAAAATGCCTAAGTGTCTTGGCACTAAGTTAAAATAGAACTTAACACCTAATTGACACTGAAGCTTAGAGTTTTTGATATCCTACATGATTATTCACTTAGCATGAAATCTTGATGTAGAATAAATTTAAAGGGTTAGGGATAATGAAAGATCTAGATAGAGTGGATGTGGAGAGGAATTTTACAGAAGTGGGAGAATTTGGAACAGAGGGCACAGACAGAATAAAATAACATACTTTTAGAATGGTGACGAGGAGGAATTGTCTAGGCCAGAGGGTGGGGAATCTGTGGAATTAATTGCCACAGATGGCTGTGGAAGTAAGTCCTTGGGGTTTTTTTTTAAAGTGGAGATTGATTGGTTCTTGATAAATATGGGAATCAAAGGTTATTGGGAGAGGGCAGGAAACTGGGATTGAGGGGCAAAAATAGATCGGCCTTGATTCAATGGTGGAGCAGACTCGATGGGCCGAATGGCCTAATTCTGCACCTATGTCTTATGATCTTATGACAATTAAACCGGGGGCTCAAATTAAGAAAATAATAATTTTGAAAACCTTTGGAAGTAGCTAATACATACTTCCGGTTTTTACCTATAATAAAGAAGAAGAATTAAAATGAGAAAGATAAAAATGACAGAAATGGAAACCTAAGGTGTGAGCTCAGTGACCAATGACAACTTCTAAAAGAGCCACAGAAATGTTATCAGCCAAACAAGTCAATATTAGGAGGGAGACTGGGGAGGGTATTAAAAGAAGAGGGGCAGTGAGGAGAGTTATAGGGAGAACTGTAGTACCAATGATGAGTCACACAACGTTCTAGGCGGAGAACACAAAGCTAAAGAATTTCAGAGGTGAAGTTGCAAAGGGATTTCAAAACAGGATGAGAATTTTAAATCCGAGCCATCTGCTGTCTGGGAACCAATGTAGCTCAATGAATAGAGTGGTGAATGGGAGTTAGTGTTAGCTCTGATTCAAGTAGCAGAGCTTTGGATGAGCTCTCATTTGCACAGGATGGCTGGAAAACTGTTGAATAGTTTAGTTTAGAGATACAGCGCAGATACAGGCCCTTCGGCCTGCCATGTCTGTACTGACCAGCTATCCCCGCATATTAACATTATCCCACACACACCAGGGATATTTTTTACATTTCTCCAAGCCAATTAACCTACAAACCTGTACGTCTTTGGAGTGTGGGAGGAAACCGAAGATCTCGGAGAAAACCCATGCGGTCACGGGGAGAACGTACAAACTCCGTACAGACAGCACCCATAGTCGGGATCGAACCCGGGTCTGTGGGGCTGCAAGCGCTGTAAAGCAGCAACTCTACCGCTGTGCCACTGTGAGAATAGTTGAGTGTTCTGGTGACAAAAGTCGAGATGAGTATTGAAGCAAAACACAGGACAGAGAATGACACCAGAGTTATTCTCGATGGCATGGACATTCGAACTTGCATGTTTGGAAACGTATAAATGCTGTCCATCTATTCCCTCCACAGATGCTGCCTGAACAGAAGGTAGTTGAGGCCATTCATTGGCTATATTTAAGAGGGAGTTAGATGTGGCCCTTGTGGCTAAAGGGATCAGGGGGTATGGAGAGAAGGCAGGTACAGGATACTGAGTTTGATTATCAGCCATGATCATATTGAATGGCGGTGCAGGCTCGAAGGGCCGGATGGCCTACTCCTGCACCTATTTTCTATGATTCTATGACCCACTAAGTTTCTCCAACACATTGTTTTTCACTCAAGGAATCACTTACCTGATTTATGCACTTTAATTTTATTTCTTCAATCTCCATGTGAAATTCGATATAACATAAAATCAGCAGAAATCTGATAAAATGGATGTTCATTCATGATTCATCAACTTGCATGTGCAAATTGGATTATATCAATTGGAATACACTCACAAAGGAAACTAAAATAAGGCTGTCCATGTCCTGACTAAGCCATTATAAGGCAGAAGTAATGATTTAAAGCAAGAATTTGAAGCAAACTCTTACAGACAGTAGCATGTATATCTAATAAGTTTCTCTGAATGTCTAACAATTGAATATGAATTAAACATTATTCATCCATACCTTACAAAATGATTGATGAAAAATTACAAAAAATATATGAGTTGGTTATCACATTGCATTTTCAATTCAAGGCAGCAAAAATCTGCTCAGACAATATGTGACACTGGCAGTCACCATGGTGATAGTGTGTTCCATTTACAAGATACGCTGGAGCAAGTCAACAAAATATAATCTCCCAAACCTGGGACCTCCACCGACAATAATGGATCTTTTCCAGATCACATGGCACCCTGCTTGAAATAATGTCAACTTTTCTTTATCACCCAGAACTTTCTATCTAACAGCACAATGTGAGTCCTTCACCCTACTGAATAATGCTGTTCAAGGCACCATCTCACCAGTACCTTATGAAAGGTAAACAGAGATGGTAAATAACTGGGAGGCTTGCCTACATTGTCCACCTATTGCTTTGATAAAAAAATAAACAGACCTCTCCCCTGAAACCTTTTCATACCTCTCGTTTCCCTCCCCCCTGACTCCCGGTCTGAAGAAGGGTCTCAAGCTGAAACGTCACCTATTCCTCTTCTCCAGAGATGCTGCCTGACCCGCTGAGTTACTTCAATCAAACTGGATCTTGCTTCCAAACCCAAGAGGTACAACGTTGGAACTGCAGGCAGAAATGGCTCACTCCAGTCCTCCTCAGTGTGTGGCGGGCTCCCTGTGCTCACCATTTCAGGAACTGCCCTCACCCACAGCAACAAATGATGCCCATGAACAGCCTCCTGATCAGCAAGAACCTTTTGCTTTGCAAAGCTTTCCTGCTGTAAATCATAAGCCCAGCCTCAAAAGTATTTGACAGCTGGTTTATCCAGATCCACAGGCTTAATGACTGTCATATCTCTGAACACTCCTGACAGACACAAACATTGAAAGATAGATGACCACCATTAAAACAGTAAAAATCAATCATACAGATAATATTTTAAGAATTCAATTATTTAAAAACAATTTTAAAGTATTAATACCAAAACACTCAAAAGATATATTTGTTAGCAATTACATTTAAATTCATTTAATGAATTAAAAATTGCAAATGGCCTTTAACTGAATTCTGTTGTTTTAACTGGGAGATGTACCATTCTATTGAATGGATTGGGGACATCTTGCAGTATAACTGCCTGGAGAGTGTAGGAAGTCAGCACTCCAGCTCTGAACTCCAGAGGGAATTCAGTTGTGCAGTACAGTAGGAACGGCAGCATTGAGGGTCTCTCAGGAAGTTCTGGATTTCCGGCTGTATGTGAGCAAGCCCTCAGAAATGTTTTAAGATTGTCAATCTCGCCCTCCTTGGAGAACAAGTTGTGCAGCATTGTTTAAGACATCTCTGTCTCGAGTGAAAGGAAAGACATTTTGCAGTTGTCAAAATTATCCCTCAAAAAAGAGAAGATGCCTTATAAATCACAAATGACAGACAAATGTGAAGCCCTCAAAGAAGGCAAATCCTTGATGCAAGACCAGCAAGTCTCAAAAATAGACCAAATTCAGCACACTGTTGACAGACAGAAATAACTGGATGCATGGCAAGATTTTGCTGTGACTCTGGTGGGACTGCTAGTGATGTGGTTATAAGCTTTTCTATGACTATAAAGCAGAAGTATACAGAATAAAACCTATTAATGATAATGACAGTGAAATTGAAATCATTCTATTTAATGTCATTTACGCGTAAATCAAAAATAATGTTATCTAGATCGAATACGTGGCATGCTCATCCTGAAATGATCGTAAAACTTCATAAAATGTGATTCTATTGAAATAAGGCATGTTTACCTATGTTAATCAAATTGGTAATCGGGTTATCTTTACATTTTAAAGAAAATAAACATGGAAAACCTTTAATCAGTTAAGGACTCAGTTTGAACAGTAGACTCATCTGTTTGGCAGAGGCTGATAGATGAAAGGTAGAACCAGGGGATGGTGGGCAGATGGAACTAGGTGGATGGAGGCCAAATGTAAATTGGGTGAACAGCACCTCATAGTCCAGTGTAGTAGCTCACTGATAGTATGAGCATGGTATTTTCTGGTTTCAGGTAACTTCTCCGTCCACACATACTCACCCCTCCATCTTGTTTTTTCCTATCTTCGTTCATCTCTCCCCTCCCTCCCTTCTCCCCTGTCCCCACCTCTCTCCCATCCACCAATCAATGAAGAGTCTCTATACAAACCTCAGATCCTCCCCTCTAAGTCCTGATGCAAGGCCTCAACCTAAAACGTCAACTTCACCTTTTGCCTCCACATACGCTGCCTGGCCAATTGAGTTCTTAAGGGGCCTGCCCCACAGGGGCCGTCATTTACGCGACAGGCCGGTAGTGACTGACGCGCGACGGTCGCGCGCGTCATTATGCGTCCGCACAGCAGTCTGGAACGCGTGACGTCTTTTGAAGATGGACACAAAATGCAGGTGTAACTCAGCGGGACCGGCAGCATCTCAGGAGTGGATGATGTTTTGGGTCGAGACTTTGCTTCAGTCTGAAGAAGGGTCTCGACCCGAAATGTCACCCATTGCTTCTCTCCAGAGATGCCGCCGGAACCGCTGAGTTACTCCAGCATTTTGTGTCTATCTCCAATCGTCTAGGCCCCGCTCTGGGAGTAGGAGTGGGGGCGGATCCGGATCCACAACGGCTGTGAGCCCCAGGCTGAGTTCGGCGATTGTTTGCCTGCTTCTGCTGCTGTTAGAGGTGAGACGTTGCGCTACTCCAGGGTCTTGGGCCCGTCCCATTTTGGCCGTAAGTTACGCGACAGGCTGGTGGCGCGCGAAGATTTAGTTCAGGACGAAGTCCACACTCCTCCACGCCACTCCACACTTCACCACACCACTCCATGCGCCCGTCCCACACGCTAGCAGGTCGCGTAAATGATGCGCGAATGACAGCCAAGTGGGACAGGCCCTTTAGTGTTTTGTTTTTTCGTTTCAGATTCCACTATCTGCAGTGTTTTTTGCCTTCTCATAGAAACATAGAAAAATAGGTGCAGGACTAGGCCATTCCGCCTTTCAAGCCAGCACTACCATTCAATATGATCATGACTGATCATCTAAAATCAGTACCCCATTCCGACTTTTTCCCCATATCCCTTGATTCCTTTAGCCCTAAGAGCTAAATAGAACTCTCTCTTGAAAGCATCCAGTGAATTGGCCTCTACTGCCTTCTGCAGCCGAGAATTCTCATTTATAACTAAATCCCTTTTTTTCAGTTCAATTTAGTCAAATTTAGTTTAACTTGAGCAAACTAAAGGTGGCATCTCAAGATACATATTCATAATTTCCATACGGAAATGTAACATCAGCTAAAGACATATTTCAAAGAGGAATTGCACAAAGAAGTATGTCCTCTGATTAGTCTGCTAACTGCACAATAAAATACTATTGGTACATTACAGGGTATTTCAAAAATAACTACTGCAGTGGATGGAATTGAGGGTCAGAAGTGAGTCAATGCACAGACTCACTGCATCTTTCCTTCAGCACCATAAATTGAAGCCAAATGTTTATGTTCTTGAAGTAATGGAATGTAATTTGAAGTTATGGAATATAATTGTTGTTATCAGTTATTTGACCTGAGTTTATGTAATCAGTTATTGAACCTAAGTTTAGAAAAGGGTAAAAGTAAAATCAGATATTCTGGAAAAAAAAAACGTGACATTTTGGGTCAAGACCCTTCTTCAGACTGAGAGCCAGGGGAGAAGGAAACTAGAAGTATGAAAAGGTACAGAAAAGGTACAGAACAAATCACGTGAAAGAGATGAAACTAGCTGACAATGTCATATCCTCCAGATTAAAGATTTACATTTCTGGTAGCTCTTTGGTTCCTTCCTTCTGCTTAACAGGTACTTAACAGGTGCAAGAAAGACAGATCATGCATTCTTCTTCCCTAGCCTGGTGAAATGCTCCGACACCTTTTCAGCACTAATGTTGTTAACCTTAACAGATTCCTTAAAAATATTGTAAAAATATTGTTAACACCTTCATTCTTATGTCGCAGTGAGATGATTTTGTTTTTTCCCCTTGCCTGGTTGTTCCCCAGTTTCCTTCAAAGTGAGAAAACTGAATGGTGTTATTAAAGGCTGGATGACTTCCTTTGCAGTTTAGCGATTTACACCCACTCTTCATTTACACTAACTGCAACTGGTATGCTACTGAGAAGAGCACCTGATTAGCAAGGAGGTAGAGTTCCATCTCTGACATTCATTTGACCCATGCCTATGAATTATTCGTGTAAATTACTTGGAAAACTACATGAAAGTCTTTCTAAGACAACCCTAACTCACTTTGTAGAAACTGCCTCCCAACATAATTATTCCATCGGTCAATTCGCAGTTTGGTTTCCATCATTAATCATTAAATCATCCAATAATAGAGCCATAGAGTTATACAGCAAGGAAACAGGCCATTTGGCCCAACTTGCTGTTACGACTCCCGAATGCAGGTACTTCAGAGCCGCGTAACATAGTCAAAAACCAGGCTCAAGTTCAAGAAAATAGTCTTTTATTTTGTTAAAACCCAAACCCGATTCAAACAACCGAGTCAAGGACAAGAATAAACTAATAAACAAAGATAACAGTGCTCCAGCCAGCCTCGCAATGGGCCGTCGAACTAGAGTCTCTAACCTGCCTAAATGGAAATCATCCTGAAACAAAATACACGAAAACCCTCAGGTCAGCCCTTATCCGTCCCAATTCAATATTAATTGACAAATGTAGGTAATAATACACAAAGTTCTATGCCATGTGGCCAGGCCTCCTGCAGCTCACACCAGCAACCTGCTCACGAGTCAGGGTCGACGAAGAGAGAGAGAATTCTGGGAGCTTCTGGTATTTAAGCTTCCGATGAGTCACCTGTCACCTGACGCAGCTTGGCCAATCGGGTACAGGAGCCCTTAACCCCTTGATTCCTGACTCTCAGCCACGGGGCCTGCACTCAGGAGAGAAACAGAAGAGTTAAGTACATAGCATTCACCAGAGGGGGGGGGGGATATGCCTAACACCCCCACCCAAAGATACTGAATAAGCTTCGGAAGAAACTATTCAGTACTAAAACACTCCAGAAAGCGGGTAGACGCACACATAATTGTCAATGAAAACTTGTTGCCCACCCTTGTCCGAGGTAGAGGACCCACACAATCAACTAGAATCTGTTCAAACGGTTCCCCAACCACAGGGATTGGATATAAAGGCGCAGGAACAATCGATTGGTTCGGCTGTCCTGCCACCTGGCAAATGTGACAACACTTGCAGTGCTGCTTCACGTCCTTTTTCAACCCTGGCCAATAAAAATTCCGTAAGATATGGTCATACGTCTTATTAACCCCCAAATGTCCACCCAGAGGTCCATCATGAGCCAAACAGAGTATCTCGTCCCTATACCGACGAGGTATCACAATCTGATCAACCACGCTCCAATCATCATGCCCTGACATCTCCAAGGGAGACCACTTTCGCATCAGTAAGCCATTCCTCAGAAAATACCCCTTTGCTGTGGAATCCATAACCCCCTCAGGCACCGCGCAGTCGAACAGATCCGATAAACCTGGATCACTCTTTTGCTCCTCAATCAGCCGGTCACGTGACAGCGACACTGGGCACATTTTCAGACAAGACCCCATCTTGAGATGTAGAAACACCCTTCACAACACAGGATCCATCATCCTGATCCCAAAAATGCTCTCACTCAGGTCCACTACATCTTCAAACTTTGCCTGGCTCTTAGCCATAGCCCTTGTGACAGCAGAAGCTGTGAAGACCGTCGGATGCTGCATTGCCAATATATCAGGACTCTGCACCATCGGAACAGCCGTCACCTCAGGAGTAATTAAAATTCTACCTCCTGCCAAGTCATTCCCCAAAATCACAGAAACCCCCGCAACGGGAAAACACGGCCGTAACCCAACAATTACCCGGCCTAAAACCAACTCGGACTCGAGACTCATGGTATGCAAAGGCACTACCATGTCCTCCAACCCGAATCCTACCACAGGGACAGTGGACCCTACCGATGACTCCCCAGAAAACGGCAGTACACTATCCAATATAAAGGACTGAGTAGCACCAGTATCACGCAAGATGGATACTGGAACTCTGTGACCCCCATTCTCTAGAGAAACAAAACCTTTCGTGATGAACGCAGAATAATTCCTACACTCATCAGACGCAGGCATCCCAGGAACCACAGGTGCTCTTTGTGTACCCACCAAAGCCACAGGCTTTGCATTTTTCCTTTGCAGGACAGGACACGACTTTAAGATATGCCGGCTCCCTTTACAATAGTAGCACACAGGCCCTTCCTTAGTCCTGAAATCTCCGTCAACCTTATCAGCTCGGACCTCCCCCTGTATTAATGAGCTGACACTTGCAGGCACAGAAACAGCTTTGGCACTGCCACCGGCGACACCACCACGATTAACCGGCCGTGCACCAAAACTATAGGATCGCCCAACAAACTCAGTTTTAAGAGTCAATACATACTAATTTGCTAACACCGCGGCCTTAGACACCGTCACTTTCTGCTCATTAAGGCATAAAGTAGCAACCCTCTCAGGGAGACAGTTCTTAAAGTCTTCCATAATTATCAAGGCCCGCAGCTGCTCAAAATCCTTCACTCCTTGAGAAGCGCACCGCCTGTCAAAAAGTGCCTCCTTCTCCCAAGCAAACTCCACATAAGTCTGACTATCAAACTTCCTAAAGCACTGGAACGTCTGCCGGTACGCCTCTGGAACTGATGCATAAGCCCTTAATACCGTAGACTTCACACACTCATAGTCCTGACTGTTGTCAACAGATAACGACGAGTACACCTCCTTTGCTTTACCCACAAGGACACTCTGCAATAGCAAGGACCACATGTCCCTAGGTCACTTCAAGGACGAAGCCGTCCATTCAAACACTGCAAAATACTTGTCCACATCCTTCTCATTAAACGGGGGAACCTGGCGGATGTTCTTGCTCACATCAAACTCCCGTTCCCTAGAAGAAACTCGGGAGGCATTCAATTCCTTCTCCTGCAGCTCAAGGCATTTCATTTCAAGCATGAGCTCGTTCTCTCTTGAGGCCCTCTCCTCCTTTTTCATTTCAAGCTCTGATTGGAGCATGAGCTCTTTCTCTTTTAAGGCCCTCCTCCCTTTTCCTTTCAAGCTCAAATTGGAGCTCTTTCTCACTTATTTCAAGCTCTTTCGCTCTTAAGGCCCTCTCCTCCTTTTCATTTCAAGCTCTAACTCCTTCAATCGAATGGGGTCCCCCATTTCCTGACTAGGCTTTGTAGAAGATAGAGGACTGTCTGCACCAGCAGGCAACACCCCACTCCTCACCAACGCAGACCATAACTCCAACTTTATAGCCTCTTTCTTCAAATGCTTATCAATAGGCACCTTATAGGTCTCTACCAGCATACACAAATGCTCCTTGGTACATTTATCAAACAACTCCCGACTAGGAACCACAGTAAATTCCTGCACTTTAAACTCCATATCAAATGTAGGACCAAACCACCAGCCAAACCCTGGGCACCAATGTCACCACAAACGGACGAGAAAAAAATCTCCTCACAACACAGAATTGCTCAGTCACCTCACAACACAGACTTCCTCAGTCACCAGAAGCCTACCAAAAAAAACCCCAACTGTCTAGGGTCCTCAAAGCTTAGGACGAGCCCCCATTTTGTTACGACTCCCGAATGCAGGTACTTCAGAGCCACGTAACATAGTCAAAAACCAGACTCAAGTTCAAGAAAATAGTCTTTTATTTTGTTAAAACCCAAACCTGATTCAAACAACCCAGTCAAGGACAAGAATAAACTAATAAAACAAAGATAACAGTGCTCCAGCTAGCCTCGCAATGGGCCGTCGAACTAGAGTCTCTAACCTGCCTAAATGGAAATAACCCTGAAACAAAATACACGAAAACCCTCAGGTCAGCCCTTATCCGTCCCAATTCAATATTAATTGACAAATGTAGGTAATAATACACAAAGTTCTATGCCATGTGGCCAGGCCTCCTGCAGCTCACACCAGCAACCTGCTCACGAGTCAGGGTCGACGAAGAGAGAGAGAATTCTGGGAGCTTCTGGTATTTAAGCTTCCGATGAGTCACCCGTCACCTGACGCAGCTTGGCCAATCGGGTACAGGAGCCCTTAACCCCTTGATTCCTGACTCCCAGCCATGGGGCCTGCACTCAGGAGAGAAACAGAAGAGTTAAGTACATAGCATTCACCAGAGGGGGAGGGGAAGTACCTAACACTTGCCCATGCCAAATAAAATGGCCATCTACCCTAGTTCCACCTGCCCACATTTGGCTCATCTCTCTCTAAATCTTTCATATCCATGTACCTGTCCAAATGACTTTTAAATACCGTTACAGTACCTGCCTCAACTGCCATCTCTGGCTGCTCATTCCATATACCCACCACCTTCTGTGTGAAAAACTTCACCTTCAGATTCCTATTAACTCTTTTCCTTCTCATCTTAAATCTGTCCTCTGGTTCATGACTGCTTGGGTAAAAGACTCTGTGCATCTACCCTATCTATTCCCTACACCACCATAAGATCATGCTTCATCATCCTGCACTCCAAGGAATAAAGTTTTAGCCAGCCCTGTCCCTATAGCTCAAACCCTCACGCCCTGGTAACATCCTCCTAGCATTTATTTCAAGAGGACTGGAATACAAAAACAGAGATGTAATGCTGAGGCTCTGTAAGGTGCTGGTCATGCTACATTTGGAGTACTTTGACACATTTGGGCCCCATATCTGAGGAAGGATGTGCTGGCTCTGCAGAGGGTCCAGAGGAGGTTTCCAGGAAGAATTCCTGGATTGAGTGGGTTATCATATGATGAGTGCTTGACAGCACTGGGCTTCTACTCGCTGGGGTTTAGAAGGTTGAGGGGGACCTCATTGAAACTTACAGAATAATGAAAAGCATAAATAGAGTGGGTGTGGAAAAGATGTTTCCACTGGTGGGAGAGTCTAGGACCAGAGGTCATAGCCCCAGAATTAAAGGGCACTCTTTTAAAAAGGTGAAGAGGAACTTCTTTAGTCAGAGGGTAGTTAATCTGTGGAACTCATTGCCACAGAGGGCTGTGGAGGCCAAGGCAGTAGATATTTTTAAGGCAGAGATAGATAAGTTCTTGATTAGAACAGTTGTCAAGGGTTATGGGGAGAAGGCAGGAAAATGGGATTAGGTGGCAGAGATCAGCCATGATTGAATGGTGGAGTAGACTCAATGGGCAAAATGGTCTAATTCTACTCCTATAACGTGAACTTTTGAAAATCTTCTCTGCACTCTTTCCAGTTTTTGGAACAACATCTTTCCCAAAGCAGGGTGCCCAAAACTGAACACAATACTCCAAATGTGGCCTCACCAACATCTCATACAACCGTAACATAACATCCCAACTTCTACACTCAATACCCTGACTGATGAAGGCCTTCTTGACCACCCTATCTACCTGTAATGCCACTTTCAAGCAACCATGTACCTGCGCTCCTAGATCCTCTGCTAGACAACACTCCGCATAGCCTTGCCATTCACTGGGAAGGTTTGACTGGTATGCAATATTACACACCTAATAATTGTATTTAAACATAACAAAGGTTTATCTTTTAAATTCCATCTTTTCTTTTATTTGCCAAATGTTTGTCCTATATTTTCACAAATACACATTTCTAACCTCCCCTGTTTCCAAGTAACCAACCACACCCTACCAATTCTTGCCCCATACGTACAAATATTCCATCCTGCCACTATCCTCCGGACTTTTTCCAGGGCAGTCACAACTCTATAACCTCCTGGGAAGTCAATTTATCTACTTTCATGATGAACCCCTTGATACCTCTTCTGTTATCACTTTCCTTATCCTGTCTAGTATTTCACGTTGCTTTTTTTGAGAAGATAATTGCAAATTATTAATGAATACCTTATCCACATCCCCTGCATTGTACACTTGTTATTCTTTCCTATTCCTTATACAAACATTATGAGATGTTCCTTGATTTTGTAAGCTAATATTTTTCACGATCTCTCTGCTTTTGGAATTTCCCTTTCAATTTTATCCCTGTTGTTTTGACAATTTTCTAGGTTTTCTTCTGCAATATTAAGCTCACAGAGACTGGCATAAGCATTCCATTTTCATTTTATCTTATCATCAAGGAATCTACATTTGTCCTTTTTCCATAACTACGCCAAATCTAAATAAATTATGGTCACCATCACAAAAGTGATCTCACACTGATAATCTTCTAAACGGGTCAGCTTAATCCCAAAAACAAAAGCGTAAATAGCACACTGCATCCCCCTACCATGTCTATAATGGGCTTGCTACCTACTGCCTTATAAAAAAGTCATTTTTAGCCATAATATTATCAGCTTCCATTGACTTTAACTTATAAGTTCCTGTGCACACACTTATAATTGTAAATGCTTACATAAATCTTTGCTGTGAATTATACATATCTATCAGTGGTGGGATTGCAGCACCATTGATAGAAATGTATTGTATCGCCAGGTCTTTCAGCAGAGAAAAAACAATTATATGCTTCAAACAACATTTACTTCTGTTTACCAGCTGCTGCCAGTTTTGGTATTTCAATATCAAGAAGAAGATAACATTAAAGCATTCTATAGGTAAAGTGTAGTTTAACTTGGCAATTGAATATACCTCAATGAAAGTCTACTAAAGGGAGATAAAGTAGTTATAAATAAGAATGAAGCAGAGAAAAAAAATCATATATTTATAGAGAATTTTGAAAGTGTAAGTTCACTTTTGTTCTAATTTGTAATGGCCCAATATTAGGCTGAATGAGTCAGAGAACTAAAAATATAAAGATGTTCTGTTTGTTAACGCCTCCAGAATACCGTGTAAATTTAAAACACTCCTTTATGTGGGATTAGCATCACGATCAGCTGCTTGGGAAAATGACAACACTAGTATCCTGGAAAGGTACTATTACACTATTTCTTAAGGTCTTCGATGGTGGAATTATGAAAAGGGTAGCTATAGTAATCAGATTTAGCATGAAACAAATACCAAGGAATTTGTGACGGTCACAATGGAACCTAAATTTAGTATCACTTAATGGATATTTCACTATTTATCAAAATCGGTTGTTATGCAGGGCACTGGTGGGTTGGGCCACAATAGGCTGGGTGTAAGATCTGTGTCACTTTCTGCAGCCGGGAATGAGGAGATCATCAAGTGGTGGTTCATGAAGTACATCCATAGAAGAGAGGTGGGGAGGAGATTGAAGATTAAGTAAAACACTTGAAGGCAAACAAGTTTCTTACGGGTGGATCCATGCACAAGATTCCACAGTGATAGTCCCTTTACGTTGTACTTAAAAAAAAACCCTTCTATCTTATGAAGCCCTTGAAGTTTGGTTTACCCATATTATGTCACATTAAATGCTTGCCACCACAGAAACATACCTTCCTACCAGGTAATTATTATTTGATAATGTATGTTTCTCCTAAGTGGTTTCAACATACATGGCTTAATCATATAATGGCACAGGCTGCTGTTACAGGCGAAGTTTGAAATCAATACTCGCAAACTTGGGATATATTCTTAATTTCAACAGTGTACTCCATTTTCTGTTTTAAACAAATTCAGTGCATGTACCCAGACACCATTCATGAATTACTTTAATGGTACTCTTGCTGTCGCCACACCCTCAGTGAGCTGGCATTCAGAAAGTCAGGCATGGTTATCTCGACTGATCCCAATGATGAAGGGTTGACCTAACAGGAATGAGCAGGTTGAATCCACACTCATTGGAGTAAGGAAGAAGAAGAGATGTTCTTACGGAAACAAATTAAGGATGTTGATGTTGTTACCCAAGCAATGTTTCAGAAGGAGGAGTCACCTATTTATTAGGATGAATTTATTTTTTGAGAAGCTGTGAAATTTAATACCCCAGTGGGCTATGGATACTCAATCATGGAATAGCTTCATGATTCCAAAAGAGAGAATTATGAACAACAGAGGAATTAAGGCAACATGTTGGCGCAGCAGTATAGTTGTTGCCTTACAGCACCAGAGACCTGGGTTCGATCCTGACTAAGGGTGCTGTCTATACAAAGTTTGTATGTTCTCCGCATGACCTATGTGGGTTTTCTCCGGGTGCTGCGGTTTCCTCCCACGATCCAAAGACCTACAGGTTTGTTGGTTACCTGGCTTGGTAAATATTGTACCTTGTCCCTAGTGTGTGTAGGATAGTGTAGTGTGAATGTGCAGGGATCGCCGGTCGTCATGGACTCAGTGAGCCAAAGGGCCTGTTTCCGCACTGGATCTCTAAACTAAACAAAAAAATCAAGGATCTTGGGCATTGGTCAGATCGAGAGTAAGATCAGATCAGGCACAATCTTACTGAATGACAAAGCACACTTGAGGGGATGATACAACCAACTACTGCTCCGATTGCTAATATTTTTATGATGTCTGCCATTTTGCAGGAGCTATTGCCCTACTTACATTGAAATGATGTGCTGAAATTCCAGCCAAATTGCTCAATATCTATCAAAAAAATCCAAGCCAGGCTGCCATTTTCAAGAGATATAAAATAGTAAGATTAAACGAGAACTTACCAAGTTTGAAGGTTGATCTGTATTTTACGAGGAGTCGCGGTGAGGGATTTCGTGAAGACCCCGCCAGCACGCATGCGCGGCATCCTTCAAAGCAGCGGTGTGGAATCACAGAACCAACCATGACTAAAAATAGTAAGATGAAAACCGTAGAACTACCTGTTTGACCTGATGATAGAGGGTGGGAGCGGTGGGCACGAAATCCCTCACCGCGACTCCTCGTAAAATACAGATCAACCTTCAAACTTGGTAAGTTCTCGTTTAATCTTACTATTTTACTTCGGAGTCACGTGAGTGACTTCGTGAAGATTTCAAAGCTCTGTGATTTCACGCCCTGAACAACGTCCATGCTTATCACACTGCCGCCATTCTGATGGAGTAAGACTGTTAATGGAGTTCAGTTGACAGTGGCTGAAAAATCAACACAATTTATTAATCAAATAAACAACAACCCCTAAACCGGGCCAGACATTTACTGAGCGGTACCCAGGATAGCTTCTGCGAATGTCGCAGGAACGGCCAGAGGCTTGTTATAGAACCGTTGAAAGGTTTTTCCCCACTGGCCCAGCACGCGGTGGCGAGAATGTGGTCCATGGGCACCTCCATGGCTCTCGCTGCAGCCCTGGTGGAATGAGACTTAAAAATGTTAGTAGCAACTCCTGCTGCATCCAGCACCCACCCTGAGCCACCTGGCGATCGTCTGTGTAGTCACCCGATGATGCGGAGGTTTTATGACTGATGAGGAGCCCCTGTTCCTTCATCCTGATAACTCCAGTAACTCGGATGTAGTGGTGGAGATGGGTGACTATGCAGAGTGTGGCATCTACAGGGTACGCCCGAAATTCCAGCTGCAGCCCATGCGCCCCTGGCCTGTGCTGTTTTAATAACTCTTTAACAAAGAATTTTATTTGACCAGGGTTGGCCACCATGTCGCAGTTTTTGCAGTTCAGTCGCAGTTTTTGTAACGTCTGGGACTCGTTGGGCTGTCGTCAGTGCCATGAGCATCACCACCTTAAGGGTGAGCTGTTTCAAATGGTAGCTCATCTATTGGAGCCCAGCTCCTCAGTAGGGTCAGCACGATCCCCACATCCCACGTTACTGTATATCTGGGTCGTGGAGGGATTGGTATTGAATACTCCCCTCATTAGTTTAGACACCAGGTGGTGGGAGCTGATACCTATATCCAGGTATGAATACAGCGTACTCCTGTCGCTGTTGATGGCACTGTAGCTGAGGCCAGCATCAAAATGGAGGCCTGCTAGAAACTCCAACACATCCGGTATTGTTGCCGAGTTGGAGGACTTGTTGTTCCGGGCTCAGAAAACCTCCCACTTTCTGATTTGAGTGAGGTATTGTTTGCGGGTTGATTCCCGACACGATGCTGCAATAAGGTTCATGGCTCTTGACGAGATGAGCGGTCTTTTCAGAACCTGCAAGCCAACAAGTTTAATGACCATGGCAAGGATGACTGACCCCCCTGTAATGGAGTGAGTAATCAATTTGGGATGTTTCCCAATCGCCATCCATGGTTGTTGTACATTTCTACAACCATCAGGTACCATGGTTGTGTAGGCCAGTCGGGAATGATCAATATGTCAGTTGCAGAGTCTAGTTTAATTTTCTGCAATACCCGACTGGTGAGGCAGCATGGGGGAAACGCGTAGCAACCCATTTCCCCCAATGGATAAAAACGCATCCAATGCTATTACCCCAGGGTCTGGTTCCCACAACACATACGTTGGTATTCGATGGTTCAGCCTGGATGCAAATAGGTCAATATCTGGTGTCCCCAATTTGAGCTATAATATCTCCAAAATTTGGGGGTTCAACATCCACTCAATGTTCTCATTGAATACACGTGACCTGGTGTCCGCCACTGAATTAAGCTTCCCAGGCAAATAGGTCGCAGTAATCCAAATATTTATTTCAATGCACCAGTGCCAAATTGTATTAGCCAATTCATTGCAAATTAGTGACCAGATACTACCCATATGATTGATGTAAACCATTATTGTAGCATTATCTATTCAAAAGCGGACATGTAATTCCATGAATTAGTACAGTAAGCCCGCAGTCCATGAAATGCCCCCCAGCATTTCTATATAGTTTATCCCATGTGACTCCAGGAATGTAGACTCATGAGAGTTCCATCTGCCACCACAACTGGACATCGTACCAGTTGCTCCCCAGCCTGGTGCACTTGCGTCAGTTAGTAGCACAACATCAGGGTTGCTCCCTATAATAGGTCAATGACGTTCTTTAATATTATCTACCCACCATTATAGCTCGTTTCTAGCTTCCGGTGGTAACCGAAGTGGCCGATCAAAGCAGCCAGCATTTGTTTTTTAATGCTGTGATTTGTGACCTTTGTGAATTTCGGTAGTGTAGCGGTCCGAATCGTGCAGCTGGGAATGTAGTTACCAATTTAGAGTTACCAATACCAATAACTTTTGCTGTTTGCCGCATGGTCGATACCCTGGCGCAAGCAAGATTGTGGCACTCTTCTGATATAGCAGTAGCTTTATTAGTGGGGATGATAAACTTCATTAAATTAGTGTCTAAGGTGAACACCAAATCCATAACCCGTACCGGGTGCAGTTTTTGATTTGTCTGGATGGATTACAATCCCAGCTTCTCAAGCAGAGCCTTGGTTGCAGCCATTCCTTGAATTGCCAATTGGAGGGTCTGCCCCACTATAAGGATTTCATCCAATATGCCATCTCTATAATCTTGTTGTCGGAGAAGAGGGATAGAGCAAATTCCTACGAGGCGAATGCTGGGTATGGGAATCTATACCTCCCACGAATTATATACCCTTGAACACTTTGTAAAATAAACTCATCTGTGGTGACAGTTTTCCCCATATGTCCAAGGCCGCCCGCAATCGCCCACCTATTTGTACAGGAGGGATACTACGGCGTGAGAGGAGCCAGACCCCCTTACCTCCACAGTGAACGGTGGTTCCATACATACGGTGCTTCGGGTGGACGTTATGGAGGTTGACGGGCCGGCGGCCGCATTTCCCATGCAGGCCGCTGTTGGCCTTGCCCTAAACGGTCGTTGTATTTGTTGAGATGGAGGTAGGTAGAATCTTTGTGCCCTATCCGGCAGCCTTGGTTCACAGGTTGTATTAGGCTGTTGCCGGTGATATGGGTGAACTCTGGCCGATGGAGTTTCATGAGGCCCACTGTTTTGGCCTCCTTTGTCCAGTCCCTTCACCTGTTTGTACAGGTCTCCAAGCAACTGATGCGGCGGTGGAGCGGTAATGGTCGGCACAACCCGCGAATTTGGGGTTTAGTGTGGGCTATATGGAGCTCTTACGCAGGCAATTTATCTCATACTGGGCGTTGCATAGGAGTGCCAGTGCATCATGCTATTTACTGGACACATTATCCCCGACCAGGGTTTAGCAAACGCCGTTATGCCCGTGGAGAACCTTTCTCCAAGGTATTATTGAGAATCTGACTCCAGAGTTGGTGCATACGTAGGCAATCAATGGTGCCCGCCAATTCGTGGTGCAGGGTTCACCTGTCTGGGTAGAAACGGCAAACTTCACTCACCACATCCAGCATATCCTCCTCATGCTCTGGTTCAGCGGTCACTGGCTGTCCCTGGTCGTCGTCAAACTCAGCAGCTGGGCAATCATTAATGCTTCTGGCTGGAGACGATGAGGAGCTGAGCGGAGTCCTTGCACGGCTAGTGGATGCCCCCGAGTCCCGTTCTTCTCGTTCTCGGTCCCGCTGGAGGTGTTGCACCATTTAAGAGCTCCAACCGCTCAATGCGACCGTCCCTGCTATATGCAGCGGACAAGCCGACTTCCCCAGGCCCTGCGAATTCACTGGGGCTTCCACCATAGGACCTCACCCCCTTAGGGTCTATGGTCCAATGGCAGGTCGTCGTGACCTACAGCCCAAGTAGGGTCATACCGACTCCCGCACGGACTCTCCGCTAGTCTGTCTTCTCCCAGACTGTGGCGGCCCACCTGGGTGATAAGAAGGCAGGTGAGTTGACTCGGCGCCGGCCCCCGGAACCTGGCTCCCGGGCTTACCTCCACACATGCCCATTACTTGACGTGGAGGTGCATGGTCGGCCGCTCGCAGCGCTGAGCTGACCGACCGCTTCCTGCTGCCACCTCCGCCCTTGACCGCAGCCTGACGGGGTGTGTTGTCGGCGGTATCTGCTCCAGCAGGCCTACACGACGCAGCAGTGTTATGCCCGGGCTGCACGATGGCAGATATCCCTGGCTGCGGTACGCAATGCACTTTGCAGGGCTCCCCTGTCGTGTGGCTGTCCCCCGGCCCAGCCCCCTCGGGTCTACTGGAGCTCGGGGAGAGGTTGCCTGTAAAGAAACAAGACCCCTTGCCACGTACCTGTATCCCCCCCTTATTCTCTTGGGGGACGGGGGGGCTCGGAGTCTGGACCCGTTGCTTCCAGCTCCGTAGCGGTAACCCATTCGGGTGAGTCGGCCCCATGTATCAGCGGGAGCGCCCGACTTCCGCATTCCTGCCCCCACCATGCGTTGAAGCTGCCGCCGTTCCTTGCAGCTCCGGGGACAAGGGCCGTCGGCTGGCCGCAGCTCAGCTCAGCTCCTCGACAGCGTCGTCCTGCGGCCCTTGTCCATGCTATGAAGGAAAAGGTAATACTCACCTGCCGGTCTTGTGAAGGAGCCGGAGGAGAGAGCGCACTCCCCCCCCCCCCCAGCTGCCGTTGCAGATGCGCGCGACAATATGCTGCGCAGGCGTGCTGGCGTGGTCTTCACGAAGTCACTCACGTGACTCCGAAGTAAAATAAATTGTTCCGTGGTCACTCATCAAATATGTAATGTGATAGTCACTACCTGTGCACCTCACTTCCAAGCTATGCTTCCATTGACAAAACTTGTGCCTTTGAGTAATGACAGTCGACATACAAACAATATTATTTTAATCTCTTGCTTTCTGAATTACATAATAGATTGGAATAGCTTCAGCATCGCTGTTGCAGGCTTCATTTATTGAGTCAGGCAGAACAGAAGATTAACCACAACTGGAGTTCTTTGGACTTCATTTATTGAGTCAGGCAGAACAGAAGATTAACCACAACTGGAGTTCTTTGTTTGCTTTGCTAATGATTAAAAATTCATTACAAGCAGCACGGTGGCAAAACAGTTGGTGCTGCTGCCTCACAGTTCCAGTGGCTTGGGTTCAGTCCTAACCTTGAATGCTGGCTGTGCGGAATGTGCATGTTCTCTCTGATTTCCCCTCATTTCTTAAAGTGGCTTCTGTAAATTACATCTCAGCTTAGGTATGTGGTAAAAGAAGCAAATAACAATCCACTGGCATTTGAGATGGAACATGTTACAGGAGTACCGAATAATACGGATAAATGGGACTGATAGGTATCTCTGCAGAAGGGTCTCGACCCAAAACATCACCCAAGTGATGTCTGAAGAATCACCCAAGTGATGTCTGAAGAATGTCTGATCAGTCTGAAGAAGGGTTTCGGCCCGAAACGTTGCCTATCTCCCTCGCTTCATAGATGCTGCTGCACCTGCTGAGTTTCTCCAGCATTTTGTGTACCCTCGATTTTCCAGCATCTGCAGTTCCTTCTTTAACCCATTCCTTCTACCCAGAGATGCTGCCTGGCCTGCTGAGTTACTCAGCTTTTTGTGTCTTTCTTAGCCATCTCTGCTGGAACATGACACGAGACAAATAACTTCACTCGGTCATATAGCCTCATTCATTTACATATTTTGTATTCATAGGCTTTCATGCCAAAAGTGTTCTTGGACATTCCATATTCAGGAACAGTTTCCTCCCAGCTGTTATCAGGCAACTGAAAGATCCTACCAACAACTAGAGAGCAGTCTTGAACTACAATCTACCTAATTGGAGACCCTCGGACTATCTCTATCTTAGATTGAATTTAATACATTTTATTAGTCAAATATGTATACATACAAGGAATTTCCTTGGTGCTTTGCTCGCAAGTAACAAAACGATATACAGTAGACAATTAAAAATAAAACATTATAATTTAAACTTGTGAATAATGAAACAAAATACCAGAGCACAAGGAGGCTACAGAGTTTTGGCTGTTGAGTAGAACTACTGCTCATGCAAATAAGCTTTTTTTAAATGTCTGGCTGTGGTGGCTTTGGCAGTCCGGAGTCGCCTTCCAGAGGGAAGTGCTTCAAAGAGTTTGTGGCCAGGGTGAGAGGGGTCAGAGATGATCTTACCTGCTCACTTCCTGGCCCTTGCAGTGTTCAGCTCGTCGATGGGGTTAAGGTTGCAGCCAACAACCTTCTCAGATGATTGAATAATGCGCATTGATCGGACTTTACTGGTTTTATCTAGCACTAAACATTATTCACGTTATTCCCTTTATCATGTATATGTACTGCGTGGAGAGCTTGATTGTAATCATGTATTGTCTTTCCGCTAACTGGTTGGCATGCAACAAAAGCTTTTCACTGTACCTCGTTACACGTGACAATAAACTAAAATCTCTCCAAATGGAATACAACCCGGTGGCTATCAGCTGATGAGTGTTTCACAACGTGGATGATGCTCCTTTGTCACTATTTCCATAGTGTGTGCTAATTTAGCAGGTTTTTGTTAAAAGTGCAGCAGGAAGAATGTCATAAGGCCCAATTATCATGTATCCATATGAACACAAGAAAGCAGGAGCATGAGTAGGTCACCATACCCACAAGCCTGCTTGTCATTCAATACAATCATGGCTGACCAACACTGCTCTTGACTTCTCTTCTGTGCAGTTCCCCATTGTCCTCATCCATTAGGAGGACTGAAAGTAATGGCACATGTTACACTTAAAATTTCCAAGGTACAGTCCAAAATCTGGCTCATGACCACTGGAACCAGCACTTGATTTAACCTTTGAATAGAAAAGATGTGGCGTCAAGGTGAAGTTAGGAGGAAATCTAGGGGAATGCTGTAGAGGAAGACTGGGTAACATGGGGAATTGGTTATCAGGATCACTATGTACAATTAACAGTGCAGAAAGCACACAAATGTGGTGATGTTACCTCATTGACAGGATTGCTTATTAACCTTAATTACCTCCACAGGGTCTACTAACAGTGTTCAGCATCCATTCTCTAATTATTGCCCCTATGCAGGGGTCCTTGCTACTGGTGGTCAGACAATCAGCCAAGACGGTCAGCCTGGCCATTATGGTACATTCTGAACACAAACTGTCTGCGACCAGACCTGCTTAAACTCATCCTCCAACACTAACCTGAATCTACCATTTGAATGAAAGTCATTGGTCAGTCATCAGCCATCTTGTAACCTCTGATGAAACACTATGTAAGTTAAATAATCTTAACACTATGTAAGTGAAATAAACATCGTAAATAATTGAAACTTATGTGCAGGTTGCTTAATGGCATCATAAGGCTAGTGAAATCCAAAAATCACTTGTAGATTATTTCCCACAATTTATCATTTCATACTGTGCTTATTACAACATTTTAATGATCCCTGGTCTTATAAAAGACATGAAAAACAACTTAAAAACTTTTAAATGTGCGGGTCATTTTGATCCAGTTTTGTTACATTAGTAACAGTTATTCATAGTTTTGAAAACATTAATGAATGTAAAATTTTACAACTCTGACACATTTACTGCAGTTATGTTATGCAACTGCAGGAACATGTTTTTAACAGGAAATTTGTTATTCAGCTCAAAATTATATTTTTTGTTATAAAACAATTAATTAGCACAGTTCTCCCTTACAAAACTGTATGGCTGCAGTTTCAGTTATCTCTGTCTTTCTCGATGCTTGGTCTGTGGGGTTCATTGTGTACCGTACCCTCCAATATTCTGTTATATAAAAGATGCTGTACGTTGTTTTATTGGTTATGTTTTGAATTTGCAAAGAGAGCAAAGCATATGCATAAAAGGCATTTATTATTTCACTGAACAATTGTTGAATGATATATGCCAAGAGAAGTGCGCACTGAATTATGAAGTGCACATTATCTATATCAGGCAGTGTCTTGAGTTGTGTCCTTTGTGGTATTCGTAGAAATAATTAGTTACATAACACTGTCCACCAATAATTATTAATGCATTTTCTGTGAACAATCTACTGCAAACTAAAGAATTTCAGTAAGAGTTCTCTGCAACCATATCAAAGCCAATACATCACAAAATAATTTCTGACCAAAAGCTGAGTGCACAAAGCCAATGCCACTGTTTAAAAATTAATTGTACATCAAGAAATTCCTGGCCCGTTTGAAGCTTTTGGAAAAGGGGGGTGGTATGACAGGATTACAAACATTTTATGTGAAATAATGTGCGCACAACGCACATCATGAGCACGAAGCCCCTCGCAGCCGGGGTCTACGGCCCGCTTAAGGATTCTGGAAGCTCTGGGGTTTTAGACGCTCTCTGGTGCATTCTGAGCCTTATTTTGGAGCATTTTTGCACCAAATTTATGACCAATATTTCAGAAATAATTTTGGCTGTCAAGAGTAATGAGTGGGTGGAATAGGATGATTGGGAGTAATTGTTGTATGATTTTTTTTCAAAACAAAAATTGAAGTTGTCTTCGTTTTAATAATCAAGTTGTACTGTTGTAAAATGTTATAAAGGAGCATGCAAAAACTGCAAATAAAATACTGTACGTTTTTGCAGTAAAGAAAACCTTTTTTTAGAAAATGTTTTGTGTGTTGATTTGATTGCCTGTTACTGTTAGACTGTTAGTGTGTGCAGAGCACCTTTAATACTCCTCCTGACCTAACAACTTCACATCACATCAATTTCAACATGGAATAGTGATGTGAATACAACATTTAGTTCAACCTCAATTTCCATCATGAAAATTGAAGTCAAACGAAATAGTGCATTTACATTACTATGATCGCTTTCAAACTAACCTATTTTACTGTAATACTATTTTAACAAATTCTAGTTCCATAATGACTCATAAACAAGATCACAAATCACATTTTGAATTCTCAAACATAATGTGATTGTGAATAATTGCAGAGCTGCTACTTCTACTAATGCAAAGGCACTCGTTGGCCTTAGCCTATATGCCATACCTGGTTCCACGAATATAGCACCTCAGACCAGTTTATCTAGCATGGCAGTCCGCAGTTTGTTAATGCTGTCAAAGCATATGTCGTTCCGCAGTACACTGATGTAGGTGGCCCTACCTCTACCTCTACCTCTTCTTGCAGTACCCCGTTTGATCTCCCAAAGTGTGACATTATCTTTAATGGCAATCCTCAGTTCGTTAACGCTGTCCACGTCCTGTGTCATTCCGCAGCAAGTACACTGATGTAGGTGGCCCGACTGCTACCTCTTCTTGCAGTGCCCTGTTTGGGCTCCCAAAGTGTGAGGGGATTAGCAGACAGTTTAGGTTTCCTCTCAGACTTTGACAACACTCTTGAACCTTTGACAACACCAGCATATATTACCATTTAGCCATAAATCACATTTTCCAGTTCCATTTTCCGAGAATGTAACTGTGCAAACCTAGTCACCACTTTGTCCAAGTCATGGGCAAAGTCATACTCAATGTACATTAAGGCGAGTACAGGCAGCCTGTCATTGCTCATGGAAGTCCTGGTGTAGTCATGCAGGCGACGGACATTGTTGGCAGTCCTGCATATATTGCCATTTAGCAGGGTGGAAAATGGCAACCTTCGTGTGGTCCACCCTGTTTTGACTAATGCAATCAACTCGACGCGCACAAACGGGAGATCAAATAGAACAAGTTGTCCAACAACTTTAGGCTGTGCACGCCACACAAAAGAAGAAGAAGAAGCCATTTAGCCATAAATCGTGTTTACCAGTTCCATTTTCCGAGAATGTATCTGTGCAAACTTAGTCACCACTTTGTCCAGGTTATGGGCGAAGTCATAGTAATTGTGGATTATGGTGATTGCAGACAGCCTGTCATTGTCATTGCTCATTCCTCAGCGGATGTGAAAACACGTTTGTCCTTGTTGGCTGGATCAAAGATGCCAAGCGAGATCGCGCCCACTGCAAGCATGCCGCCCGAGGCGAGCGTCTCTCTGCCGCTCGGGCCCCTGACCAAAGGTCCCGACTACCTTCGCAGTCAAATGGAGGGGGACAGGTGGGGTCGGCAGAGCGCCATGGAGAGACTGGCTGCCGACAAGGCCAAGTACATGAACAGCCGGACGGTGAGGGGGTGCAAAGTGGAGCCCAATGGTTTGGGCAGCTCTGCCTACGAGGAAGGCAGCAGCATTGGCAGCGGGGCCAGCAGCAACATGAAGACTGACCTGGCCTCCGGCAGCCCCCAGTAGAGCGGGCTGCTGGGGCTCCAACCTGACATCGTGCGTCACTCCAGCTCCAAGAGGCAGCTCAGGCCTGACTCGCTGGTCATGTAACGCAGAAGTGCGAGTTCGTGCAGAGAGCAGCGACCACCAGCAGCGCCCGCAGTTTCGATGGTGGTGGCAGCCTGGTCCGGCGGCTGCTGCCTGGCTCTAGCGGCCTGGGCGACAAGCAGCAGGGGTCGGCAACGTGAGCAGCAACGTCGGAAGGGGGAGAATTAGCAGAGGGTACAAAGGCTGCAGCACCCCTGGGTGTACAAGTAACCACATGAGCAGCACTCCAGGGAGAAACAGCAGCCTCGCCAGCAACACCCCAGGGTGCACAAGTAACTACACCAGCAGCACCCAAGGGTGCACAAGTAACCACTCCAGCAGCGCCCCAGGAAGCACCAGTCACCACGCCAGCAGCATCATACGGTGCACAAGTAACCACACCAGCAGCTCCCTGATAAGCAGCAGCACGTCGCCCCAAGGAGCCGCTCAAGTGGTGGGTGGTGAAGGCAGATTACGGCGCTCACGCTCCGACGTCAGTGCCGCTTCTCCTGAGCCTGCTCGGCTTGGACAGCTTCTTCGAGCACTGCAGACTCAAGCCCGAGATGATCGAGAACCTGGCCAGGGAGAAGCTTGCTGCCGACGCCACCTTCGAAAGCCCTGCCCTCAGGTTTCGCAGAGTGAAAAGCCTGTCCCACTTGGACAACATTTTCGGTGACAGCCTGAAAAGAGGGTGTCGCGTCCTGGTCGGGTCGTGACACTGCCTGGTGCGTGGTGACGCATGTAGTGATGCGTGATGTCGCCCCTGGATTTTGGAATGTTCAAAATCCAAGGGTGACAGCTGGGTGTCTCATCAAATCGTGCACCCTGTTACACGCTGACGTTTGCTGTCCTGCGGGTGACGCCCCATTAGGGTTAGGGTTGGGGTTAGGGACCACAGATGGGCTGTAAAATATTCTTCCTTCAATGCATGGATTTTAAACATTAATATATTAAAATTAATACAATAAAATCAACTATGCAAATGAAAAGATGTCTGAGTCCAGTTTTATTTGCAGATGTATTGATCCATTTTCAGATCTAATCACCATCTCTAACATTTCACAGGGATGGATTCAGTGAATGTAGACTGAACTCCCCTCTCCCCTCCACCCCCCTCTTCCCTCCTCCTGCCCCATCCCTTCTTCTCCACTCTCCCCACCCTTCTCCCCGCCCCTCTTCGCTTCTGCTTTCCCCCTTCCATTCCCCTCTCCCCTCCCTCCTCCCATTCTCCAACCCTCCCCCCCACTCTCCCCGACGACCCCCATTTGTGGACCCAGCCTGTGACAGATAGATCCCACTAATAGTACTGCACAAAGGCCTCATCTGTTTTAGTAACATCGACTATGGGATAAATGCAGACTTTGGGAACAACTCCCCCCCCCTCACATTGCTTCAAAATGGGTGGTGGGTATTTAGACTCAATGGCCGGAACAGGTGGGTGGCACTGGTACATTGACAACATTGCCTGTACCCAGTTGAAAAGCCCGCTGCCTCTGGGGGTTTGGAGAGACCATTGGAAGAGAGATCTGTCTCTGGGACAACTCGTGACCAACATTTTAGTTCCCATGAGGAGCAGGCAGAACATTCGAGTCCAACCCCTGGGACCCCTGTGTCATATCTAGTTCAGAGATACAGGGCCCTTCGGCCCATCGAGTTCGCACCGACCAGCGATCCCCCGCAAACTATCCCACACACGCTAGGGACAATTTATACTTATACCAAGCCTATCAACCTAGAGTTAGGGTTAGGGCTAGGGCTAGGGCTAGGGTTAGGGTTAGGGTTTCCTCCCACTCCAAAGGTGCGCAGGTTTGTATAACATGTCTCTAGCGTGCGTGGGATAGTGTGTGGGGGATCGCTGGTCGCAGGCTAGGTCCACAAATTGGGGGCGTTGGGGAGAGTGTGGGGGGAGGTTGGAAAAATGTGAGAAGGGAGAGAGAGAGGGGATGCGAGGGGAGCGGGGGGGGGGGGGGGCGGGGGAGTGGAGAAGGGGGAGAATGGAGCGGGGAGAATGGAGGAAGAGGGGGGAGGGACCAATCTATCTGTAAATAACCCTGAATGACTCTTTTCACTTGCACAATTGATTTTATTGTATTAATTTTAATATATTAATGTTTAAAATCCATGCATTGATGGAATAATATTTTACAGCCCTTCTGTGGTCCCGAACCCTAACCCTAACCCTAGCCGTAACCCTAACCCTGACCCTAACTGGGCGCCACCCGCTGGGCAGCATAAGTCAGAATGTATGTCATACAACTTGACGGTTTTACGGGCGTCAATCGCCGAAAAAAAAATCGCGAAGTGGGACAGGCCCTTGAGCTGCCCAGACTCGGAGAGCGATCCGTCCCGGCACAGCAGCAGCGATAGCAGCAACGAGCCACCCCGGGGGAAGAACAAGCCCCAACCCTCTGCCCTCTTGGTCATCAAGCGCAACGCCAGGGTCATCCAGTGGCTGTACGGCTGCATGAGGGCCAAAGGCAAGGCTCCCTCTATCCTGGTGCAGAATAAAAAAATATTGCACCCCAATTTATTTTTACTCTCGGAAATAAAGGGGGAGCGACCGCACCCATCGCACGGCCATGCCATCATACGGTACTGGGTATCGGAGGTGATAACCTTTGGTTTTCACTACACCAAGGAGATCTTCCAACTCCATCTTCTGCCTAGCTTCCTCAGCAGCAACATCATCAATGGACTGTTGCATTACTGCGGACAGATCCATGATGACCCTGAAAACATGCAGATTTTTATATTCAAATTATATTAAAAATATGATGCAAAAAGAGTCGCAAACTATGGAATTCATATTTTTCAGTATTGTTATCAAGGAAAAGAAAGCAGTTCTAATTGTTTGATATTATTTATATGGTAGAGAAAATAATAGCTCTAAAACCTACCTTAATTTTGCACTCACTAAAGATAATCCCCCTTTCCCTCTCCCCCTCCCCCTCCATCTCTTTCTCCCCTCCCTCCCCTTCTCTCTCTCCCCCCCTCTCTTTCCCTCCCACGCAGCGTTGGAGGAGGGAGAGTCGTGGACCCGGTGGGGATGGGGGGTCCAAGGGGCTGGCGAGGGGGGAGGCGAGGGACCGGCGGCGGCGGGGAGGGGGAGCGAGGCGAGGGGCCGGCAGGGGGGGGGGGACGCGGGGTGGGCCCAGCCAGAATGGTGTCGGGTCACGGCTGCTGCCAGGACTGGGTTCAGATTCAGTCGTTCCCGCTCCTGCCCGGCGACGGGAGAATGGTCTCCCCGGACCGACCGCCGGCAGCGGACCTGCGGACTGGCGGAGAGGCTCCAACGCTGCGGATGGAGGCGATGGACCGGGCGGGCAGTTTGACACCCCCGATAAAATCAAACAGACTCCCCCTCCCGCAACGCGATATTCCACGGCCCCACTGACTCACCCAGACTAGACATGAGCCGTGAAAAAGGTGGTGAGCTGATCCCGCCCGGGCCCACTGCACACGCGAGGAGAGACGGTGTAATTTTACGTTGCTACTGCGTCAATGGCTTCCCCACTGCGCAGGCGTGGATGGTCGCAAATACTTTTTACCCCAAAATCATCCCGCAGGCCTGAACCAGAATGTCCCAAATTACAGTAATTTCTTTCAAAGTGGAAACACTGATTACGCTCCAATTTTTTTTTTTGTCAGTATTTTTTTTTTACTCTGGAACTGCACTCATCGCACCACCCCACTTCAGACGGCCATGAATTCTACTGGGTTAGACAGAGCAGCTTCACTGCAAACTTACTACGTATCTTAGTCAGAAACAACTGCATCATAAAGATGTATAAAGCAACATTGCCCTGTTAATTCAAAGCTGCAGACATAAGAAATGCTAATTCTTTCCCATTGCTGAGTTTTCTAAAGAATATAGTACATAGCATATCTGCTGTTTGACTGATTTTACCCACTAGGGGACAGTGTGCTTCAAGATCAATGTTTCATCTGTATTTTCGGCTGCTCATTCACTCTTCTCATTGAGTTCTATTCTGAAATGTAAGCGTACTGATGAATGTGAATAATATTTTGGTGTAATTCAATCAGAGGAAGTAATACAGGTAATGTGATCTTATTGGAATAGATTGTGCTAATTTTGCCAATGGTCCATATCGACTTTTCCTTCAGCAAATTGGAGCAGGCACAGGGTGCACCGTCATCTGCCTGCCTTGCAACTCTCTCTACAGGCTTTCATAGATCACATGCTGCATTAATCGGTATGTGCACCTTCTTGGCTACCTCCTGCTAGCAGGCTTGCTATAGCTCTGGACTATCACCATGGCTCACCTGCACAGAGAACAGGCCTTCTTGCAGGGTCTATTTTTTTTTTCAGCCCTGTCTAACTAAGTCCCTCTGATCCCCAGCTTCACTCTCCCACACCACTCCCATCATCACAGCAGGTATCCATTAAGGAACAAGGCTACCCTGTAGATAGAAGAGTGCTGCTTACATTGTGTTTATGTCCCTTTAAGAGCTGTCTGCAGAGATCACTCCAGGGAGCTTAAATACCAGCAGCAATGAGAACATAAAACACATCAGTTGAATCCACCGTACAAAAACTGACTGTAGCATTAAACAAGGGGACAAGCAAACATGACAATGCTGTAAAGCAATTTTTAAGATCCTATCTTCCATTTCTCATTTTGTGTGCATTTTGTCATCCATAATTAAATAGCAAAACTAATGACACATTGTGAAGAGCGATCGAGAAACAAGGAACTGCAGATGTTGGTTTACATAAAATGACACAAAGTGCTGGAGTAACTCAGCAGGTTTGGCAGCATCTCTGGAGAAAATGGATAGGTGACTTTTCGGGTTGGGAACTTTCTTTAGACGAAGAAGAGTTCGGACTATAAATGTTATCTCTGATAATGGCCCTGCTATAAATGTTTCTATAACAACATTTAAAAGATATTAGGACAGACATATTGATCGCAAAGGTTCAGAGGGACATGGACCAAACATAGATAGGTGGGACTAGTGTAGATGGGGCATCTTGGTTGGGTCAAAGGGCCTATTTCCTTGTATGACTAGGACTGACTCTATCTATGTTCTCCAGAGATGCTGCTATGAAGAAAAATGGTGGTTGAACTGTAGAGGTTTCTCTGCAGTGCAGATGAGGGGCACCTTTGACAAAAGGATACAACCGTAGCTTGTCAAATCATCAAGCAATTATTCCATTTTTGATCTGGACTTCAGAAATCATAAGGGGAGGAGCTGATATAGGAATTGACAAGGAACGGTAATGTTTAGTGAGTGGAAGGATGTGCATGCAGGTATAATGGCTCAGATTTTTAATTTGTGATAAAAGGTGAACCGAACAATGTTCAATATATAAACCAGACACCAATTTCTAGGAAGTCTGTGTGCACAGTTTGATGTAGAAATTCTGATTCTGAAACTGAGGAACCACGTTGTACTATAACCAGGTAGGGCTGAAACATATATTAACCATATATAACCATATAACAATTACAGCATGGAAACAGGCCCTCTCGGCCCTTCCAGTCCGTGCCGACCATTTGTTTTCCCCTAGTCCCATCTACCTGCACTCAGACCATACCCCTCCATTCCCTTCACGTCCATATACCTATCCACTTTACTCTTAAATGTTAAAATCGATCCTGCCTCCACCACTTCTGCTGGAAGCTCATTCCACACAGCCACCACCCTCTGAGTAAAGAAGTTCCCCCTCACGTTACCCCAAAACCTCTGTCCCTTAATTCTCATGTCATGCCCTCTTGTTTGAATCTTCCCTACCCTCAATGGGAAAAACGTATCCATGTCAACTCTGTCTATCCCTTGCATCATTTTAAAGACCTCAATCAAGTCCCCCCTTAACCTTCTGCGCTCCAAAGAATAAAGACCTAACTTGTTCAACCTTTCTCTGTAACATAGTTGCTGGAACCCTGGCAACATTCTAGTAAATCTCCTCTGTACTCTCTCTATTTTGTCGACAACAATGTCAATTATGAAATTTCACACTTGGAGATACATGGAGGCATACAGAGGCATCAAATTGTATTATGTTGATCTTTTTGTTTTAATTATTATTATGTTTTAGATTAGTTTTAGTTTTAGAGATACAGACCCTTCGACCCAGCAAGTCTGCTCCAACCAGTGATCCCTGCACACTAACACTATCCTACACACACTGGGTACAATTTATACGTATACCAAGCCAGTTAACCTACAAACCTGTACATCTTTGGAGTGTGGGAGGAAACCGGAGATCTCAGAGAAAGCCCACGTGGTCACGGGAAGAACGTACAAACTCTGTATAGAAAGCAATCGTAGTCAGTATCAAACTCGGGTCTCCAGCGCTGTAAGCGCTATAGGGCACCATCTCTACCGCTGCGCCACTGTGCCGCCTTAGGTTACCTTTAAGTTACCTTTATTTCAATTAAAGACTTTGCCACTCTAACTAACTAACAGCAATATTGGATTGGTACTTAAAGGGATGCCAGAGCTGACAGGGCAATTTCTAGGCTTGTGACCCTGCTGGTACTTGGGGCTATGCCAGCATGATGGTGCCCTTGCATTTGGTTAGTTAAACCCAAGGCAGTGGCACATATGGGGCATGGACTCTTGCTCCCCTAGCAGAGACTGGCTAGGTTGTGGCTCTTTGTTATTTCAAGGAAACAAGACACAAGTAATGTGCCGGGAGGGGGGTCAGTGGGTGGTGTGCGAATAAGGATGACATGCATGTTTTTAACTTCTGCAACTTGTAAATCAAATGAGTAAGATCTCAACAGGATAATCCCCAAGGATGATGCCATTTTCTAACAGTGAAGCCCCAAAGATGACCTTAGCCTCAGCATGTTCTCAGCATGATGAGTACTATCTTCTGTATGAGGGTCAGATTATGCAGATTGTGCTTAGAATACAAGACCATAGAAAATAGGTGCATCTGAAGAACACACAATCTTTATCCTTTATCTGTGCACTGTGGACGGCTTGATTCATTGTATTCATGCATAATCGTTTCTCTGCCTGGATAGCAGGCAAACAAAAGCTTTTCACTGTCCGTCAGACAATCCCTCTGCAATTGGATCCTCGACTTCCTCATTCACAGACCATAGTCTGTTCGTATTGGTGGAAATGTGTCAGACTCGATAACAATCAGCACGGGAGCACCTCAAGGCTGCGTGCTCAGCCCCCTGCTGTACTCACTCTATACTCATGACTGCGTAGCCGGTCATAGTGCAAACTCCATCATCAAGTTCGCTGACGACACCACTGGGACGTATCACTGATGGGGATGAGTCGGAGTACAGAAGAGAGATCTAGCGACTGTCCATATGGTGCAAACACAATAACCTGGCCCTCAACACCAGCAAAACCAAGGAACTTGGAAGGAGTAGGATGGGGACCCACAGTCCTGTTTATATCAACGGGTCGATGGTTGAAAGGGTCAAGAGCTTCAAATTCCTGGGCGTGCACATCTGTGAAGATCTTTCCTGGTCCGCGAACACAGATGCAATTATTAAGAAAGCTCATCAGCACCTCTACTTCCTGAGAAGATTACGGAGAGTTGGTCTGTCAAGGAGGACTCTCTCTAACTTCTACAGGTGCACAGTAGAGAGTTGCTGACCAGTTGCATCGTGGCTTGGTTCGGCAACTTGAGTGCCCTGGAGAGGAAAAGACTACAAAAAGTAGTAAACACTGCCCAGTCCATCATCGGCTCTGACCTTCCTTCCATCGAGGGGATCTACCACAGTCGCTGCCTCAAAAAGGCTCATCAAGGACCCACACCACCCTGGCCACACACTCATCTCCCTGCTACCTTCGGGTAGAAGGTACAGGAGCCTCAGAACTGCAACGACCCGGTTCAGGAATAGCTACTTCCCCACAGCCATCAGGCTCTTAAACCTGGCTCGGACAAAACTCTGAACATTAATAACCCTCCATCTGTTATTTGCACTTTATTTATTTATTAATGAATGCGTCTATTTACGTATATAATTGTAGTCAATGCCTACTATGTTCTGTTGTGCTATGCAAAGAAAGAATGTCATTGTCCTGTCAGGGACACATGACGATAAACTCTTTTGACTTTGACTTGACTTTGACTTATCAACTAAACCCTATACTTTTGCACTTCCACATCTTACGTTCATGTCCCGTGATTCAGCTGGATTCCAAAATATTTATTTATCTCTTCCTCAACTGTACTCAGTGACAAAGTATCTTGAGCCTTTTGAGGAAGAGAATTCCAATGATTCCCAATCCTTAGAGCAAGTAAGTTCAGTCAGGTCTCAGTCCTAAATGTACATCCAATCTTGAGCTGAGGCTCCCTCTATTTGCTTGCCCCTTGTTCTGCATGAAGCAAGGTAAATATGTTAGCAAACATCAACGTGACTGCCTTTGTCTGTCTATCATGAATGTATATAAGCAAGCTGTTTCATGTGGGTTTGAGATTTGAAACGGTGTTAATCGCCTGAAGGTGAAGTGAATGAATCTTAGGTATGATAGCTCAGTGTCAGATCTTGTTAGTATGTGAAAGATGAGGGTTTGAGATATTAAGCAGTGTCTGAGCCACCAGTAGGATCAGTATTTGAAGATCAATCACAGACTTTGACATGATATATAAGGTCATAGTGCTTCTTGTGAAACTGCATCCATGACCAACTCTTAGCAGCGACTCTCACAGCCATCTGGTTCCACTACCCTCACAGATGTGTAATGCTCTCCTGCCTATCTCCACCTATCCATTACAGATACAAAATATTCAATTTTCAAGCTCCTCCTCTTGTACAAGGCTGGTAATTCTTGGAGCACATGTTTGGCTGTCGTTCAGCATCTGCAGGGTCAGACTGAGTCCCAAAGAGCCCGCCAATACCATTTGCGGTCACGATTAATACTGCTACCACAATGAACTCTTCCGTAAGAGGACTTCTTTGGCTTTAATAGTGCAGGTGATCTTTAAGTGTTGCCAGCCATGTGTGACCCTGAATCCAAGTCTGCTGAAATACTGTAGGTAACCAATAAACAGCACAGTTAGTGCTGGCTTAACGTTAAAAGAAAAACGTAATAATATGAGTACTGGGTGTTAATTAATGTCCTTGGATTGATTGATTGTTAAGAAAACCATAGCTAAACATAGCAATCAAGCAATTGAACAGGCAGCATGAAGTTGGCATGTTCACCGCGTTGAAAATACATGCCTTCATCGTACTTTGCAATATCTGCAACCAGACTCAGAAATTATCAGGTAAATTCCCATCAAATGTTAAGCCTCTATTCATGAGAATGTGAAAAGTAACACTGCTGCCAGCTGACAAGGACGTTTATCTGAAAATGATTGTCTTGAGAATATATGTGTAGGAAAGAACTGCATATTTGCTGGTTTAAATCGAAGGTAGACACAAACTGCTGGAGTAACTCAGCAGGACAGGCAGCATCTCTGGAGAGAAGGAATGGGTGATGTTTCGGTTCGAGACTCTTCTTCAGACTTGAGAATATACATTTGTTCTATTCTAATGATTATTCTGCTAAAGTGTTGAGGCCTATTTTTGGTCGCATACATTTTAATATTAAATCGTTTTCTGAGTTGAGGAAGAACTTCAATGCCTTTGGAGATAAAATCAAACTTGATTATACAGCTCACGATGTCAAAAAAATGTCACTGTTCATTCAGGTGAGGAAAACTGAATTTTGATGCACACATTGGCTTTTTGGTGTCAGGTGAAATTATTTAATCACCTTCAAAAAAAATTGTTAAGCAGGATCTATAATTCTAGTAAATGTTGTAGGCTGGAAAAAAATCGATCAATGTGACAGTGCAAACCTACAGCTCCTTTCCGAACTTTAAGGTTTAACACTGCAAAAGGTGAGAATGACATCTTTGATAAATTGTTAAAAAGACCGTCATATAAAGTGAACTAACAACCTATCACCATGGGTATTGTGTGTTAAGTAATGTCCATGGTTCGATGGATCACAAAGATATAACTTAGATGAGGAAGCCTGACTGTTTTTGACAGCTTGTCAAAATATATCTCTTAAATTATATATTTTTCATCTACATCAGAAATCTGAGTTATCATTGTACCCATATAAAGCAAAAGTTGAAGAGACAAATTCTTGATGAAAGATAAAAAACTAAAGCATGAAGACGATGTGGGAAAGATATATTTGACAGCAATATCTTAGAAGATGAAGGTAAAGTGCTGTTTTGAATTTCTGGAAACTTGAGATGTTAAGGTAAGTGAAATTGCTCAGGCAAAAAACAAGTGTGTCTATTAATGGACAGTGCGCATTCAATATTTGTGCATTCTGTTGAAGAAGCTGTTGCCTTGTGGAGCAAAGAACAATTTCCATTTGGCTAAACTTCTGGGTGGGCATTCAATTGCATAGTGCATGATTTCTATTTGCTCTGCCGCTGAATTGAAATGCAACTCCGAACATCAACTGCTCTTAGTATTTGCAGGCAATGCAATTTTGAATTGTGCACCCCATGCATCGGAAGTGCTTGTGCATTAAGAATGCTTGGAACATGGCAATTATATGAACAGGCTAGGAATGGCATTGCTGCTGAACCACAAGCACAAAAACGCATCTGTCAAATTAACCATAGTTTGTTGTTACTCCAAATGCCTGGTAGCCCCTATGTTCATAATTTCTGCTGGATCCAACAAGATTCCATAGAATTAAAGAGAATGTATAAAGAACCTGATGTTCTTAGCACTGAAGTTCAATTTCTTAAAAATACCAATATTGATTTCATAATTATCTTTAGCGTCAGGTACACCTTCCCCTTTAAATATTTTGAAGGGATAATTCTCTTCATAACTGCCTGGTCTGATTTTTTGTTTCGATCAGCTATCCCCCTGCATAACCCACCCCTCACTCCATCTAATTTAATTTTCCCATGCAACTGCAGGAGATGCAACACCTCTTTGTTTTGCACCTTCCCTTCCCTCCATAAACAGACCTAACATCCTTCCAGGCAAAGCAGCAATTAACTTGCACTTCTTCCAGTTAGGTACTGCGTTGAGTGTTCATTATGCAGTCCCTTCTAAATTGGAGAAACTATACACAGTTTTGGGTAACCACTTTGCCTAGACTCTGCATTCGGCTCATAGGAGAGTTTCACCCTGAGTTTTCATGTTGCCTGCCATCTTACCTCACCATCTCACTTGCACTCTGCCAATAAATTGATTACAGAATGGCCACATGCATCATTAAAATGTAAATGTATCTACCGTTTAGAATTAATCAGAGTGGATAAAAACCTTAATGTTCTTATCACTGAAGCTGCATCTCTTAAAAATGCCCAACACTAATTTCAGGAAAAAAAATCCAAAACTATCAGAAAGGTAGAAGCGCCTATGTTTCAAAAAATAAAAATCTGTGCTATGTGAAAATACCAGTGGGATTTTCCAGGATCATATTTCTGAATTGAAGATATCTGGATACCAGTTGTAAAATGTAACAATAGTATTCACAAAGCTGATAGTGAATCTTCCATGTTATTTTATTGTCGGTTTTTTCATAGAATGAACCTCTGCTTGGAAATTTATCAGCGCCTGGAAGGCTGTATGGAATTGGCAGCGCATTGCACTCTAATGGATGTTTATTTCAAAGACACACTGCTGCAGATTTATATGCACGCAGTGCCAATAAAATGTGGAGTTGTGCTGTAGAAGTAACATTTTAAATATTTTTCAAAGGCGGTGCATTGGTTATATGCCATTCACATCCATATGTAAGTTATTTCATTACGGAATCAGAAGACCTTTCTTTCACATGCTCTGCTATTGTTGATTGTGCAAAGGAAAATAGACGATTCATGGGTCAAATACTTAGGGACAATGGGAAAGAGAAGCCCAAAGAACAGCGGATCACTCAAAAGGTGTAGGTGGGAGAGGATTGTGTCCGCAAACTCATTTTGGGTGGCAGAAGTAATAACTTCACGGCCCAAATAGGAGTCCCAAAAGTTTCTAGGTTAAACATAACACACCAAAAGCAGACTGCCTGCAGCACATAACACCATCCAGGACTTGCCCCTTTAAATAATAATATCGATGTCAAGCTTTGTGCACAGTGAATGTGCGTTTCTGAAGGTCTGCCCTGCACAATCCATGCATGCATGATGGAACGTAATACAAGCCCTGTCCATCTGATATATAGAGGACCTGCTTCTACTGACAAGTCCCCAAGTTTCACAGAAAATCAATTACATATCATTGGGCAATAGAAATTTCAGGCCTGCATTTATACTGTATACAACATATCAATATTACTGTGAATTCTTCTCTTCTTCAGAATGTCTTCTTTCTGACACAATTCTTGATTTTTTTAGCAAAAGACATCAGATAATTTGCACATTTCGGAGTCGCACAAAATAATGTATTATATAAACTGTTGTTTATCCTTTGAAAAAACAAATGTTGGTCAGTGCTTTGGGAGAAACTCCTCTTCCACATTTCGCAGTGCCTTTTCATCACCAATTCAATGAAAAGGCTTCTGATATGGAACACAATTGGTGCATCAAGATGTCAGTCTGGATTTTATGCTCTCATCCTGCATTAGCAACTGAATCTTGAACTGAATTCTGACTCATATGTACATAAGGTATTATTGAGCCCAGCAGGAATTTGGAGCAGAAATTCAATCCCTTGGTTCCTCGGGGCATAGTGAGGGTACATTAATTATCTCTCTATTCTCTGACACCCAGACACTCTCAGACCCACCCAACTGTGCAATCTAATGGCGGAAGTCCCAATCTCAAATCACCCCTACTAGTTGCCTGATCACTCCTTCTGATCAATGGACACTTCCCTCTTCAGCCCTCTAGGAATTTTGTCAGCCCACTCCTGATTTTCAGCAGATTCTCATTTTATCCTCCCCAACCCAGTCCTATCTTTGACCCTTCAATTCTGTGCTAACCCTTGAGTCTCCTCATCCTTAGTCCTGATTCGCATCTTCCCTGACCTTTTGCCTTGATCTTCACCCCTCCATCCCCACCTACATCCCCCAATCCTTAGCCCGATGATGACCTTCCTGAACCTCATCTGACCAATCTTTGGGTCATTGTTGTTCCTGCCCTTTCATGACCGCAGAACCTCAATAAATTCAGACTCACCTCAAGCCCTGATGTAATGTGACAAATGTTCTGGACTATCCCCGACCCTGACTACAATCCAGCTCAATAATCACTCACGTTTAAACATGGCCTCGGTTTTGGGAGGCAATTTTTACAAATAATAAGACATGCAGCATCTAATTCGTTATGTCTGACCCCTTGGGTCTTGAACCATGATTTTCATTATTTCCTTGGAAAAATGGTTGTGTTTGCAAAAGCAATCAATTATATTTAATGCGCTTCAGCCAGATGTGGCAATTTGCAACAGGTGGCCCACCACAAAATGACAGTTAACTAACAGGTGCAAATATCACTGTAGGACAGCAAATGGTAACAGCAATCAAGCTTTGCTCTTAAAATTCAATAAATCTTAATTTCAGAAGTGCATATCTACCTAAATCAACATTATATATTAAGTGTAGGTGGCCAAGGGAGAATTCACTACCCTTTTTATTTTTATTATTTTAAAGTGACTCGAGGAAAGTGTGCAATATTTCCATTTAGGTGACCATTAACAACATGCCTGCGCTACCATTTTGCAGGAGTTATTAAAATTCCAGCTCCCTTTCCTGATTTTGTGCATCTATTGCCACATGTGGCAGAAACACATTAACTATAATTGATTGCTTTTGCAAACATAACATTTTTTCCAGGGAAATTATGAAAAGCAAACAAAACTCTTGGTTTCTCATCTTTCCCTCTACCTTGGACCATTTCGCCCAATCTTTTCAAATCTCACTTCTTTAAAATGGGAGAAATTAGTTCACTAATTTTTTTTAAGAGACTTTTCAACTATCTCTCTCTTCCACAAATATATCCACAAGCTCTTCCTGTTCCAGATTTGAATCTATGTCTCACTGATTTTCTGTTTCATGCCAATTCCAATCTCAGATCCATAAGAATGTAATAGTTTTGTTAAGGGGTTGGTAAACTTGGAACATTTCCCACTCCTTTGGATAATTGCCCAATCTGAAGCAACAATACTTCTTACTCAATGGTTGAAGGATCAGTGTGAAAGTTGAAGCAACTTTTCACCTCAAATGATGCCAGGTTTGTCAAGTGGGATTTCCTCTGAAACGAATGTGCTTACTTTATCATGATTGGTGCTCTGATTTCTGTAACAACTCCATTATAATTTGTTGCAGCTTTATGAATAGTGAACCTGAACCAGTAAGCACAAGGATGACTCAACCAATTTCAAACAGTTAAGCTACGATGCTAAACTGTAATCCCTTTTTAAAATTATTTTGTCACAGTTATGACATGCCAATCAATACACTGTCCTTTAATTTAACTTTTTAATACATTATAAGATATATTATGAAGTCAGATTGTACAGGGCTTTAGATTGTCAACTAATATTGTGGAGATCAAAATCAACAATATCAAAACGACATAAATGCATCATTGGGTATTGTGTTTTAAGATGATTGAGATCATTAAAGGCACTGAGTAAATAGTAGTACTATTTTAAATGTCTAATTTGCAATGAAAACTACAAATTGTTGGACTTAATTATTAGATGTTAATTCAACTAAGTCCATTTTCTATGTTTAATTGTGATGAAAGTTAGGATGCAAGTTGGTAGGACAAGTTGGTACAGGAGTAAAGACGTTCTTCTGCAGTTGTATAGGGCTCTGGTGAGACCACATCTGGAGTATTGCATACAGTTTTCTAATTTGAGGAAGGACATCTTTGCGATTGAGGCAGTGCAGCGTAGGTTAATGAGATTGATTCCTGGGATGGCGGGAATGTCATATGAGGAAAGATTGAAAAGACTAGGCTTGTAATCACTGGCGTTTAAGAGGATGAGGGGGAATCTTATAGAAACATATAAAATTATAAAAGGACTGGACAAGCTAGATGCAGGAAAAATATTCCCAATGTTGGGTGAGTACAGGACCAGGGGCCACAGTCTTAGAATAAAGGGAGGTCATTTAAGACTGAGCTGAGAAAAAACTTTTTTACCCAGACAGCTGTAAATTTATGGAATTCCCTGCCACAGAGGGCGGTGGAGGCCAAATCACTGGATGGATTTAAGAGAGAGTTGGATAGAGCTCTAGGGGCTAGTGGAGTCAAGGGATATGGGGAGAAGGCAGGCACGGGTTATTGATAGCGGACGATCAGCCATGATCACAATGAATGGCAGTGCTGGCTCAACGGGCTGAATGGCCTCCTCCTGCACCTATTTTCTATGTTTCTATGTTTTCTATGTTCTATGACAAACATACCAGATCATAGGTGTTAACTGATTTAATTAGGCAGAAGTGATGAAAAACAATGTACTGGTATGAGGCATGAAGGCCAGATCAGTGGTTATTGATAGTGGAACATTTGGGATTAGAAGGTAGCATTGCATTGTTCTAAAAACATGTGTATGCTGGCATGTTATAGTGAAGGAAGTAATACATATTCTGTCAAATAAGCATTCCTAGAGTTTATGATGAAGGGTATATCACTGATAAAGAGATAAAGATGCTTGGGCCAAAGATACTGACAAGCAATCTGTAGTAATATCTGAAGATGAGATGGCTGGTCTCTAATATCTACATCCTTGGTTTCCCATTGTTTCCTAATATTAAATGTGCTCCTTGATGCCACACTTAGTAAAATGTTCTATCAAGCTAAGCCAGTCTTTCTCAACCAATTTGAATTCATCTCCTTATCCAAAATTAGACTGCAATGAGGCAAGGATCCTGGAGGCAAGTGGTCCTGGAGGAACCCAAGCCAAGTACCAGTGCTCAGGTCATTGGCAGGTAAGTGACACTTCATAATACCGCATCACTCTTTGAATATCATAAGGTTGCCAGTGATTAATCTGATTGAATTTGTCCTGTTATTTTTGCAATGAGAAACTGAACAAGACATTCTCATAGTCCCGGAAAGCAGGTATAAAGCAGGTATAAGCAAGTATATGACCGGGACGTTATCGATATTGTTGAATCCTGTGCTCAAACATTTCATGATATCTACTAAAGTAAAATGAATTGCTCAGGTGTCTCAGAAGGAGATGTTCTGGGCGAAGATGATTTAGGCTTGATTATATGCACTTATTCTCCTGGCTTTGATGACCTTGATGTTGGAGATGTCCACAGATTCTCGTCACAGCAGTAGCTGTTTAATTTTTCCATATGTGGATGCTGAAGGATAGACCCATTGTCTGTCTCAGTGTCAAACAGGCTGCTTCTGCTGTTTATTTTGTGTGTAGTCCAGTATAACATTGATAAGTATCTCATTTTTATCTATTCCTTATGATGTTTGTGGCAGGCTCTTACAGTCAGAACTCAACTGTAGTCAATGGTCTGGCTTGATGCTAATGGCAAATGAGTGATAACATTGATGAATTTATAACTTACTAGACCAAGTGCCGCCCCCCCCCTCCCCCCAGGGCTGTGGGAGGGGGGACGGCATGCGGCGTCACACACACTAACCACCCCCACAACACACACTAACTACCCCCCCCCCCCCGCACACACGCCAACTACCCCCCTTGATATTATATTAATATTATTAATTTGCTCCTTTTACCCCATAACCGCCCTATCCACTGAAGCATAGCCCCCAACTTGCAGGTGGGGAGGGGGGAGGGGTAGAGAGTTAGGGCAGAGAGAGAATGGGGAGAGACAGATAGAGAGGGGCAGAGACAGAAGGGCAAGAGACAGAGGGAGATGGGGGTGGTGGGGAGGAGGAGAGGGGAGGGTGGGTGAGGAGGGGGAGAGAGAGATGGGAGGAGAGAGGGGAGGAGAGAGAGGGGGAGAGAGGGAGAGAGGGGGGCTGAGAGGGAGGAAGGGTAGGGGAGAGGGAGGGGGAGAGGGAGGGGGAGAGAGAGGGCGGAGAGAGAGGGAAGTGGGACGGGCGGCAGGTCGCGGGGGGCATGAGGAAAGGCATTGTGGGGTCATTGTGGGGGGAGGGGGGGGGAGGGGGGAGGGGGGGGGGGGGAGGGGGGGGGGAGGGGGGGGGGAGGGGGGGGAGGGGGGGGGGGGGGGAGGGGGGGGGGAGGGGGGGGAGGGGGGGGGGGAGGGGGGGGGAGGGGGGGGGGGAGGGGGTGGGGGGGGGAGGGGGGGGGGAGGGGGGGGGAGGGGGGAGAGGGGAGGGGGGGGGAGAGGGGGGGGAGAGGGGAGGGGGGGGGGGAGGGAGGGGGGAGAGAGGGAGGGGGGGGAGAGAAGGGGGGGGGGGAGAGGGGGGAGAAGAGGGGGGGGGGGGAGAGGGGGGGGGGGGGGGGGGAGAGGGGGGGGAGGGGGGGGGGCAGAGGAGGGGGGGGAGAGGGGGGGAGGGAGAGGGGGAGAGGGGGGGAGAGGGGGGGAGAGGGAGGGGAGAGGGGGTGGTGCCGCCGCAAGGGCATTGTGACGTCCGCAGCAGCCACAGATATAGATATATAGATATATGATGATGGTGGGTCAGCAATGTTACTGACCCTGAGGTTCCTGCTGAAGAAGCCCTGCAAAGTGGTATCAATGACAATTCAGGCAGAGGGAATATATACACACTGTCCTTGCCAGTAAGGCCCATATCCCAAGAATGAATTTAAAAAAAAAACAATTTGGTCAGGGTTTACATGCAGGCTTGGCAGATTCTCCTCCCTTTAGGATACTGTGAACCAGATGGGTTTTTATGTGATCTAGTTGTTTCACTGTCACCATTACAGATACTAGATTTTTAAACCTTGATTATTTATGTAATAATATTTAAATTCCCCTGCTATTGTGGATTTTGAACTCACATCTCAAGGTCATTAATTCAAGCTGCTGGACTATTTGACCACTTAACCTTCCAGTGTTAAGTCAAAAAATCTTGAGGATAATTAAGTGCTATTTCCTACCCAATTATAGAAATAGTTTCTAAAAACTAATGTTACATTTAAAAACTGGGTGATTACCTCAGACTTTATGGAAACAAGTTAGAGTATTGCAGTATTATTGTGCAAGATTAAAAATGGGAAATGTCATGAATAGAGCACATCAAAACTATCAGCTTGAAGTCATTGAGGAATTGGTTTTAAAATTTCAAGAAAACTATGAAGAAAAACAACAAAGATTGGTATTTCAGCATTTTAGTCAATTACACCTATTTACAAATTTGTAAAGTGATAAATATATGGTACATTTTACTAATTTTGGTTAATAGAATATATACCTGATTTTGTATATCATGAAGTTCTGCATTTATTATCAAAAGTCATGCACCATATCATTCTAGTGCCTGATACATTATTGCAACATCACAAAACCCAAATCTATTGGTACACATTATTTTTGAGGAATTTGTTTAAATCACAGACCACCATAATGGAGTAAATCTAGAAACATGGAAAATAGGTGCAGGAGGAGGCCATTCGGCCCTTCGAGCCAGCACCGCCATTCATTGTGATCATGGCTGATCATCCACTATCAATAACCCGTGCTTGCCTTCTCCCCACATCCCTTGACTCCACTAGCCCCTAGAGCTCTATCCAACTCTCTCTTAAATCCATCCAGTGATTTGGCCTCCACTGCCCTCTGTGGCAGGGAATTCCATAAATTTACAACTCTGGGTAAAAAAGTTTTTTCTCAGCTCAGTCTTAAATGACCTCCCCTTTATTCTAAGACTGTGGCCCCTAGTTCTGGACTCACCCAACATTGGGAACATTTTTCCTGCATCTAGCTTGTCCAGTTTTTTTATAATTTTATATGTTTCTATAAGATCCCCCCTCATCCTTCTAAACTCCAGTCTTTTCAATCTTTCCTCCTACGACAGTCCCGCCATCCGAGGGATAAATCTCGTGAACCTGTGCTGCACTGCCTCAATCACAAGGATGTCCTTCCTCAAATTAGGAGACCAAAACTGTACACAATACTCCAGATGTGGTCTCACCAGAGCCCTATACAACTGCAGAAGAACCTCTTTACTCCTGTACTGAAATCCTCTTGTTATGAAGGCCAACATTCCATTAGCTTTCTTCACTGCCTGCTGTACCTGCATGCCAACTTTCAGTGACTGGTGTACAAGGACACCCAGGTCTCGCTGTACCTCCCCCTTACCTAACCTAACCCCATTGAGATAATATTCTGCCCCCTTGTAAAGACCATTCATTCTGCAGAGGCCCATTTAATAAGAGAAGTCACTGGATCAGGCATACAAGTCAGAGTGCTCAACTAACTTTGTTCCAAGTATTGAGAGCATTAAAATTTAAACATACATTCCTCGGATGTTGATATATTTTAAGCAGTATGATCTTACAGAAATTTTTAGATATTGAAAATACTATCAGAAAAAAAAAAAACTTTTCAAATTAGCAGCTTTATCTCATACCAAGACACATTCTTCCAGTACCACTTCATCCCACTTTATCATCCACTACCTGCACACTAGGGGGGCAATTTACAGAGGTCAATTAACCTACAAGTTGATAGAATAACATAACTTGGTGAAGCAGACTGTGTGCATTCACATCTATTTATCCGAGTTTTTTAAATCTTCAACGGTTATCAAACCGACACAGAATGTTGATTGACAGCCTATTTTATCATGTCTCATTATGCTTGAGATGAATAATTTCTACAAAAAAGCTTTGCGGTGTTGTTTATTTCACACCTAATAATCTATTATGGTATATGTATGACTACAATGTTTTCCATTTCACTTTCCTGATAGTTTCCTGGTCATACATGTAATGTATTCATACATATGTTAATGAGTTAGTGTTCAATATAAGCAGGGAATGTTGGGTAATACATTTCTCTCTCGTGATCCAGGCAACCCCAGCGTGTAAGTTGTTATTCATTCTGTGTCCGGAATATAACAAAATTGGCGACGAGAATAGGATAGAGTTTGTGAACTCATCCTTTAAATGAAGTGCAGGACTGTTTTGTAACGCAGTATTGTTTAACATTTTAAACAGTAAATACGGTGTTGTGTCACAGTTGTTTGCGAGCTGGACACGATAGGCCTGCAGATCCTTCTATGCAGGGGACTGTAGTTTAAAATAGCAGCTGAACAAATCGTTGAGAGTTTGTCAGGCTATCTCTATTCCGTCTGAAGAAGGGTTTCGGCCCGAAACGTTGCCTATCTCCTTCGCTCCTTAGATGCTGCTGCACCCGCTGGGTTTCTCCAGCCTTTTGTGTACCCCCAGGCTATCTCTATGGTGTGTCTACATGGCAAGATGCCGTCCTTGTGATTGTATATGTTGTTTTTTTTTTTTAATTGAGTTGCTCAAGCTGAATAGCCTTTGTACAGCTAAGTTTTAGGTGAATTGTTACACCAGAACAGACAGGAAATCGGGGTTTTTGAATGGACTTTAAAAAAAAAGAGAACAACACAATGGCAGCGTCCACGGGCTACTTCGGAAACCTTGGCACTTTTGAAAAGAATGGAGAGCCGTTAAGCTCCTATGTGGAGAGCAAACATGTTTTTCATGGCAAACAACATAATGGAGATTAGTGGTGAAGGAGAGATAGTGACAAACAAATAAGGCCGTTTGTGAATGCATGAAAGTGATTCTGCTCACGGAGATCGGTCCTGAAGTGTACGGCACACTCGTGAATCTCCTTGTGCCCTTAAAGGCAAAAGACGTGCCATTCAATTACATTATGAAGAAGTTGGAGGAGCATTTCAACCCAAAGCCTCTGGAAATTGCAGCAAGCTATAAATTTGGCACTAGAAACCAGAAGCAGAATGAGACAATCAATGAGTACACTGTTGCCTTGAAAAACATAACTTTGCACTTTAACTTTGGAAGCTTTCTCGGATGCGCACTATGCAACAGATTTGTTTGTGGTCTAGTGGATGAACGAATTCAGACCAAAATCATGAACCTCCAGATCTTATATTCAGAAAGCATGCAAGATTGCAACCACAATGGAGATGGTATCAAAGAATGCTCGCGAGTTTCATCCACCACTTAAACCCCTGTCTCACTGTGCGAGTTGGCCCACGAGTGACCCCGAGTTTTCACTCGTGGTGATCACGTAGCGGGAACGTCGGAACTCGCACGAGCAACTTATCGACTCGTGGCGCTAACGGCAGGTACTCGGGAAACTTGTTAACTCGTGAAAAAAATCAAACACGTTTGATTTTTTCCACGAGTCAAATTAACTGTTCAAGTTAAAAATGGAAACATTTAAACTCATTGTAATAACGTAGTGGCCCCGTGCGTTTATCTTAGTGTCTCGTGAGTCTACCGTGGGAACTTTAATAATCTGTTCTTTTGCTCGAGTAAAGACTGAACCAAAGATAGACACAAAATGCTGGAGTAATTCAGCGGACCAGGCAGCATCTCTGGAGAGAAGGAATAGAGTCGAGACCCTTCTTCAGACTTACCCGAAATGCCACCCATTCCTTCGCTCCAGAGATGCAGCCTGTCCCGCCGAGTTACTCCAGCATTTTGTGTCTATCTTCGGCCTTTCTGCCACTTGTCCTTTATTACTGAGGCGCCTGCCCCGTGGCTTCACTCTGTCTCAATGAACGGCTTAAAGACCTGCCGAAGGGGCAAGTCTGGGGTGGTGGGTGGGATGTGTCCACGTGTGATGCTCCATCCACCCCCCGGGGCCGAGAGTGTGGGATTGGGAAGGAACTGCAGATGCTGGTTCACACGGAGATAGACACACACAATGCTGGAGTAACTCGGCGGGACAGGCTGCATCTCTGGAGCGAAGGAATGGGTGGCATTTCGGGTAAGTCTGAAGACGGGTCTCGACTCTATTCCTTCTCTCCAGAGATGCTGCCTGGTCCGCTGAGTTGTGTGTGTGTGTGTCTCTCTCCCTCTCTGTCTATCTGTTTGTATCTGTGTGTGTGTCTGATGTCGGGTCCCGGTGGCCGCTCAAAGTCACCCGAGCTGCTTCATTCCTCTGAAGTGGTGGCCAGCTGCTGTCTGTGTGTATCTCTCTCTCTATGTGTGTGTGTGTGTATGTGTGTGTGTGTCTCTCTCTCTCTCCCTCTCTGTCTATCTGTGTGTGTCTGCTGTCGGGTCCCGGTGGCCGCTCAAAGTCACCCGAGCTGCTTCATTCCTCTGAAGTGGTGGCCAGCTGCTGTGTGTGTGTGTGTGTGTGTGTGTGTGTGTGTGTGTGTGTGTGTGTGTGTGTGTGTGTGTGTGTGTGTGTGTGTGTGTGTGTGTGTGTGTGTGTGTGTGTGTGTGTGTGTGTGTGTCTCTCTCTCTCTCCCTCTCTGTCTATCTGTGTGTATCTGTGTGTGTGTGTGTGTGTGTGTGTGTGTGTGTACACTGTCGGGTCCCGGCGGCCGCTCAGTCACCCGAGCTGCTTCATTCCTCTGAAGTGGTGGCCAGCTGCTGTCTGTGTGTATCTCTCTCTCTCTCTCTATGTGTGTGTGTGTGTGTCTCTCTCTCTCCCTCTCTGTCTATCTGTGTGTATCTGTGTGTGTGTCTGCTGTCGGGTCCCGGTGGCCGCTCAAAGTCACCCGAGCTGCTTCATTCCTCTGAAGTGGTGGCCAGCTGCTGTGTGTGTGTGTGTGTGTGTGTGTGTGTGTGTGTGTGTGTGTGTGTGTGTGTGTGTGTGTGTGTGTGTGTGCGTGTGTGCGTGTGTGTGTGTGTGTGTGTGTGTGTGTCTGCTGTCGGGTCCCGGCCCGCTCAATGTCAGTCACCCGGGCTGCTTCCTTTTTTAAAATTATTTAAAATAGAGATCCATTGCAAAAAAGTATTTAAAAACATAAAACAACAAGAAATGCTTGGTTACTGGAGGATGCGCATTTTCCCATTGTAGGTCATATCAATAGATGCCGCCCGCGCTGAAATAACTCAAAACCACAGGATGGAGATGTATTTTAACATTGTTGCTTTATTAAAACATACCTTCATTCACGGTTGGCTCAAGAGTAACGGGAGAGGAACTTGCTAACTCGGGAGAGGAACCAGGAACATCGCAGCAATGACATACCCGTGGGAACTCGTATTACACACTTGATCATAAACTTGCAGTCTCGTGCACAGCCACGAGTCTGTCACTCGGGGTACCTCGTGGGTCAACTCGCACAGTGAGACAGGGCCATTACTACAGTGGCCGTTTACAGTCACAAGGCAGTGCCTATGGCCAAACCAAGAGGTGTTAAACCAAAAGTATGGCGGGGAGCGGAGTTCAGCCAGTTGTTATCGTTGCAATGGCAATCACTCATCGCAAGTGGAGGAAGAACTTGACAGGTTAGAATGGAATGGAGTACTCGTGAAGAGAGACCAGAGTAACTGGGAACGACAATTGTGGCCATACCCAAGGCCGACAAAACTGTTCGACTACGTGGTGACTACAAAGTCACAATCAACCAGGCCGTTGATGACGAACAATATCCGTTACCAACCTCGCAAGATCTGTACGCAGAACTTTAGCGGAGCAAGAGTCTTCACTAAACTGGATTTGTCTCATGCTTACGCCCAACTCAATGTCGACAAGGAAAGTCAGCAGTACTTGACTATCAACACACATAAGGGCTTGCATTCATATACAAAGCTGATCTACGGTGTGAAATCCTCCCTGAAAAATTTGCAGTCTGACATGGACAAAATGTTACAAGGCATTTTGCACTGTGTGTGCAACGAGGATGACCTACTGATATTCACAGAGGGCAAGGAAATCCTTGAGCAAGTTTTCACTCGACTGAACTGCCACAATGTCAAACTGCGTCAAAGTAAATGTGCATTTGCGCAGTCAGAGGTGGTCTATCTTGGACTCAAAGTAGATGCCAACGGACTTCGCCCTGTGAAGGCGAAAGTTGAAGCAATGGTGAATGCTCCAAAACGCAACAATGTGTCAGAGCTACAATCATTTCTTGGGATGGTGCATTTCTATGCACGATTCCTTCCAGATTTAACAACTGTGTTAAAGCCACTACATCATCTGCTGCAAAAAGATGTGAAATGGACGTGGGGAAAGGAACAGCATCGTGCATATGACATCTTGCATGGAAAACTTGACAAGTGACTAACTTCTTGTTCACTATGATATGACACACGAGATGAAACTTGCTTGCGATGCTTCAAGTTATGGTGTACATGCAGTGATCTCCCAAGTAATGAACAACGGACAGGAAAAGCCTATTGCTTTTGCATCCCGTACCCTGTCATCGAGTGAGCATAATTATGCACAGATAGAAAAGGAAGCACTCAGCATCGTGTTTGGAATCATGAAATTCCATCAGTTTCTTCTCGGCAGAAAATTGTCAAAGATATTCTCAAGAAACATGTTTTGCAGGGTAGTTCAAAGCTCAGCATGAAACATCGTTTGGCTAGTTTCTTCCACGCAACACACAACGAGTTACTCACCTGCCGAACTGTTGATGAAGACTAGTTCAACCCAATTTGGCCTTGAGAGTTGAGCAAAAACAGTTAAGTTAAAAAACACCATTTTGACTCCCACAACAAGCAGCGGTACTTCAAGCCAGATGGACAGGTTTGTGTTCTCAGTCCTCCCAATAAAGTCCAGTCGAGACAAATGGGATGTTGGGAAAATATTGGAAGTGCGTGGAACAAAAAGATACTTAGTTGAAGTTGGAGATAGGATCAAAAGTGTTCATGTTGATCAAATGATTCCAGCCAAAGATGTGCCAAAAACTGACCATGAAGATCCCTGAGTTTTTATCTGAAAGTGAGTTGGAATAGACCACTGTGATTGAAATACAAAGTTCAGTTAGTACAGACAAAGAAACAGATTCTTCTGGTCAAAGTCAGGGTACTAAAACAGAGCCAAACAAGCCTACAGTTGAGTCAACACCTAAACCTGTTACACCTGTTACTGTTAGACGATCAGGCAGGATCCGTAAACCAATAGTCAGGTTAGGTTTGTAGGTTTGTAACTCACTGTATAAGTAAAACGGAAATGTGTAGATATGTAAAATAAATATATTATGTTTATCATTTAAGATTTCATAAATACTGGTTTAAATCAAGTATCACAACAACAAAATTGTAACTGAGTACTTAGATTTAATACTTAAAAAAAGGAGAGCAGTGTAATGTATTCATACATATTCATGTATATGTTAATGAGTTGGTGTTCAATAATATCAGGGAATGTTGGGTAATAAATCTCTCTCTTGTGATCCCATGCAGCCAGTTGTTATTCATTCTGCCGTCTGGAATATAACAATACATTAATATTTATTTTATACTTTTATTTCATCAGGATTAATTTTCCTTTTGTCCAATTTGCATCTTTCCCAGAATATTGTAACAAAATAAATTACATCCTTATGATGAAAAAAAAATGCTCTGACCTATTATGAAATATAAAGAAACAAATCGCTTCAGTCATTGGAAATGCATTAAGGAGAACATAAAATATGAACCTTTCAGGCATCTGCACAATCAATCAAAATGGTGTTTGCTAGCAATGCAGTCAGGTTAAAATAACCACACAAAACAGATTTAGAAGAGAACAAAACCTATGCAGAAGATAGGCACAAAATCCTGGAGCAGGACAGGCAGCATCTCTGGAGAGAAAGAAAGGGTGAGGTTTCGGGTCAAGACCCTCCTTCAGACTATGCAGATTATCACTTCATAATTACATAAAATTATCTCATCATCAGTAGTATTATCTTCTACTGCTCAACCACCAATCCACACCTATTCTACCCAAAATCATTACAGACCCAGCATCACGTAAATTTCTAAATCAAAAAGATTGGCCAGTGACTTATTTTTCATCTCCAACTATGGTACTTCTCAAATAGTAGAGCAAACAAAATATATAACTTTCCCCCTCTCTAAACAAGCACATTCACTCACCCTAATTCAGCTGAAGTCAATAAAATCAGTTTGGAATTTACTGAGGAGGAAAACTGCCTTAAATTCTGTATAATATCAACATGTTGTCTTTGAGCCTAACTGAAACAGCTTTCAAGAAGAAAAATGTTATACAGAATTAAAAATGATGATGAATCAGTTAATGAACTGTAAATGTATGAACTTACCTATAAAAATAAGAGCAACCTCGCACTGTATTATGACTGAAATATTCCTGTGTCTTTTCATTTCCAAAATCTTCCAAGGGATCTGACCATAAAAGATCACACATGGGACCGAACGCTGGTGGCTCTTTAAATCTGTCTAACTGTGAAAAGAAACATATTGCATCATCATTCTGTTGTGTCAAATGGGGGGGGGGGGGGGGGGAACTTTCTATTTTAATAAGCACACACCAGAAAATCTAAATTTATTCAGTCTGCTTCACAACTTTATATACAAAATATTGGCAAATAATTTCCCAATTTAAATGTTTCAAAAATCAACTTGGTTGCTGTACGTCACAGTGGAATAATGAGAAATTCAATACTAAGGCAATGGAGGAGGTATCAGATATCTGAACTTTGGTCAAAGATTTAGATTTTAAAGATATTGAAGTTGGAGATCTAAGGAAAGTGCTTCAGGAATGAAGTTCCAGCCTTACAATATTTCAATCCATTATCAGTTCTGTTTTGTTTTATTTGGAGTGGATCTCAAGTGGATTTGGAGCACAAGTACGCAAAATGGACTCTGAGTTGACCTGTGAAATCTTGGAAAGAGCAGGGTACCAAATATATATTTCCACATTAGAGTCTTACCACTTCCCAGCATTTACCAACTGTCAATATGAATATCTCTGACATTCAAGATCATTTAAAAATGATTACAATTAATTATAATATTAAAAATATTATGAACAACACTTGCCAGCTCCATTCCATGTTGTATACTTTTCTAATAGAGATATCTCACTGATACTTCATCATCAATGGGTCTACGTCCCAGAACTCTGGACAGAGTGGATGTGGAAAAGATGTTTCCACTAGTGGGAGGGTCTAGGACCAGAGGTCACAGCCTCAGAATTATAGGACGTTCCTTTAGGAAGGAGATGAGGAGGAATTCCTTTAGTCAGAGGGTGGTGAATCTGTGGAATGCATTGCCACAGAAGGCTGGGGAGGCCTTCAATGGATATTTTTAACCTGGAGATTGACAGATTCTTGATTAGTACAGGTGGCAGGGATTATGGGGAGAAAGCAGGAGAATGGGGTTAAGAGGGAAGGATCAATTAGCCATGATTGAATGGCGGAGTAGACTTGATGGGCTTTAATGGCCTAATTCTGCTACTATCACATGAATTCATAAACTCTCCATGCACTCTTATGTCAGCTCCTCTCACCAGCAGGACTGCAATGGGTTAAGGAGACTCGTCACACCTTCTGCGGAGCAACTAGGGATGAGCAGCAATTGCTAGTCTTGCCAGTGATGCCAACAGTGCAACAAATTAACAAATAAAAAGAAAACTGCCAATTAACATGCCAGCAACCTGATATCTTCATTTGGCAGTTGGCCTCTTTGCCATCTAAAATTTCTCCTTGGAAGTTAATGAAAGGTGTTCACCCCCGTCTTCAAAGGAATACGTAGGACGAACGTTGTGCTGGTTTTGTCAGCAACATCACATAAATGAGTATAAATGAAGGGAAAAGGTCACACAAGAGGATGTCACATCCACTAACGAATCCCTGGTGGGAAGCTATATATGTTTACTAACATGGAAAAAGTTCAAAATACCTATAATCAGTCTGCAGTTCCTAACTCAGGCTTGCTGCATTTTCAGACAGAAAATACACTCCAAGTGCCAGAAAATCACTGATTTGCTAGTAGTTGTTAAGGTCAGGTTGCTCATCAACTGTTAAGCATTGGGTTTCCACCAAATCACAGCTGAATATACACTGATCATAGTCCAGTTTGCCATGCACTTTTGTTTACGGAACAAAAATAGAAAAAACAGCCTCAGGTTCATTAAAGCTGAATTGCAGTTGAAATCAAGAAATACAAAAGATTGTAATCTGGTGCCAAAAAACAAAAAAAGGAAGAAATCATTGGGCCAGTAAGTTGAGGATTGGAAAGGGGAAATAGTCATTAAGTTGATAAACTATTGCATTTTCTCTGCATCATCTCAATTTTCTTCTATTTCCCTTGCTGTTTCTAAGTGTAAGTTGGTTACATTGACATGGGTTTATTATTGTTACATACTAGTGGAAAACATTGTTTTGCATGCTATCGAGGCAGATCACACCATACAATAGGTAGTGCAGAAGAGAAAATTCAGAGTATTCAGTAAATAGTGTTGCAGCTCCAGGGAAAGTGCAGATAAAAAAGTATGTTACTTCATCCAGTTTAAAAACTGGAAAATTGTCACATTATCAAACATCGAAGAACTCGCAAAAAAAGACACAAAGTGCTGGAGTAACTCAACAGATAAGGCTGAATCTCTGGAGAGCATGGAGAGATGACATTTTGGGTCGGGAAGAACTTGCCTTTTTTATATCATCCAAGGTGTGTATTTCAGGGGAAAGGCCTCCATGTACACAAAGGAATTGTTGGTTCATCAGTGCAGCGAGAGGAAGGCAGTCAAAAGCTTCCATACATGCATTATATATCTGTTCTGAATACTTGATTTTACCTAAGGAGAAAAGACCCATTTGAGGTTAATATTATGAAAAGACCATAATATTTTTTGTACAAGATAAAGATAATGGGTTGGGGATTTTGGGGATAGTTTCAATGATAATCTGAAACAGTGAATTGTAAATCCATTATGGTACTAATATAAATGTAATCTTCTGAAAACCTTAAGATCATTTACTTTTACATTTTACCATGGAAATACACGTTTTCATTTTGCCACTGTACACTACCCATTGGAAGCAGAGGATCCAAATTGGCATTTCAAGCACCATGGATTGAACTCTAATGCATTACAGGCCTTGAAATGCTGAGATTAACTTACTCCACTGTGGGAGATGGTAAGGCCAATGGGTCAATGCAGTCTACAGTCTGTGGGTCCATAAATTAGTCAATTACTATAATATTCTTACAAATCTGTAAACATGGAATTTTTAAATCCTTCTCAGTCATGATGATAATGACAATGAACAAGGCAATGATAAAGGAGAAAGTATTGGGGAGGTTATGTAGGTATCCTTGGGCTAGATCATGGAGCAATAAAACCTTACAATCAGGGAAAATAGATACTATATTTTCAGAAGGCATGCAAAACTAGTAGAGCTGCTGCTTCAGGGTCTCAGTAACCAGTAAATCTAACCTCCAATGCTGTAAGTATACAGTTTACATTTTCTCTCTAGGACTGTATGGATTTCCTCCAGCTTCTCTGGTTTTCTCCCCACATCCCAAAGACATGCAAGTTGGTAGGTTAATTGACCACTATAAGTTGCCCTACTATGTAGATGAAGGGTAGAATCTGGAGAAGAGTTTATGGAAATAAAGGGGGAATTGGCTACAGTGAACGTATTGGTGGAGCGATGAGATTGGACACAATGGGCCAAAACGGCCTCCTTTCATGCCATTAGAAAATACAAGAATAAAGTGATACATCTGCAAACGATTCAGAGCAAGTGGAAATTAAAAATGGGTGATACAGGCCTCCTTACCTGCGGCAGGCGCAAAACAATTTGCCTACAACTCTGAAGTTGTAGCAATCATTTGAAAATAAAGAAATTCAAGGAACAGACTCTATGGTCAGTTTTACGAGGATGTGTACAATTATAATACTGTGTAAGATGGAATCTTCGTTTTGGAACATCATGGAAGATTTTCTTTGTTAATGAAATTAATGGAGTGTGAGACTTGAGATCTGGTGGCGGTAATGGACTAATCCTACAAGTAGGTCAGTTAGTTCACTGCTTGGAATCAAACAGTTAATTTACAATTGAAACCAAGCATCTGGTCTTCTCCTGTGGAGCATTGTCCAAGTAGCACACAGGTGGTAACAGGTTGTTTAGACAGACTCCTCAGAGAAATTACTAGTGTCAGACCGCTTTATGGGCTACCATAAAATGGCAAATTACCTCAGTTTCATGACACACTTTAACAAAATGAGACATAAAACTTGTAGTAGTTTTGGGTGTTTCCCAGCAAGTCCTGATGCAAATTTCCTTGTGAGCACATTGGATGAGGTCTGGAATGAACCTGGCTAAATTCAGTCTGCCGGCATTCATTTTCTGGATGTGTACATCAATAATTTTCATTTATTGCAGGTACTATTGCAATGTTTAAGAAACATTTAGACAGGTACATGGGTTAGACAGGTTTAGACTAATATGGGCCAAATGTAGGCAGGTGGGACGAGTGTAGATGGGACATGTTGGCCAGTGTGGGCAAGTTGGGACGAAGGACATGTTTCCATGCTGTAAGACTCTTTGGCTATTTGAGCAATGTCTGAAATATCCTGGCTGCATTATAACCATACCTCAACTATAATTCACACTATTCAGGTGTATTTAGGCAATTAGTGTGTAAAGAGATCAAATTTTGTACATTTGATTTATTCTGTCAGGTCTACTTGCTACTTAATATTTAACTTTCTCAAGCTTATATATTTATTCAGACTTATTTTACCTCCAAAACAATTCTACTCTGCCCATATTTCACCTTCATAACATTTACCATCATCATTCTCCAATCAATAAATCAATCAATAGTTTATTTTTAAATGAACCCTAATTTCTATGATATCTGCACTGCAACTATGATTTATAAAATTATGAAATTTAGAAAGGACGATTTTAAGTTCTATATCAAATACAGAAATACGCTCAATAACTACTTTGGCTGCTTCTATATGCATAGGTCATGATGCACTGTTTTCGAAGATAGTGGTGATTCTAATCGGCATTCAGCAGAGTCCCCTGGGTTATAATTAAACCATAGATCCTTGCCAACATAAAAACATGTTGAAAGCAGCAGTATTAGAAACATAGAAATTAGGTGCACGAGTAGGCCATTCGGCCCTTCGAGCCTGCACCGCCATTCAATATGATCATGGCTGATCATCCAACTCAGTATCCCGTACCTGCCTTCTCTCCATACCCCCTGATCCCCTTAGCCACAAGGGCCACATCTAACTCCCTCTTAAATATAGCCAATGAACTGGCCTCAACTACCCTCTGTGGCAGAGACTCACCACTCTCTGTGTGAAAAAAGTATTTCTCATCTCGGTCTTAAAGGATTTCCCCCTAATCCTTAAGCTGTGACCCCTTGTCCTGGATTTCCCCAACATCGGGAACAATCTTCCTGCATCTAGCCTGTCGAACCCCTTAAGAATTTTGTAAGTTTCTATAAGATCCCCTCTCAATCTCCTATATTCTAGAGAGTATAAACCGAGTCTATCCAGTCTTTCTTCATAAGACAGTCCTGACATCCCAGGAATCAGTCTGGTGAAACTTCTCTGCACTCCCTCTATGGCAATAATGTCCTTCCTCAGATTTGGAGACCAGAACTGTATGCAATATTCCAGGTGTGGTCTCACCAAGACCCTATAAAACTGAAGTAGAACATCCCTGCTCCTATACTCAAATCGTTTTGCTATGAAAGCTAACATACCATTTGCTTTCTTCACTGCCTGCTGCACCTGCATGCCTACTTTCAATGACTGGTGTACCATGACACTCAGGTCTCGCTGCATCTCCCCTTTTCCTAATCGGCCACCATTTAGATAATAGTCTGCTTTCCTGTTTTTGCTCACATTTATCCACATTATACTGCATCTGCCAAACATTTGCCCACTCACCCAACCCATCCAAGTCACCTTGCAGTCTCCTAGCATCCTCCTCACAGCTAACACTGCTCCCCAGCTTAGTGTCATCCGCAAACATGGAGATATTGCCTTCAATTCCCTCATCCAGATCATTAATATATATTGTAAATAGCTGTGGTCCCAGCACTGAGCCTTGCGCTACCCCACTAGTCACTGCCTGCCATTGTGAAAAGGACCCGTTTACTCCTACTCTTTGCATCCTGTTTGTCAGCCAGTTCTCTATCCACATCAATACTGAACCCCCAATGCCGTATGCTTTAAGTTTGTATACTAATCTCTTATGTGGGACCTTGTCGAAAGCCTTCTGGAAATCCAGATATAACACATCCACTGGTTCTCCCCTATCCACGCTACTAGTTACATCATCAAAAAATTCCACAAGATTCGTCAGACATGATTTACCTTTCGTAAATCCATGCTGACTTTGTCCAATGATTTCACCACTTTCCAAATGTGCTGCTATTCCATCTTTAATAACTGACTCTAGCAATTTCCCCATTACAGATGTTAGACTAACTGGTCTGTAATTCCCCATTTTCTCTCTCCCTCCCTTCTTAAAAAGAGTGGTTACGTTTGCTACCCGCCAATCCTCAGGAACTACTCCAGAATCTAAAGAGTTTTGAAAGATTATCACCAATGCATCCACTATTTCCGGAGCTACTTCCTTAAGTACTCTGGGATGCAGCCTATCTGGCCCTGGGGATTTATCGGCCTTTAATCCATTCAATTTACCCAACACCACTTCCCGACTAACCTGGATTTCACACACTTCCTCCTTTGACCCGCGGACCCCTGCTATTTCCGGCAGATTATTTATGTCTTCCTTAGTGAAGACGGAACCAAAGTAGTTATTCAATTGGTCCACCATATCCTTGTTCCCCATGATCAACTCACCCGTTTCTGACTGCAAGGGACCTACATTTGTTTTAACTAATCTCTTTCTCTTCACATATCTATAAAAACTTTTGCAGTCAGTTTTTATGTTCTCTGCCAGTTTTCTTTCATAATCTATTTTTCCTTTCCTAATTAAGCCCTTTGTCGTCCTCTGCTGGTCTCTGAATTTCTCCCAGTCCTCTGGTATGCTGCTTTTTCTGGCTACTTTATACGCATCATCCTTTGCTTTGATACTATCCCTGATTTCCCTTGTTATCTACGGATGCCCTACCTTCACTGATTTATTCTTTTGCCAAACTGGGATGAACAATTTTTGTAGTTCATCCATGCAGTCTTTAAATGTCTTCCATTGCATATCCACCGCCAATCCTTTTAGAATTAATTGCCAGTCAATCTTGGCCAATTCATGTCTCATACCCTCAAAGTTACCTTTCTTTAAGTTCAGAACCATTGTTTCTGAATTAACAATGTCACTCTCCATCCTAATGAAGAACTCAACCATATTATGGTCACTCTTGCCCAAGAGGGCACGTACAACAAGACTGCTAACTAACCCTTCCTCATTACTCAATACCCAGTCTAAAATAGCCTGCTCTCTCGTTGGTTCCTCTACATGTTGATTTAGATAACTATCCCGCATACATTCCAAAAAATCCTCTTCCTCAGCACCCCTGCCAATTTGATTCACCCAATCTATATGTAGAATGAAGTCACCCATTATAACTGTTTTGCCTTTGCCGCACACTTTTCTAATTTCCTGTTTGATACCATCCCCAACTTCACTGCTACTGTTAGGTGGCCTGTACACAACACCACCAGCGTTTTCTGCCCCTTAGTGTTTCGCAGCTCTACCCATACCGATTCCACATCCTCCAAGCTAATGTCCTTCCTTTCCATTGCGTTAATCTCCTCTCTAACCAGCAACGCTACCCCACCTCCTTTTCCTTTCTCTCTATCCCTCCTGAATATTGAATATCCTTGGATGTTCAGCTCCCAGCCTTGGTCACCCTGGAGCCATGTCTCCGTGATCCCAATTATATCATAATCATTAATAGCTATCTGCACGTTCAACTCATCCACCTTATTACGAATACTCCTTGCATTGAGACACAAAGCCTTCAGGCTTGTTTTTACAACGCTCTTACCCCTTATACAATTATGTTGAAAAGTGGCCCTTTTTGATTTTTGCCCTGGTGTTGTCTGCCTGCCACTTTTACTTTTCACCTTGGTCCCTATTGCTTCTACCCTCATTTTACACCCACCTGCCTCTCTGCTCTTGTACCCATCCCCCTGCCACATTAGTTTAAATCCTCCCCGACTAGCAAACACTCCCCCAAGGACATTGGTTCCATTCTTCTATTAAAAGGGCCTGTAATAGTAAAATAAAAGTGTAAATCATTTTAATTATTAATGAGGAATTCTGATATTTTTCGGGATAGGACATGATAATAACATATGTTTTTTCAGCTAATTTTCAGACTCACGATAATTCTCAACTCAACAACATTCTATAAACCTAAAAACAAGAATTCTATAAACCTATAAAAACCTACTGAAAAAAACATTCCATTAGGAATAATGCATTCATAAACTAAATAATGGGAACTACAATAATTAGATAAATCTAAATTACATGTTTCAATACCATCCAAATTATGTTTGAATTTAAAAAAATACATTGATACATGTTTCAAAGAATATAGACATATTTGTAATGCTCGTATAAACAATTGCCTTGCACCATACGTTAACGGGAATTCTGTCAATAACTTTTCTATTATTAACACATTAATTTGATTGTCATTCATTCCATGATTTCCAAGATTTGATTGGGTTAAAATTGATTTTTAATGTAGCATTTTTTCCAATGATGTAAAAATATTGATAGTAAATTATTTTTCTTTACAAAATATCAAAAACCTTTTATTGTAACACCGTTTGGATTTTAAACATTGAAATTCCGTTATGTTAGACTTAACGAAATAGGGAAATTTGGGCAGCCACGATGGCACAGCGGTAGAGTTGCTGCCTGGTGCTTGCAGTGCCGGAGACCTGGGTTTGATCCCGACTACAGGTGCTGTCTGTACGGAGTTTGTACGTTCTGCCCATGACAGCGTGAGATTTCTCCGAGATCTTTGGTTTCCTCCCACACTCCAAAGACGTACAGGTATGTAGGTTCATTGGCTTGGTGTATGTGTAAAATTGTCCCTAGTATGTGTGGGATAGCATTAATGTGCAGGGATCGCTGGTCGGTACGGACTAGGTGGGCTGAAGGGCCTGTTTTCGAGCTGTATCTCTAAACTAAACTAATTAAATTAATAAATAATGGGATATTTTAAGGGCTGGATCCATTCCATCAAGCATTTTTTACCAAAACAAAAGTACTTTGATTAACTAGGACTATTCTTTCTCACTATTTTTGAAATTTTAAGCATCAGATCAAAACATTTATGTATCAAACAATCAAAAAGGTTCGTAAAGGTTCACTTAATGAATTTAGAGGTGCAGATTTATTTTATTTATAGTTTTTGAATAGACAATCCAAATGTGAAAATTACACAATGAAGTGACAGAAACAGATATTTTATATGGATGTTAGCAATTCATTATAAATACAAAATTACTCTCTAATTTTACTCTTTAATCAACTAAATGGATCTACTTTGGTTATTAATCATCTCTTATGACTATTTATTAAAGATGTCTGTTTGTAATAATTAGTCTCACATTAATAAAAATAACAAAACACAAAAGAAATGACAATAACATTTCTTTCAGTACTATTCTGAGTACTAATGTTTAGATGGTGACACTAATTACCTTACCTACAAAGTAAATTATGTGCAAACATGAACAATTAATTCTCACAATGAATTATCTTGACAAATATTATCTTAAAATATGTGTCAGTTTGTTTGAGAATCCTCATTTCATTTACAGACAATATGGATAATTCAATTTTTGAAATAGCTAAATTAACAATGTACCAGATGAATTAAAAAAGCATAATACTGACTCAGCATTTTACCACAATGTAAAAGAGGTCTGTCTGGTAGCCAGAGTTGCATATTCTGCAACCATTGAATGTAAAGAAATTACAATAAACAGATGTTAATCTATGAAAATGTACTCTAGTCTAAAGAAACTTACATTCTTGTTTGAAGGTGAAATATTCTGTCAAATGTCTACATTCGTGGTTTCCACGGAGTAAAAACAGTGTCTTTGGATACAGAATTTTCAATGACCACAGATACAAAACACACTGCATGGAAGTAAATAACATAGGGAACAATTTTAAGACGATGAGATATGCAATAATTTTAAAATATTCAAGTACAATAGTGATAGAATAATAATATAATAATGAATGTCATTGTCACCTCAACCTCAATTACAGAATGTAATGTTTACAATGTTCATATCCTGTCACATACTGAAACACCTACAAATGTCATTCTGCTATTAAATTCTATAAAAACATTTATTTAGTGATTCAGCTCAAACTTTTTGAATGGCTTCATGTGTGCCCTCCATTCTTTAGTATGTGTAGCATAAAGACATAATGGGGTTCAATTGGGTGAATGGTTGAATATTGCGTTGGGGGAACGGGTTGCGTTGGGGGACCAGGCCTACCATGTGGTAGGAACCCAAGGGGTCCCACTATGTCTAGTAAAGAATAAATCTCCCAAGCTAGTATTTTGAATTCATTAATATTAGATTAGCTACAGTGTGTCTTTGCATTTTAGGCAATGTCACAAAAAGCATTATTTTAGTTTTGATTGTTGCTGCATGATATAATTTAGATCATTATGTAAATGTGAGGCACTTTTTAATATCTTATTGGAACAATATATAGATCAAAAATGCTGTTGCTAAATTATTAAGACACAATTTCAAAAAATGATTCAATTGCCTTGAAATATTTGCAATTTTCTGGCTGTTATAATGTAAAATAAATAAAAAATATCTTCAGGCTTCAGTGAACTTGTCTTAAAATATAATTGATGGTGTGCTGTGTTCCCGATAAAGTCAAACATATTACTCATTCTCGATTGTCAAAGGCTGCAATAATCAGCCTTTTTGATTTGCTGCAGTCGTGTGGCATTAGATAGGGAAATAAATCCACTAACTAATATTGGTTAGAGGAAAAATTGGAGATGATAATGTTCTTATAACTGCTGTGCTCGTCCACTTGGTTGTATATTTGTAAGGATTGATGTTTAAATGTTTTTTATTATTTATACCAGTTTGTTAATTCAGAGGATGCATTCATGTGTACTTCAACCATAGTCTATTGGTGTGAAGGATATTAACTCTAGAGCCAGGGCCTTTGAACAAACAGACAGCCTTACCCTGGATTAAATTGCATTTTGCTGCTGATGATCCTCAGAGACAGCTCACAAGCTCTATTTCTGCCTTTTCATGTCCCTCATAATACACCTGCAACTTCAGACCACATATCCTCACTGTTGAAACAATACTGTGCATTCACCAGGACTGTACAGTCCCATTAAAACTGGTACAGATGTGTTGGCAACTGTTGGGGTTATATGAGAGTAGGTGAATTATTGCATTGGTTCATTTGCCAGCTATTGCAGATTCAATGTGGCAGCTTTGGCTTTGGCCCTAAGTGAAGTCACATGATGGTGATAAACACAGGTCACCCAATACCTGTTCTCCATCGCTGCTTTCCTAATGGGCCTGTCCCACTGAGGTGATTTTTCAGCGGACTGCCGGCGACTGTCAAATTGCCGGCAGTCGCCTGAAAAACCGGCGACTGGAATGGTGACTGTCCGAGTGGAACACACACACACATCGCAAAGGTTGGGGCCAGTGCAAGTGGGGGGAGCGCTGTCTGAAATTCACACAGTACAAAGCCGAGGTAATACAGACACACACCGCGATGAACAGGAAGGTTGGCAATGTAATTAAAATGGCTAGCACAGTGTACAATAAGTCCTTTAAAAGAAGGGGGGGAGACAAAGTTGGAGACAACTTTTAAGAAGCCAGACAACTTTTAATAAGCCAGAGATTCACAGCTGTGAAGTTCGGCAGACATTTAACACTACCGGTCAGTAGACTCACTCCCCTCCCTCCCCCCTCTCTCCCCCCTTTCCCCCCCCCCCCCCCCTCCCCCCCCCTCCCCCCCCTCCTCTTTCCATTTGTGAATGGTTCATTTCTTCTTCAAAGGATGTAAGTGAACCATTTGTATTTTTATAACAATGTAACAAGGGTGCCAGTTTACCCATGGATTAGACTATATAGCTTTTTTTTTACTGGTAAATATTTAAATATTTGCCATGTTGTATGTGAACTCATACACACTACACTAATATATAATATTAAATAGGTGGACATTTCCTATCCAAAGAGATACATGTGATCCATTGATGGAAAAAAGATATCAAAGACTACTTGACTGTGACTTTTATGCACTATTAGAATTAAAGAAGGCTCGAGTAAATTGAACCTAAATAAACACTTCTGCGTTGTGCAGAATTCAAGCACCAAGGGCTACATTTACAAATTAAGCAACAAAAATAATGAGGAAATTCAGCAAGAATGTTCCCATTTTAAATTGTGATCAAACAGATTTTCATCATGGATGGTTGAATACAAAATGTAACTCAAGAATATAGCAAACATAGTCTGCAAAGAGTTATCCAGCATGCTCCAAGGGAATAATGTGATAAGACAAACTGGATGGACTGCGAGGCATCCACTTAATTAAAACATACAAATGATACTTTAGTGAGAAAAAGCACTGGTACATCTTTACAACAAATTAATAATCATAGAAACAGGGCAGAATGGCAAAGCATTAAAAATATAGTTAATACATATCAATAAACTGGAGCTGAATTCACCATATTTGATAACAGTGCATGTGTGTCCATTATGTTTCGAGCAATATATGTTATTTGTTTTTGAAATGTGTATGTGTTGATGTGTACATTTGTGTGCATGTGGCTACTTCACATTAAGTCCATGCTATTATTTTTTTTCTGGACACACAGAATACTTGCCTCAATACTGAAGTAGCCCCTGTCCACATAGTCTCCCAGAAAGAGGTAGCGAGTCGTGGCTGGTGACCCACCCACTTCAAAGAGCTTCATTAGGTCAAAGAATTGACCATGTATGTCTCCACAAACTAGGAAACAAAACACAGTAATTTACTTAATTCAGTGGATTTATAACTCTAAACTTCAGTAAACATTAGTAAACCAAGTATATCATTCCATTCAATTGTTCAATTTATAACTTTAATGGTTATTCTATGTATTCCATCAAGCTTATTTATATAATTGCATGTGCTAAATTCATGTTCTGCATAAAAAGAAAGTGCTAACAAATCTTAATTTTACATTTTTCAAAATGTTTTGCTGTTTTTGGGCTTATCAGTAATTCACCCAACTCTACCTAAATTGATAAGTAGACCAGTTAATTATTTCATTATATTGGATTTTGAAAAAGACTTCTCCAAGCCAGTATGATTTTAATCAAATACACAGGGCATTAAGCAATAGTTCAGAATGCGAATGTGTAAAGCAAATGCTACAATAGCCTCCATTACAAGGCATTCAGAGTATGGCTGTCCCTGAGTTATGAGCACATGACAAGCCATATTAAATTCAGAAGTCTGATGTATATACTGTAATACATTCATTCCTACGAATGGCAGAACTATTTGCTTCTTTCTCTCCATTGTTATTCATTGTTCTTTCTGATGATGTGCTTCTGATGCCATTCATTACGATGCTGTGGAGTTTAGGCACTACCTTGAGTGCATATTCCAACTTACAGTCAAAAAACGTACAAACAGAACTTACCCATTACCAGGGGGTGGTCTCTATATAGAAATATTGCAATGCACTGCTTTAATGAGATCACAACTTGAGTACTGCAAATAATTTTGGTCTTCTTTAAAAGATAGTCCTGCCCAACAGGTTTTGTAGTAAAGGTTCATTAGTTCACTTCTGGGATGAGAAAACTGTCCGAGGAGAAATTATGGAGAATGGGACCTATGTTCTTACGTTTAAATTATTTGATAGTTTCACATAATCAATGCTGGGGTTCTGATTCCTCTCCTGGGGAGTAATAAGTTAGGCATAATAATCATAGAATAAGGAGTCAACCATTTAAGCATGAGTTGAACAAAACATTTCTCCATTCAGAATGTTCAGAATTCTCTCCCCTAGTGGACTGTGGATACCAAGTTATTGAATATATGCAAGACTGAGACCAGAAGATAATGCCCCTTCAAGATAAATAAGGATACACTGTGTTGAAGCAAATGATCAGTAATGATCTTATTCAGCGGCAGAATAGATTTGAAGGATTGAATCACTTATACCCGGTCTTATTTCTTGTGGTAACTCATCCACATTATATTTATAATTAGTCCTTGATAAATGAAATTGCAACAAATTGATTACACTCTATGATATCAAATGTACTAAAAACAACTGAGAAGAAAAGCTTAAGTTTCAAGCCTGCTTAAACCATACATGTAAATTATAATTGTCGTTTCAATGCACTGTTTAATATAGATAGTACTAATTTCACTGTAAAATGAAAGTTCTACAATATGTAGAAATAAGTTATAAAATATCAGGAGAGAGTTTTGGTACCCTTATTTATTAGATGTAATAATGCCAGTGTACAAATTCAGAATAACATCATCCATAAATTATACCGAGGTATTGAACTGTGAACACGAGAAGTGTTTTCAAGGCAGCTATTTATTTGTTATTGATAATGTGGATTCTTTATAAATTGATTGATGATGCTATTATTTATCAATTTCTTTAGTTGCCAACTGAGTGGGTCTAATTTAATATGGTTAAACTCTTACCTAATAATTCCTAGATAGAAAATCTCCTGCAATGACTTCTCTTCATCCCCCCCACATCATTGCCTCTGGAGTCCTGCAAGGGCAACAGATGACAACTGCAACAGACCCAAACATGATAGGAGATAAAAACAATCCACTGGAGCAACTCAGCGGGTCAGGATGCTGCTTCTGACCCACTGAGTTCGTCTGGCAGCTTGTTTTATGCTGATGCCGTTTGACCTGCTGAGTTCCTCCAGCAGATTGCTATTTTCTGCTCAGGTTTCCAGTCTCTTGTAGTCTCCATGAGAGGAGGTAACTATGGCTATGGGAGCTATTGGTCCTTCGTCATCTTCCCCTGCATGCTAAGTACGCATGCTGCACTTATCACTCGTCAAGTTTCAACTAAGGACTTAAAGCCCTGTCCCACGGTACGAGTTCATTCCAAGAGCTCTCCCAAGTTTAAAAAAAATCAAACTTGTGTTAAGCACGGAAAATGAACGTAGCGGGTACGTCGGAGCTCGGGGTGGTCTCTTAGCGCTAACGGCAGGTACTTGGGAAGACTCGCTAACGGCAGGTAAGCACGGGAAGATTCGTGAAGATTTTTCAACATGATGAAAAATGTCCACGAGAGCCCTGAGTACCGACGAGTGGCCATTACCATAAATCTCTGAGTTCAAATCAGGGCAAACTCGGGAGAACACTTGGAATGAACTCGTACAGTGGGACAGGGCTATTCATTTCTGAAGAAAATCAAACTAATTGACATTGAATGCAGTGGTGCTAATTGCTTCCAACAGATTCCACGGGAGCCCCGTCCATGGAATTATGCTCACTCATTGAAATATTGGCACTTATTTTGATAGGAAATGTATGGATTCATAATGAAAACAAACTGGCCTGGATGTTGTTCCTATTGTAATGATGAAACCATCAGGATCTCTACTTCTTATTCCATGAAACTAACAACAATTGTGAGATTTCTAACCATGCTAATTTCAGGCAACAATCCAAAAGCAGAGTCAATCATTTAGTGTTTCTCCAAAGCATGTGCAGTTTTGTAGTTTTCTTCACCATAATGAAAGGAAAACAGTTGAATTGATAAAAACAAATCAGATACTTAAAATAAACTAATCTCACTGATGTTGGTGTCATATTTTAGTTGCATGGGTGTATGTAACATTCCTACAGTGTGTAAATGCTATAAGGCCCATCTAACTTGATGCAATTTTCAACCATGGATTCACTTCTGTCCAAGAAGTAACATTAAAGAAATAAAAAAAATAAAAAATGAATGCAATAGAAAATGCAACAGAATTAAACACAATAGTGGCCACTTCCTGGTTGCATCAATCCAGAAATTCTATCAGCCGTATCCTTTTCGTGAAGACACAAGAGACTATGGATCCCAGATCTTAAGCAAAACATATTCTTGAGGTTTTTTTTGCTTGTATGCCTGATGCAAAATCAACATCAGATGTGCATCATGTAATGTCATTCCCTGTGAAATATGCTATCAGTCATAGAGTATACAGTTCAGAAACAAGCCTTCAGCCAAACTCTTCCTGTGCCAACCACGATGCCCCATCTAAGCCAGTCCCATTGCCCACATTTAGTCCTTATCCCTCTAAACCTTTCCTGTCTACGTATCTGTCCAGATATCTTTCAAATGTTGTTATAGCACCTGCCTTAACTACCCCCTCTGGCAGCTCGCCCCCTATACCCACCATCCTCCCCATCATCCAAAAAAAGTTGCCCCTCTGGTTCCTGTTAATGTTTTCCCCATCCACCTTAAATCTGTGCTGTTCTTGACTTTCTTGATTACCCCATCCTTGGAAAAAGACATTGCATTCACCTTATCATCCTATCTATTCCCCTCATGATTTTATACACCCTCTACAAGATCACCCCTCAGCTTCCCTCATTCCAAGGAAGTCCTAGCCTGCACAAACTCTCCCTATGGCCCAGACGCTTGAATCCTGGTAACATATTTGTAAATCTTCTGCGCACTCTTTTCAGCGTAGTGGTATATTTCCTATAGCAGGATGATCAACATTTTGTTGCTCAATTCCCTGACTGATGAAGTCCATTGTGTCAAAATCCTTCATCACCACTCTATCTACCTGCGATGCCACTTTCAAGGAACTATGATCTATCCTTCCAATTTCCTTAAAAAGGAATAAACATTTCTTTACTAAAATCTGCATGACCAATTGGTTGAAGTCATCCAATGTTCTGATATAGGTTTTTGATTATTATAAGATTTACAGTAATTTATATTTAGAACATACTTTACATAGCAACCCACAATCTCCAGTATTTAGATGACTATTTATTCCAGGATCTTCATAACATGGGTGCATACTTACAGGTAAGGTTATTCAAGATAATTATATTTCAAACCAGCAATAAAAAAAGGTGCATGATTGTCAAATAATATCTGCAGCTCCAATTAAACGTTTCATTATATATAGTTAATTCATGCCTCTGAAAAGATATTTAGTATGTTATTTTTAGAAAAAGATGGTATCAAAGTTAGGTACAGAAGCCAATTTGCCATCTGTAAACCACAGGTCTACAGTCTTTGCTATTACTCACACTGCTCACACACTTATACTGATATTATTGCTCTGGAAAATTCAGCCAATCACATAAATTTAAATAAATCCATCAACAGAAACACTTATACAACAATACCTGGATCCCATTGGAAAAAATAAACTTAACTTTCATTAAGATTTTTTTCCTTTAATTCCCAATATTTTGTTTGAGATTTATTTTCTACTATACAAGATTTTATAATAATTTTATTATTAATGTTTAATGTTTTATGTGTCATTCCTAACTGTCACTGTATGTCATGTTGTCACTTGCGGGCGGAGCACCATGGCAAATTCCTTGTATGTGAATACTTGGCCAATACACGTATTAATTAATTCATTAAATATGTGATACTTATTGATAAATTTTACTTCGGAGTCACGTGAGTGATTCTGTGAAGAACCCCACCAGTCGGCATGCGCGTCATTACGTCTGACACATGGCGCAGCGACCGGCTGGGATGAGCAGCACTTCTCCAGTGGTAAGTTTAACAAGCCTCAGGTAAGTGTTTAACTTCTCCGAGGTCTATGCATCTGGTAATTCTTGTTAAAGGAGGACAAGTGCAGATATGAAAAGATCCGGAACAGCGAGGCAAGGCGTGCCGACAATGTCTCAACCCCACGGGAGTGCGGGTAGCGGGCGGCCGTCTAGTTCATCAACGGAGTAGTTGGTTGTTAAACCAACGACCACAGAATTGGTGTCGGAGAACACTGTGCCTACGCCGGAGGGGCGTAAGGCTACTCAAAAGTCTGTCCGGCCGATAGACTCAGACGAGTCCGACCGAGACAGTTCGACCCTAGAAATGGATACCATGGAAAGGATATCCAGGATGGAGCTCCTGTTGGAGAGGATGCTCCATCCAGAGCGCCGGCCTCTCCATGAGCCCGCGCCAGCAGCACCTGCCGGGCTGCCAAGTATTTTCCTCCAGGACGAGGTAGGTATATCGGGTCAGATGGAATCTGATGCCGATTCTCAGGGGATCAGCAATTGAGGCTGCCACACGGGACGAGCTGCTAGCGGCAGAGGTCCCATTCCTGGCGGCCAGGTTTGCCATCCCTACAGACTCTGGCGAGCCGCTTGGAGAGGAGCTGGCTGCCAGCATAAATTACCTGGCCTCCCACCAGCTCCAAGAGCAGGCTATGGACACTGCTGCCAAAAAGTATGAGACCCCCGAGAACTGTATCCTGCTGAAGGTGCCGACAGTTAATCATGCCATTAGGGGCCATATGGGGGCATGCATCCGAGCGCAGGAGATTAAACTGCAGCGGGTGCTCAAGCTCTTGATGTCTGGAATAACGGTAGGTCGGTGGATGGTGGGCCCCTGACTGAAGTTCAGCAGGATGCCCTAGCTCTTATGTGCAATGTGCACTTTGAGATTAATTGATCCCACGCCCCACCATTAATCCCAGGTTTTCTGCCTTACGCAAGCCTGGCACCGTCCACTGCCAAATCTATTATTTGGAGAAGACCTGGCCAAAAGGGTAAAGGAGCTAGACGATGAAGCCAAGACCGTCGGGCTTATCAAGGCGCCAGTGACCAACAGAACTCTCCGACAGCAATACCCCTATAAGCGGTTTGCGGAAACCGGGGCTGGGCAAGGACCAAGCCGACCATTTAATGCCCTCAACTAGCGCTCCCCAGCAGGAGCAAGGGGAAACATGTCTTTACAACCCAAGACCAGGCAAAAAGCAATGGTAACCATGGAGGTAGGTGGGTCTGGCTCCTGTCGAAACATATTGCCTACCAGTTGGAGGGAGGTTACACAGCTTTCTGGGAGAATGGTGTAAAATAACCTCGAATGTGTTTATACTGCAGAGTATTCAAGGGTTTAAAATTGAATTTATTCCTACCCTGTGTCCGCCCACCCAGCACAAACCAAAACGGGCACTCATCTTCTCACAAAAAGAGAATTTGATGATACAAGCTGAAATAGCAAAACTATGCCTCAAGGGAGTAATTGAGAAAACTGTCTTTCAGACCCATCAATTTGTGTCCAATGTGTTCCCTGAATTTGATGATACAAGCTGAAATAGCAAAATTATGCCTCAAGGGAGTAATTGAGAAAACTGTCTTTCAGACCCATCAATTTGTGTCTAATGTGCTCCCTAGACCAAAGAAGGATGGTGGGTGTAGAATGATATTGGATTTAACAGGACAATCCGTTTGTGCAGTATCAACATTTAAAAATGGAAACTTTTGTTACTGCCAAGCATCTGCTTTCCAGTGGGTGTTATATGGCATGTATAGATCTCCAAGATGCATATTATTCAGTGCCTGTTCATAAAGACTATCGCAGATATTTGAAATTTAACTGGATGGGACAATTGTGGCAGTTTCGAGCTCTACCTAATGGGTTAACCTCAGCCCCTCGCCTATTTACTAAATTGTTAAAACCAGTACTTGGGTTATTATGATCACAAGGCCATATAATCATGGCCTATTTAAATGATATTCTAATCATTGGAAACACTTTTGACGAAGCTGAATTATCAGTCTCAGCTGTTCAACTCATGGTGCAGAGGCTAGGTTTCATTGTCCACCCAGTTAAATCGAAATTGGTGCCTGTTAACATAATTGACTATCTGGGTTTCACAGTTGATTCCAATCACATGTCTGTAACTCTGCCCCAGGGCAAGAGAGAATATTTAATTGAAGGCTGCATCAACCTCTTAAAGGGAAAATCTCCTTCAATTAAACAGTTTGCGAGCTTAATTGGTGAACTGGTAGCAGCCTTTCCAGCAGCCCAATATGGACCTTTGCATTATCAGCATTTATAGAGAGCAAAGGTACAGGCACTGAGAATACATGCAAACCATTACAATCGGCCCATGCACTTGTTTTGGAACCAGCTGATTACATGCCCACCGCTCCCAACCCTCATATCATGAAGCTCATCTGGTAGTTCTAGTTATAATCTTACTATAATACTTTGAGTTGTTTTCTGTGATTTCACACCACTGCTTTGAAGATTGACGTGCATGCTGACTGGCGGGGTTCATCACGTAATCGCTCATTGTAACTCCTCATAAAATAAAGATCAAACTTCAAACTGGTAAGTTCTCATTTAATCTTACTGTTGATTGTTACTTCTATCTCAGGTCTAAAAATGTGTCTCTGCAACACCAGCTATATATTTTCAACAGCACTTTGTATTGTCTCTGAGATTCAGGTCAATTGAAGTCAAAGGAAAGCATTTTACAGGTTGACAAGACTGATTATTTTTAGGCAATTGTATATTAAACCTATCAAAGAAAGATAATGGATTTTTGGTTCACAATGTTCACAATGCAATCCTAGGTTTGATCATTATCTAAATGGCCCAATGTGATAAGGAGTAGAAAGTGTTCAGATACGTTATTTAAAAGTAAAATCATTCACAGTCTGAGATAATTCTCCATTCAGGTTTTGCAATGCTGTCTTTCACAAAATATTTCCAGCACTTTGCCATCTACTGTTACACAAGGGTTATTGAGGTTCTCTGTTCAAAGATAGCCAACTGCCCTATATTATTTCTTGCTAGAGTTGTGAGAGCAGAGAGAGCATGTTGCTCTGCAGGGATAGTAAGGTTTTCTAATGTGCGAGGCTGCCAACAACTACACACTGGTTCCAGATGCCTCGCTTTCCAGGCATCGGGCATGAACTCTGCCCAAAACCAAAAACTGGCTTCCACTCTCTCAATGTCCAGCTGGTGTGTGACCATAGGTAGTGCATCATCCAGATTTTCTGACTGCAATCCTAATAATTTTTTTCTGTGGATGCTGTATTGAAATCACAACAGCAAAGCAATTTGGCTTGATAATGAGAGTTATCTGCTGATAACACTGCTGTTGGCTCAGGTGTGCAACAAATAATTTTAGTGCATCATAAATAGCCACATCTCCAGTTCTCTAATTATACTTCAAACCATCATCTTCACTCTACTGCTGTTATTCCCATTGCATGCTTGTCTGAATTGTAAACAATATATAGGAAATACATATTTAAGATTCAATTTGTAAATTACTACAAACAGTGCACATACAAGTCATTCATTCCCATGCACCAGTCTCCTGCACACCTTTTCTAAAGTTCCAATGCAGGACTACCTAAGAGGCTGACAAAAAAAGGATGCTTATTTTCATTAAGGCAAAGGTGGATGGCTCTTTGAGCAATCTTAAACAGAACGTCCAATGTCGGAACAGCCGCATCCCATGTCTTTTCTCTAGAAACCTTCAACTGAACAGCATCATGAATCAAAAAACTGAACAGCATTGTTATTTTCTGCCAAACACAAAGTAACTCTGCAGCCCAGATGGCATCTAGGGAGGGAAAGGTCAGAAGGAGTTGCAGGTTGGGACCCCTCCTTAGACTGTTATTTGCTGGTTATACAATTTATATTCCATTAGGTTGTAGCTATGTTTGCTCTTAATTCAGATTGACTACACATTCTTAGTAGATTGCCAGCTGCTTTTCGTTTCCTATTGCCAATATTTTTTTGCTGCCAGCTCTTTGTATTGGGTTTCAACAGCTTCTGTTCATTCACTCAGTTTCAGTGGAATTGAAACAAGTTAATCATGGTGCTATGCAATTAGATTATTTGACAATAAACCTGGCTCACAAAGCCTAATATTAACAGCGTGAACTTTGGGGGAAATTACATCATCAAATATGCTCTGTTCACTTTCTTAATTAGGCAAATAAAAATAATCCACAGTATCCGATTGCTTTCAAATACATTTTAAATTATTCTGTCACCAGAAAAACATCAATGTAGACACATATTTTATACCAGCTTAGTCCTTTCGCAATCCAGGATATCTCCTTCAGTGTTTTTTGTGTGTGTGACCACTCGCACAATGGATTGTAATAAAATATTGTATTTAGAAATGCAATCGGCCATTTAATCTCAATAACTAAATAACCAGCTAACGAAACAATTAATAACTTTAACCTGAAGAAATAAATTCTGGCCAAGTGTCAAAATCTTGCTATCTTACCTTAAAATTATTTTTTTTTAATATTGTACACAAGATATTTCAAATCTAGTTTATACATGTCATACCTTCACAAAGACAATAAACTCAGATTTTACTTCGGAGTCACGTGAGTGACTACGTGAAGAAGAGCCCGCCTCACGCTGGTAACGGCATGACGTCGACGCTGACGGCGGAAGGTGGAGCTGCAGTAAGGAGCAGCTCCTCGCAGCGGTCGGAACGGCCCGCAGGTAAGAACAGTAAAGTTGGGATTTCTTAGCGGGCGCTGGGTAGGTCCAGCAGTATAGGAAATATATTAAATCAGGTCAGAGTCATATTAGTGCTGGATAAGCACAGATGATGAAGTAAACTTATATTCGCGGGTCAAAATGTTTCCTGGGGTGAAAAATAAATATACGGGAAAGCTAGTGCGGAGCCGGTTCCGATACCGGTGGCCGCAGATATACCCGTTAGCGAATTAGTTTACAAAATGATAACCACGGAGAGAAATGCTCCCGAATATGAAAAATGGAAAATAAAATAAAATAAAAAATCTGAGAGGCCCGTGTTTCTGATGACTCTGACATTGAAAAATCCTCCAGATAAGTAAACTATGTGGAACTGATTATGGAGCATATGGAGAAAGTTCTCCAAATAATTATGAGACTAGGGTCAAAGTACCCTGAAGGTTCCTAAGATTAGCCCTGAGGGGTTTAATTATTCTGAATATGGCCATGGGCCTAATTGGAAGTTGGAACTCCGGACCCAGGATTTGGGCCGGAAGAAGTCTCATGGGATGAAATCCCAATTGATTTAGGGCTGCAGAAGGCAGACCCTGTTGATGGTGATTTGCATTTTGAAAGCACACCACAAAATAAAAATAAAAATAAAATGAAAAAATATGAAAAGAGGCCAAAGATGCATGGAATAGCAAAAGGTTTTGCTATATATGAAGGAAGTGGTGAGGCTATGGAAAAAATCCTAGCTGCCAACATATATATATGGTATCTCACCAACTTCATGATTCTGTGATGATTGAAATATTAAAATTGCACAGCACAGGAAATTGTGCCTCATTGGAAGAGCCTACGGTTTATCCGTTAATATGGGCATCCATGACTCCAAATATGAGAGCGTCAAATAGTGAGGTTTAAAAATCCTCACAAATTATTCTGCTGCTATTATGGCTTTTGGGCAGATGAAAGGAAAACATAAAATAAAGACGCTATTGTGCAATTCTTTCTATGAAATTTTATATAATATAAATGGCTATTTGGGCCATTTTTCACCCAAGGTTGCATACCTGTGTCGAGCAAGTGGTGTTTAAGCTCTTGGTTATCTGTTTGGAGTAATCTGCCTAACTTATTGAAATTGGATGAAAAGCTAAATATTTTAGCTGCATGAAACCTTCGTCTTTGGACGAAAAGGTATTTTCGCCCAGAAGGGGATTTGATATTGGAAATAGAGGCAGAAATATGTCAAGGAAGTTTTATTGTATTGCACAACCAAATACTTACCCGAATTCAGGGGATAAGGAGAACACCACGCTCATATGCAGAGGAATTAAAGACTTGTTCCCTGCTTAAAGAAACTGCGGATTAATCTCCAGTTTAGAGGGAGATTACAAAAAGTTTATTAAGACTGGCTTACTATTATTTTTGATCAGTATATTACGAGCAGTTTCATTAACTACTATTACTTTTAAAAAAAAAAGAGGTTAATCCTCCTGTACAGAATAAACCTGCTTATGTTTTCGTGTTTTCTGCAATTGAAAAAGCAGAGATTTATGTTCACATTGCCTAATTATCTGGAAAAGAGGTAATGGAAAAGATTTTGAACACGAGCATAAATTTGTCTTTAATGTTAGAAGGCATTACAGATGATGGTTGCAGAAGTATTCTGGACCTTACAGGTCTAAATAAGTTTGTAGAATACAAACATGTTCAAATGGAGACATTGAATACTGCAAAATATTTAATTCAGCAGGTTGTTATATGGCTAAGATTGATGAAAAGACGCCTATTATTCTGTACCTATGCATCAGGTCTCGGTGGTACTTAAATTTTAATTGGTTGTGACAATTATGGCAGTTAAGCTTTGCCAAATGGACTGAGTTCAGCTTTTTACTCTTTACGAAACTGTTGACACCAGTTTAGCCCAATTAGAGCACAAAATGCACATCATTATGGCTTATCTCAATGACATTCTGGTCATTAGTGATTATCAGGAGTCAGCTGAGGACTCAGTTTCAGTTACTAAAGCTTTGTGGAAGCTAAGGTTCTTAATTCATCTAATTAAGCCCCAGCTGCAGCCAGCACAAACAATTTACTTTTGGGGTTTGTAATTAACTCAGTGACTATGTTAATACCTTTACCAACAGATAAAGTCGATGATATTTTGGTAACTTGTCATTATCTCATTCAAAACCTTATCCTTCCATCCGAGAAATGGTGACAACCATTGGTGAACTGCTAGCAGCATTTCCTGCAGTAGAATTTGGTTCATTACATTTATTGATATCTTCGAAGGTACAAGATACAAGCTCTCAAAGAGAAGGCAGGCCATTTGACAGGCCTATGTAATTAACAAAAGAAGCTGTATTGGAATTTACAATGGTGGGTTAAAAAAGGAAAATGTCCCACAAGCTGCTAATAAATATTATGATTAAACAGCCTGAAATGGTTTACATACAGATGCTAGTGCTCTCGGATGGGGGCCACAGATTTATCCTCCAGTTGTGGAGGTAGATGGAAAACTGAAGAACAAGTGTTTCTCCAAGAGTATGGTATTAACTATTGGGAGTTATTGGGGGCCTTTTATGGGCTTAAAGCATATTGTTGTGCTAAACAAGGTCTGCATGTGTTAATACAATTACACAATAAAACAGCTGTGGTTTACATTAATCACATGGGGAGAGTTGGATCAGTATCATGTGATTGTCTGGTCAATGAGATATGGCAATGGTGTATTGGTCGGCAGATATGGATTGCAGTAAGCTATACTCCAGGTAAAGACAATGTGGTAGCAGATGAAAGGTCCAGGATTTTTAAAGATAATACGAAATGGATGTTTAAGCCACCAATATTTAAGAATATTGTTCGACGATTTGGGTTGCCAGAAATTGATTTGTTTGCATCCAGGCTTAATCATCACTTGCCTCATTATGTGTCTTGGGAACACGATCCGGACGCAGTTGCAGTAGATGCATTTTTATTACACTGGGGAAAAATGTTCTTTTATGCTTTTCCACCATTTGCTCTGATCCAGAGATGCTTGAAGAAAATAGAGCAAGATTCAGCTTCCGGATTGTTGGTAGTGCCAAATTGGCCAACTCAACCTTGGTTCCCAGTTATGCTGAATATGATTAAAGAACCGTATATGCAGATTCTTAACTGTAGTGATATCTTGACTAATCCAGTAACAAATGAAGATTACCCATTATATGCATATATGAAATTGTTAATCTGCAGGTTTTGACCAGACCACTACAGGAACTGGGATTGTCGGACCAAACTTGACAGTTATTGGCACATCATGGCGAGATAGCACACAGAAACAATATATGACACATATTAAGAAATAGGAAGAATTTTGCACACAGTCAAAATATTTCTGATGATTATGTGAATGTTACTCATGTTTTGGAATTCCTTGCCAATTTGCGCTTTGGCCAACATTTAAGTTACAGTGCCATTAACACTGCACGCAGTGTCTTGTCGTCCTATTTAGGACTTATGACTGGTGAGAAATCAATTGGGTCGCATCCATTAATATCACGATTCATGAAAGGAATTTTTCACATGAATCCGCCAAAACCTAGATATACAGAGATTTGGGATGTGAGCATAGTACTTGCTCTACTTAGAGAATGGACGCCAATTGAAGGGTTATCATTGGATAGGTTAACATTGAAATTGGTCATGTTAATGTCACTGGTCTCAGCCCAAAGAGTGCAAACTTTACAAATGTTGCGTTTAGACTGTATGCATGTGACTACAGATAACGTTGTATTCTATGTTTACGATCTGATCAAACAAAGTAGACCAGGGAGATCTGGAACAAAGGTAACCTTTCAAGCTTTTCATATTGAGCTTGCTTTGTGTGTGGTTAGACATTTGAACCAATGTATTAAAGTGACGGACACTTTTCGAGGAAACGAAAAGACATTGCTGCTTACGCACAAAAAGCCACACACAAAAGCTTCAGTTCAAACTATCTCAAAATGGTTGAAACAGGTGTTGGTTTTAGCGGGAGTAGACACTGATGTCTTCAAATCTCACTCCACCAGGGCGGCAGCTACGTCCGCGGCGAAGGGGCGGGACGTACCTCTCGAGCATATTTTTAAAAATCGCAGGGTGGAGTAAAGAAGAAACTTTTTCAAAGTTCTACAACAAACCTGTTCACACTATGACAAGCTTTGGACACGCGGTGTTGGGAGCACTATAATCACCTGCTTTGTTTGCTATTAATTGCTATAATCAGTTGTGTAGTCACTGATATCTTTTGTCACTTGTAATCAATTTTTCCCTCAAATATAAGGAGGGTATTATATGGTCTTTCAGCCATTAAAAAACTTAATTGTGAAAAGATCTAACATTTGTGTGCTTTCTCATGTATGTGTTTACTTAGCCGGACTGTCGTACGGATTAATTCTACGACATAAAAAACACAGAAAGCTTTAAAACTCTTCACGTAGTCACTCACGTGACTCCGAAGTAAAATAGTAAGATTAAACGAGAACTCACCTGTTCGAAGTTTGATCGTTATTTTACGAGGAGTTACGATGAGGGATTACGTGCCCTCCACTCCCACCCTCGTAAAATAAATGATCAAATGGTGGTTCTAAGTCTTTTTATGAGCCTTACTATGTTACTCCGGCTTTGGTGTTCTGTGTTTTTCATGCCGTTGCTTTGAAGTATGCCGTTACCAGCGTGAGGCGGGCTCTTCTTCACGTAATCCCTCATCGTAACTCCTCGTAAAATAACGATCAAACTTCGAACAGGTGAGTTCTCGTTTAATCTTACTATTATATTCCCATCATCGTAATTGTAGACAGTAATTGAGCAAAAAGAGGTTGACACATGTTATATTAACTCAATATTCTTCGGGTATTCATTGTGGTAATAGGTTTTGACTCCTTACACAAATATTTCACAGCTATCGAGTACTTTGATCAGTTAAGAAAACAATTCATTAAGAAACATAGAAAATAGGTGCAGGAGCAGGCTATTTGGCCCTTCGAGCCTGCACCGCCATTCAATATGATCATGGCTGATCATCCAACTCAGTATCCTGTATCTGCCTTCTCTCCATACCCCCTGATCCCTTTAGCCACAAGGGCCACATCTAACTCCCTCTTAAATATAGCCAATGAACTGGCCTCAACTACCTTCTGTGGCAGAGAATTCCAGAGATTCACCACTCTCTGTGTGAAAAATGTTTTTATCATCTCGGTCCTAAAAGATTTCCCCCTTATCCTTAAACTGTGACCCCTTGTCCTGGACTTCCCCAACATCGGGAACAATCTTCCTACATCTAGCCTGTCCAACCCCTTAAGAATTTTGTAAGTAACTTCAAAAGTGTTCTCATTGGATTCCTGAGATATGTGTTCAAATCCGCCTCTACATAAATTTTCATTCCAAAGGTAGTTCCAAACTGAAGACGAAGACTGTGTTTTCAGATTTCATTCCATGCTGTCAAGTTGAAAATGTATGATACTGTGCGAATTTGACAATATTAATAGGTTTGATATGAAAACAAAAAACAAAAATTCTAGCTAAAATTGAAATAGCCGGTTTTATGGATCTCTGAACTGTCTGGAATATGACGCATTTTGGTCAAGCAGCCCTATTTTCTAATAGAGTTGCAAAGCACAAATTAGATTGACGTCTGAAGAAAAATATACCCCTCAGTTCCATACCCAATTATAAGTACAAATAACTGAAAAGAGAATACCTGGACAACCTTATTCACTACCTTCCACCAAAACAAGGGATTTTGTTCCATAAGTCAATGGCAGTGAATGTGTGATACCTGGATAGCTTGCAAGACGCATGCGACAAGACTCATGCTAGCTATAAGCAAGCACCACAACGTAACAACTGACTTGTGTTTCCACCCACATCTTACCAATTTCCATCTCAACATTCTCCCTCGCCCTCCTGGTTCCATCTGCCTTTCAATCTCCCCCCTCATCTGGTTCCACCTATCTCACAACAACCTTACTATCACCTTCCCTTCTCCTACATACAATTCAATACCGTTTATTGTCATTTGAACCTCCATTTGGTGGGGCGATGTAAGGCCCCGCTCCAGGTCATTTTCAACCCCGCAACTCGGGCGGGGGAAGTTGCCATTGCGGGAGCTCCGAAAAGCGGTCTCCCACCAGGGACCCACGGGCTCCCGATGTCACTGTCCACCGGGCCTGCGGCTGGAGCCTCCGAGCTCCGGAATCGGGTCGCAGCAGCGCGCCACCACAGCTCTCCACGCTCCGAACTCGGCCAGCCCCACGATGGTGATAGTCCGCAGGCTCTGCGACTGGAGCCCCTAGGTCGTTCCGGTTGGAGGCCACTCCACGGTGCTAGGCCCCAACGACAACGAAGACCTGACAGGGAAAAGGTCGGGTCTCCGGTGCAGGGTTACTGGTTATCTTCCCTCTACACTTTCAGTCCTGAGGCAGGGTCTCGACCGAAATGTTAACCGTCCCTTCGTCTTCTTGATCCGCGGAGTTATCCCAGCAGTTTTTTTCCTCCAGATTCCAGCATGTTTGCAACCTTATTTTCTCGCCTTTCAAAGATGCTCTCTCTATTCTCTGCAGCTTTGCTGAGAGCATATTTATTTTGTATCACTTTTCCAATTATGATGATAACCTGAAACTTTGACTCAGTTTCTTTCTCCACAGATACTTCTTGACCCATTAGGAATTTTTGTTTGTTTTTGTTTAATGTTATTGCATGCACCTACACCCAATTAAAGAGAGTCAAGTGGTGGACGTTAGTGGAGTGGCTATTGCCAGGGAGAAGGTGCTTAGGAAGCTGAAAGGGCTGAAGGTGGATAAGTCATCTGGGCTGGATGGACTGCACCCTAGGGTTCTGAAAGTGGTGGCTTTAGATATTGTGGAGGCATTGATAGTGATATTTCAGGAATCACTAGTCAGGAATGGTCCCAGATGATTGGAAAATTGCCAATATTACCCCACTGTACAAAAAAGGGAGCAAGGCAGAATAGTGGGAACTATGGGCCAGATAGTTTGACTTCGGTGGTTGGTGAGATTTTAGAGTCCATTATAAAGAATGAGTTTACAGAGTACTTAGAAGTTCACGATAAAATAGGTTGAAGTCAGCATGGCTTTGTGAAGGGGAGGTCTTGCTTGACAAATTTGCTGGAATTCTTTGAAGAAGTAAATAGCAGGACAGACAAAGGAGAGTCAGTAGATGTTGTTTACTTGAATTTGCAGAAAGCCTTGGATAAGGTGCCACGCGTTAGGCTTCTTAGGAAGATGAGAGACCATAGTAGCAAAGGGCAGATACTAGCGTGGATGGCAGGTTGGTTGGATGACAGAAGGCAAAGAGTGGCAAAGTTTGAAGATTATACGAAAATAGGTGGAGGGGCAGGTAGTGTAGGGAAAGCAGGGACTCTGCAGAAGGACTTGGACAGGTTGGGAGAGTGGGCAGAGAAATGGCAGATGGGATATAGTATAGCAAAGTGTGGAGTCGTGCATTTTGGTAGTAGGAATAAAGGCATAGACTATTTTCAAAATGGGGTGAGAATCCAGAAATTGGATGCGCAAACAGACTTGGACGTGGTGGTGCAGGATTCCCAAAAAGGTAATCTGCAAGTCGAATCGGTAGTAAAGAAAGCAAACTCGGTGCTAGCATTTTTTTCAAGATGGCTTGTATACAAAAACAGGGACGTATTGTTGAAGCTCTATAAGCCACTGGTGAGACCGCATTTAGAATATTGTGAGCAATTTTTGGCACCATATCTGAAGAAGGATGTGCTGGCTCTGAAAAGGGTCCAGAGGAGCTTTACAAGAATGATCCCAGGATAAGTAGTTTAACCTATGATGAGCATTTGTCGACACAGAGCTTGTAATCGCTGGAGGGTACACAAAAGGCTGGAGAAACTCAGCGGGTGCAGCAGCATCTAAGGAGCGAAGGAGATAGGCGACGTTTCGGGTCGAGACCCTTCTTCAGACTGGTCAGGGATCAGGGAAACGAGAGATATAGACGGTGATGTGGAGAGATAAGGAACAATGAGTGAAAGATATGCAAAAAAGTATCGGTGATAAAGGGAACAAGCCATTGTAAGCTGTTTGTGGTGTGAAAATGAGAAGCTAGTGCGACTAGGGTGGGGGAGGGAGATAGAGATAGAGGGAATGCCAGGGCCCGAGGGCTGGGGGAGAGGTGGGAAGGGGAGGAGACAGCAAGGGTTAACAGAATTGAGAAAATTCAATATTCAAGATGCAGACTCCCCAAGCGGAATATGAGGTGCTGTTCCTCCAACTTGCGGTGTTGCTCACTCTGGCCGTGGAGGAGGCCCAGGACCGAGAGGTCGGATGTGGAATGGGAGGGGGAGTTGAAGTGCTGAGCCACCGGGAGGTCGGGTTGGTTATTGCGGACCGAGCGGAGGTGTTCGGCGAAGCGATCGCCAAGCCTCCGCATGGTCTCACCGATATAGATCATCTGGCACCTGGAGCAGCGGATGCAGTAGATGAGGTTGGAGGAGGTGCAGGTGAACCTCTGTCGGACCTGGAAGGACTGCTTGGGTCCCTGAAAGGAGTGGAGGGGGGAGGTGAAGGGACAAGTGTTGCATTTCTTGCGGTTGCAAGGGAAAGTGCCCGGGGAAGGGGTAGAGTGGGAGGGGAGGGAAGAATTGACAAGGGAGTTGCGGAGGGAGCGGTCTTTGCGGAAGGCAGACAGGGGGGGAGATGGGAAGATGTGGCGGGTAGAGGGGTCATGTTGGAGGTGGCGAAACTGGCGGAGGACTATATGTTGTATTTGCCGGCTGGTGGGGTGAAAGGTGAGGACCAGGGGGACTCTGCCCTGTTTGCGAGTGGGGGAATGGGGAGCGAGGGCAGTGTTGCGGGGTATGGAGGAGACCCTGGTGCGAGCCTCATCAATAGTGGGGTAGGGGAATCCCCGTTCTCTGAAGAATGAGGCCATTTGTGATGACCTGGTGTGGAACACCTCATCCTGGGAGCAGATGCGGCGTAGACGGAGGAATTGGGAATAGGGGATGGAGTCCTTACAGGAAGCAGGGTAATCGCTGGAGTTTAGAAGAATACAGGAAGCAGGGTAATCGCTGGAGTTTAGAAGAATTAGGGGGCACCTCATTGAAACATACGGAATAGTGAAAGGCTTGGATAGAGTGGATGTGGAGAGGATATTTCCATGTAGGAGAATTTAGGACGAGAGGCCATAGCCTCAGAATTAAAGGACTTTCTTTTAGGAAGTAGATGAGGAGAAATGTATTTAGTCAGAGGGTGGTGAATCTGTGGAATTCTTTGCCACAGAGGGCAGTGGAGGCCAGGTCAGTGGATATTTTTAAGGCAGAGGTAGATAGATTCTTGATTAGTCCAGGTATCGGAGAATATGTGGCGAAGGCAGGAGAATGGGGTTAGGAGGGAGAGATAGATCAGCCATGATTGAATGGCGGAGTTGACTTGATGGGGCGAATGGTCTAATTCTACTATTCCGTATGACCTACTGGCACGATAAAACAATCACAACTGATTTTAAGAAACCAGGACTGACTGTATATTTTTGGAAGAAATTAGTTGTGCATGCAGGAAATTATAAATACTAAGTACATGTATTTTTTGGATTTCATCAGAATTTTGCAAACGCACATATACAGAACTTCTCAAGTGAATGTTGTATACTAGACAAATAAATAGTTATTTCAACACACAGACAATTCAATACAGGTTATTAAGCTAAAAGAGTATTTAATTGTTGATCACTTCCCTATATTCTTTCAAAATAGGAATAGATGAAATGTTTATCAAATAATAATGATTCGGCAAAATGGGGAATTGGTAGGTAAAGTATTACTGGGAAAAGTTCATCATGCATTTTATGAAATAGTTCTTGATTTTTAGATTTGAGTAAATTAAAGTAGCATTTTCAAAATATTACACATTTAACAACACCATTCCAGATAACAGAGTGAATCCACCTTTGTACATAAATTAATGGCAAATTATAATCATAGAATCAAAAGAAAGTTTGTCTTTCCGACTTTGACAGCCACAAATATCACTGGCATTGTTGTTGATTTATCAGACTGCCTCCAACATATCCGAGTGCATTGATCTTTGGTTAATGCAGATCAATTGTCCAATAATCATGATTAAAGTAATGCCCTCTAATGGATGACCTCATCAGTAAAATTGTTTTGATAATTAATTTAGCAGATATTGATTCTGACATCCTAACCAACTGTAACTTTACAGCAAATTGTAATTTGGTCAAATAATTAACAATTTTTTTTCTTGTTTACTACAAATGTTTTTTATCTACTCATTAATGTTTTATCAACCTTTATGCATGTACAATCAAATGACTAATCGAGGATAAGCTGGACTAATCGAGTCGGGTTTCTATGCACTGTGGCTGGCAACTTTTTTTATTTTGATCGAGAATCACAAACATACATTTTAAGACTGTTTGTGTTACTCAACAGAGCAGTTCAGCAGTACGAGCAGATGCCAATATTTTACTGTAAAGGTAACTGGCAATATTGATCCTTTGTTCAAAGTTGGCTTGATGCCAACCTTGGCCAAATTGAGCCATAGCATTGAAGCTAACATCATACTTTAATATACATGGGAATCCCAGCCTTCAGCAACATAAAGAACATCCCCAATGGCACTGCACAATGAAAAGCTGAATGACTTGCAGGGTTGTTGGTGACTGAGCAGGAGATCAAGATATTTGACTGAGTGACTCAACTGAAGGGATAAGATCTGTATTCTGCACACATAAAGGCACCAAGAGCAATGCAGAGAGCTGTAGTAAATGCATCACACGGCCTTCTTGCACTTCAGAGAAACTTTTGACTACATCATTCTGGAGGCATTCCAGAGGAACCATAAAGCATCAGTGCAACGGGTTCTCTTGGTGAGGCAGAGCCTATCAGCTTTACAGTCAGTGCCTCACTCTGTCGGGCCCATGCAATAAAGAGAAAGTTGTTGAAATTATGATTTCAATGCCTGGAATTCTCTGAAGGTATACCACAATTCTGTGCAGGGTATATCTCTTTATTCATAATATCTTACTGCAGAGACACAAGAGATTGGTGATGTTGGAGTCTTGAGCAAAAGACAAATTACTGAAGGAAATCAGGAGGTCAGGCAGCATCCGAAGAAGCAAAAGGACAGATGATGTTTTGGGTCTTCAAGAGTGGAATAGAGAGGAGGTTGTTGATAGAATGGGATGAGAGGAAAGGCTGGGGCAAGAACTGAATCTCGTCCAAATGCATGGATCTCCTCCAACTCCATCTGTTGCATTTGGCTCGCTCCTCTATATTTATGAGGCCAAATGCAGACTAAGCAACTGCTTCACTAAACACTTGCATTCTTTCTGCAGTTGGAGCTTCCAGCTGCAAAACACTTCAACTCCCCTTCCTGCTATCTTGCTGCATCCTCAGCAACTAACCCATCATATGGATACAATTCTTTCCTACTGCATTGTCAGAGGGGGAGCAGCAACAATGAGAGGAGAAAAGGGAGGAAGAGCAAGGAAAGAGGGATGGGAGGCTGGAGTTGGCCATACAGGGGATTGACTCCTTTCAGTTTCAGCTATGACTCTAAAGTAACAAGGTGAATTGGATCAGGATGAGGTGCCCCACAAGAAAAGATGTTCTGAGCCCATGACTAGTTAAAAAAGAATCCACTATGAGAAAGCCTCACTTGAAGGCTGATTCAGCAATGTCAGAACAATCTGACTCTACCCATACTTAAAAGGCAAGTAGTTTAGAGGTAGATAGACACAAAAAGCTGGAGTAACTCAGCGGGACAGGCACCATCTCTGGAGAGAAGGAATGGGTGAGGTTTTGGGTCGAGACCCTTCTTCAGATCAGAGGTAGAATCTGTTATTCAGTTGAACAGTATGAGCAGGCTGTCAGAGCCCCTTCAGGAAAACAGATGTGTCACCAAAAGCTATCCACAAATGAATTGAGAAGCAACAGGCTCAGCACAAAGTGTGACGAGGAGATGATATTGATGAATTCTGACAAAGTCGATATAGATGGAGAAGTTGAGACTGCAAATTCTGGGGAAGAGTTCACTGCCTATTTTAGCTATTTGTAGAATTGCTGACTGAAATGGAGGTGCAAGAAACTGCACGTGCTTTAGTCATGAGCATAAAACTATTGCTGGAGGAACTCAGCTGGTCAGGCAGCATGTGTGGAAGGAAATGGACGATAGATGTTTCGGGTCAGGACCCTTCTTTAAAGTTAGTGGAGAGAGCTGACAGAAGGAAATGAGGGGCAAGGTTATTGCAAGAGCTGGCAAGTGATAGGTGGATTCAGGTAGGTAGGGATTGTCAGGTGGGGCAGAGAAGGGTGGAGATGGTCAAAAAGGCTGGAGGTAACAAGTGAAGAAAACAAAGGGCTGCAACTTGAGAATCTGATAAGGTGACCAGTGAATTGTATAACCAGATGATGGAAAGATGCGTGAGATGATTCGGTGAAATCAGAAGAGGGAATCTATACATGTAATAATCTCCTCTGTTTGTTGCATTTTATGCTCTCGATATAGCCTCAGCTACATCCGTGAGACCAAAGGTAAACTATGCGACTGGTTTGCTGAGCACGTGTTCTGTCCAGACTAGCTGGACCTCCCTGTTGTAAACCACTTACCCACCATTCCTCCCTCTGGACATATTTCACTCCTTACTCTCCTTTCTTGTTAGATTCCATCATCTACACCCCTTTGTCTTCTCCACATCACCTCCAGCCTTAGATACTTTATCTTTCCTTCTCTCCCCCTCCAGACTCATCTGCCAATCAACCTCTCCTTACATAGATCCACCCATCACTTACCCTTTCCACTCACTTCTCTCCACCAGCTAACTCCCCTCTACTCCAAACTTGAAGATGATCTCAATCCAAAACGTCATCTGTCCATTTCCCTCCAGGGAGGTGGATGTACAATATGGAACGAGCTGCCAGAAGAGGGAGTTGAGGCAGGATAGACACAAAATGCTGAAGTAACTCAGCAGGACAGGCAGCATGTCTGGAGAGAAGGAATGGGTGATGTTTTGGGTTGAGACCCTTCTTCAGCCTATGGCAACGTTTAAGAAGCTATTATACAGGTACATGGGTAGGACAGGTTTAGAAGGATAATGGCCAAATACAAGTAAGTTGGACTAGTGTAGATAGGACATGTTGGTCGGTGTGCGCAGTTGGGCCAATTAGCCTTTTTCCACAGTGTATATCTCTATAACTCAACATAGCTTGACCCACTCAGTGCCTCCATCTGTTATTTTTCAAAGGAATGAGCAGATTGAGTTGAATGCTCTTAGTGAAGACCGGATTGCAATGTAGAGCCAGTTCCAAAGTTTTGAGTATCCTCTGAAGAATGATAGAGCGAGTATGCATTTATTAGGCCAATGCAGCATGACAAGACTGAGAGGACAATCTGAAAATCACCATGGTTTTGCCACCTTAGTGACAATCTAAGTGACAATCTAGAAGGACAAGGTCAGAGGTAATGACTTTATGACTTCAAGGGAAACAGCAGAAAAGAGGAAAGTCTGATGTCCACAGACAATCAGAATGGGAGTCACGATACAAGCCTGTGTGAATGCAAAGCCACAAAGTATAAACTGTTACAATTGTGTTAAACAATGCACCAAATACAACGTATAATTGGGTCTTCTGCTGTTATAGATAGTTCATTTAAAATGGACAGTTTATTGCATTCAAGTGAGCCAAAAAGATGATCCACAATACATGATCCAATGTTTTGAAAGTTAAAAAGACATTTGCGTGAAAATAAATTGCGGAACAGAATGTGAAACAAAATTTGAACGACACCTATCTGAGGCAGTGACCTGCGGAAATTACGAGTGCCTGGAGCGGATACTTCAGGGACATCAAGTGCAACTTCCAGTGAAGTGTACATTAATCAAAGAGATCAAGTGAATTCATATTTGGGTGGAATTATGAGGGCATATTAATGCAACTAATTATAGAATTTTACATTTATAAATAGTCCAACTGATTAGACTTATTTCCTTTCAAAGGCGTACATACAAGTAGGGGACTGTTAAGAAGTAATTTGATCACATAGTATAATTTTTGATAGTTAAAAAACAAACTGGGATGAATTCATTGGGCCAGGCAACATCTCTTGAGGAAGATGGACAGTTAACCTTTCAGGGCAAGGTCTTTCTGGACTACTTCAGACATCCCTGTGCTTCCATTTCACTGCTCCACTGCAAAGTATTTTCAAGGTATGCACAGTTTGAAGAGGTACCCTCCTTTCTTTGAAGGGGATCTTGTGAGATGAACTCTCACTGCTCATCCTCTGTAATTACTACTGCTCCCTTGCTCTTGTCCAAACCCAAAATGCTGACTGTTCAATTCCACTCACAGATACTGCCTGGTCTGCCGAGTTTTTTTACTTCAGCACCTGCAGTCTCTTACCTATGCTTATTATATTTGATACTCATGTACCCAGACATCAGAATTTAATTGAAAGTTATTGTCTTCAATAAAGGATCTTCTACTAATGGCTCTTGCTCTGCCAATTTGTGTATGCATGGAGCAACATAAATAAGCTTACAGACAGGTCATGGATTTAAAATAATTGGCCAAAGAACCTTGGAGAAAGCATTCTGCACACCAAGGATTAATAAAATCAGACTGCCAATTCCACCGGAACCTTGAAAAAGGATTTGGACATCCGCTTGAAGAGGGTGAATTTCAAGTTTAAAGTTTATAGCTTGTTAAAAAAGCTAGCATAAGTACAGTGTGTTGGAAGGAACTGCAGATGCTGGTTTAAACCAAAGATGGACACAAAAAGCTGGGGTAACTCAGCGGGTCAGACAGCATCACTGGAAAAAAATGAATTGGTGATGTTTCGGGTCGAGACTTCTTCAGACAGAGAGTCCGGGGAAATGGAAACGAGAGATCTTGATGGTGATGTAGAGAGATATCGAACAAATGAATAAAAGATTTGCAAGTATGTAATGATGATGAAGGGAACGGGCCACTATTAACTGTGTGCTCGGTGAAAACGAGTACAGTGTCCTTCTTTGGACTAAGATTAAATGAAACCATGACCTCGTAATATAATATCTCTGTGGTAAAATATCACTTCACACTTTATTTACATTGTCCAAAATCGTGAGTTTACTTGTCTTGAAATCTAAATTATATTAAAAAATACCTTTATAAAAACAGTTGATGCCTACATATAGACAAGGCAACAAATACAAGTTGGACTAAAATAATAATCATTATTTTAGAATGCCCATGTTTTTATTAAGGAACTAGTGACTAATGTTTAACAATTTCCCAGTTGGAATTCACAACTTAACTGTATCTCAGAAAAAAAATATTCGGTAGTGTGAATGTTTCTGACTTCACAAGCTGGTCTTGTCATAAGCTTGCTGGATCACAATGGATAGGTTTTTAAAAAAATAATCTTATACCAGATGCAGTCCTCAGATCTTGAATATGACTGAATCATTGCAGATCTGCAGAGCCACTTTGAAATAAGGCAGTGAGAGATTGCAAGCATTTCTCCATTTGTCTTTAATTAATCTCCTAGATGCCCAAAATCTATCACTCAAGAAGCGGTTTGCAAACTATATTAAGAATTTGACTCATTGCAAAATTGAATATCATAAATGCTCCAATATAATATAATTGACATTAAAAGTTATTTTGATTTTTTAAATTTAATCAAAGGTGAACATAAGCATAATGATGTGGTATGCTTGAATTTAGAGGGTAATGTACACACAATGCTTCCAACGGAATGATCTTTAGTTGAGCATGCTAATTACAATTAACAAGATTTACTATGTAGAAATAAAGACGGATGAATAGTGCAAGGAAATATCAGCATAAAACGCACTATTTGGCTATTGGCTTTCCTCATTTGCACCCAAATTGAATTGCAGGCATTATCAGAAGGCTGAAATATTGCAATCAGTGGTTAACAGCGGACTGAATATTTAAATCTCACAACTTCTATCATGTGAATGAATTGGATTCAGTTGGGCAATTTACAGAAGGTTGGTGGGTGGATTTACACAAGAATATTAAGTTCTGCATCTCTGAGAGAAAAAAAAAACTGCTTCATTATAGAATTATGTAGATATTTTTGTTTGGTACCAGATCATGCTCCCCAATGTAAATGTATTGTTGCTTCTACTTCACATGAGCAGGCATCTGCATTGCACAGGACTGCCCGGTTTTTGTTTCATTATTTTCCACAACCATTTTTCTTCAGCCACCCACCAAAGCCATTTTTTAGAAGTCTTTTCAGTCTCCAACTACAAATGTGTATTCTAGCCATCCTGACAGCTTCAGAAGCTTCTGTGTACAAACAATCTCCATCACAACTCTTATGTTACTCAGAAAACCACAAGAAATTGAAGCAAAACATGAAGTGCTGGAGGAACTTAACTGGTCAGGCAGCATCTGTGGAGTGAATGGACAGGTGACATTCCAGGATGGGACCCTTCTACAGATCCAAAATGTCACCTGCCATTTTCCACAGATGCTGCCTGACCCACTGAGTTCCTCCAAAACTTTGTTTTACTCAAGATTCCATCATCTGCGGTTGCTTCTGTCTGCAAGAAAATGAGGTTTTGCTTTAACGACCCTCTTCTGCCATGTAAAGTACTTGGAATTTCAGGGTGTTTGAGTCATGCAGTACAGAAACAGGTCTGACATCTCACTGACTCTGCACTGACCATCAAGCATCCGTTTACCCCAATCCCACTTTATTCTCCCCAAATTCCAATCAATTCTCCTCAGATTCTACAAGTTACCTACAGTAAGTCAGTAAGTTTATTGGCGAAGTATTCACATACAAGGAATTTGCCTTGATGCTCCGTCCACAAGTAACAACATGACATACAGTGACAGTTACGAGTGACTCAGAAAACACTAAACATTAATAATAATAAAACATTAATGATAAAACACCATTGATCAAGCATGTGAACCAACAAAATACCAGCTCAAAGGGAGGCTACAGATTTTTGGCTGTTGAGTAGAGCAACTACTCGTGGATAAAAACTGTTTTTATGTCTGGCTGTGACAGCTTTAACAGTCCGGAGTCGTCTTCCAGAGGGAAGTGATTCAAAGAGTTTGTGGCCAGGGTGAGAGGGGTCAACGATGATCTTGCCCGCTCGCTTCCTGGTCCTTGCAGTGTACAGTTCGTCAATAGAGGGAGGGTTGCAGCCAATAACCTTCTCAGCTGATCCGACGATTTGCTGCAGCCTCCAGATGTCGTGCTTGGTGGCTGAGCCAAACCAGACCATGATGGAGAAGGTGAGAACAGACTCTATGATGGACATGGAGAATTGGACCATCATTGCCTGTGGCAGATTGTGTTTCCTCAACTGCCGTAGGAAGTACATTCTCTGTTGTGCCTTTTTGACTGTGGAGTCAATGGTAGCCCCCCACTTAAGGTCCTTGGAGATGATGGTTCCCATGAATTTAAAATAATCCACAGATGTGACTGTGGTGTTGTTGATGGTGAGTGGGGTGAGGGGAGGGGGAGCTCTCCTAAAGTCTACAATCAATTCTACTGTCTTAAGAACATTGAGCTCCAGGTTGTTGCGATGGCACCGGGACGCCAGCTGTGACACTTCCTGTCTATAGGCAGATTCCTCCCCATTCTGGATCAGTCCAATCAGGGTTGTGTCAGCGGCAAACCTGAGAAGCTTGACAGAGGTGTCTGTGGAGCTGCAGTCGTTGGTGTAGAGAGATCAGAGGAGAGGAGAGGAGAGAGTACGCAACCTTGCGGTGCTCCTGTGCTGAGCGTTTGCGGGTCCGAGATGTACTTTCCCAGCCTCACATGCTGCTTCCTGTCTGTCAGGAAGCTGGTAATCCACCGACCGAGGGTTTCAGGCACAGTCAACTCGGAAAGTTGTTCAGCCACAATGGTGCTGAATGCAGAGCTAAAATCAACAAACAGGATCCTCGCATGGGTCCCCTGGAGGTCTAGGTGCTGTAGGATGAAGTGCAGGCCCAGGTTGATTGCATCATCCACAGATCTATTGGCCCGATATGCAAACTGCAGAGGGTCAAGCAAGGGGATCGTGATATTTTTCAGCTTGGCCAGCACAAGCCTCTTGAGTGTCTTCATGACTACAGAGGTCAGTGCGACATGCCGGTAGTCATTAAGACAAGTAATCCTTGCCTTTTTGGGTACAGGGACAATAGTGGATAATTTGAAGTAGGAACGGACAGTACATATTTGCAGGGACTGGTTTAAAATGTCTGTGTAGACCAGTGCCAGTTGTTTGGCACAGAGCTTAAGAGTAGAGGGTCCTGGTCTGGTCCTGGAGATTTCCGGCTTTTCTGCCTTCTGAAAAGCCTCTCATCCTCCTCTATTTTTATTGTTATTGTTGATAAAGTGATGTTGTTCAGCAAGGTGGGTGTGGGTAATTGGGTGTGAAGTGGTGATTGGAGGCGAATGGGTGTAGAAGGGCCCAGTCTTTGCAGACTGAGGTCAGGCTGTGTTGGTTGAGGAGGGGGTACCAGGGATACGTTTCTGATTTTCAAACTTGCAGTAAAACTCATTCAGGTCATTGGTCAGCTGACGATTGTCCAAAGAGCGGGGGGCATTCCTCTTGTAGTTGGTAATTTCTTGCAAGCGCTTCCAAACTGAAGAAGAGTCACTAGCTGTGAACTTGCTCCTCAACTTCTAAGAATATCTTTCCTTGGCAGCTCTGATTCCTCTTCTCAGCTTGTACTTGGCCTGCCTGTAGAGGTCTGCATCCCCGCTCTTGTAGACCTCCTCTTTAGACCGTCGGAGCTGTCTGAGTTCTGCAGTGAACTAGGGCTTGTTGCTGAACCATGTCCGGGTTTTAGTTGGAATGCAACTGTCCTCGCTAAAGCTAACATATGATGATACAGTGTCCGTATACTCATGGAGGCTTGTGGTTACTTCCCTGAACACATTCCAATCCGTGCAATCAAAGTAGGATTGTAGGTTCTCAATGTCCTCGCTTGTCCACCTTTTCGTTGTCCTGACCACAGGCTTAGCAGCTTTTAGTTTCTGCCTGTAGGTCGGAATAAGGTGAACTAGACAATGATCAGAGAGACCCAGACCCGCCCTGGGAATATGAGCAATATGCGGTCTTGATTGCCGTATAACAGTGATCGAGTGTTCTCTCTACTCTGGTGGGGCAGGTAACATGAAGTCTATATTTTGGAAGGTCACGGCAGAGGTTAGCTCCAAAGTCCCCCAAAACAATTACCATGGAGTCCGAGAAATCATTCTCTACCCTCATTACCTGGTCAGCGAGTTGCGTTTGCGCCTAACATATGCAGGCTTGGGGGGGAATGTAAACGCCATCGAGATTAAAGGAGTTAAATTCCCTCGGAGAGTAGAAGGGTTTGCAAAGAGGGATTCTAGGTTGGGAGAGCAGAAATTTGACAGTATTGTGATGTTGCTGCACCAATCCTGGTTGGAATAGAAGTATATTCCGCAGCCTCTTGATTTCCACCCTGCCTCCACTTCACGATCCGTTCTGTGAAGTTGGAACCAACCTGAAGCAGCGCGCTGTCCGGTATCGACTCTCAAAGCCAGGTCTCGGTGAAACACAGGGCAGCAGCTCGAGAGAAGTCCCTGTTTGTCCGATGCAGGAGTTGCAGTTCGTCCACTTTGTTCTTGAGAGAACGTACGTTTGCCAGGAATATGCTCGGGAGTGGTGTGCGTGATCCTCGTCGCTGGAGTCGGGTAAGTGCTCCAGAGCGCTCAGGTACACATCAAGGGAAATTTACTGTGATAAATTACCCCCATAATCCAGCTGTCTTGGTAAAGAGGGAGCAGACCAGATTACTCAGACAAACTGATGTGCTCATATGTGACAAAGTTCACACAGGCAGTTTCATTGCTACTGTTTCACCCTAATACTGTATTTGAAGAATATGCCTCAAACCCTCAGGTCCAGGTAACAATGATCATGGGATCAGTTGTCGTGTTCTTGTATTTCCTTATCATATGAAAAGTAGCCATCTGGCTCATCGAGTCCATGCTGGGTCACTAGGCCAAAGGAGAGAGCATCTGTAACACAACAGATCGGGCAGCTATTCATGTTCTCCAGTGATGCTGCCCGATCTGCTGAGTTTCTCCAGCACTTTGCGTCCTTTTATGTAAACAAGCATCTGCAGTTACTTGTGTCTAGATGATTCTTTTAGTTCCTTATAGTTATTAGTCAGAATTTTGCAGTCAGTTTATCAATCAACATTAAGAAAGCTACCCTAAAAGATTTAACCATCTCCACACGGTCAACTTCCCATCTTGTGAGTAGGAATGGTCATTGACTTAACAGTGACTCTGTTCCTCTCCCGACAGATGCTGCCTCACGTGTTGAATATTCCCAACATTTTCTATTTTAAATTCCCTTCTTATGATGCGACTTTCAACGTGGTGCCATTTATCGGGGATTTGTTGCATCCAGAAATAGTGAATGCTGGAAGTTACCTTCCATGCTCAAAGCTACACTTCCTTGGGTGTAACTTCTCCTCAACATTTAACTCCAGTTGAAATGTCCTCTTACTTGCACGATGCGATTAAATCAGATTTAGCATGTGCAGGAAGGAACTCCAGATGCTGGTGTACACCGAAGATAGGCTCAAAATGCTGGATAATCAGTGGGTCAGGCAGCATCTCAGGAGAAAAGGAATAGGTGATGTTTTGGGTCGAAACCCATTCTTCAATCATGTAATACGTGAAGAGTCTATCAAACATGTTTATAACTGTCAGTGGTTTGTTATACACAATTGGATATATTGTCTGAATGAGAAAGACAAAATGTTTGCAGGATACATGTGCTTTATGATATTCTGAATTAGCATTCCTAGGTGAAAAAGAAAAATTAGTTTTATACAAGTAACAGGAGCCTGACATAACTATATAGCTTGGGGTAAAATACATAATGCATGGGTAGAGAAAGGGAACCTTGCATTGACAATATACAAGCAGCAGATTTCTCATCCATTTTTAATGAATGTGCTACTTTCTGTAGCTGTGCTCAACCATCAGAATTGTAATTATGTTAAGCTTGGATGTATCTAGTCACCGCAGTCTTTGATCTGTGTTCTGGCGAGGAGCTGGCAGTGCTTATTGCTGCCAGCATTTTTCATCAACCTCCTTCCATGCACACCCACACATACATACAAATCACCTAGAAAATTTGCTTCATTGCCCATTACATTTAAATGTACGGCTCAGTTAAAATGAGGTTCCTGTTTCATTAAAGGCATAAAATATAACACACATTTTAATGCAAACAATGGATTTTATGCTTATCTATTGTGTTTTATATTCACAGTGCTTTAGAAATGCATATATTCTGATCACGACATATTTGATAAGGTTTTTAAAAATCAGTATTAAATTAATAAATGAATAAAAACCATGAGTACAATATTTTCTGGAGAAATGTTTCAATCAGGCCCATAACAACTATACAACAATTATATGACAATGAGTGCCAAATAGATGCTAATTTAACATTGCCCATTGCATAGCCCTTCCAGTATCTATTCCTTTGAAGTAAATGGAACTGAATATTGTGATAGCAGAAAAAGGAGCTAACACTATGGTGCCCATTTAGCACTAATGATCAAGTAAGGATTTTGATCTCTTTAATAAGGAAACTAGGCTATTGCCAGCAATGCAAAATTGGCTACGTAGCAATTGGCAGGACATTGTAATCCATTCTGTAATTTATTTTCCATTGTTTTAGATGAAACCCAGACACTAATGCAAACATAAATTGGTCATTTGCTTCTTTTGCACTTCGAGCATTGACTAATTATTGAACATTGACCAATAAGTTCACCATTGAGAGTGAAAAACCACTGAATTGTCCTTGAGTACACCCAAAGGACTAAATAACATTGTCTATGTAAATACATGCAGAGATCATCATGAATGATTAACAAGGACCAGTTGATTATATTAAAGGCAGGGCACCAACTTGCTTGCTTGCTCTTAAAAATATATTTTTGTACTTGGCGTTGGCTGAGGAACTGATGTGCTACAATGCTGACAACTATATTCTGTAAACTGTATCTTCCCCTGTGCTTCATCTAATATACATGAGTTTGAACTGACAGTATCTATGAATGGTTTAGTTTTGTTTGGAGATACAGTGTAGGCTCACTGATGGACACAAAATGCTGGAGTAACTCAGCGGGACAGGCATCATCTTTGGAGAGAAGGAATGGGTGGCCCTTTGAGTCAAGGCCCTTCTTCAGACTGACATCAAGAGGGAGGGAGATACACAGATAAAGAAGTGTGAAGGTGTGAGAACAGGACAAAGGGAATGGAGATCAAGGAAAATGTAGAATAGATCATTGGTACACAAAAAGCTGGAGAAACTCAGCGGGTGCAGCAGCATCTAAGGAGCGAAGGAGATAGGCGACGTTTCGGGTTGAGACCCTTCTTCAGACTGGATAGATCATTGTTAGCTGGGAGAAGGTAACAACAAAGCAAACAGAGATAAAATGTAGTCGTCGACAGTAAGACTGACTGGTTGGAGAACTGGGAAGGGGAGGGATGCAGAGAGAAACCAAGGGTTATTTGAAGTTCATACTGCTGGGGTTTAGATTTTCAAGCTGTAGATGGTGGAAGCAATTGTGGAGAAGCTATTCATGTGTGTGTGCGCATGTAGCTATGAGTTGTACCATGGAGTAAGGAGCTGTGTTGTCAGGAAATGTTTTGCCACTCCGTTCCCTTCCCACTCCGTTCCCTTTTTTTGCTTTATTCTGGCGTCTCAAATATAAAGAGCAAATCAATCTACTGCAAAACGAGATCATCACATCTGTAGACTTTAAAGGCATAATTGGACATCACCTGTGGTTAGACATCACCTGCAGTGTACTAACAAAAGGGACCAAGTTTTACAATTTCACACCTTCTATCTTTATAATGTCAGGGAATGGCTTTAATTCAGGTTTCTACCATAGACATGCAAACTATATTTATAGCTAGACTGCCGGGTGGGAGTCAGTAGCTACTGAAGTGTTCTCTATAATATATGGAAGTAAAATCAACATAAGTATTTCCTGTCTCCTCTTTCATATCTGAATACTGTCAGCAATTTGATGTCCAACGTAACAGCAGCAGCAGATCACACTTTGCATTCTCTGATGAAGGGCTGACTAAAGCTGCAACAAAGAAGATAAATCACTTTTTCTATTTAGTGAAATGTGCATTTTATACATATACTTGATAAAGATTCATTTCAGTCTTTCTTGATGGGGAGACCATGTACAAAAATGCGAAATCTCCCTTGGAATTCATTGAAGCAGAATTGAACCAGTCCATATATCTCCAGAAACACAATTCTATGAGCCCACACTTATCAACATCAACTCAAACACACTTCACGTGTGCTTACACCCACACTCTTGTTAATAGTAATTAAAAATGACTGTCCATCACCTTTTGTACTCCATTTAAATAATACATTGCAAATAAAACATTAATGCAGCTTTCTCTTATACATTTCGGCTGTTTTTTGATGTATAAAAAAAAATCAGCTGAATACATCTCTGACAAGTTTCCTTACGCAACTGAAAAGCCACACTCACTGAAACACACAGGTGTATCAACATTAATGTATCCTATTTATAATGGTGGGATTTACTTTTGTATATTATTTTCTCATACATCTTCTTAGGCCCCCTTCGGTCATGGCTGACCCTGGGTGTCTCCAGGGACTTATTCCCTATATGGAGGAGGCCTGTGCGTGACTTTGTTTAACGTGGGGAGATGGTGCACAGACAACCACCCCATGGTCCTTGACAGATCTGGGTCAGGATCCAGTGGCATGGAGTCCAAGAAGACCAGAGACCCTTTTCTGCTGCAGCCTTCATCCACCTTCCCAGCCGTTGTGACGCTCCACTAAGGTCAGCCGTCATCCTCCGCCTGTTCCACCGTTGAGGTCTTGGTTGGGTTGCTCTTTGTCAGAGACCTCCCCCTCGACACCGACATGGGTGGCCCTACCAGGAGCAAAGCTCCAGACGGCATCGCTCTCAGAATCTCAGGTCCACACAAGCTTCTCCACCACGACAAGGTGACAATTCACAAAATCTATATAAAATCTTGAATTTGCTCAATAAAATGTAGGAGTACAAAGGAAGCCTGAGCACATGGGCACTGGGTGTGCATCCATGTGGACCACTGCCCATCACTCGCCCTTCTCCCCAACCTGATTAATACATAAAAGAACACAAAGTCCTGGAGTAGCAGCAGGTCAGGCAGAATCTCTGAGGAACATGGATATGTGATTTTTCAGGTTGGGACCTTTCTTCAGATTCGTGACCAGAAACATCACCTATCCATTTTCTCCAGAGTTGCAGCCTGACACACTGAGTTACTCCCGCATGTTGTGTCATTTCATATAAACCAACATCTGCAGTTCCTTGTTTCTACATACAAAAAAATGCATGTTTGAAAGTGCAGATGGAGAAGGATATACAAAGTTGTAGGAATGATTGAAAGATGAACATTTCCTCTGTTTTTCCAACACTTTATTCACTGTGGTCTGTCAAATAAATATGAATTGCTTTCAATTTTTCAACCATCCATGTTCGTTTCTATGCCCATACCAAGCAGTCAACTACTGTTTGTTTATTTATTTTATTGATGAAGATAATTGCATTTATAAGAGGGATATAAGTAAGTTTTTTTTAAAATTATACTTAAGTCTAACCATCCAAACACTGCATTCGACCACTTTCTGGAACCTCTCTCTTTGATCTGCAAGTGTGCCCCTGAGCTTCTGGTTACCTACCACTTCATGGACCTCTGCTCCAATGAAAATAAGCTTGAGATGGAGGGAGGGAACTTCATTTTCCCGGGTGCCTCGGTTCCCCCCCCCCCACACACTCCAAAGACATACGGGTTTGCAGGTTAATTGGCTTCGGTGAAGATTGTAAATTGTCCTTAGTGTGTAGATTAGTGCTAGTGTACTGCATGGACTTGGTGGGTCGAAGGGCTTGATTTGGTGCTGTATCTCTAAACTAAACTAAACTAAATTATACTAACATTTTCTTATTGGGTATTTATTTTCCCACAGATAGAACAGCATAATGTTGCAGCAGTTAGTACTTCTAATACACGGTTCCAGGGACCAAAGACCCATCACAATCTTGCGTGCTGTTTGTGTGGAGTTTGCACATTCTTGCAGTTACTGTGTGGGTCTCCACCAAGTATGCTAGTGAATAGGAATCAATGAATTGTACTATTTCTCTGCTGCGCGTGCTAAGATCAATTTTCTTCTGGAATAAATCCAATTTCTGAACATTTACATTTCAAATCCTGACACTCCAGGCATTTGAGCAGGCATTTCCGGTTGCATTAATGTCAATTGCATGTTTTCCACATCCAATGGTAGGATAAGCATTTTTCCTTTCGAGCTTTCCTATAGAAATTATTTAACCATTCTGAAATATATCTGTGGTTGGGGAACTCAACAAAATATGAAGGTCTCATCTTCATTGTTTGATCTGCAACAAATTATTTAAAGGGGAGCTCCCAAATTGAGGTGAACTTATTCTAATATATTACCTCCTTGAACATTCACTGATTCATTCAACTTTTACAACCTACCCCCAATCATTTCAAACTTTAATAAGCCCCAATTACCATCATAGAACTTATCCATGACCTCTCCATACTTTTCCAGGTCTCCATTCCTCCTGTCTCTAATCCAAACCTCACTGGACTCCTCCAATTATTGATCAATGACACTAATCCACTTCCCGTCTACTCTCAGACCCCAAATACTTGGGTTATGTTCTCCTATAACCTTGTAGACTCAGACCACATCTGAATTTTTTTCTATTTTCCCTTGCACATTCTATAACGGTAAAACAAGGGAAGAAAAACACAAGTGCCATTCATTCATCACTGACACTTTGAGCCTTGGTGTTACTTAGTTCTAGAGTGCCAGGTCAATAAAACAAAATGCTCATTGGAACACTGACAAACAATGGTGTAATATGAATTAATGGACATTAAACGTTTTTACAGCCAGACTTCTGATAAATATTTGGGGGATATTTATTTTCCCTTACAATTGCTGTGTGTCATCCTTTATTACAATTGCACCAGTGACATCAATTTCAAATAACAAAATGTGAAGAATTTGTGGTCTTAACTGAAGAGAAAGATATCCAGAATTGGCCACTAAAATATGAGTCTTATCTAAAAGTTTTTGTTCAGCTTACCTATGTGCCATAGGTTCATCAGGGTAGAAGTTGTATTGAGATCAAGCACGGTTCTTAGAAGTTCAATCCATGTTTTGTATGTTACAATGCAATAGGAAAGGCATACATATGTCCCTACATATGTGGTTACATGTAAGTAGTTAATTCATAATTCAATATTGTGAGTGTCATCCTGCTGTGGTCTGAAAAATCATTGACAAAATTGTGCAAAAAATGGGTTCTGTTACTAGGCGCACTGTACATAAAAGACAGTTTAAGGATTTGGTGAATGTAGTGTATTTCAAATTTATGGATTTTGGTTCTTAATAATTCATGGATTATGGTCACTTTCGATATGATGCTTATAAAAAGATTCATTAAATATTGGCATGCAATATCACAAATTTACAACACCAATTTTCACAGACAGCTTCACCGCAACATTAAATATTTGTAGAAGAAACAAGAAACTGCAGATGCCGGTATACAAAAGACACAAAGAGCTGAAGAAAGGTCCTGACCAGAAACGTCACCCCATATTCTCTTGAGATGCTGCCTGACCTGCTGAGTTACTCCAACGCTTTGAGTCTTCCCATGACATATTCATAGTTGGCAAAATAAAGTAGGGGGCAGGATTTCATGCCAGGTTCTCAGCATAGTAGTGTGCAGCCTGTGTGAAATTGGCCTCAAAGTACAGGGGAAAGTACTTGTTCCAAATGGAAATGTAAGAACCATAATGATTCAGCACCCTGCATGGTATTGCTGATCAGAGCAGCATAGCGGAAATTTACCTATAACAATGCAGAACCTTAAAGTAGTAATATTAATGGTCATGGTAGTGACAGTGGTAATAATAGTAGTAGTACATAGTAGTATAAATGGTGAGCTGGGTTAGGAAATATTAAGAAAGGGAACATTGACAGAGACATTTGTGAAAGTAATAGCTAAATATTGATAAATGAAGAGAGTGAGATGGAAAATTAATTTAAATATTGTTTAAGAAGGAACTGCAGATGCTGGAAAAATCGAAGGTAGACAAAAATGCTGGAGAAACTCAGCGGGTGAGGCAGCATCTATGGAGTGAAGGAATGGGTGATGCGTGAAAATTAAGTAACATGGATGTGAGAAAATCAATAATGCAGCCAAATGGATATTCTTGATGAAGTCCTGCTTCACTGGTCATATGCAGTGAAGTCTCTCCTAAACACAAAGATTCCATTCACAAACCATTCATAATCCGAACTCAACAAACTCAAAAACAAGCAGCAGAGTCTACAAAGAGGAAGAGAATAATGTAATTAGCATCATTGCTAAATACCATTGAGAAATTTCAAAAGAGAATTATGAACATTTAAAAAATATATATTCTGATCTATGCATCTTCAAACATTGGACAATTTGGCAGAATGTTAACTTGAATGTTTGATAATGCAGACAGATGGAATATTTATTTGTATTTTTTTGTTTATTTTAATCATGAAAGCTATAGAATTGACAGTAGAAGTAGTCCGAATTACAAAACAAAACAAAATTAATTATTGTAAATGTCATGAATATCTCAGATTTAGAATTTGCAACCAACGAAAAGGGTAAGGCCAGAAAAAAATATGCAGTATCATTTTGCAATCATTAAACACAACCAGCTTTTTGTAAGGAATGACTCAAAACCATTGATTCAGAGTGATCCTCTGGTCTTGTGTTTACATTTTTTGAAATGTTTTAATTACATAATTGTTACACTTGAAAAGCAAGAGCATCATCCTACACAGATGACTCAACAAATGTGGGGGATCATTTTGGCAAGAGATGTACAAGTTTCCCTTTATATAACTCTATAAGCATAAGCTGTGTGAAAGCAATAATGCTACCCAAACAGTACAAAATTAGAACTATTTTAGGTTGAATTTCCTATATCGACCACTGTGAAATAAACATTAACTCTCTTCTGGATTGACATCACAAAGTAGCAGTCTGATTCTTCTTCTCCTATTTATCGACAAAATCTTCACCTTGAACACCATAATTCCATCCAACTCACCTCCAAACTCTCAACACTGGTGCCCGGCAAGGATGGGCTTCAGTCCCCTACTATACTCCCTATATATTCACGACTGTGCAGCCAAACTCAGCTCGAACTCCATCTACACGTTTGCAGATGACACCATTGTGGTGGGCCGGATCATGGTGTCAGGACAACAACCTCTCCCTCAATGTCAGCAAGACGAAGGAGCTGGTTATTGACCTCAGGAAGTGTGGTAAGGTAGGTACCCCAATCGACACCAATGGTGCCAGGAGAAATGGTTGAGAGCTTCATGTTCCCTGCTGCAAATAGTAACAATGAGTTGTCGTGGAACATCCACATTGAAATGACAGTCTAGGGGGCACACCAATGACTTTACCTCCTCTGGAGAATGACTAAATTTGGCATGTCTCCAGAGACTCCTACAGACTTGTAAAGATGCACCTGAGAAAGCATATTGTTGAATGCACAACATTTACTCTGGCTTCAACAGCAACCCCACCCAACCCCCCCACCCGACCCCACCTCCCCTTCCCACCCTCATTTCAATCCCCCATACACTCCCATCAAGAAAGGCAAGGGTGGTAGGGGCAAGAGAACACCACCAACAACACATCCTCCGAGTTATTGACCATCCTGAAGGGCCTGTCCCACTTAGGCGACCTCTTAGGTGAGTTTAGGAGACTCGCCACAAGATCGCAGGTTGTCTCCTTCATGGTCAGGAGGAGTTCCCGCATTCTGGGAACAACATGTTGAAAAATATTCTGCGAGAATTGGTCGCCATGGAGAAAATCGATACTTTTGTAGTCGTAGGTCTAGTCGTAGTGGGGTCGTAGGTAGTCTTAGTTAATCGCCTTTGCTGACCGGTCATTTCCATTGACTCATTGCGAAAAAAAAAGGTATGTAAACAGCAGCATGTGATTAGGTCGTAGATAGTCGTAGCTTGTCTTCTACATAGTCGTAGGATGCGTTTGATACATTCACTTTTCGGTTATTCAGCAAGACTATAGGGGCTGTCCCACTGCGGCGTCCTAATTGGTGAGTTTAGAAGAGTGTAGGAGAGTTTGAAAAAACATCATGTTGAAAACCTCCTTCGACTATGTAGAAGACCTCCTTCGACTATGTTGAAGACTAGCTTCGGGAAAATTGGACACCGAATAGAGGAGAGTGAAGACGACCTCCTTCGATCTCCCTTCGACCTCCTTTCAACTATGTTGAAGACTATCTACGACTACCCTCGATTACCTACGAATAACATGCCGAACTACTACGACCTACTTCGACTAAAGCTACGAGTAAAAAAGTATTGATATTTTCCATGGCGACCTTTCTTTACTCACGGGCACTTTTCAACATGTTGAAAAATACGCCGCGACCTAGCTGAGGCTTCAAGTACATGGGGACTACTATCGAGCATGAAGGAGTTACAAAGACCTCCTAGGACCTCGTGTCGAGCATGCTGCGAGTATGAGTCCAGGGCAAACTCATCAGAACTCGCGGATTAGGTCGCTGCAGTGTGACAGCCCTTTATGACAGTCTCCTAAACTCGCTAAAGAAGTCGCCTAAGTGGGACAGGCCCTTGACTTTGAAACGTATTGCCAGTCCCTAATTGTCAAGTGGTCTCCTTCCTAGGACTCCCTGGCCTAGAGCACTGTTGGAGTACCTTCACCAGAAGGAGCAGTTTATGAAGGTGGTCCACCTTTAACATCCCAAGAGCTGCCCTTCGAAGATTTATTGTTTTGACTAATGGGTAGTTCCTTCAGTTTCTGCTTCTCATTCAATCTGGTAGGTTTTGTGTCTTTTGTGAAAACAGACACAAGGTAATTATTTAATTCTTCTGCCATTTCTTTATTCCCCATTATAAATGTTTTGGTCTCCTAATTTGAGGAAGGATATTCTTTATGTTGAGGGAGTGCAGCGTTGGTTCACCAGATTAATTCCCGAGATGGCGGGACTGACATATGATGAAAGAATGGATCAACTGGGCTTCTATTCACTGGAATTTAGAATGATGAGAGGGGATCTTATAAAAACATATAGAATTCTTAAGTGATTGGACAGGCTAGATGCAGGAATAATGTTCCCAATGTCGGGGGAGTCCTCCAGAACCAGGGATCACCGTTTAAGAATAAGGGTTAGACTATTTAGGACTGAGAAGAGGAAAAACATTTTCACCCAGAGAGTTGTGAATCTGGAATTCTCTGCCACAGAAGGCAGTGGAGGCCAATGCACTGAATGTTTTTAAGAGAGAGTTAGATGTAGCTCTTGGGTCTAACGGAATCAAGGTATATGCGGAGAAAGCAGGAACAGGGTACTGATTCTGGATGATCAGCCATGATCATATTGAATAGCGGTGCTGGCTCGATGGGCCAAATGGTCTACTCCTGCACCTATTTTCTATGTTTCTATGTTTAAATTCTCCTGTCTTTGTCCATAGACCTCTCTCTAATCTTTGCCTTTTTATGAATATATAATAGCTCTGATGATTATTTTAATTTTACTTTATAATTCATGATGACTAACATTTTTCAAATCTCACATTGTATCTATCTCTCCTTTCTTTATCAATGTATTTGCTAAATTCTAAAATGTTTCTAATCCTCAAGCTCACTGTTATGTGTGGCAACTTTACCAGACCTTTCCTTTGATTAAATACTTCCTTTCATTTCTCTCACACAATGGATGAATTATTTATTTTGGGGTTTCCGCACCTTAACGGAACGACTCTTTTCGGCAACTAGTGTATGATTTCCTTAAATCTCAACCATTATCTTTTTATCATCATACTTTGGATTCTCAACCACAACTATCTCTCTCATACTTCACTGCTTCCTTCGTTTTGACATGATCCTACGTTTACAGGCCACTCCATCACTATCAACCGCAATTTTATTAGATTCTAATCATTCTTCCTCAAAGACTACTTGACAAAAATCAATGCTTTTTCACTGTACAAACAAGATCCAAAATAGCCTGCTTCTCAAATTGGTTCCTTAACATATTGATCTGGATGAAAATGTTATATATATTCCATGAATGCATCTTTTATCCAATTAGTAAATTTGATTTTTCCAGTCTTTATGCAATTTAAAGGTCTCCCTTTATAAATACTTTACAGCTATTACATGCAACCGTACTTTGAAGATTGATGTGAGACTCAATATTGCTACTACTAACCGCTTGTCTATGATAAATTAGCTCGACCAATGATTTTAGCCCCTTGGTATTTCTTATTTCGATTCAAGTGCATTGTAATTCTTCATCATCATCGGCAAGCCATGATCAGTTACTATCACTGGACAGAACTTACTTATTATTAAAGAAGGAACTGCAGATGCTGGAGAGGGTACACCAAAGGCTGGAGAAACTCAGCGGGTGCAGCAGCATCTAAGGAGCGAAGGAGATAGGCGACGTTTCGGGTCGAGACCCTTCTTCAGACTGGTTAGGGATCAGGGAAATGAGAGATATAGACGGTGATGTGGAGAGATAAAGAACAATGAATGAAAGATATGCAAAAAAGTAACGATGATAAAGGAAACAGGCCATTGTAAGCTGTTTGTAGTGTGAAAATGAGAAGCTAGTGCGACTAGGGTGGGGGAGAGATAGAGAGAGAGAGAGAGGGAATGCCAGGGCCCGAGGGCTGAGGGAGAGGTGGGAAGGGGGGGAGACAGCAAGGGTTAACAGAATTGAGAAAATTCAATGTTCAAGCCCAGAGGATGCAGACTCCCCAAGCGGAATATGAGGTGCTGTTCCTCCAACTTGCGGTGTTGCTCACTCTGGCCGTGGAGGAGGCCCAGGACCGAGAGGTCGGATACTGAATGGGAGGGGGAGTTGAAGTGCTGGGCCACCGGGAGGTCGGGTTGGTTATTGCGGACCGAGCGAAGGTGTTCGCTTTGTCTCACTGATATAGATCAGCTGGCATGTGAAGCAGCGGGTGCAGTAGATGAGGTTGGAGGAGGTGCAGGTGCACCTCTGTCGGACCTGGAAGGTCTGTTTGGGTCCCTGAAAGGAGTGGAGGGGGGAGGTGAAAGGACAAGTATAGCATCTCTTGCAGTTGCAAGAGAAAGTGCCTGGGGAAGGGGTGGAGCGGGATGGAATAGAAGAATTGTCAAGGGAGTTGCGGAGGGAGCGGTCTTTGCGGAAGGCAGACGGGGGGAGATGGGAAGATGTGGCGAGTGGAGGGGTCACGTTGGAGGTGGCGAAACTGGCAGTGGACTATCTGTTGTATGTGCCGGCTGGTGGGTGAAAGGTGAGGACCAGGAGGACTCTGCCCTTGTTGCGAGTGGGGGAATGGGGAGAGAGGGCAGTGTTGCGGGGTACGGAGGAGACCCTGGTGCGAGCCTCATCTATAGTGGGGGAGGGGAATCCCCGTTCTCTGAAGAATGAGGACATTTGTGATGACCTGATGTGGAACACCTCATCCTGGGAGCAGATGCGGCTTAGACGGTGGAATAGAGGATGGAGTCCTTGCAGGAAGCAGGGTGGGAGGAAGAGTAGTCCAGGTAGCTGTGCGAGTCAGTTGGTTTGTAGAACTTACTTATTGATAGTTCTACAGTGTCTTCTTTTCCATTTTGCCCATCATTTTCAGGTCAGATACCCCTGGCCCCTCAATCCTGGCAACATCCTTGGAAATCATCTCTGCACTCTTTCCAGCTTAACAACATCTTTCTTCTAGCAGGGTGACCAAAACTGAACACAATATTCCAAATATGGCCTTATTAACATGTTGTGTAACTATAACATAACATCCCAACTTCTATACTCAATACCCTGACTGATGAAGGCCAATGTACCAAAACCCTTTTGGACTACCCTATCTACCCACTATTCCACTTTTAAGGAACTGTATACCTGCACGCCTGGATGCGTCTGCTCAACAACACTTCCCAAGGCCCTGCCATTCACTGTGAAGGTCCTGCCCTGGAGTGACTTCCCAAAATGCAACACCTCACACTCATCTGCATTAAACTCCATTAGCCATTCCTCAGCCCACTTGCCCAGCTGATCAAGATTTTGCTGTAATTTTTGATAACCATCTTCACTTTTTATGATACCATCAGATTCCGTGTCATCTGCAAACTATTTGAAAATAAATAAATTGTGCTAACAACTAGTTGTTTCTAGATTCGCTAAAGCATCTTAGCATATACAGCTTCGAGAGAGACGAGGAACTTTCTGAATACAAGGAACCGCAGATGCCGGTTTGCAAGCAAAAAGGACACAAAGTGCTGGAGTAACTCAGCAGGTCAGACAGCATCCATGGAGAACATAGACCGGTGATTGATCAGAGCTCTCTCATTTGCGCCAATCAGCAAAGGATGAAAGTGCAGTGCAAAGGGAGACCGCTAAGTTTGTCTAAATGTTTATTCCCCAAGTGACTCACATTCTATCCGGCCCCACCCCCACTTTTCTACGTGATCCTCCTATCCCCATTTTCCATGATTTGCCCTTCAATGAGCCAATGTCCTCCTCTTTAAAAACAGGGACCTCGCAAATATCACAACATCTAATATCGAGCATGCTAACTGTGATATACTCAGGACTGTCTTCAATGCTCTTAAAATGCAAAGCTACAACAATTATGTTTTTAAAGCAATGATGCCTCAATCACAATAGATTTTTTAAATGCTACATGCAACACATGTGACATTTGTGGACCAAAACTGCTTAAAGTCCAACTTCTATGTAGTACCACTGAATTGACATATATCCTGTGCAATGTTTCCAGATCTCAGCTACTATTCCAATAGTTTAACAGCAGTCCAAGTCTGCCATGTGTATTACATTATCTTTCATTGTCTTCTAATGCTTCTTGAGTAAGTGAACGTAAATTAACAAGTAATAATAACATTTAAAAAAATAGTCGGTCCTGAGAATCTATTGGATTTCTATGTCTCACAGCATATTGGCATTCTCAGTTGAGATATGTAGACAGATCTTAACAATGATATCAGTTGTTAGAATTAAATATGCAAAGATGCTGTGAAAACATTAATGAAACATGTTAACAGAGAATCCAATTAAGGCTGGTTATATTGCAGTTTCCAATTAATAAGAAGAATTCATAACAGGAGCAGAAATGCAGCCTGTGTGAGGAACACCATATTTGGTGAATCTTATTGACTTCACATCACAATGAACAATCAATGTCTGCAGCTAATTCCAATGAATTTCCTGAATAGGAACAAAATGATGACACAGCCATCAGGAAAAGGAAAGGTTGAAAAAGGTAATTAAAAGATGAAATAGTGGCACATTTGGATAGCAGTAACAGGATCGGTCCGAGTCAGCATGGATTGACGAAGGGAAAATCATTCCTGACTAATCTTCTGGAATTTTTTGAGGATGTAAATAGGAAAATGGACAAGTGAGAGTCAGTGGATGTAGTGTACCTGGACTCTCAGAAAGCATTTGATAAGGTCCCACATAGGTGATTAGTGGGCAAAAGTAGGGCACATGGTATTGGGGGTAGAGTGCTGACATGGATAGAAAATTGGTTGGCAGACAGGAAACAAAGAGTAGGGATTAAAGGGTGCCTTTCAGAATGGCAGGCAGTGATTAGTTGGGTATCACAAGGCTCAGTGCTCGGACCGCAGCTATTTACAATTTGCATCAATTATTTAGATATAGGGATTCAAATTAACATTAGCAAATTTGCAGATGACACAACGCTGGGTGGCAGTGTGAACTGTGAGGAGGATGGTATGAGAATGCAGGGTGACTTGGACAGGTTGGGTGAGTGGGCAGATGCATGGCAGATGCAGATTAATGTGGATAAATGTGAGGTTATCCACTTTGGTAGCAAAAACAGGAAGGCAGATTATTATCTAAATTGTGTCAAGTTTGGAAAAGGGGAAGTACAATGGGATCTGGGAGTCCTTCTTTATCAGTCAATGAAAGGAAGCATGCTAGTAGGCAGTGTAGAAAGTGAATGGCATATTGGCATTCATAACAACAGGAGTTGAGTATAGGAGCAAAGAGGTCCTTCTGCAGTTGTACAGGGCCCTAGTGAGACCACACCTGGTGTCATGTGTGCAGTTTTGGTCCCCTAATTTGAGGAAGGACATTCTTTCTATTGAGGGAGTCCAGCGTAGGTTTATAAGGTTAATTTCTGGGATGGCGGGACTGTCATATGCTGAGAGAATGGAGCGGCTGGGCTTGTATTCTCTGGAATTTAGAAGGATGAGAGGGGATCTTATTGAAACATATAAGATTATTAAGGGTTGGACACGCTAGAGGCAGGAAACATGTTTCCAATTTTGGGGGTCCAGAACCAGGGGCCACAGTTTAAGAATGAGGGGTAAGCAATTTAATGGAGATGAGGAAACACTTTTTCAAACAGAGTTGTGCATCTGTGGAATTCTCTGCCTCAGTGGGCGGTGGAGGCAGGTTCTCTGGATACTTTCAAGAGAGAGCTAGATAGGACTCATAAAGATAGTGGAGTCGGGGGATATGGGGAGAAGGCTGGAACGGGGTACTGATTGGTACCAAAGTGAAGGGATCAGGTTATATGGGAACCTGAAGCTTTAGCAGCACTGTTACTATAACCCTCACCTCCATCACACTTCCTTAGATCTACAAGCAACCCTTTTATCTTTTTGATGTTAGGCACTAGATTGTTGGCCTGACTGCCTGACATATGGTTCTTGATCGCTCTAATGTACTCTGTACATTAATGTAATCATCATTGTTAATCGGGCCACCAACATTGGCGTCATTGGTGAACTTAAAGATCAAGTTGGCGCTGTACTTGGCCACACAGTCAAGCTATACAGGTAACAGTGCAAGGGTCTGAGCATACAAACTTGAGGACCTTCCAATGTTGAGGGTCAGGATGGAGGAAATCTTTTCATCAATTCTAACTGACCGAGTTTTTCCAGACGACATTTATAGTCATCAAGGTCAAAACGTATTTGGCATTATGGTGTTGAAGGCTGAGCTGTACCCAATGAATAGCATCCCAACATATATGTTCTTATTGTCTAGATGATCCAGAACCAAATATAATGCAAAGGAAATGGTGTCCTCCATTAACCTATATTTCTTGTGTGCAAATTGCAAGGTGTCTAGATTGTCTGGAAGACTGTACAGATGTTGGTCGTTGTCAGTTTTTCAAAGCACGTCATTGTGGTCGATGTTGGAGCTACCAGATTTAGTCAATGAGACAGGTCAGATTCTTTTTTGGGCACTGGAATGATGATTTCCTTGACGTGGATGGGGATAGTGCAGTGATGACGCAAGAGGTTGAAGATGGTGGCAAATACTGCGGCCAGTTTATTGGCACAGAATATCTGAACCTGTCCTTCCAGACGGGCCACTTTCCAAGAGTTTATCCATGTGAAAGCAGTGAGATGTTTGAACACAAACTTGAGCACAAATAAGAGAACAAGAGTCATTTGTATGTTATACCTTGAAAATAGATTAACTTTTACGTGTAGGAAGGAACTGCAGATGCTGGTTTAAACCGTAGATAGACACAAAATGCTGGAGTAACAGCGGGATAGGCAGCATCTCTGGAGAGAAGGAATGTGTGACATTTTGGGTCAAGACCCTTCTTTATCAGATTCTGACGTATCTATAAACAGAGTCAGAAAATTGCAGCCATGTTGTCTCTTTGCTGGAAAATCTCCAAATTGTTGAGTGTTTTAGGCAGACATCTGAGGTGGAAACAGCAGTACAAATGCAGCAGTTCTGGACATCGCTGTATTACTCAGAAAAGCCAGGGAAATATTTGCTGATTTAAAATTTAGACATCTTTCAGTCTCAATGTAATTTGTCGAAATTGTAATACATAGAGACTCAAATACTATTAACCATTACTTGGTGAATTATGGACATGTCTAACAAGCATAATTGAACCCAAGTGCAATTTGTCTCGACTAGTTAGCAGTCACGATTCGGAAAATTGTGGCAGTGTTTTCTCATCAGTTTCTGGTGCACAGTATTGTTTTGGTTTGAGAAGCAAAACAGCAAGTCTTCTGAAATGGAAAGGAATATAAAGTACATATAATCCAAGCAGGAGATTCTGAGACAATAGGTTAAGAGAAAGATAATGCACATTGAAAGCAATTGTGTTCAAAAAATTGATTGACTGATAATATGCTTGTTATACAGGTGTAAAACAATTGCCAAGGTAGTGAATTTTCTAGGCACCATACAGTGCATTTCAAACTGAAAGTGTTCTATATGTTATATTAGTTCATGCAGATAAAATGAAAGATAGTTGGGGGGAAATTCCTATTGTACAAAGGTCAGAGGGATGGTTCATGCAGTAAAATTGCTTGTGAAGTTCCCAATGAATGCAGCTGCCAAGCATTGACACTGGGAACTGTGGAAGGCCCATCAGACCTTAAAAGAGATTCTGTCCACAGCAATCACAGAACAGCTGTGGAAAAAGGATGCCATGAATGTGAGATTTTACTTCGGAGTCACGTGAGTGACTTCGTGAAGACCCCGCCAGCACGCATGCGCAGCATATCGTCGCGCGCATTTGCATCGGCAGGCTGGGGGGGGGGGGAGTGCGCTCTCTCCTCCGGCTCCTTCACAAGACCAGCAGGTAAGTATTACCTTCTCTTCACAGGGTGGACAAGGGCCGGAGGACGACGCTGTTAAGGAGCTGAGCTTCGGCCAGCCAAGGGCCCTTGTCCCCGGAGCTGCAAGGAACACCGGCAGTTTCAACGCATGGTGGGGGCAGGAATGCGGAAGTCGGGCGCTCCCGCTGATTCAGGGGCCGACTCACCCGAATGGGTTACCGCTCCGGAGCTGGATCCAGACTCCGAGCCCCTTCCCCCAAGAAAAGAATGGGGGATACAGCTACGTGGCAAGGGGTCTTGCTCTTTACAGGCAACCTCTCCCCGAGCTCCAGAAGACCCGAGGGGGCTGGGCCGGGGGACAGCTGCATGACAGGGGAGCCCTGCAATGTGCACATACGTACCACAGCCAGGGAATCTGCCGTAGTGCAGCCTGGCAACATCACTGCTGCGTCGAGTAGGCCTGCTGGAGCAGATACCGCCGACAACACACCCCGTCAGGCTGCGGTCAAGGGCGGAGGTGGCAGCAGGAAGCGGTCGGTCAGCTCAGCTCTGGGAGCGGCCGACCATGCGCCTCCACACCAAAAGATGGGCAAGAGTGGAGGTAAGCCTGCACGGACTCCGGGGAGCCAGGTTCCGGGGGCCGGCGCCGATTCAACTCACCTGCCTTCTTATCAGACAGGTGGGCCGCCACAGTCTGGGAGAAGACAGACTAGCGGAGAGTCCGTGCGGGAGTCGTATGATCCTACTTGGGCTGTAGGTCACGACGACCTGCCATTGGACCCTAGACAACACCTTATGGAGGTGTGGTCCGATGGTGGAAGCCCCAGTGAGTTTGCAGGGCCTGGGGAAGTCGGCTTGTTCGCTGCATATAGCAGGGACGGTCGCATAGAGCGGTTGGAGCTCTTAGTGGTGCAAAGCCTCCAACGGGACCGGGAACGAGAAGAGCGGGACTCGCGAGCATCCACTAGCCGTGCAAGGACACCACTCAGCATCTCATCGTCTCCAGCCAGAAGCATTAATGATTGCCCAGCTGCTGTGTTTGAAGACGACCCGGGGCAGCCAGTGACCGCTGAGCCAGAGCATGAGGAGGATATGCTGGATGTGGTGAGTGAAGTTTGCCGTTTCCACCCAGACAGGTGAACCCTGCACCACGAATTGGCGGGCACCATTGATTGCCTAATTACGCACCAACTCCAGAGTCAGGTTCTCAATAATACCTTGGAGAAAGGTTCTCCACGGGCATAACGGCGTTTGCTAGGACCCTGGTCGGGGATAATGTGTCCAGTAAACAGCAAGATGCACTGGCACTCCTATGCAACGCCCAGTATGAGATAAACTGCCTGCGTAAGAGCTCCATATAGCCCACACTCAACCCCAAATTCGCGGGGTTGTGCCGACCATTGCCACTCCACCGCCGCATCAGTTGTTTGGAGACCTGTCCAAACAGGTGAAGGGACTGGACAAGGAGGCCAAAACAGCGGGCCTCATGAAACTCCATCGGCCAGACTTCACCATATCACCGGCAACAGCCTAATACAACCTGGGAACCAAGGCTGCCGGACAGGGCACAAAGATCCTACCTATCTCAACAAACACAACGACCTTTTAGGGCAAGGCCAACAGCGTATTTACTCTATCCCAAAAAGAGGTGGAGGCAGGGCATGCTGAAATTATACGGCTAGCAGAAAAAGGGGTGATTGGCAAAACCAAGCATGAACCTATTGAGTTTGAGTCTAACATGTTCACCAGGATTAAAAAAGAAGGGGGATGTCGGATGATAATAGATTTAACTGAGTTGAACACTTTTATACAATATACCCATTTCAAAATGGATACTTTTGGAACAGCTAGGCAGATGCTTTACCCAGGGTACTTTATGGCATGCATCGATTTGAAAGATGCATACTATACGGTGAGGCTCACAGGGAATTTCTGAAGTTGTCTGGAAGGGTGCATTGCCCAATGGAATCATCACAGCCCTAGGCTGTTTACCAAATTGGTAAACCTGTATTGGCTCTTCTCCGACAACAAGATTATATAGTGATGGCATATTGGATGAAATCCTTATAGAGGGGCAGACCCTCCAATTGGCAATTCAAGGAGTGGCTGCAACCAAGGCTCTGCTTGAGAAGCTCGGGTTGTAATCCATCCAGACAAATCAAAACTGCACCCGGTACGGGTTATGGATTATTTGGTGTTCACCCTAGACACCAATTTAATGAAGTTTACCATCCCAACTAATAAAGCCACTGCTATAATAGAAGAGTGCCACAATCTTGCTTGCGCCAGGGTACCGACCATTCGGCAAACAGCAAAAGTTATAGGCAAATTGGTAGCTACATTCCCAGCTGCACGATTCGGACCGCTACACTACCGAAAATTACAAAGATCAAAAAATCACAGCATTAAAAAACAAATGCTGGGCACTTTTGATCGGCCAATTCGGTTACCACCGGAAGCTAGAAATGAGCTACAATGGTGGGTAGATAATATTAAAGAATGTCATTGACCTATTATAGCGAGCAACCCTGATGTTGTGCTACAAACTGACGCAAGCGCACCAGGCTGGGGAGCAACTGATACGATGTCCAGTTGTGGTGGCAGATGGAACTCTCATGAGTCTACATTCCTGGAGTCACATGGGATAAACTATATAGAAATGCTGGGGGCGTTTCATGGACTGCGGGCTTACTGTACTAATTCACGGGATTACATGTCCGCCTTCAAATAGATAATGCTACAGTAGTGGCTTACATCAATTATATGGGTGGTATCAGATCGCTAGTTTGTGATGAATTGGCTAATACAATTTGGCACTGGTGCATTGAAATAAATATTTGGATTACTGCGACCTATTTGCCTGGGAAGCTTAATTCAGTGGCGGACACCAGGTCACGAGTCTTCAATGACAACATTGAGTGGATGTTGAACCCCCAAATTTTGGAGATATTATAGCTCATTTTGGGACACCAGATATTGACCTATTTGCGTCCAGGCTGAACCATCGAATACCAACGTATGTGTTGTGGGAACCAGACCCTGGGGCAATAGCAATGGATGTGTTTTCTATCCATTGGGGGAAATGGTTTTGCTACGCATTTCCCCCATTCTGCCTCACCAGTCGGGTATTGCAGAAAATTAAACTAGACTCTGCAACTGGCATATTGATCATTCCCGACTGGCCTACACAACCATGGTACCCGATGGTTGTAGAAATTTTAAAACAACCATGGATGGCGATTGGGAAACATCCCAAATTGATTACTCGCCCCATTACGGGGGGGGGGGGGGTCAGTCATCCTTGCCATGGTCATTTAAACTTGTTGGCCTGCAGGTTCTGAAAGACCACTCATCCGGGCAGGCATCTTGTTAAGAGCCATAGACCTTATCGCCGCATCATGCCGAGAATCAACTCGGAAACAATACCTCACCCAAATCAGAAAGTGGGAGGTTTTCTGTGCCCGGACCAACAAGTCTTCCAACTCGGCAACAATACGAGATGTCCTGGAGTTTCTAGCAGGCCTCCATTTCGATGCTGGCCTCAGTTACAGTGCCATCAACAGCGCCAGGAGTGCGCTGTCCTCATACCTAGATATAGGTATCGGCTCCAACCACCTGGTGTCTAAACTAATGAGGGGAGTGTTCAACACCAACCCTCCACGACCCAGATATACAGTAACGTGGGATGTGGGGATCGTGCTGACCCTACTGAGGAGCTGGGCTCCAATAGATGAGCTACCATTGAAACAGCTCACCCTCAAGGTGGTGATGCTCATGGCACTGACTACAGCCCAACGAGTCCAGACGTTACAGAAACTGCGACTGGACAGCATGGTGGCCACCCCTGGTCAAATAAATTTCTTTGTCAAAAAATTATTAAAACAGCACAGGCCAGGGGCGCAAGGGCTGCAGTTGGAATTTTGGGCGTACCCTGTGGATGCCACTCTCTGCATAGTCACCCATCTCCACCAATACATCCGAGTTACAGGAGTTATCAGGATGAAGGAACCGGGGCTTCTCATCAGCCACAAACCTCCGCATCATTGGGTGACTGTACAGACTATCGCCAGGTGGCTCAGGGTGGTGCTGGATGCAGCAGGAGTTGCTACTGACATCTTTAAGTCTCATTCCACCAGGGCTGCATCCACATCAGCGGCGAGAGCCATGGAGGTGCCCATGGACCACATTCTCGCCACTGCGGGCTGGGCCAGTGGGGGAAAAAACCTTTCAACGGTTCTATAACAAGTCTCTGGCCGTTCCTGCGACATTCGCAGAAGCTATCCTGGGAACCGATCAGTAAATGTCTGTCCCCGAATTAGGGGTTATTTTGTTGTTTATTTGATTAATAAATTGTGTTGATTTTTCAGCCAGATTTCGACTGAACTCCATTAACAGCCTTCCTCCATCAGACTGGCGGCAGTGTGATAAGCATGGACGTTGTCCAGGGCGTGAAATCACAGAGCTTTGAAATCTTCACGAAGTCACTCGCGTGACTCCGAAGTAAAATAGTAAGATTAAACGAGAACTTACCAAGTTTGAAGGTTGATCTGTATTTTACGAGGAGTCGCGGTGAGGGATTTCGTGCCCACCGCTCCCACCCTCTATCATAAGGTCAACCAGGTAGTTCTACGTTTTTCATCTTACTATTTTTTAGTCATGGTTTGGTTCTGTGATTCCACACCGCTGCTTTGAAGGATGCCGCGCATGCGTGCTGGCGGGGTCTTCACGAAATCCCTCACCGCGACTCCTCGTAAAATACAGATCAACCTTCAAACTTGGTAAGTTCTCGTTTAATCTTACTATTAATTTTGAGGGTGGGTCCGCAGATGTCAACAATGTGTAGAGACATCACTATCGCCACCACAATCCAGCCAAATCATGTACAGTGATCAAATAACTGTGCAATGAGACGGCGCACTACTAATCCCAGACTCGGCAACCTGCAGCATGATCACTGTTGTGAATTAAGTAGAAAGACACAAATAAGTAATGAGAGAGTCAGCAATGCTGTATCAGAATAGAAACTGAGGTTCAACCCAATACATCAATGGATTTTGGGGACCTTTTTAGTGACATCTCTGTACCAACACTAAGATTTGCTCCATATTTCACTATGTTGTAGGTCGCACCTTAAACAATTAATTTCTGTTGATAAGTGCAGGAATGGCCACTGCACACTGGACGATATGATTAGATGCACATCCAACACCAGATGAACAGCAGGCATATTAAGGCAAATCATGACTGGAAGTACCAATTTCCTGTGTTTGCTAATTGACAAATAAATTATCATTTGTTCGTTCTAACCTGTAAACAATACAATTTATGTGCAAATAATGCATAACAAATGGATCTAATTCCTGGGCACATTTTTTTCTGGCCTTAAATATCTTTTATTGCCTTTTAGTCACAAGGCAAATAAAACACTTTTGTACCTTGATGTCAAATCCATAAGCCACATAGTTTGTTTCCTTCCTTAGCTCAGAAGTAAACAAATTAGCAAGAGACTCTATTTACCTTAGTATATCATTCTGAATAATGGTTCTGAAATATTATTTACCATTTGAAGTCATCAAAGCAAGAATAAATACAGCAGCAAGCCAGAGTACTGGAAGGCAACCTTGTGTTGCTCATGTCAGACACAGCTCCATCCATGCAGAACAAACACATGCATGTAACATTGCTCACTGACCTCTAACTGCCTACGGTCCTTTCCAAAGATAAGAAAAGCAGTTGCAAAGGTAGTTGGCTCTCTTCTGTCATCAGTATCTACACAATCTTTCAATCTAACTCTAAATCAAGATCTGTGACTCAGCTGGGGAGTAATATCAACCACCTGGATTTTTTTCTCGGGAGAGGGTGATGAAGGCCTGTTAATTATGGCCAATCTGTCTGAAGGAAATGCAGATAGAAGTAGTGAATTAAAGTTGTAACAACAGACGAGACTATTCAGCCCATCAGGTGCAATCCAGCAGTTCCATTCATCCCATTATCTTTTGCCTTATTTCTTTGTACTCCTGTAACTCATCCTCTCTCACACTTGCTCATCAACTTCTGTTTATTTCTTTTTGCCAGCAATCTATACCAACAGTCATAATACCTCATTAGCCAGTCAGCATATCATTGGGGTGTGGGAGGAAGCTGAAGCAACTAAACGAAATCCACAACATTGGGTGTCCGAAGCATAAGATTATAGCACTAACTATTGTACCACTGGTACCGAATGCTTCTGGAAGAAGGAAAATAAGGTTGTTAGCAGTTGTAGAATTAGAATGGAGGTGGGTCAGTTTCAGGCAATTTATTTTGAGGAGGAGGTAGGTGGGGGTTTGCTTGTTCACATTCCCTAGTCTAGCCTGATCTGAGAAAGCAGCCACAGTCTTGGTGGTTATGGTACACATAAATGAATCTCTCTGCCATAAAGCTAAAAAAGAGGAAATATTTTCTTAATGGGAATGCTCATTAAAAAGTTTTCTTTAAATGTTTGTTCTAGGTTGAAATTGCTTCCCTTCTGTCAATGTGTTGGCTCATTAATGTTCTCTCTGTCTTTCTGAGTGACAGATGGTACAACTGCCTTCTTTCCAATTGTGTATTGCCTTTCCCTGATTATTCTGTTATCCATTCTCCTTGGTTTTGTTAGACTTTACCACATACTCATATCTAGTTTAGTATGCCTCATAAAATCTAATATTCTTCAATTCTGTCTGCCTTTTGGGTTCAATGATTAAGCAAGACATCTCCTCATAGTACATTAAATTTGCATGTCCTTTTCTTGATTTGAACATCTGCAGCTCAGCAATGCTTATCTTTTCATGAGGCCTGCCCAGGTGATCATGAATCAGAAATTTGCTAAAGTAAATATTTATTTTATATTTCCAACATAACTTTTTTTGTAAGATGGTAAACATACATAACCTGGTTGTCAGGAAGTTATTTAATCTGTCAAATAAAATCAGTCCACATAATGCAGTTGCTTCCAACAAGCTGCTCAAGATGAAATTCAACTAATTCAATTCCTTGAAACTCAGAGGTATTGTAAATATTTAGCACCACCACAACTGTAATTGCTAACTGTAGTAATTTAAAATTTACTGCCCCCCACCACTACAGAAGATATCTGTTCAAGATTTTCGTGTGAGAATAATCTATTGTGGGAAAAGGCCCTGATATTGTCAAACTTTATATAAGCAAACCATCAGAGCTGATAGTAACCATGACACAGCATCAATAACCATCAGAATACTCTGTCATTTTTGCAAAATTGTTCCTGGGTGCAATATTAAATTACTCATTATCTGTTAATACACTATTAAAAATATTTTTCTTTCTATTCTTTGATTTTTCAATGTACCTTCTTGGTAAAAGCCATTCAATATTCCTTCCATTTCATCTAGGGAAACAATAGGATCAAGAATTTGCTCTGTGGGAATCCTAATGAAAGTCATTTTCTTGCCACTCCTCAGCACACAAGTTTACAGCATTATCATATAGGTTTGGACAGGTACATAGACAGAAAGGTTTGAGTGGGATATGGGTCAAACATGAACAGGTGGGACTAATGTAGATGGCGCATTTTGGTCGACATGGGCAAGTTGGGCCAAAGGGCCTGTTTCCATGCTGTATGACTCTATATGACTTCTGTGGAATCTAAGACCAGGAATGCTGTGAGAACATTGCCTTAAGTGCAATGGAAACTCCGTTTTGGAGTGTAGTAGTGAATTTAGAAAAAGGTGTAATTCACTCAAAAGTATTGTAAAATACTCATTTGTGTTTAACCATAAATAATGTATACTATGCATTTCTATTTTAATTTTTCGATGTGCGTAATGTTTAATTTTTTCATGTTATAATAAACATTGACTTAAATTTGCAGTGTCGTGCATGTAAATGTTATATATTGGAGTCAGGGAGGGGAGTTCTAGTTACTTCCCATCAGAGTTCATCAGAGATAAGTGTGGGGGAAAGCTGTGAGAGGGGAGGGGGGATGGGAGGAGAACAAAGGTGGACCTGGCATGGGGCAACCACCGGGATGGTGGGGAAGGGGGGAGAACATATGAGGGCCTGGTGTGGGATATTTTAACTTTGTCAGCCCCCTTTATGCGGTGACTCTTCCATGTTGTATGTCTAAAATAAAGCATGGAAGTGCAGGAAATAGAGGGATACAGATCATGTACAGGCAGGTGAGCTCAGTTTAACTTGGCATCATGTTCGTCTCAATCATTGTAGGCCAAAGCGCCCCATTCCTGTGCTATACTGTTCTGCTGTATGTTATATCAGAATAATATGAGAAGAAAAATGTGAACACCACTTTAGCATGTGCTGACCTGGGTTCTTGCCTTAATACGAGAGAGACATCAGGAGTACATTTTAGAAGATGCAGTCTTCTTACGGCTTCATATATGTGAAAAATTACTAACAAACACCAAATGTAATTACATAGAAAACAGGTGCAGGAGGAGACCACTCAGTCCTTCGAGCCAGCACCGCCATTCATTGTGATCATGGCTGATCGTCCCCTAACAATAACCCGTGCCTGCCTTCTCCCCATTTCCCTTGACTCCACTAGCCCCTAGAGCTCTAACTCTCTCTTAAATCCATCCAGTGACTTGGTCTCCACTGCCCTCTGTGGCAGAGAATTCTATAAATTCTCTGGGTGAAATTTTTTTTTTCTCACCTCAGTCTTAAATGACTTCCCCTTTATTCTATGACTGTGGCCTCTGGTTCTGGTTCTCGCCCAACATTGGGAACATTTTTCCTGCATCTTAGACTTTTATTGTCTACTAGACCAAGTGGGACCTGTTGGGTCCTGTCCCCTCAACGCGCGGTTGCAAGGGGGGGGGGGGGGGGGGGGTGGCTGCAGTGTCTCTCTCACACACACACACACACACACACACACACACACACACACACACACACACACACACACACACACACACATTAACCACCCCCCCCCCACACACACACTAACCCCCTCCCTTGATATTATATTAATATTATTCATTTGCTCCCTTTCCCCCCATCCTCCACACTTTCCACTCACTCATAGCCCCCAACTGCACAGGCGTGGTTAGAGAGGGTGAGGGGGATAGTGAGGGTGAGGGGATAGAGGGGGATGGGGTAGAGAAGGAGGGGGATGGGGTAGAGAAGGAGAGGGAGTGGGGGCGGGGGGGCACGCGACATCACAGGGGAGAGCTGGTCCCCGAACACAATTCCCCACCACTCATCCATAGGTCCCAGTATTCACCACTCCCTAGAGAGGGAGTGGTGGTAGAGAGGGAGGGGGTAGAGAGGGAGAGGGGGGCAGAGAGGGAGGGGACAGGGAGGGGGGTAGAGGGAGAGGGGGGGTAGAGAAGTAGGAGGAGGATGACAACGTTGCATTTGATCTTATTTGTATGTGCACACCAGGTTGATTTCATTCATGGAAATCATGAAGGTTGCAATCTCCCACCCCGTCCTATTGTGATGTCATTTGTAAATGAGATCCATTGTGTTTGGACATCGGTGAGAATGTTGAGAACAAAAGGAAGAGTTTCAGTATAATATAGATAATTCTGCTTCACATATCTATGTTTCTAAATTACAACAGTTTCTACACTTCAGCAGTACTTCATTGATTTTAAAGTGTTTTGAGGTGCCTTTAGTTTGTTAAAGGAATCTGTCATTCCATGCTTACCTACAATGTTACACTTGTCTGGTATTTTGAGTTTTAATGCTTGCATTTTTGATTCATTCAGCTATGGACGTGTTCAATTTAATTTGCACGTCTTTCAGCCCGAGGGTTGGGTTACTTTAAAGTTGGATTGGTAACTAGGTCAACTGGATTTGATTCATCATTCATGTTCTGTTTGCTCTCATCATAATACTAGAACTGACACAGTTTTAATGCATGTGCACTGCCTTTTATGGAATATTAAATGCTGGATGAAGGCACTGGCCTAGAATTTCCAGAAGATGTGTTACACTACCCGTGGTCCATGTAAAACTAATAATTCCACCCCAGGAGAAAACATTGTCAAGAGACCAACCATCACAAATAGTTTATCTGTGCTATCTGGTCACATCTGCTCAATTGCAGAACTCAGTGGCAGTCTACACGTGAAAGTAAATCATGTGATAAGGATATTTTCCCTTCAAGTTTCACGTTGGTAGTTGTAGATGATATGTGTGTACACCTTTGATTGATAGTAACAATGTCCATGCTAACCACTCCCCCACCAGTTAGTATAATTGTAACCCACACGCCCCTAGCTCTCTCTCTAGTGATCGTGACAGACCACGTATAGCCAGGGCTATATATAATGTATGCTAAATAAAGTAGTGAAGACTTTAAGGTGTCTGTTTACCTTCTCTACAGTAGTGTGAAATTCAGCTTAATTGTGTTGGGTTATAGCTCTAAAATCATGCTTTGCCTGTTATAATATTATTTATTCTCAAGTTCGCACAATTTTAATGGAGACAGAAAACGAGTAAATATTTTGGACCTGCTGCTTCTCCACAGATGCTGCCTAGCATGTTCAGTATTTCTAAGTTTTTGTTTTCACATTGTTGATGAGCAAGTAAGCTAGTCAAGCACATAGATACAAATATCATGTCAGCCTACTCTCCTCATATGCAACTGATGGGTAAATGCCAGGATTTGACTCTGTTCCTCTATAGAAGACAGTGTCAGAATAACTGGATCTTTATTAAGCTTGAAGTTAGCCAGTTCTTGGTCCCGAGTTATTTACTGTTGCTATTAATGATCTGAAAGAGAGAACAAAGTGTAGGATGTCCAAGTTTGACAATGACATTAAAATTTGTGGAGGGCATGTTTCAATGAGAATATTTGGACTCTGCAGCAAGATATAGATAGATTGAGTGGGGGGAGGGGGGGGGGGGGGGGGGGGGGGAAATTCGGCAATTGGAGTTTAATATGAGGTCATGCACTTCAGAAAGAGGAATCAAAAGGCAGGATATTGTATAAATGAAGAAAGAAAACTAAAATGAAGGAAAAGCAGAGGGGTCAGGATGTTCATGTGCATGAATCATGTGGTTAGGAAGGCAAATTAAATATTGGCCTTCATTCCAAGAATTAATTGAAAGGACACAGTGAATCAAAACAGGAGTCATGCCTATTGATTCTCATGGCTGCCCTACTATTCACTACTATTTGACCAAGAGTTAAGAAATAGGGAGGTTTTGTCACAATTATACAGGGTCTTGGTAAGTCCACACCTGGAGTATAATGAGTATAGTTTCAATTGTCTTATTGAAGAAGGTATGCTGGGGTTGGAGGCAATCCAAAATAGATTCCTGGGATGAGAGGGTTGTCCTATCATGAATGGGTGAAACTTCTTTGAAACTGACCAAAAAGCTTAATGAGGGGCGACTGAAAAGTTTGACGAGGGCAGCTATAGACATTGTATATATGGATTTCAGCAAGGTTTCAGGCAAGATCTCGGATAGTAGGCTGCTCTGGAAGGTTAGATCGCATGGATAGCTGACTGGATAGAAAATTAACTTCATGGAAGGAAGCAGAGGGTGATGGTCGAACATTCATAAAATTCATAATACATTCTTAGCATATCTATAACCTTCAACGTTGCAGGGTTTTTTTCCCCAGTAGTGTTAGAACCTCTCATTTCCCATGTCCCATGGAGTAATATCCCTTTCCCTGTTTCAGGGATGTTCCCACTGGACTTGGACCCTCAATGTCCAGTAGCAGGACCCTTCACTGTGGTCCTCCCCCCACATAGCCTTTTTGTTGGCTGCACAGGGCCTCAGTACTTCCCTCAGCAAGTATTCCAGCGGCCTGGAGTTGGCCAGTTGTCAACATTCTCTGACGGACATCTGGTTTGAAGAAAATGTGGTTGTCTCGGAAACCAGTCACAGGTGAATCCAAGCTGTGGAAGAATACTCCTGTCCTTTCAGATTTCATATTCAGATGAATGTAAAAATGTCAATATACCATTTGATAAGCAGTCCCTATAGCAATGATAAGTTTGCATCAGGTCATCCTGAGAAAACCTATCACAGCTTGCATGACATATGTTATAGTCAGTCGGAAATTAATTTTGCAAACAGATGTTACTCTCCCAATTTGCATTACCAATGCACCAAGCTCTCGATTATGGCACGTATCTTGTAATACCACAGAATAATTAACCAAGGCGGCATCCTGCACACTGCTGACATGGACTGGACAGTGCTTGCCATGTTCATTTCTTCACTGGCTGTTTGATTCTTCACTGGCACATGGATGTTACTTGATTTGGCATACAAATACATTACTGTACATCATCAACAGTGCATTTTTTCATGTGTTCCTGTATTATAATGAGGAGCCAGGCATTCACAAATAAATCTTACATCTAACTGTTATTCACATTCTGTTCAGTGAGCTCTGATGAATGAATATATTTGAATTGGTGCAGCATTTGTTGTTTCTGAAATAAAGAGTTGAATGGCTTAATTGTACTGAAAAATAATTAAAAAACTGAGCTCTTGATGGCTTGGTGCAAGTTGTTTTGTTTTTGAGCTTTCAGCTTTCATTCTAAAATCTATGCAATTCAATTTTAAATGTCAAAATAAAATGTAACTAACCAATCTTGATGTTTTAGGATATTTCACACACTCCTGAAGCATCTGAATTACAACCATGGCCAATGCAAAAAGTGTGAGTGGTACAGATCTATATCCAAAACATGTTAAGTAGTTTAAAAATCGGATAAGAAAACTGATTTCACAGGATATAAAAATAATGTGCTGATTGACAGAAATGAGGGAAGGTCAGGACACGAGGTTCAGACTTGGTAGAAATTTACTGACCAGGCCAATTGCAGGTTCCCCACTTGGCCTTTTGACAGTGGGCCAGAAAGAAGATCAGATGCTATCAGGAAGTCCCAGTCAAGAAGACCCAGAGTGAAGAAGGGTATCTGAAATATCACCTACCCATGTTCTCCAGAGATGCTGCCTAATCGCTAAGTTACTCCAGCGCCCAGTGCCCTTGCAGATACTATCAGATTTGTGTTGTTCCAGATAGTGGACTCAATTTTGTGCTTTGTGGCAACAAAATTGTTCACTATGCTCTTCACCACTTAGTGACTTTTGACTGGCAACTCACACTAGGAGATTGTCTGCAATCTGACAAATAGCAGCATGTCTAACCAATCAATGAATTTCATTGCAACTTGTAGTATCTAAACTACAGATCAAAAATTAAGTGTAAATTCAGTAAAATTACACACAGAAAGTAAAACAGAAACAATGAAGGAGTCAACAGAGTTTGAGGGGGATATTAAAAAAAATGCATGAGTAAAAAATAACTATTTTAGATTTTAATTTAAAAAAATCTCCAATTGATACATTCTGAGGAATAAAAATCCACAAACAACTCTCATTGCCAGAGTATTTGCCTACCTTCATTAGAACTCATAATGAAATTGACAGGTCACACACACCTGAACACATATGATCCTTTCACTGTACTTCTATAATTAATTCTTCACAGAGTCAGAGTAAACATAATGGCAGATGGCAGGTTAACCTTGATACATGCTGGCTTTGTTAAAGGCCAAATATGCAATGAACAGTGGGATAATGTGTTCACCTAATGACAGATCATCCAGGAAAACCCGTTGACTAAATATAAACTCTGCATGCTGCAGACCACAGGAAAATGAAGTTCTGGGAAGGGTTATTCCTTGCAAGATTGGAGGCCTCGGCCGTTCATCCATTATGTGTCATATAATTTGTATATTTTACTCAAAATTATTTCTCAGCCTGAGATGCACTCTCAATCAGCGCAAACTGTGATCATTATTTATTTCAATTCTGCATTAGAAGGTTTGCATCAATTCTTTGCTAATATTGATGTGGTATATCTGGACTTCCAGAAGGCTTTCGACAAGGTCCCACATAAGAGATTAGTATACAAACTTAAAGCATACGGTATTAGGGGTTCAGTATTGATGTGGATAGAGAACTGGCTGGCAAACAGGAAGCAAAGAGTAGGAGTAAACGGGTCCTTTTCACAATGGCAGGCAGTAACTAGTGGGTACCTCAGGGCTCAGTGCTGGGACCCCAGCTATTTACAATATATATTAATGATCTGGATGAGGGAATTGAAGGCAATATCTCCAAGTTTGCGGATGACACTAAGCTGGGGCAGTGTTCGCTGTGAGGAGGATCTAGGAGACTGCAAGGTGACTTGGATAGGCTGGGTGAGTGGGCAAATGTTTGGCAGATGCAGTATAATGTGGATAAATGTGAGGTTATCCACTTTGGTGGCAAAACAGGAAAGCAGACTATTATTTAAATGGTGGCCGATTAGGAAAAGGGGAGATGCAGCGAGACCTGGGTGTCATGGTACACCAGTCATTGAAAGTAGGCATGCAGGTGCAGCAGGCAGTGAAAAAAGCGAATGGTATGTTAGCTTTCATAGCAAAAGGATTTGAGTACAGGAGCAGGGAGGTTCTACTTCAGTTGTACAGGGTCTTGGTGAGACCACACCTGGAGTATTGCGTGCAGTTTTGGTCTCCAAATCTGAGGAAGGACATTATTGCCATAGAGGGAGTGCAGAGAAGTTCACCAGACTGATTCCTGGGATGTCAGGACTGTCTTATGAAGAAAGACTGGATAGACTCGGTTTATACTCTCTGGAATTTTAGGAGATTAAGAGGGGATCTTATAGAAACTTACAAAATTCTTAAGGGGTTGGACAGGCTAGATGCAGGAAGATTGTTCCCGATGTTGGGGAAGTCCAGGACAAGGGTCACAGCTTAAGGATAAGGGGAAATCCTTTAAGACCGAGATGAGAAAGACTTTCTTCACACAGAGAGTGGTGAGTCTCTGGAACTCTCTGCCACAGAGGGTAGTTGAGGCCAGTTCATTGGCTATATTTAAGAGTGAGTTGGATGTGGCCCTTGTGGCTAAGGGGATCAGAGGGTATGGAGGAAGGCAGGTACGGGATACTGAGTTGAATGATCAGCCATGATCATATTGAATGGCGGTGCAGGCTTGAAGGGCTGAATGGCCTACTCCTGCACCTAATTTCTATGTTTCTATCATTCTTTGCTAATATTGATGGATGGAAAATAAAGATAATTTAACACGGGTGGAGATGGTGATGATCCAGCTAGTAGGGAGGATGTAACCTGCTAAAACTATTTGCCTTCTGCCATTTTCCAGTTCATATTGTATTCTGTTGAGAAAGTACCTGGATTCAGATCGAAAATTAATCTAATTGTGAAATACTGGTTAAACGTTATGGAACAGAAGTTGCATCTGTAGTTTTGGTCTCATTTTCTAGGTCACCATATCCATAGTTATTTTCAGTTGCTTTTGGGCTTGAAGGCAGCACAACTGGCTCCTGTGCATCTCCACCTGAGACCGTTCATATATCCATCACATTTAGTCAGTAATCAATTGCCTTTCATGATTAAAGGGTAGTTCACCATTTCCCTATAGGAAATCACCCATCTAAAGCCTCCTGTTACTGAAGTAAGGCAGAGCAATGCAAGCAAAATTCAAGCTGTCTAAATTAAAACATGAATCCCCAACATAACTGGCCTTTGCAAATTGCCCCCTGTTTGCAGGGAGTGGAGGTTAGTGAATGTGGGATAACATGGAACTAGTATGAACCGTGGACTCGGTGGGCCAAATGCAAAACTAACCTCAACTAAGTTATAAACATATCGGAAAATTGTCTTCAAAAACTAAATTACATAAAACCTGATGCATCATTTTAATAAACAAAATTATGTTTTTGTTTTGTAAAGAAATGGCAATGGTGGATTTTATGGTTGGAGCTGTTCCCACACTGCTGACATACTTTTATCAGAAGAGTTCAAACATGCAATTTTCATGAATGCATATGATTTCTGCTAATTTTTGAACAAGAGCTGTCATTTACTAACCTTTATTGGTTGTCAATACGTCTAAGACAAAGCTCCCTCACAGTGAACAAAAGCAAATACATTTTCACTTGTGTGTTCAACTGGGAAAACTGGGAAAACCAGATAACACTATGTTATTTTTTCACAATTAAATTATATGGTAAATATGAAGAGGCAAAGTTCAGGTGATTAATCCTGCAGTTGTTTTGGGGACTATGGAAGCTGGTTAAGAGACCAAAAGGATTAATCTGAAGAAAAGAGAGCAAAATAATTGAATGAGGGCATTTCCTCAGGTGTCTGAACAATATTTAGTTCCAACAAACCAAAGAAAGACAAATAACCTGTTCACTATTATTGTTCAAAACTCTGTGAGCAACCCAGAGTTGCATATTTTTTCGGCAAGCTCCAATGCAGTTTACATTCCCATAAATCATATTAGTGACATTAAGTCTGGTTTAAGAATGATGTAAAGGAAATGAATGAAATGCAAGTACAACATTTTCTAATAACTTGCTATAATGTGAATGTGCAATGTATCAGTGAAGCAACTTTAGCACCAGCATCAGGCCATATTTTCATATCAGAATTCATACCATATCGCTCAGATTCTATAATTGAGTTTTTCTGACTGTTGTGAACTCTTGAATTGAAACTTGAAATATTTGTATGTTACCTGAACACACACGTCAATGAAATAAGACTCCTCACCCTTCTACTTGAACATTAGTGGTCTCAACATTTTTCAGTATTGTTACCATTTGTGAGAACACAAATGCTTGGAAGTTCCTCGAAACTGCCGCTGGTCACTATACCGGATGACCCAGGACCCGACTCACTCTCTGTCACTGCACCTGATCTCCAGACGACCATGGCCCCAACCACCCCAAGGCTCCAATCTCCTGTAGCAAAACATGAGGAAATATTCAGTTCCTCTGCTGATATCTTGTGAGTGCCACAGTTGGCAACGTATAATCATAGTTCAATTCTCAAAATATTTGCAATTACAATAAGCATGTTTAATTGGTAAAAATATGATATTCATCTCAAAATGATAATTCATTGGAATTCTACCTGTCACAGGAGCTTCTATGTCCAACATTGTCTTTTCCTGGCGAAGGATGGAAGCTCCGTCAGTAATAATTCGAAGTGCTACATTTTCTTCTACCCTTCCCTCCTTGGTGAGATGAGCCTTCAGAAGATCAACCCGTGGTTTGCCTTCACAATCAAACACTTCCTTCGTGGTCAGTCGATGACTCAATGGGAAAGGAACAGCTGTAACAGGAAAAAAAAAACGGAAACAAAGACATTAAATTTATGTCATAGTTTCATCCAATTTGTAGTATTTATTGCAGCAGAAAACAAGCTTCTGCAGGAACTTAGTGGGTCAGGCAGCGTCCGTGGAGGATAAGAAATTACCACCATTTTGGGTAGATACCCCTACTTCAGTCCTGATGCAGGAGTCTCGACCTGAAATGTAGACCATCTCTTTGCCTCCAAAGATTCTGCCTGCCTGCTGAGTTCCTCCGGCAATTTGGTTATTTTATCCAGATTCCAGTATCTGCAGTCTGCTGTGTCTGCAGTATTTGCTGAGTGAAGATAAAAACAAAAATATTTACAATACACTGATGTGCAATATGTTTAAATTGATTTATTTCTTCTGGTATACATGATAATCAACATAATCTCTGACCTCTCAAATGTAATGTATTAAATAGATAAATTCCTAGCACTTTTTAAAATGACATACTTTTTGTTTTCTTTCTTAACGTCTATGTGTCTACCGCCAAAACCAATATAATTTCATTATAATGATGGAAGAAATATAATTATCTGTTTACTACCTTTTAGCTGTTTGCTTCTTGACTCCAAATAAATATGATGAAATGACTTACTACCATTTATAATAAACCATATCCCAACCAATGCCTACTTCAAAGAGACAATTACTTCTATGTGGAGTGTTGGAACAAATGGATGAGCATGTGACTCCCTAAACAATAAGGATTTTAAACTTGAGTCACTAATCAGCCATAGAACTCACTGGCCATCCGTGATACAGAGTCTCGAGCCTCATTCATGGAATTCAGTACATGGAATACAGATCAGTTCCATTGTTATGTTCTCACAAAGAGTTTAATGATACAACCGAAAACATCGGCTATCCATGTTCTCCAGGGAAGCTGCCTGACCCACCGAGTTATTCCAGCATTTTATGTCTATTTCCAGCAGTTGCAAAGTTGTTTTGTGGAGTCAGAAAGAGTATATTACTGCGTTACAAACTCAAACACCTTAACTCTTTTCTGGCATCTGTTGGCCCTTTGAAAGATAAAGTAGAAATTTTCTGCTTACGATATTTCTTGAATTATTTTTCTTGATCCTTGCATTATGCTTGAGGTTTGACAAACAGATAAAAACTGAGAAGTTAAAAAAGACTCCAGATTCTGGAAATCTGAGATAAAAACAGACCTGATGGAAATTTCCAATATTTTCTGTTTTTAACTGAGAAAAAAATGCCTTCCAAAAGCTAGCTTAGAAAAGGATATAATTTGAAACATTTTCTGGTCAAAGAAATTATGCTCGCAATAGGTGTCAACCACGCAGAACTTGTATCTCGCTTTTAGAATTCTGCAGGTGACCTGTCAAAACAAGCATTAAGATTAATGATCTATCCCACTAACCTGAGGAATGTGCTGATCAGTGTGTGACATCGGTGTGTATACATGCAGGTGGTAATGAGCTTAGAAACCAAACGTCCATGGAATTATGTTCAATAAATTTAAACTATTGCTGAAACATAAATCAAAGAAAAGCCTAAACTGAACTGCAAATACCGCAGATTTATTACCTTGCGGTCACCTACAAAACTGTTGGATTTTAGATATTTATACTCACCGTTGCACATTGAACTAAAAATGCAATCTCGACACCGACAGAAACTGTAACTAATTTTTTTTTTAAAGCACAGCAGAAGACGAGAATGTCATTCATGAACTATTTAACAAGAGGTGTCAACAGGGATCATGTTGAATGATGCAGGTGGATACCTTTGTGGGCAATTTGCAAAAAAGCTCTGGTAGCAAGAACTGTGCTGATACAGTAGATTTACAGCAAGAATTTGCAAGAAGTTTTGTAAATGATTTACGACATATTGCAAGAACTATGATTTTTTTTTTAATAGCTACTGATGAGAACCCAAAATTACATCCTTATCCACATGTAAATATCGAGTTTATATCCTAAGACGATAAAATAAAAAGCGGTTGACTACCTGTAATGTTGTGGTGGTCATTTAAACTGAGCATGAAAGCAAATTCCACTTGCAAAAGCCCTCCACATATTTAAAAAATGTCATGGTTGGTAAGATATTCTATAAATTAAATGTGCAGTTGTTCCATAATTTGAAATCAACTTGTCTTGATTCTGGAGGAATCCATGCACAGGAACTCTGTAAATGGTGATAAAGGTTGGCCTTTTAACATCCACAGGAGTTGAAGAAAGCTGTTTTACAATCTGTCAAGAAATGGGTTTAGCAATGACAGTAATCCTGCTCATCACCACACTTCATTGGTTTTCTTTTACAAAAGATTTTAGCTGCTTGGTTGAACATTGGACATAGTGCACAACATCTCTGCTAGACAACATAATCTCCAGAGGAAAAGTGACTAGATTCATATTGCCCACATTGCAATCCATTTTACCCAATCTTTTCATCTATTAAATATTCCGTTATATTTTAATGCATCCATCTGCACTGCTTACAATGTTGTCTATCCTGGTGTCATCAGCTTTCTATCCCATCATGTAAATAATTTTAAAATCCACTGAATGGTTACATCACCAACTTCTGCAATGCTATCATTCACAACTTGCCAATTTAAGTACGCTGTTCATTATCCCTACTCTCTGCTCCTTTCACTTAACCAATCTTCTGTTTCCATCAATGCCACAAGTTTCTACCACAGGATCTACAAAATCTATTAGTATAGTTTGGTTTAGAGATACAGCGTAGAAACAGGCCCTTTGGTCCAGCGAGTCGGCACTGACCAGCGATCCCCTGGTTAAGAAAAATAAACTTTCACACAGGCTCTAAACAGCAAAAATAACCTTTGTACTACCAGTATTATTTATTTAATAAGAAATTATAATGGTGAAACCAGTTACAGAGGGTATTAAATCATATTAAGCATCCTTACATTTGCACTAAGGCATTAGAATGTGCTGTAAATGTATGCTACAATTTTTATTCTTGAGTTCAATATGAATTCAACTACAAAACCAATATAATTATATTATATTTTATTCATTAAAACTCTTCAGTATTGTCCATCCAAAGCTCTTGTTTCATATTTTACTCGTTTGCAAAGTGCATTAAATGAGTAGAAATGGGATAAATGGAATAATGATTATATTACAAATATAAATAGGGATGCATATATACTGCAGATGCTCCAGTTCATTCACTGTAACTTCAACACAGGAGCCACATTGGCACTAAGAACCACAAATTTAATTGCAGGTGACTTAGCGGAGATGGTCTTCACAAATGACTTCACAGCATTTACCATTAGCGTTTGTATGTGAGTGAGTTCTTGAGTGAGGGCTGCTGGCTACAGAAACATATTCATGATAGGAGGGATAGAAACAATAGAAGGGAAATAAATTATCAAATAACAGCGAAATATCTGTAAAATGAGGTTTTGAGTATCACCTAATTCGTATGAATCCTGAACTTTGACTGAATAATACAAAAAAACTTCAGCAATGTATTTACCAGCTGGGGATAAGGAGATATATATATTTGAAGTTCTCTTTGCATATGTGTGTTGATATCTATTGGGCTAATTATACTTCCAAATGAAATTAAATTTGATGGTTAAAATTAACCATTGTTGTTCAAATGTCTTTAGAACTTTACAATGTTTATTAACATAAACATTTCCCAGTCTTTAGGAAGGTCAGAAGTTTAGTTTAGTTTAGAGATACGGTGTGGAAAACAAACCCTTCGGTCCACTGAAACCGCACCGATCACCTGTACACTAGTTTAATCTTACATACTAAGGACAATTTACAGAAGCCAATTAACCTACAAACATGCATGTCTTTGGGATGTGGGCGATAGAAGGTCGGTGAGCACTCAGAGAAAAACCTACACAGTCACAGGGAGAATGCCCAACTCCTACCGACAGCACCCGTAGTCAGACGGGAACCGAGATTCTTGGCACTTTGGCAGCAAACTACCACTGCGCCACTGTGCCACCAAAAGTGAGCAATTTCCCCTTTTATCATATGGATTCAAAATCACCGAGGAGTAAAGCCTTCTGCATCAAAATCATACATTTGTTACCAAAGTTGCCACAAAAGCTGGTTAATTGTTAACAAAAACGAGCATCCTTAAATATGCAAGTTCCAAATGCTACAAATTCGTTTGTCCACACATTCAGGCTGATTTGCATGTAATGACCATTGAGACCACTGAGGGAATATTATTCCATGGAGGGGGCATAAAAATTCACTCACTGGAAGAAACCCCACATACTTTGAGGGGAGAATCATTTCGACTTACAATGATTCAAGATCTGGCTAAACTCCAAAAACACAGTGCTTCTTCTTGTGTGTGACGTGCTCAAAGTTTGTAGGACAACTTGTTCTATTTGATCTTAGTGATTATGCACACTGGTTGATGATCCGACGAAACAGGGCAGACCACGTGAAGGTTGCAAATCTTCCCACCCCCCCCCAAAAACACAGTTAGGACAGTTTTTGCATTATACTGCTAGAAGGCTTGTGTTCAGTACTTGCACTGTTATGTTAGCATAGGTTCATATTAGTAAATATTGAAAAAACTGGTTTTCAACAATATGCAAAAAAGGACAATATTTCCCTGCACATACATATTATCAACCTGACAATAATTAATAAGGAGACGGTAGATATATTTTGTATAGGAGAGAATTATATGTACACAAAAAGTGATGTTTTGTTAAATATATATGGCCCAAATTTTGATAGCCCGCGATTTTTAAAAAAGTAATAAACATTGAATACAATCATGAATTTTTCACAACATAATCTAATAATTGGAGGGAGATTCAAATTGCCACACTTGACCCTTATTTGGAAGATAATCAAAACAACGAAAACTTAAATCACGCACTCCAGTGAGTTAATTAAATGCAAGATATAGACACCAATACTCCCCTTATCTAATGACTGTATGGAGAATTGCAAAACCAACAGGTCGTGAATACTCATTTTTACTTCAGCTGTGCATAAAACTTATTCAAGGTAATAGATTATTTTCTGGATAAGATTTAAAGATTATCCCACTTACTGTATAATAAAATTTCATAATATTATAATTTCAGATACGGCTTACCATTAAATGTTTTAAGATGATGAAACTAACGGGTAAAATGGAAGAAACAAGATCAATGGAGATTTAATTCCACAAATTTTAAAAGGACAAAATAACTCAAGAATATAATACAAACAGATCAAGGTCTTCTTTGAAACAAAGATACACCAAGAAATATCATCATGCCTTTATGGGAAAACTTTTAAGGCCTAATGTGTTCGTGGGAATTTATGATATTCTTCTCAAGTATTTTATAAGTAAGAGAATAGAAAAGTCTACAACAGGCAATTGGAAAGACTGAGTATACAACACTGAGAGTAAGAGAAAATCGCCATTAATCAACTACGGACGCAAAACATTGTAAATGTAGGCATTGAAATATTAAGACTAAATAAAATACAGTGTCAGATCAAGTTGTAAAACTTATACCAAGATATACGCAAAAACAAATCCAATTTGAATTCGGTGAAAAACCACATAATATTGGCTCGTCAGTTAGAAATTTGGAAGGAGAAAAATTAATATATTAGGGATCAAATCAGAGTAAAGGGAGAATTACTAACACAAACTAAGAGATATATGCGAGAGATTTTATTGCAATATTATAAAAATTATTACTCAGCTAAAACAAAGAAAAAATCGTAGTACGGAGTAGAAACATTTCTAAAAAAATGGGAATCTAAAGGACTAGATTTAGATGATAGGAATTATTATATGTCGAATAAGTCTACTAAGAAATTGAAGGGAAACTAGTAGTCATTAAAAATGGTAATACTCCAGGACTCAGATTGTATTGGAGCAGAATTTTATAAAAATATTTTTATGATAAGATTAGCCCCACGATTCGAGACACTATATGAACACAATTATATACACAACAGAAATTAACCAGATACATTAATTGAATATATTATACCCTTATACTAATTTAGTTAAAAATCTCGATGATCCAGGGTCATTATACAGCTATATCTCTTTTTTTATATACAGATTCAGAAATATTAACCATATATTGCACAAAGACTTAAAGTATGTAAATTGATTAATAATACTAATTATTTAGAATCAAACGGGAATTTATACCAAAATATATTAAATTAAATCTTGAGAAGATTATTTTAATATTATATACATACGAAAAGAAAATGTTATCTAAGGTTTTATCCAATTATCTCGTTGGACGCAGAGAAAGCTATTGATCAGATTTGAATGGTCTTATTATTTTCGGTAATGGCATTTCCTACAAATTGGGAGAGAAAGTTTATAACATGGGTTTTAAATTTACTATATACTAGACAACAGCTAGAATATTAATTACCAAGTGTTAAAACTAGATTCGTAACATTTTCTGTGGTATGTGACATGGTTGCCCTTTATCTCCACTACTGTTTGCATTTGCATAGAAAATTAGCAAAATCTGTGAGATCAACCCTGAAATTTATGGGTATTTTTGAAACTAAAGGAAATACAAAAAAAAATGGGAAATAATAATCTCATTGTACGCAGAAGATGTATTACTTTATATCACAAAACCGAAAATTAGTCTTCTAACTTGTTAGATTTACATAACTCAATTTGGATCGTTTTCAGGATATTAGAATTAATTGGAAATAAAAAGTGAAACTTATGCCAATAATGGGGAAATAATTTACATATTTACAACAATACCCTTTAAGATTGCAAATGATAAACATTTAAATATCTTGGAATTTATGTAACAAAAAGATATAATTCATTATTTAAATCTAATTCTTTTTTTTTTATACCCTTATTGATTATAACTATTTAAGAATATTCAATATTGGAAAACATTACCTATTTCAATGTTAGGTAAATATTAACAACAGCGATAAAGAATGATTTTTCTTCCACAATTACTATATTTGTTTCAAATGCTCCGATATTTTTTTATAAAAATAACTTCCTAAAAATTTCTTTCAGAAAAGTGGACACCATGGTTACTCAATTTTATTTGGATATAAGAATCATAGAATAATTAAACAAGAATCTATGTAATCAAAAATATATGGTGGCTTTTGACAAACTGGCCATAATTTTATGTTATATTATTGGGCATTAATATAAAAAATATGAACTTATTGGTTGGGTGAACTAGCTAACAACCAAAAATTGGTTAACGATGGAAAAAAAGACTGTAGACTGTAAGGTTATATAGTAACACAATGTGGTTACTGTCGTAAAAAAATAAATTGTAAAAAAAATAGAGTATTGTTATGCTGTAGTAGTAATAAAAGTATAGTATGTATATGTAAGAAAAAAAAAGTATATATGTAATGTTGTAAAACAATGTAAAAACTGTAAAAATAAGTATAAAAAGGACTGTAAAAAATGTACATGTAAAATAAGTGTAAAAAAAATGTAACTGTAAGTAATGTAAATAGTATGTAAAAAAAAATATAAAAAAATAGAACAAAAAAAAATAATGTATGTATAAACGGTGTAAATTTACAAATGTAAAATGTAAAGTAAAAAAATATTAAATAAAAACTGTAAAAGTGTAATCATAACGTAATAAAAAATTTAATGTAAATGTATAAAAAAAAATGTATGTTAAAATATGTAGACCTTACAAAAGTAATGTAGATGTATGTAAAAAATTAAGACTTGTCGAATATAAAATACTGAAAACTTAGTAAGTATAAAAATGTCATAATATACTAAATGTAAATAAAAAAAACGTAAAATAAGTAATAATGTAATATGTAAAAAAAATATTGTCTAGTAAATCAATAATTAATATGTAAAATGTAAAATGTGTAAGAGTAATGTAAAGTAAAATGGTAACAATCAATAAATAACCAGTAGACTGTAAATGTATTGTAAAGACCTGTAATACTACAAAAAAAGTGTAAAAAATGTAACTAACGAATATGTTATGTATAAAAAGTATACTAACATAAGAAAAAGAAACCGATGTAAATTTAAAATGAAAAAAATAGTATATAATAATTGTAATGTAAACCCCCTAAGTAAAATGTATGTTAGTAGTATAATATAATGAAAAATAAATAAGTAGTAACACTAAAAATGTAATATGTAAAAAAATGTAAATGTAATAAAAAAGTAATGTAAGTAAATAATTTATGTATAAATATGTAAAAAAAAAAATATTATAAAATGGTAATAAAAATGTAAATAATATAAAGACTGAAATGTAAGAACTTGTAAATAATAAAAGAAGACTGTAAAAAATAACATAATATAAACAGTAAAAAAATGTACTGTAATAGTATATGTAATGTAAAGTAAACCTAAATAGATCAAAAAAAAATGTAAAATTGTAGTCTGAAAAATGTACCTGAAATGTAAAACTGTAAATATGTAGTACAATGTAAAGTAGTAAAAGTAATAATAAATATACAAAATACTGATAAAAATAAAACCATGTATATAAATGTATGAAGTAATGAGTATGTATGCGTAAAATGTAAGTAAAATATATGTTATGAATATGTATGTAAAGTATGATGTATGTTAGTAATGTAATGTAAGACTGTAATGTATAAAATCTGACAAAAAATAAGAACAACTGTAAAATAATGTAGTAAAATGTATAAATAATAAAAAATGTAGAAATAATATGTAAATATAATATGTAATAGTCTATAATTATGTAGTAATGTAAAATAAAAGTAAAAGTTACCCCATTTCTGAAATTGTTCCGATTTTATTTGCTAATACTCCAACACATAAGAAAACTATAAAGAAAACCATTTAATAGAAAGTGGAATAACTTTTGGCAACAATTCTAAAAAAACATTACACTTACAGAAATGTACCACTAAGCTCTTTTCCAATATAAAACAATATTTCCTTTAATTTTAAACCTTCACTGAAGACAAAGGTTTCTTAAAATGGAAGAACTAGGAATAAAATAAGATCGGTGAATCATTATTAGGGAAAACTTATTTCTCACATTTCAGGAATACAACAAAATTATGGATTACATTTTAAAGAAATATTTTCGATATCACAAATTATAGATTATGTTAAATCAAATACATTGGAGTTTTTAGGAACAGAAAGACAGAAATTACTAGATAATGTTTAAATAAACAACCGAATACAGAGAAATTAATATCATATATTATAATATTTTTATTGGAAAATGAATTTTACACTACGGATAAAGCAATGGGAAAAGGGAACATCAAGGTAATCAGTAGAGAATAATGGAATTGAAAGTTTACAATATATACATCATGTTCATTAAATGCTAGACCCTTCCTTGATACATATTTAAAGTTATACATAGATTATACATCTCTCAAAGTCCAAATTAAAAATAGAAATTCCTCAAATGTGTCTGCAATATATGCAAAATTGTCAAACAATTAGAAGCTAATTTAAAAAACGCATTCATATTCACAAAATGTATAAAATCACTAATTAGTGGATAGAGATTTTTTAAGATAATCTCAATTGTAGTTAATGCAAAAGCGATTCCAACTTCAAAACTAATTATATTGGGAAATACTGGAAACAAATCATATATTAACAACCCAACAAATAATTTTTATTATCGGTATAGTTTAATAATTGGTAAAAAATTAATACTAAGATTTTTGGAAAGTCCAACACTTATCCCCCCAAACAACTAAAATGTGATTACAGAAATGTCGGAGACGTTCCAAACTTGGAATCGATTAAGGCTTCCCTGATGGACAGGCTGTGACCAGTTCAGCATGAATAATGGTCTCCATTTATTGAATATTTAAATGGTCAAGATGGTCCGGTTTCGAGCCAAGACGTAAGCCTGAAGTATGAATGGAATGAAGAATTAAATTAGACAATAGATCATAAATATCTCTCCATTGAAGAAATATCTTGTTTAATATCCAATCATATCAGTTAGATCTCTCTCTTTTTTTTTCTTTTCTTTTTCCCTTTTTTATTTCCTACTATTTTTTTATTTCCTACTACAGCTATAAAATAAAAAAAGAAAATTATATAATACAAATAAGATTGATTGTTAATTTTTTAAAAATATTAAGAATGTATGTGACGTTAATATTTTCTTTTGCTTTAAATTGTATTTTATGGGTTTCTTCTTAAATTTAAATACTTCTAATAAAAATATCTTACAAAAAAAAAAACAGTATTCAACAAGTATGCAAAAAAGAAATTAATTATTTTCCACTGCCATCCATTTACAAACCTGAACATATAACTTCAAATGTTTTGGCCAACACTCCTTTTACCATATCAGATCTTAATTTGAGGGCCATAAAACATACATGCACAAAATTTAACACTGAGCTAAAGTCCATATGCCAAAATACGGAGTAAAATGAAAATGGCAGAATCTTATCAGTAAACCACCTGTCCTATACTTGCTTCTTTTCCTTCTTTTCTTCTTCCCCCCCTCCCCCCCAACAAAATTCAGAAGACCCAAATCCTCCAAACCTAATCCATTGGTATTTGGTGCCTCTTGATATAGCCCCTCTACATCAGTGAGATCAAGCATAGCCTGATGACCCCCTCATTGAACACTTGGCACTCTATATCCGACAGACCAGCTGAAGCTCCCCATTGCGGGCCTCTACAATTCATCTTTTCCTATTTTCTCCCCAAACTGACTAGTCTGTCTCAGTCCTTATCTACTACAGCCAGGGTGGGGTCCCCATATGCAGTCTGGAACCACAACTCCCATCTTATTCTTGCTTGGGTCACCCCTTCAACCCAATGGCAATGAACACTGAATCCTCCAAGGCAGGTATACCTCAAAACCCTTTCTTTTAGGTTAGTGTATCGTCCAGTGAACCGAAGTACAGTGAAAAGCTTTTTTGTTGCATGCTATCCAGTCAAAGGAAAGACTCTACATGATTACAATCACGCCATCCAGCGTACATTTACAGGATAAAAGGAATAACATTTAATGCAAGTCCATAGAAGTCAGGTTAATTATAGTCTCCAATGAGGTAGATAATAGGTCAGGACCGCGCTCTCTAGTTGGTGATAGGATGTTCATCAGTTGCCTGATTAACATCCGGGGAAGAAACTGTTCTCACTGAATCTGGACATATGCGTTTTCAAACCTCTGCAACCTCTTGGTCTGTGGGTAGAGGGATGTGTCCGGAGTGAGATCCTTCATCCTGATTCTGCCTGGTGTCTTTTGACCAAAGCAACAATGGGGAGTGGTAGAAGTAGTCAATTGAACTCTCCCGGGAAGGTTATTTTATTTGATGTTCTGGGCTGTGTTCACAATTCCCTGCAATTTCTTGCAGTCTTGGATGGAACTGTTCCCAAACCATGCTCTGGTGCATCCTGATAAAATGCTGTCTACAGCGCATCTGGAGAAGTAGGGGAGAGTGTTGTAGACATACTTAATTTCCTAAGCTTTCTAAGGAAGTAGAAGCATTAGTGTGCTTTATTGACAATCGCTTCGATTTGGCTGGTCCAAAATTAAGGCTCCAATATTTAACTTCCTAGAACTTGAAGCTTTCAACCATCTCTACCCAGCACTGTCACTGTATTCTAGGTAATGTGCACCACTTACCACTTTGCTCCCTGAACTCCAACACAATCACCTTTCTCTTGCTGACCAATTGAGGAAGGGTTTGTTGCTTGGCAACCAGATTACGAGTTCTAACTCCTTCCTCTACTTACTACACCGTCTCATCATTAATTTTTATAATCCCCGCCCACATAGTGTTGTCGCCTGTGAACTTGTAAATTGAGTTTGATTTGTATTCCAGCTGTACAGTCATTATGGGTGTAATCGGGAGTAAAGAAGGGGGCTGAAAAATGCATGTTTGTGGGGCTCACAGTGTTAGGATTATTCAAGAGGATGTCTTTGTCCACCTATCCTCACTGATTGTGGAGTGTTGGGTCGAGGATCCAGTTGCAAAGATTAATGCGATTCCACAGTTGCCCAAGAGTTTGGAATGAAGCTTACTGTAGATGAGTAAATTGTACGAAAGCAGATCTGGAAGTCAAACATAAGATGTCTCCCTTCTCCATGTGTGTCCAAGGATGCGTGGACCCAGTTGTGGCGGTAGGCGAACTGCAGTTTGATCAAAACGTTGCTTTGTAGGCTGGATTGAATTTTGCCTCCATAAAACCACCGTCTTCAAGCACTTCATGATGGTTTATGTCAAGACCACAGGAAATAGTCATTTAAGCATAAGAACTTGCATTTCTTCAGCACCGGGCAATATGTGTCTTCTTGAAGCAGGTAGGCCCGGGGGGGGGTGGGGGGGGGGGGGGGCTCAGAACAGAACTTACTACAATTGTTGGAATTTGGACCACTTTTCCCTCCTATAACCCACTCTTCATTCCATCACAAGGTCTGAAATAATTGTCCCGATCCCCAAAACATCACCTTATCCATGGTTTTTCTGGGGATGCTTGCTGCCTTAGCCACCGAGTTATCCAGCATGTTGTGTCCTTCCTTTGTATATCAGTATATATCTGCGGATTCCTTATTTCTATTCTACAGGAAGATCTCTATTCCCCCAATGACTCACCAATTGCAAGAAATGGACATCCCCTCATTTTAAAAAGGGGGTAAACAACCCCTGCTATCATCATACTGTATTTAAAATACCATTTAAAAAATACTAACAACCGCGAGTTTCCCCTCATACAATATTTAACAAATCAAATACAATCACATGGTAGCGGAACCTTTTGTCTTAGGGAGACCAAACGGAATAATTTGGCAGAGTTGACGTAACTAACCATTAAACACACACACCCAGAAGTGTGAACTTAGGCACCCACATTTGGGCAACATCAAACCTGTTGTTTAGGAATCCCCTATAATACAACATAAAAATGTCCTAAAGATGCAAGTTTAAAATATATTCCTCTTGCCAGCTACAATGCAAGAGAGACTAAAAGACTTTTGCCTGATCCATCACAGCAAGTAGTATTAGTTTCCAAATTTTTCCATATTAAAAGCAAATATCAAAGAGACAAAAATCGCAATAATAAAAGTATTTTTTAAGAACAATGAAATTTGTAATGTGCAAATATTCATGCTGTCATGACTGCGGAGAAAGGGTTTGTCACTTTCATTAAGTAAGTAACAATTTCACCCAAGTACAGCCTTATGGCCCTGTCTCATGGTGTGAGTCCACCCACGAGTGACCCCGAGTGACCCCAAGTGAAAGAAATAAAAAAAAAACCAGACTCGTGGTTATGTACGAGATTACAAATGAGATTACAAAGTTTATTTCTAGTGTTCAACCGAGGTTCCAACGGGTATGTCCTTTTCTGTGATGTTTGCAAGTTCCTCTCCCAAGTTACCACCTTCCTCTTCCCCAACATCCTCTCCCGTTACTCTTGAGCCACCGTGTGTGAATAAGGCTAATTGTTTCAATGGGCTGATTATGCCCCCGGACCCAACATTGCCCTTTTTAAAGCCGTTCCAAAATAGACGAGAGAAAGCAACAAGTGAAATGACTACTAACACACCGCTGGACTGGACATTTGCATAGATCGGCGATTGGGCGCGACTGTTTCAACATGAAAGATTAAACATCTATCATCTATCTGAAATGAGATTTATTAATATTATGACAATGTTCGTTTTTGACAACAGAAACTCTCCTAATTTTTTTGTGGCTTTCGGCCAATAAGTTGAAATGCGCTGAAGCATGTTTCTTCCCCTTTACCGCCCGATAGCCACAGCCCTTCGGACGAAACTATTCCGAACATTCATCTAAATTGCTGCCCTGAGAAGTCATGCGACCTTTAATTAAACTCGACTTACAAGAATGCATCAGCCTTTTTTATGTTTAATAAAAGTAGCGAATGATGACAATGCAAGCGTTTTAAAATATACAAAGCTCAAAAGCTCTCGGGAAAGTTCACGGTAATGAAATCAAAAAAAAATTAAAAAAAACCAAAAAACGGCCAACATGAAACATAACATAAACCTAAATGAACAGAGAATTTGTGGGTGCATGGTAAAAGACCTAATAAATCAGTCTCATTTGGTATCTATAGCGTGCAATGTTCGGAGCAGGCTAGACTTGAATTGCCAGCGCACCGCTCGCATTGAACTTCGTGAGAATGATTTAACAACGTGGGATTGCAAGAAGTGTGCAACGATAATATTCGTGCATATGTTTCAGTGGGATCCACGAGGAAAAGCTTGTGATCCAGCACCGCCGACCATGGACTCCTAGTGACACGACTCAACACATTGGTGATTCCTCCCAGTGCGCATTTACACCATAATAAAAAACAACTGGCGTAAACTTAACTCCAGGTGGACGGACAGGCAGCATCCTCTTGACAGAAGGAAAGGGTGACATTTCGGTCGAAGGGGCGACTCTCTTCAGTGTTTTGTTTCTGGTGTAGAGCGCATGGGAACCACCAAGTGTTGAGTTCACTAGAATATGGACGACGGCAAGCCTGTCCCGCGAGTTATCCAGCATTTTGCGTCGATCTTCGGTTTAAAGCAGCATCAGCAGCTGCTTCCCCTACAGCCTACCACCAGGTTTGGCCCAAGGAGGTGCCCTATCTATTTGTGTATCAATTAGAAACCCGAAACGTTCATGGGGGGACATATGTATTGTGGCGGGAAGGGAACTACAAGATGCGTGGTTTACCATTACACCGAATATAGACACACAAAGCTGGAGTAACACAGCGGTGCTCAGGCAGCACTCTGGAGAAAAGAAATACGTGAGTTCGGGTCGATCACTATTCTTCAGACACTATAAAACCGTCCTACCGTCCTGATCCCTTTCATGTGTAAGTTCAATGTAGATCAGACACTACAATACTCACATCTTATATTTAATCTATTTATCCCTTTCATGTGTGACTATGTGTGACTTCGGGTCTCTGCGTCTGTGACAGCAACTCTACTGCCTCAAAGCTGCTTGAAGAAAGACCATAGGGGGCGTACAAGTTTCTTCAGCAGGCATGAGAACAATTTGAGCCATGTGGGAAAGGACAGTCCAGATGCTGGTTTAAAGATAACTAAAACTGGAGTAACGTCGCGGGACAGGCAGCATCTCTGGATAGTGGTCTACAGGAAGGGTCTCAACCCCGAGACATCATCATTTCCTTCTCTCCGGAGATTGCTGCCTGTCCCACTGATTACTTCCAGAATTTTGTGTGTGTGTTGTGGAGTGTGGTGTGTGTATGTGTGTGTGTGTGAGTGTGTGTGTTGTGTGTGTGTGTGTGGTGTTACCGTGTGTTTTACCCAGCAGTGTGTGGTTGTTGTGATTTTTTTTTTCACGAGTTACCAAGTTTCACGGGTAACTTGTGCAATTACATTTTTCATTGTGTGATTACATTTTTTTTAAATCAGACATCTTTTAAATAAAGAATATTTTCTTAAGAATTAACATTTAATTCTATTTTGGAATTCCAACAAATGGACTAACAGCATATATCCACAACAGCGCCTCTGTTTAGTTTCAAGCATTGTGCTGCGGAGGCAGTAGACTGCTCATTAATTCTTAAGCCTGTTTTTTGTTTTTTTAAGCTGTATTTTTCAAGGGTACCACCAGCTAACTGCAGCACATATGTCAGTGAATTCCAGATCTCTGTATTTGCATGGTGCTACTTAAAGTACAGAATATTCTGGAAGGGTTTAAATGATTTCCCGCTCCACTGCAGACTGAGTCTTGAGTCTAGTCCCCTTTAATCTTATCCTCACAATTGAGCCGAGGGCCAGACCCACTTTTGTATCTGGTACGTCGACATGTGGCCAACATGATGGTTCACCTAACCATGTCCCCATTCATTAGAAAAATATGAATCAATATGGCTTATAATAATACCTTTTTAAAAATAATATTAATCTTTGGGCAAATAATATTACACGTTAAACTGCTTTACACATTTTCTATTATTTTAAATGTGGTATTATTTTTAAAATTCCAGAATTTGTTTTAAATTTTTTCAGACAATTTCTGGGTCCTCTGGAAGGCTGTGGCAGTGACAAACTCCAACAGCAGTAGGTAAACTGTAGGCCACAGGGATCCCAGGGAAGCAAATAAATAGCACATATTGATCAAGCAGTAATTCCACCCGTCATTTTTGAAGTAATACAAATACTCATCAACAATCAAACACCTTAAATTAACCTGAATGATGGGCGGATTATTGATGAAGAACCTCAGATGTTCGAATCAAACTTATTGGTCCCACAAACCTATGATGTAATTTCTTCTATATGAAATATGTTTTTGTATAGTTTAGTTTAGAGACACAGTGCAGAAACAGGCCCTTTGGCCCAGCGAGTCTGCGCCGACCAGCAATCCCCGCACATTAACACAAGCCTACACATACTAGGGACAATTTACACTTATACCGAGTATACAAACCTAAACCAATTAACCGACAAACCTGTACGTCTTTGGAGTGTGGGAGGAAACCGAAGATCTTGGAGAAAACCCACACGGTCACGGGGAGAACATAAAAAATCCGTACAGAAAGCAAGCGTAGCCGGGATCGAACACGGGTCTCTGACGCTGCAACCGCTGTAAGGCAACTCTACCACTGCACCACCATGCCACCCGTAAATTGTCTGCCTAAAGCCTCAGCCATTTTCAGCTGTGTGAAGCAAGACAGCACCGGTGATCTGAATTTCACTCTTTGAAGCTACATTCAGTCAAAGGTTCCCTTGAAGATAGAAACAATAATTCTAACCTTACTTTCCAACTCAGCACTTTGGTATGTGCTTGAGTAAAGACTGTAATGAGGAAAGAAGCTAGGTAATCTTGGGCGAACAAACTGATATTTGGTACGTAAATGTCATCCGATAGATTAGTTAATAACTACCATCACTTTGTTGATGAGTGAAAATAGGTTGATGGGGAGGTAATTGACGATGTCATTTGTTCTGTTTCATGAGGAGAGGACTTTGGCAATTTTCTAAAGACTAGATTTATGTAGTGAAGACTTCTTACACTCATATAGCACAGAAGCAGGGCCTTTTGCCCAACAGGAGAAGCAAGATCTTGGTTTAGTTTAGTTTAATTTATTATTGTCATGTGTACCAAGGTAGAGTGAAAAGCTATTTTGTTGCGTGCTATCAAGAAAAGACTATACAGGATTACAATCGACAATATACCAAGACAGGATAAAGAGTATATCATTTACTGCAAGTTAAAGTAGATAACACAGATTAAGAAGAGCATAGTTAGTGTAAGAAATGCTGCTTTTGAAATCAAGATTTATAAGAGTGGAGCAATTGTAATGAATGATAGCAGATCCCTTCTGGGATCAGCATGCAAGAAGTCACCTGGCTTACACCTGTGCTACCCTCTACTCATACCCTGACTGAAGATATTTGTGAACATTTGAATTGCGCCTTATGCTGAGTTCCAATCATGGAGTATGGGGATGTTCATGGAGCCTTTTGTTTGCCCTTTGGCTATTTAATTGTCCACTACCATAAAATGATCAGTTATCTCAGAACTACATAGTTTAAATATAATCTGTTAAATATGGGAAAGCTTAGTTTTTTCTGTAGAATGATGCTTCAGTTGTTAGCATACATATGACCCTGTCATTTCAATAGGCTGGCATTTCATTTCCAGCCATGCCTGGTGCTTATCCTGGCCTGCTTGTCTACTTACTCAATACGCCAGGTGGGAAACCCTTGCTTGGTGGCATGGAATGAATAAAGAATTTGGCAGAATTGCAGTGGAAAATCCAGAGCAGCACAATAATGTCCGGTTTCCAGCAATTCGATCTATTCTGAATCTCGTGCCATGTGACTAGAAGTATTTGTTATAACATAGGTTTTTTTGGTAGAGATAACAAGACTATCGTGATCGGAAATATTGACTGGAAGGCTAGCGGAGAAGTGATGTGCATCCGTACCATACAATGCTCATTCACTGTGTACGGTGTTGAAGACAAGTCAACAGGCAGCTGTGTCATCTGTGGGTTGTGTGGCTTTTGGTAAAAACCTCTGAAGCCATAATCTGGGCAATCTGTGCCCTTTAACCCGTCGCACTATAGCGAGAGTTGGGGATGGGCTCTTCCAAATGGAGAGATTGACTGTGGAATGTTGATAAATGGCATTTTATGTGTTGTAAATCGACTGGCTTAAATGCTGGTATGGTTTATATCTAAGTCTTACTGATGCAGTGAAATGGCTTGTAGAATGGAATTAAGAGAAAGCATTCACCAGTACAACTGGTCAAAACTGGCAACGCAATTCAGTTTCAAAATTATTTACTTTTGTATTAAGTCACTTTCACATACTCATAAAGACGACTTGATAATGCCTAGTGCAATGTACCAGGTAAATTCAAGATCGAAAAATGCAGTAATTTTTTTCCTATTTACTGGGAAATAATATGTCTGAATTTAGTAAAGTATTACAAAATGTTTACAACAACGCTGATTTCTCAACAATGATTATAGGGCAGAAAGGCCAGTCCTAGTGTCTGCTCTGCTGTTTCAATAAGATCATGACTGATCTGATAGTCACACATTATGGATTTCCCACCCACAACTTGTTTTCCCTAACTCTTACGTCCTTCTGCTCTTATTACATTTTAAATAGGTTGCTCTACAACCTTGAGGGAAAATTCAATGACTCATGTTTTCTTGTTTAAAGTTATTTGAACACAAATGCTACTGACACCTGCCAAACGTTTTACAATCGAGTGGCATTCCACACATTGTTACTTATCATACACAAGGCAACATTACATCTAATTTATCCTTATGTCTTCATATTAAACAAATTCCATTGAAATACAGAGATGCTAGTTAATATTAAAAAATATAAGGTAATGGTATGGGTACGTTCACAAAAAAACGTGTTGATTTTGAAATCCATGTCTCGGCTTTTATGGACAGAATGAAATGTAACTGCACAATCAGATTATTATTTGAACTTTTTATTCGACACACCCCCGGACGGAAATTTATCGCTGTATTAGCTGTAATAATTGTTAAGAATAATGATAGGTTCTTGTATGTTTCACCATACCAGTTTACCTCAAAGGAAGCTATGCTAATTCACTTAAAAGACCAACCACTAATTGCATTTCTCTTTAATATTCATTTCTAATGAAACCAGGCCAAGAAACTGCACAGAGCTCGAAAAATTGAAATGCTGCAAATGCTCAGCATCTGGGTAAAGAAATGAAAGGTTAACGTTTCAGGATAAAGACCCTTCATCAGAATGTGGAAAGGGAGAAAACAAGTTGATTTTAAGTTACGGAGAAGGTTAAGGCGAGATGTGCGGAAGTCTGCAGCATGCCCAGGCCACTGAATGCAGCACTGGGAACCTGTGTCAAGGACTCTTTACTTTCAAAGCTTATCCTATGCAGCTGATTTCCCTCAAACCCCAACTACTGTATATTTCCATCCATCTGCAAACATCTTCCCTGCCTTCACCATGACAACCCTTACCTCATAGCCCTAGCAGACATTCACTTAGGACNACACCCCCCTGACTTTCAAGCAACTGGTTTCCCATCCCATTAATTAACAAATATTACATTTATGACAGGCTCAATAAGAACATGGTGTTGAATTTCCACATGGATCTTTCAACTCGCGCTTCGAAATCTTTGTTGATAGAGACACATGAATACAGGAAAATACTTCTACTTCTTAGGTGATCCCTCAGGAGCAAATGTACTCCAATCCCATGGGTTCGGATGTGACTGACGAGGCCAATGTGGAACCTGCAGACTCTGTCACAAATAGAGCAGGCTGTGCTCGACAGGGGTGTGGGTGTGGTAGTCTGGGTTTCTGTGTGTTCTTGATGAATGGACATCAGAATCCCAGGGCAATGCAAATGTCCTTCTCCTCCTTGGGAGATGAAGGGCCAGGATTTCCCATAGTGGGGACGTACAGTTCTTCAAGCAGGCTTTGAGAACAATTTTTCCTCTGTCCATGTGGTATTTCATTTTTGTGACAAAATTGGGGACAGTGCACTTATTTCAAGAGTTCAGTAAAAGATGTGGCATGTTCATCGAAGCTGAATGAGTTTAACTGGGTTTTGATGAAAAAAAATGTTGATCTGGGACACTGCCACTGTTTATTTATCCTGCCAGTGAATTTGGAGGATTTGGAAGAAACAGTGTAGGTGGTATCCTTCCAGTGTTTTTTGGTGGCTGCTGCAGGTTGTCTATCTCTGAAAGGAATGCAAGAGAGTGGGGAAACGGCACAATGTAATAATGTAATTATCTATGTGCTGGGTTTAAGGTTTTCATCGAACACTTATTTTTTCTCAGGTGATCCAGTGCAGTGTGTTGAAGGTCAATGGGAAATGGTCCACATTTTCCAGATCTCGTTGTGGATCTTTAGGATTAGAATGGATGAGTTGGGTTGTTACAGAACCTTTGTTTTGTGAATGTTCTGCTCTGTGAGTAAGTTGCTGAAAACAAGGTGCCCAGCCATGTTCAAGATTAGTCTGCATAAGCAGCTCTGTGACTGAAATTATGGTGACTCTGGTCTTGCATTGTCAACAATGCAGAGTGACAGTCACTCTTTTGATGCCATCAGGTCTGGGGATTTAATGTTTTTCAAGGACCCAACTTTATATCAACATGACCCAACTTTGAATAATCAAAACATGCCTAGAAAGTCAATATGCACCTTCTTAATCTCACCACTAATTCTACTGGACAACTCCAGACCCAAGCCTACAGAAAGTAAGATGGAGCACTCCAATGACAAGGTTAAGTTGATGGCACCATCTTGCTTAACAGCAGATTGCACCGATTTAATGAACTCAATGGTGAAGATTATGACCTGCAAGCATCATGAACTAGGCATTGACAGAAAATAAGTTTCTGCAGAATGGCAAATTTGAAAGAAACTCTCTCATATTTTCATGCAGTCGAGGTTTTGTACCTAATGAAAACATAATAAGGAGTACAACAACATGCATCTTTCCTAATCTATTGGCTCCACCAAGCGACTGAATCCTTGGAATCATCGGGTTATATTGTGCAGTGGACTTCATTTCTCCTGCAGATCCAAACCTAAAAGTTGTGTGAGGCTGTGGAAATCCTGACTGATGTCCCTATAGAAAAGGGGCTGTGATGTAGATCTATAGCACACTGGCATGTTAGGCTTTTATATTTCATCATATCTTTCTGGACTTCATTGATTCGATTCTTTATAGTTGAAATCACCAAGTTCTAAACCGATGTTGCTTATCTCTGAGCAGGCAGCTGCTTAGTGTGATTCAAGATGCCAAGAGATTCGGGTGTATGGACTGCCAGGAGATGAAAGCATCATGGCAGCTGCCAGGGTCCTCTTGTGTTTTCATTGACGGAACGGAAAGTCTTGGAGTTTGGAAATACTCCTGGGTGACCTGAACTGGGCTAATTACCTCACAAGAGCAGTCAATGACACCTTGCACCTGTGGGCAGCCAACCTGGGTCACAAAGCCTGGCACCTGCTACCTCTGACTGATGTACATGACTCCCTGCTCTTGTAAACAAGCCATAAGCCAACAGGCTAATGCATTTCTGAGCTGTCGATTGTGAGATCCTGCCAATATTACTGCAGAGACATAGAGCAACTGAAGCAATTATGACGTGTGGAACTAAAAGGCTGTAAATATTTACCTGACTTGACACGAGGCTTCTTGTATACCAATATTCCAACAGATCCAGGAACCTGTGTGTAATCCTTGTGTGCAGGCATGGCCTCATTTCAACCTCCACCTTCCTGCTTACTTATTTGCTAAAGGTATTGTTTTGCTACTGTCATGTGAACACAGATATAAATAAAATATTTTACTTGTGCGCTATCTAAGTACATCATATTGACATTTCTGCATGATAGGGGGACCCTATCCAACAACGTTTACCGACCTACAGATGCACTGTCGCAAGTATACTTTGAGTTAATCACAGCTTGGTTTGGATGTAGCCCAGTCCATCATACAACAGCCTGCCCTCCATCTACAACTCATGCTGTGTTGGGAAAGCACTTTATTAACCCTGGTCAATCCCTCTTCTTCCCTCTCCTCTCGGGCAGAAGATACAAAAGCTTGAGAGCACATACAACCATACACAGGAACTGTTTCCCCACTGTTAACAGACTACCGAATAGTCCGATAAATCTTCCAACCTACCTTCATGGTAAACACGTTGAAGAAGGAACTGCAGATGCTTGAAAACTCAAAGGTAGACAAAAATGCTGGAGAAACTCAGCAGGTGAGGCAGCATCTATGGAGCGAAGGAATAGGTGGCGTTTCCGGTCGAGGCGACCCGGAACGTCACCTATTCCTTCGCTCCATAGATGCTGCCTCACCCACTGTGTATCTCCAGCGCTTTTGTCTACCTTCATGGTGAACACTGTCTTTTTCTGTAACTATAATACAACATTGCTGTAAAACTATATAATGCACTATGGCATATTTCTCTTTGCACTACCTGTTGTACTTGTGTATGGTTGGATTGTACTCAACCTGTCTCACTCTAAGGGTACACATGCAGGCAATCTAATACAGTTAAATGTCGAAGTTGACTAATCTGTTGCCGAATTTCCAATGTGCTGTCAATTTTCCTAATTTTATTCCCCTGCCTTCTCCCAAACACACCCTCCATGTATTAAAAATTAACTCTTTAATAGAAATTAGCATCATGCAGACCCATCAGAAATTATTAATCACCTTGACTCTTGTTCAAGACTACCATCAACATGATTCACGACACCTTTGATAGAAGCAATACCAATGTCATAACAATTTTCTCCAAACACCATCTTAAAGAAAGTTATTAGTAGAAAACTTTTAAATTCTGAATATTTGCAGTTCCAAGCATAACTTTAAGGGTTGTGCATTTTAAAAATGAAATGATTTATTTTCCTCAATTTTTATCATTGCTGTGTTTGATAATTATTATAATCTACCAAAGACCTGAGTTTCTAATGCAAGATTCTATTCTTCAATGCACCTCTGAAGCTCTTCATTGATCCTTGACACCGTGTGAAAAATGGGTGATTATTGACTTTCTTTCTGATGCAAAATTGAAAAGTCACAAAATATGTATTTTGTTCATTATATTTCTCTGCCGCATCCAATTACTTCTGGCTGGCTGTAATTAAATCTTTGTTATAATCTTTGTCTCACACGGGATTGTATTTTGAGGGGATAGTGTGTTGTGTGTGGGTTGTGATGTGTGTTAGGTATGTGGAGGTGTGTGTTGAGTGTTAGAGTTTGTAAAATATTTAACAATTTGTTTCACTGCTTTTCCATCTATCTACTTATTCTAGTTTTAAAACGTCCGGGTGTTCTCTCTCTGTTTGGTGTGTGTGTGTGTGTGTGTGTGTGTGTGTGTGTCTCACACTAAATAATTTACAATTTGTGTGTGTGTGTGGTGTGTGTGTGTGTGTGTGTGTGTGTGTGTGTGTGTGTGTGTGTGCGCGTGCGTGTGCGTGTCATTTTGCCTTTGAAACATATCTCCACGAAAACCAGACAGAAAAACACGGAGATGTTTACATATTTCGGTAGGAATTGAACTTATGATTTCAGAAATCCACTCCTCTCTAAACTTGGTCAATTATATGAACAAATATAATGAACAAAATACAAAATATGTATTTTGTTCATTATATTTCTCTGCCACATCCAATTACGTCTGGCTGGCTGTAATTAAATCTTTGTCTCACACAAAATATTTAACAATTTGTTCACTGCTTTTCCATCTATCTATATTCTTTTAATACTGTGTGTGTGTGTGTGTGTGTGTGTGTGTGTGTGTGTGTGTGTGTGTGTGTGTGTGTGTGTGTGTGTGTGTGTGTGTGTGTGTGTGTGTGTGTGTCATTTTGCCTTTGAAACATATATCCACGAAAACCAGACAGAAAAACACAGAGATGTTTACATATTTCAGTAGGAATGGAACTTATGATTTCAGAAATCCACTCCTCTCTAAACTTGGTCAATTATTTCCCCAGACTTTGAATAAAATTGTTCACAAAACTCACTTTAAAAAAAACAATTGCCGCTTGCCAGCTGCTGATATCACAATGCCCACATGTCCACCAATCGAGGCCCACCTGCCTCCTGGCCATGCCCCCCCACCGTTGTGGTTTAATGCAGCTGCTGTCATCACGCATGCGCAGTTTTCCATGAGGTACGTTACACCACGCACCCCCCCCCCCCCCCCCATTCTTCAAAAGATGCAGAGAGAACGAGAATGTTCTGCAGCAAAGATCCTATTGCTGTGCTCCACTATAGGATCATTGTTCTGCAGATCTGGAGGTGAGCGTCGCTCACGCACTGAAGGACGTTCTCCTCACTGTCAGCGCAGCTTGTGAAGCCACGCCCCTCCCATCCTCCACCCACTCACTCAGCCGCAGCTTTCCAGCTTTTCCAGCCCCCCCACTCACTCGTCCAGCTCTTCTCCACTCCCCCCACTCCGCTTCTTACCTACTCCCCTCACCTCCCACTCTCTCTTCCCTCTCTTCTCTACCCGTCACAGGGATGACCTCCACTCCGTGTCTGTGTCCGCGGCCCGAACGTCTGTAACGCTGGCTGAAGTCATGATCGGAGGGTCGTCCACTGCTTTTGGCAGCTCAGCAAAGAGCCTATAGCACGCTATAGTATCTTTGCTCCTCGGATCACTCCATGCCATGCTCGGGCCCCTGTGAGGTGCCGCCCCGATGCACTCCTCTCTTTCTCGCTCTCTCCCTCCCCCCTCCTCTCTCTCCCCCTCTCCCCCGAGCTCTCTCTCTCTCTCCCCCCATCTCCCCTATCTCTCCCCCACTCTCACCACCTCTCTCTCTTGCCCCTTTCTATCACTCTCGCCCCCCTCTCTCTTTCTCTCTCTCTCTCTCTCTCTCTCTCTCTCTCTCTCCCTTCTCTCTCTCTCTCTCTCTCTCTCTCTCTCTCCCCCCTCTCTCTCCCCCTCACTCCCCCTCTCTATCCCCCTGCCCCCCCTCTCTCTCCCCCCCTCTCTCTCTCCCCCTTTCTCTCTCCCCTCACTCTCTCCCCTCCTCTCTCTCTCTCTCTCTCTCCCCCTCTCTCTCTCCCCTCACTCTCTCCCCCTCCCCTCTTTCACTCCCCGCTCACCTCCCTCTCTCTCTCTCCCTCCCCCCTCTCCCCCTCCCCCCTCCCTCTCTCTCTTCCCCTCTCTCTCCCCCCCTCTCCCTCCCCCCCTCTCTCTCTCTCTCCCCCCCCCCTTCCTCTACCCCACCCCCTCCCCTCCCCCACCCTCTGTCTGTCTCTTGCCCCTCTCGCTCTGCCTTTCCCCTTCTTTCTCTGCCCTCACTCTACACCCCCTCCTCCCTTTCTAGACGCGCCTGCAAGTTGGGGACTATGCGTCAGTGGATAGGACGGTTATGGGGTAAAAGGAGCAAATTAATAATATCCATATAATATCAAGGGGGGGTAGTTAGTGTGTGTGCGGGGAGGTAGTTCGTGTGTGTGTGGGGGGTTAGTGTGTGTGATGCTGCATGACACCCCCCCTCACAGCAACCATGTGTTGGGGGAACAGACCCAACAGGTCTGCACTTGGTCTCGTATTATTATAAAACTCTGATGTGGGTTTGCTTGCTTTGGTTTGTTTGGTTACCGCATCGAGTTGAAAACTCGATGCGGTAACGGTGACATTTTTTTCATATTCCGTTAGAGATTTACCTCATGATCTCAAAAATCCCCTCATCTGAAAATTTGATTTATTATTTCCCCAGTTTTTTTTACCAAAATTGTTCATCAATCTGACAACTTTTTAAAATCTAACGTGCTGAAGTGAGCTAGATGACGTCACAATGCGTCTGCTCCTCGCAGCAAGCTATGCAGATTTTCAATGCGCAGCCCCACTGTTTTCCCCGAGCTGTGAATTACATGGCCCAGCCGCCCTCCCCCCTCTCCCCCCCCCCCCCCCCCCCCCCACCACCACCCCCCAGGACTTGGGATTGAAGCCGTTGAACACGTGCTCAAGTCATGCGGCACGCTCCGCTGGGCTCCCTCAAGTTCTACAACATGGCGGCGGCGGTCGTTATCGCAGCGCGGGCGTGGACAGGCACAGTGTAAAAATGGCCGTGGCGGCCGTCACAACGGACGACCTCCTCTCCGTCTCCCCTGCCCGATCGTCTGTCACGCTGGTGGGTGGGCTTACCCTCAAGGAAGCCACAATCGACCGGCCCTCTGCTGCTTTTCACCTTCCTCAGATCGCTCCGGGCCTCGCTCTGATCCACGCATGGGTAGGTGCTGCCTCTACCCCCTATCCCTCTCTACCCACTCACTGGGGCAGAGAAAGAGAGAGCGAGAGAGAGAGTGGGGGGAGAGGGGGGGAGAGAGGGTGGGGAGAGAGGGGGTGCAGAGGGGTCTAGAGGGGGGAGGGGGCTCACCCCTCTCTGCCCGCGTCCCTCTCTGCCACCCCTTCCTCTCTGCCCCCCTTCCTCTATGCCCCCTCCCCCCTCCTCCCACTCTCTCTCTACTCTTTCTCTGCCCCAGGGAGTGGGTAGAGAGGGATAGGGTGAATATTGGGACCTATGGGTGAGAGGTGGTGTATTGCGTTCAAAAACCAGCCCTCCCCTTTAACGCCATGCCCCTCCCCCACCCCTCAATCTCTACCCCCCTCCTTCTTCCTCTCTACCCCCCTCCCCCTCTCTAGCCGCGCCAACGCAGTTGGGTGTTATGCATGAGTGGATAGGGTGGGGATGGGGTAAAAGGAGCGAATTAATAATATTAATATAATATCAAGGGATGGGTTGGTGTGTGTGTGGGGGGGTTGGTTGGTGTGCGTGACGCCGAAGGCCATCCCTCCCCCCCCCCCCCCCCACAACCACGCATTGAGGGGACGGGACCCAATGGGTCCCCCTTGGTATAGTATATTTTTAAACTTTTATTTGATTCTTAACTCCATATCTGCATTGAATCTGGTGCAGGGGTGATGAAAATGATCCGATCAGTAACTTGTGTCCAGGATTTCCATTTAAAGTGGTAGGCTGTGCCCCGAGCATCAAAATGTGTCTAGAAATCAACTTTCGTGACCCATGTCTTGTAACTACATTAAATCTTGCACAGATTTAGATAAAATATAATTGAGAAAGATGTCATAACTCGTCACTGCCAAAAGTGGCACGTTAATTAATTAAATTAATTAGAAAATGAGATAGAAAAAGTCAGCGCCATCTAGTATCCAATGCCTAGATTACACCATGGGGAGCCTATTTCCTTGTTGCAGTTGATTTAAACCATGTATTATTATACCATACATATATATGTAAATATATATATAATATATATGCCCAAGCGGAATATAGGGTTTTGCTGAAGAAGAATATAGGGTTTCACTGAAGAAGGGTTTTGGCCCGAAATGTTGCCTATTTCCTTCGCTCCATAGATGCTTCCACACCCGCTGAGTTTCTCCAGCACTTTTGTCAACCTTATATGTGTGTGTGTGTGTGTGTGTGTGTGTGTGTGTGTGTGTGTGTGTGTGTGTGTGTGTGTGTGTGTGTGTGTGTGTGTGTGTGTGTGTGTGTGACTTGTGAATATGACTGTAATCATATATAATTATGTATAATTATATGATATAAAAATAATATAATGAATATAATTGTGAGTGCGTTTTTTGAATGAGACTGCCGCAGAGGTCCAGCTCCTGAATCAGCCTAATTAATGGGTGAGGGCAGTTCTTCTGGGTTCCCCCGTTTACTGAACCCCACTGACTGCCAGTGTGCAGAGTGGGGGTCACGGCCATAGTGGGACTGGAGCAGTGCCAGGCTGGGAGAAGGCTAAGGCATCTTCCACTGAGAGGAAAATGCAAAACCCTAACCCTAACTCGCCCCCCTTCCAGAGCTGCCCACGGCTGGAGCTGGAGCCACTTTGGGACCGGCTGTGGGCTACGTACGTGTGGCTGCACAGCGAGTCCATCTCGGCCAGCATGCCCTTCTGGATCATCGTGGTGATGATGGTGGGGAGCAGGAGGCCCTGCACGCCTCCCCGGCCGCCTTCAGCACCACCAAAGCGTCTGCCCCGTAAGTCCGCCCACACGCATGCTGCAACACAGGTCTACCGACAGCCCGACCGACCCGTCGCAGCATCCACCGGCCTACCCACAGCCCGACCGACCCTTTTGCAGTGCTCACTGGTCTACCGATAGCCCGACCGACCCTTCACAACACTCATAGGTCTACCAATAGCCTGACCGACCCCTTTGCAGCACTCACCGGCCTACCGAAAGCCCGACCGACCCCTCGCAGTGTCCAATGGCAGGCCGACAGCCCAACCAAACCTTCGCAGCACTCACCGGCCTACCAACTGTCCAACCGACCATTTGCAGCACTCACCGGCCTACCGACAGCCCGACCGGCCCCTCGCAGCATCCACCGGCATACCGACAGCCCAACCGATCCTCCACAGCATCCATCAGCCTACCAACAAGTCCAACCGACAGACCGACTGACTCCCACACTGACCCTAATCCTAACCCTAATCCTAATCCTAACCCTAGCACTACATTTGTTATCGATCATTTTTATTTAACAGTTCACATCATAACTTTATGAAGAGAAATCAATTGAAAAACAAAATTATCAGCAAGGTTAGCACTATCTTTATTCCTTGGAAACCTTGTTATTGTTTCGGTGTAATTAGGAGGCAGCCATAATCCCAGGTTCCTCGCTGCCTAGCGACCATAAAACAAAGCGCGGGATTGGTCAATTTGCAGCCGACCTCAATGTCAAACGTGCATTTACTACTCGGAAAATTGGGATTTTTTTCCATATTTCAAAAAAATGTGCGGGTTTTTGTCTTGACGAGTTTCAGGTATGATTTATAAAATATATGTACACAATATGTTAAAAATTCAGGTAGTTCCGTGAGTTGGGTCACGAACTTGAACGAAAAAGCTCCTCGGCCCACAGCCTATAGTCAACTTGAGCATTTGATAAATTTCCAACTTCAGCACAAACATTAATAAGTGAAAGTAGGAGAGGAGAAACATACGACTGACCTATTAAGGAAAACATGCCATACATCTTCTCTATGTCACCATCTTCTCTACACCTATACCAGCATTACCACTTTCAGGGATCTACTGACTTGTATTTCACAAGCTCTCCATTCATACATGGTCCTCAGGGTCCTGTCATTAATTGCATACTTTCCTCTTCCATTAGACCTTCCCTTACACTAGAGCTGATTAAACTCCATCTGTGATTTCTCCACCCAAATTTCCAGCGGATCAATATCTTCCTGTATCCTTTGGCAACCATCCTTACTATCCCCAACTCAACAATTTTGTAATGCCATCTGCAAACCTAGCAAACAAACCACCTTAATTTTCATCCAGATCATTGAAATACATCGCAAACAACAGCGATCCCAGATTGATCCCTGCGGAAGAGCATCTGTCACAGACCTCCAATCAGTAATACACCACTCCACCACTACTCTCGATCTTCTATCACCAAGCTCATGTTGTATCCAACTTTCTACCTCACCATTCTCCATTGTAACGTATTCTTCTGGATCAGTTGACCATGAGGGACTTCGTCAAATGCTCACAAATAAAAACAGACTGGTTCCACCAAGATGCAGTTCAGATTACCACAGGAGATCCTTTCTCCCTGCGGCTATCAAACTGTATAACTCCTCCCCCTTCTGTCGTGGGGTAGACTGCCCCCCCCCCCAATCTTTGCACATCCCCAATCCTTTCCATTCATCACTTTAATTTCATGTTTAAAGTATCCTGTGTTTTATGACTGTTGGCAGATCAACTTCCCACGTGGGATAAATAAAGTTCTATCGTATCATAAAAACTGCCCTACCCTTATCAATCATCTTCATGATTTCCTCAAAATACTGTGAGACAGGGCCTTCCTTGAACAAACCATGCTATCTATCTCTAACATGTCCCCATTATTTTCCAAATGTAACCACATTCTGTGCCTCAAAATCTTCTCCAACATTTTCCATACCTCATCGGCCTACAATTTCCCTCTTGACCTCCTGAAACAAAGGGACACACTGGCTATTCTCCTGTTTTCTGGCACCTTGCCCTTGACTAAAGAGGGTGGTAAGATCTCAGTCAAGGCCCCGACATTTGCTTCCCTCACTATCCTGGGATAGAGGCGATCAGGTGCGGGGATTTATCCACCTTAATGTTTTTCTAGGGAATCAACTCCTAAACATCAAGATGCCCTAGGAAGTCAACATAGTCCTCCCTAGTGCTCCATTATCTAATACCCTTCACAGCAAATGGGGTTGGGGAGAGAGGGAGGGAGGGAGGGAGAGAGGGAGGGAGGGACAGAGGGAGAGAGGGAGAGAGAGGGTTGTGGAGGTGTGGAAGGGGATGGATGGGAGAGGGAGGTGCGGAAGGAGGAGAGAGGAAGAGGGGAGATTGGAAGAAAGGGGGGAGATGAGTGTCAGTGCGGGATTGATGAGATGAAGTGAGTTGGGCGGCACTGGAAGAGCATAGCTGTGTCTGAGTCCTCTGAAATTGATATTTATCCATAATCTATGATCCGTAATCTCTGATAATTATCTGCTTTAATTTTCCCTCCCACGCAGTGCTCAGCCCCGGCTGCCCGAATGAATACTGATGGCACCTGTGATGATTTAGATGTCTGGATGTACATGTCCATTCGGCACCTGACTACAGGCAACTAACAGTACATTGCTAGTTAGATACAGGTCAACTAGGCACCCAATAATCGCATTTTCCTCAGCTGTGATTAGGTGCTAGAACAAATACTGATTAATCACCAGAACAATAGACACAATCAGTACCTGAAAACTAGGCAGATATTCTGTAGCAATACATCAAAATCTGATAATTTTCAATAAGTAGACCCTGTTAATTACCAGTACACCAGGTTGTGTTTAATTACTTCACTGGTCTAATTAACAGTGAAACTCTGTGGACTCTGATTAACTGCCACAAACATTGCACTTGTTAGTCTGACTCCTTTCAAACAGCATGAAGCATATGGACATGAAATATCAGGTTATCAAGCTCCAGCAAACCTTGCACAAGCTGGTTCCTGGCACCATGGTCTCAAACCAAGAGAATGTTTCCACTAGCGAGAGAGTCCATGACTAGAGCCCATAGCTTCAGAATAAAAAGACGTTCCTTTAGAAAGGAGATGAGGAGGAATTTCATTAGTTAGAGGGTGGCAAATCTGTGGAATTAATTGCCACAGACTGTGGAGGCCAAGTCAATGGATATTTTTAAGGCGGAGATTGACAGATTTGTGATTAGTACGGGTGTCAGGGATCACAGGGAGAAGGCAGGAGAATGGGATTGAGGGGGAAAGATAGATCAGCCACGATTAAATAGTCGAGTAGACTTGATGAGCTGAATGGCCTAATTCCACATCTATAACTTATGGACATGAACTTATGAACACTCTCACACCTGTTCAGGTATAGAACCGTCCTTGGGATTCCTGTTCTGCCCATCAGCTATATTGCAGATGCTGGTGAGAAATGTAAATTGAATAATCTGGAATAATCAATGAAACCTCAATAACACTAACCATGCCACTGTCATTTGTGTAAAGAACATCCAGTCCCATAATTGGAAATAATTCTAGCATTCTTACTATAGGGGATGTGAAACTATTACCATTCTGGTCTGTGTGAAACTCCAGACGCACAAAAATGTGGTTGTGAGAAGGGCAGACGTGACACAGAGAGGGAAATAAAAGAGTTGTTCTACAGTCAGGGAGAATGTCACAGCTGTACTTAAAAAGAGCATATTGGAAGATTCATCCAGCAGGGTCCTATGAAAAGAATTCAGCAAAAATGGTGCAATCATGCTTGTGACCTTTTACTATAAGCCTCCCAAATGACAGCAGGAGATAGGAGAACAGCTATGCAGGCAGATCATGGAAAGATGTAAAAACGATGGGGTAAATGTAGTGAAAGATTTTAACTTCCCCAATATTGACTGGGACTCCCATGTTGTCAGGAGCTTAGATGGGGCATAATTTGTTAGTTGCATACATGAGTGTTCTATGAAACTATATTTAGAGTCCATCTTGGGATGGTCTCGTGATTGTGGAATGAGCCTGCCATTTGACGTACAGGAATCTTTTAAAAGCCAGTTGATTAGAGTTCGGGACTACCGTGTTCCTTTGAGTATGAAAGGCAATGATGGTACGGATTGGGAAACTTTGATGACAAGGCACATACTGCATTATAGCAGTGGTGCAGCATTTGTGGAGGACATCTTTAGGGGACAATTATGTGCCAATAAGGCATATTTTTCTGTCCAGGATTCTGCCAAGCTTCCCTGAGTACAGTTAAAACTGCACTCTTCTCTGCAGATAGAATGTATTCCATCTTGGTAGACAGTAACTGGGCCAGGAGTATAATATGACGGAACATCCATTATCTGACCTCCAGTATGTGTGACTGGTCAAGGTAAGTTTCTATTCAGTGATGACTCCCTGAGAATACTGAATAAGAGTCAGCAATTGCAATGGCATATTACCTAAAATCTCTTAATGCAGAAAATCAATTGTGTGTGGAGGTGGAGGCTTAAGAATCAAGCACACTTGGCGTTGATGAACTGTGGCCCAAATTTCATTGCTGCATCTCTATTTCCCAGGTGAGGTGCTTGTCAAATTCTGGCAGAAATCAGTATTTGACCGTCATGTGCTGAAGATCCTGGCACAGGCAATTAGGGTGATTGCAAGCGTTCAGACCTGAACTCCTTTGGAATGGGGTAAAGAAAGGCTGGCTAGTTTCACAGGATTGGAGAGTCATACAGAATGGAAGTGGACATTTGCCCACCCCCCGCCCTTCCTATGCTGACAGTCAAGCACCCACGTCGTACACTGTTCCAGTACTAATCCCTTTTAATTCTATCCATATCTTCATCAATTCCACTCTACCCCCACCAAGTTTCTACTACTCTCCTCCATACCTGGGACAATTTACAATGCCAAATACCTCTGGGATTCTGTGCGTCTGTGGGCTATGGGAAGAAACTGAAACACAAATTGATAAGTTCCAGGAGCAGAATTAAGTCATTTGGCTCATCAAGTCTACTCCGCCATTCAATCATGGCTGATCTATCTTTCCCTCTCATTATTAGTGAGGATGCCAGGGGTTATGCGGAGAAGGCAGGAGAAAGGGGCTGCCTTCTCCCCATAACCCCTGACACCCTCACTAATCAAGAATCTGTCAATCTCCACCTTAAAAATATCCATTGACTTAGCCTCCACAGCCTTCTGTGGCAATTAATTCCACAGATTCATCACCCTCTGGTTAAAGAAATTCCACCTCATCACCATTCAATTCCCCACAGCCCCCAATTCCTTGATCTTTCAAAAACCCTTTCCTCTAAATATCCGATGACTTAAACTCTGTGGAATACATCTAATTTCTTTAGCCAGTCATGAAATCAACCTTCCCATCCTAGATATTAACTATTGAATCTCCTTTAGACCTGGTTTTCTTCCAAAACCAGTACATTTCTCCTCAAAATAAAGCTAACTAGCCTCATTCTCACTACTTTACCTGTTGCAAATGCATCTTCCTGCAGTACCAGGCTTCCACAGCCATCTCTGGGAATGAATTCCACAGATTCAGCACGCTTGGAGGAATACTTGGAGGAAATTGGGAGAACAAGCATGCTCCACACAGATGGCACTGAAAGATTCTGGAGATGGGAGGCTGTATTAGCTGCAAAATTGTCTCACCCTTTCAAAGCTCCTTGTTATGGAGCATAGATGAATGTTGGGGAGGAGCACCCACAGAGCAGAGCATCAATAGCTATAAGGGGGCACCATAGTCTCCCTGACCCATGAAGTTTTAACAGGGTATCTTGTTTGCAGATATCATTGGTGAGAGCACCAAGAGCCAACATGTGCCTCATTGTGTTTCAAGTGCACTGAGATTCAACTTGTATCCCAGGATGATAACTTGCATAAATACAATGTCCTCACTTATCTGTAGAAAGAACTTCCCATGCAATCCTGCCTTTGAAATTAGAGGAGTTGGAGAGTGCTTGCATCCTCAGTTTAGTCAATCATTTTCAATAGAAGGGAAAATGGTAACATTGACTCCATTATGTTCCACATTACATTGACAGCAACATTGTGCTGAATGAATGAAGGCCATTTCTAAGCTCTGACTACACAATAAATGTAGAAAAAAATGGAAGTGACAAGGAGGTACTGCATTTTGAACTGATGCAAAAAATGGTACACTAATGAAGCTGTTGGTCTATGATTAATTCATTCTCTGACACACCTAAAATATTAACAATGAAGTCCCCTCAAAGGCACTAACTGAAGTGGCTCAAAGAAGCAATTCATCCATAAATAGCTGCACTTGTTTGATAATCCCTCATGTATCACAGCTCCCTACAGATAATATCGCAAATGTTGATGAGATTAAATTGTAAAGGGATTTTAAAATGGCATTTACCATTTATCTACTCTTAACTAAAATTACCTCAAACCATCTGTACTCTCAGATCGCCTACTAAAAATAAACACAGACAATTAAAACAATCCCAGTAAACTATTATGTGGAATTCATGTATAAATTTGAAACAGAACTATTATTGAACAAATAAAATATCTCATAAACATTGCTGTATTACATCTGCTGCTCACTTGTCAAAGCATTAGGAACACAGAATTAAAAAAACAGTAATTGAAAATTGAAAATAAATGCTGAGGCTAGAAATCTGAAAAAAGGCAAAAAATTGAAACACTGAACAGGCCAGGCAGTAACCAAGTTCTGAGTATTTGTGTTCGACCTAAAAACATTTACTGTTTCTCTTTCCCCAGATGATGCCTCGCCTGCTAAGTTATAAAGTCAGAGCAATTAATAGCATGTCAATAAGCCCTCAGACCACTGAGTCCATATTAAACATGTTAATCCAACCCAAAAGGATAAATACTGCTGTAGAACTCAGCGGGTCAGACAGCATCTCTGGAAAAGGTGGATATGCGATGTTTTGGGTCAGGACCCTTCTTGTAGAACTTGGAAAGAAAGCTGGGAGAGAGGAGAGGCAGGACAAAGCATAGCAGGATAGAAAGGTGATAGGTTTTTTTATAGGCAGATGGTTGGAACAAAAGCCAGTGATTAAAGCAGAAGGTGTGCAACCTTCTGAAGAGGTGCAAATTGTGAATCAAGAGGAAGGAATGTAGGAGGCAGAGTCAGGGAGGGGGGGAATCCATGTGAATCCAGATGGAGCACAGGAGAGGTGGTTGTTAGAGGTTACCTAAAAATGGATAATTCAATCTTCATACTGGGGATACACAAAATGCTGGAGAAACTCAGCAGGTGCTGCAGCATCTATGGAGCGAAGGAGATAGGCAACGTTTCGGGCCGAAACCCTTCTTCAGACTGCTTCAATCTTCATACTGTTGGGTTGTAAACTACCCAAGAGGAATATGAGGTGCTGTTTCTCTAGTTGCCTGGGGCCTCTCCTTGGCAATGGAGGAGGCCCAGGATAGAAAGGTTAGTATAGGAATGTGAAAGAGAATTAAAATAATTAGCAACTTGGAAATGGATCTACTCTCCCCCTTTCCCTTCCCCTGCAATCTTAAGAAGGCTCCTGACCCAAAACGGCACCTATTCATGTTCCCCGGATATGCTGTCTGACCCATGAGTTACTCCAGCACTTTGTGTCATTTTGTATAAACCAGCATTTGCAGTTCCTTGGTTCTAATCTTACCCAACCCCATTTTATCTTTGCCACATTCCCATCAATTCCCCCCAAGATTTTACAATTCATCTGCACACCAGAGGCAATTTACAGTAGCGATTTACTCTGCTGCCTGCACAACTGTGGGAGAAAACCAAAGCACCTGGGTCATAGGAAGAAGGTGCAAAGACTAGAGTACCGAGGCAGAAGTCAGGATGGAACCTAGACCACAAGACCCATGCGACAGTGGCTGTGTTAGCTGTCCTGCTGTGCTCTCCTTCCAGCATAAATGTTCACAGCATTTTCTTCATTTATAGTTAGAATAAGAACAGGACACTCCATGCTTAAGACTCACTCCATCATTCTTTCAGAGACTAGAGGACTGTTCTGACCACAGATGCTGCTGACCCACGGAGTTCCTCCAGCAGTTTGTTTTTTTGGCTCAAGATTGCCAGCATCCGCAGTCTCTCACGTCTCCTGAATGATTTGTACCACATTCCATTTCCCTTTGCCTCACTTAAGCACCCAAGATATTTCACACAACACTATACTAGCAAAAAGCATATTTCACACAACACTATGCTAGCAAAAGAGCAAAAAGGAAACTGCTGGAGTAACTCAGTGGGGAGGGATGGTCAATGTTTCAGGTCAAGGTGCTGATCAGGCCCCTGATACAAGGTCTTGATCCGAAACATTCCTTCCTCCTCCAGAGATGCCACCTGACCCGCTAAGTTCCCCAGCAGTTTGTTTTTTTGCTCCAGATTCTAGCATCTGCAGTCTCCTGTGTCTTCATGTATTTTCCTTTTCTACTATTAATGTTGACATTTGTTAAATAAGCCTTTTTTTCTACAAATCATAACCACCTTTAATGCATTCAAAAAGTACATATACAGTAATACTGTATTATGGTGAGGTGGAATTTTTACCAGGAAGTCTTAAATTCTGCTTTGCAATAATTATATCTGTCCTTGGTTACTGGATATGATTATTGCATATTAAAGATATTATCGTTCAAAAAAAGGAAGAAAAATAATTTCAAATTTTGCAGAATATTGGTGTTAGAAACTTCTGCAAATTAGCATAAGATTTCTATCTAACATATATTACCAAAACTGTTATGTCATAATTAAAGAATGCACATGAATACGAGTGCAAATTTCCTTTTTTTCCAATTGTCTTTTCAATACAAAATGCATTCAGTACACAAACTAAACTCTTTAATTACGAAGCCAACAACACAGAAACAGAATATTTTCTATGCTAACATTCTGCCTGAGTCGCCTCCTACCCTAAGCATTTAATTTCTCTCATTCTATGCCCTTCTCCTTCATGTTACATTAAAGCACAACCTAACCAGCAAATTCAAACATTTACAATCACACCAGTTTCTGCATTTTCATCATTTCCATTTTCTAAATAGTTTTTTTCATGACGTGAATGGACATTTTGTTTTTATTTGTCTTTATTCCGGATTCTTCCACAAGTGAAACAACTTCTCCACGGACTCTTCCAGAATTTTAAAGTTCAATTATAATGGAAATAGGAAGCAAGTGGTGGAGAAGGGAAGACTCGGTGAGAGGGATTGACCTACCAAATATAACATGGACAGTTGGAAATTAGTGGGGAGGAGTGGGACATCAGGCAGTGAATTACAGTGCCCTCCGTAATGTTTGGGACAAAGACCCATCATATAATTATTTGCCTCTGTACTCCACAATTTGAGATTGGTAATAGAAAAAAATCACGTGGTTAAATGGAACATTGTCAGATTTTTATACATTTTGATTTCACCATGTAGAAATTACAGCAGTGTCTCCCATTACAGGGCACCAGGTGTTTGTAATTGCTCAGGTGTGTTTAATTGCCTCTTTCATGCAGGTATAAGAGAGCTCTCAGCACCTAGTCTTTCCTCCAGTTTTCCCATCACCTTTGGAAACTTTTATTGCTGTTTATCAACATGAGGACCAAAGTTGTGCCAATGAAAGTCAATGAAGCCATTGTGAGACTGAGAAACAAGAATAAAACTCTTAAAGACAACAGCCAAGCCTTACGCTTACCAAAATCAACTGTTTGGAACATCATTAAGAAGTAAGAAAGCACTGGTGAGTTTACTAATCACAAAGGGGCTGGCAGGCCAAGGAAGAACACAGCTAATGACAAAAGAATTCTCTCTAAAATAAAGAAAAATCCCCAAACACCTGTCTGATAGATCAAAAACACTCTTCAGGTGTTTATTTGTCAATGACCACTGTCCACAGAAGACTTCATGAACAGAAATACAGAGGCTACACTGCAAGATGCAAACCACTGGTTAGATGATACAACTGCTGATGTTAGTAGCATAATGAATTCTGAAGTGTATAGACACACCCTATCTGCTCAAGTGCAAACAAATGCCTCAAAACTCATTGGCCGGCAAGACAATGATCCCTAACATACTGCTAAAGCAACAAAGCAGTTTTTCAAAGCTAAATAATGGTCAATTCTTGAGTGGCCAAGTCAATCACCTGATCTGAACCCAATTGAGCATGCTTTTTATATGCTGAAGAGAAAACTGAAGGGTGACTAGCCCCCGAAACAAGCAAAAGCTGAAGATGGCTGCAATACAGGCCTGGCATAGCATCACCAGAGAATCACCCAGCAACTGGTGATGCCCATGAATCGCAGACTTCAAGCAGTAATTGCGTGCAAAGGATATGCAACAAAATACTAAACATGACTCCATGACATTGCTGTGTCCCAAACATTATGGTGCCCTGAAATGGGGGGACTATATATAAACACTGCTGTGATTTCTACATGGTGAAACCAAAATGTATAAAAATGTATTAAAATCTGACAATGTGCACATTAACCACATGTGATTTCTTTTCAATTACAAATCTCATATTGTGGAGTATAGAGGCAAATATATAAATTATGGGTCTTTGTCCCAAACATTATGAAGGGAACTGTAATTCAAGCATTGGGAAGGTGAGATCATGCAGGGTGGGTGGGAATCCGACCATAGGGATTGAAGCAGGTGGGCTTGATGGGCCAGGGTGAAGCACTCCTGCTTTCCTCGGCCAACAAGTAGTGCTGGAAAAGCACTTACCTTTTCCATCCTGCAGTTCTCGCTTTCCTTCACCTTTCGGGTTTCCCGAGGCCCGGGAAACCCGGCCGGCCAGCGTTACATCTGCAACAGAGATAAAATCTTAGGCACGCAGCCTCATTAAGCTATTTCATTGACCAACTCTTCTCTGTAGAGTAGGTCATTCACCCATCCCCAAATCTACCTCAGTTTAGAACAGTAGGAATTGAGATCAGATTTCTGTCGGAATTGAGATCAGATTCTGCATTTTATAATATATTTTCCTTCTTTATGGCCATTTCAAAACTATTATTAACCATTTACATCTCTGCAATCCCATATCCCTTTGTTCCTTTACTCAATATATTTTTTCACCTTCCATGAAACAAGTGGCCTTCTGGCTTCTGCTAAGGTATGCCTGAATCTTAATCTATACCTCCATAACTTTATCAACATCTCACAACTTGGGTATCATCTAATGGGTATCATCTACACCTTTCACCATCGGACCTCCAGTTTCAGACTCTAAATCACATGTGTACACAGTAAACCACAGTGTTTTCAGCACAAATCTCCAATACAGCACCCCTTCCAATTGGATGCAACTCCCTCTGAAATCTAATTTTCATCTTTTGGATTCTGTTCTTTTATCAATCTCTCAAACTAACTCTAAAATGTGATCCTAGGTTCTACACACATTGCCCATGATAAGTTATTGTTTCCTTCTATGAACGTTAATTTTAATAGCAGTTTTTCAAATGATGAAAACTATATACCCGTACTCCATTCTTTCCTTGTCTGTTTAAGAAGCACATCAGATTTAATACCCTCACAAATTTCTCCGCCACAAACCCATTTCAATTCCCTGTCCTGTTCTCATTATGTTTGGTAAACATATTAGACCTGATAGGTTCACTGGCAATAGAAAGATGTATATTCAAAACTACACCCATTTGAAACGTCACATGTTTCTGCAGTATGGCAAACATTATGTCAAGGAACACCTGGATTGCATCTCTGACACCTTTGTCCCCATTCTCGATCTTTCTGTCTCCATTACAGGGAACATACTATTGACTGACAGCAGCTACAAACCCACCGACTCCCACAGTTACACTGAATACACCTCCTCCCACCCTGTCTCTTGTAAGGACGCCATGCCTAATGGACCTACCCCATTTAGGCGATTTTTTAGGTGACTGCCGAAAAAATTACAACTTGTTGAAAAATGTCGATGACAGTGGCGACAATTTGGGCTGTCGCAGGTTGTCACCAGGTTAACGTAGATTGAAGTAGGTTGTCGCCGGCGTTGACCGGTGGATTCCATGGTCCTAGTCGCTGACAGTCGTCTAAAAAATCGCCTAAGTGGGACAGGCCCATAACTCTCAACTGCTCAGTCTTCGCTACATCTGCTCCCAAGATGAAGCTTTCCACTCCAGCAGATCAGAGTTGTCATTTTCCTTATTTTATATTGCTCTCCACAGTCGTTGGTGATGAAGCCCTCAAACAAGTCTCCTCTTTGTCTCTCGATTCTTCCCCCCAGATGAACAAGATGGTCCTCCCATGGTCCTCACCTTTCACCCCACCAGGCTCTGTATCCAACACACTGGTTGGCGCAGATTCAGTGGGCTGAAGGGTCTGTTTCCGGACTGTACTTTTAGACATTAGACTTTAGAGATACAGTGCAGAAACAGGCCATCGTCCTACAAAATAGGGACAATTTACAATTTTATCTAAGCTAATTATCCTACAAACCTACGTGTGGGAGGAAACCAGAGCACCCAGGCAAAACCCACTCAGTCACAGGAAGAACGTGCAAACTCTGTGCAGACAGCATCCATAGTCAGGGTCTCTGGCTCTGCAAGGCAGCAACTCTACCACTGTGCCACCCTTAAAGTATCCTAAATCTCTAAAGTAAGGACTAAACTTATGGAACTGGCATTGAATCCAACAATCCAGTGTAGCAGATAGCTACAACAAAGTGGAAAGGGAACTAACTTTAATGGCCCTCTGTCTAATCTCTGCTTGTTGGGCAGACTTAAATCCAAGGCCAATAGAGACAGCAGGATTCTTGAGTTCTGGAATAGTGGCTCCCTGTTTTTAGTTTTTTTTCGCCCAGTAAATTATTGTGCTGAAGGCTGATGTGAGTTGTACAACGTTTTAAAATGTTGATGTTAATTGTATATCAGGATAGCTAATAGTTCCTGCGTTTGCCAACGAGAGGAGACCAACTGAGTCATAGAAGTCAATGTAAGGTTAGAACTGGGGTTAGAACTAATGGTCACAGCACTCTGTTCCCTACACAATTCCTTTGACAATGAAGCAGTGTAAACCCCTGCACAGTAGACCTGGACAGCATCCAAACCTGAACTGATGAGGCAAGTAATATCCTTGCCAAATAAGTAGGAGACAAAAAGTATCTCTAATAAGAAGAGTCTCACCATCTCCATGTATAAATGAATAACGAATCTCCAGCTTTGCATTAGAAACCTCCTTCCAGTCACTATCAATCAGCAACTTAACCAATCCAGTCACATAATAGCACAGCAAATTTTCCAATAACACCTCTCAATACCCCCTGGAAACATTACCCAAAAGTTCATGACAGCAAGCTCATTAAATACCACCAACCCCAACATTCAGGTAAATCACACACCATCCAGGCCTAAACATGTCCAGTATTTCCTGTCTTACTGGGTCAAAATTATAGTTTGAATTTGAATTTTGAGTTTAGTTTATTGTCACGTACCGAGGTACAGTGAAAAGCTTTTGTTGCGTGCTAACCAGTCAGCAGAATGATAATACATGATTACAAATCGAGCCAAGCACAGTGTACAGATACATGATAAAGGAAATAATGTGAATTGTGTTTAGTGAGCTAAGTAAATGTTAGAAATGCTGCTGTTGGAGTAAAGATTTTAAAAAGTGGAGCGATTGTAAAGCGTGATTTGCCGATCCACTTCTGCGACTGGCACACAAAGAGTTGCCTGGCTTGGATATGCTTCAGTTCAAAGGGACGATGCATCACTCACTACCAACTAGAGTTGGTTTGTAAATAGTGGCTTTGCTTGAAACAATTTTAATTTAAGATTGGCTTAAAGCAATCATTGTACTGGATTGTTCAGGGTCAGGCCCACTGGTTAGAATCATGGACATCACCTCACTCACATGCACACACTGGAGTCAGACATGCAAGCCCCAGATTGCTGCCAATCCACACCCTTGCATCCAGTTATGTAGTCCTAATGCTGATGAGGCTGCAGATGACAGAGTGCAAAAGCCATGCCCTTGAACTTTCTCCCAAAGCCTTTCACCAGGCAGCAGAGCATTGTTAGTTGTGAAAGCTGGTAAGACATTTTAATAGGTTTTAATAGATCTGACATGCGGGGTCATTAAAAATCTATTAGAATTGAAGTAAACAATTACAAATTTATAACGGATCTGAATGGTAATTCTCCAGTGTTATGTTGGAAAATCCCAGCAAGAATAGGTTGTCCCACCGGACCCCTCCGGAGCCTAGAGACCGGATGAACTGCCAGACTCAGCTTCCCAAGTCATTCAGCAAGTCCCAGACTCATAGCACCTGCGTGCCACTCAAGGATTCACTTCAGCTTGAATTGGGAACGATAGCAATTCTATTCAGTTCAACTAGGACAGGGCGGCACAGTGGCGCAATAGTAGAGTTGTTGTTGCCTTACAGCGCCAGGGACCCAGGTTCGATCCCGACTACGTGTGCTGTCTGTACAGAGTTTGCACATTCTCCCTGTGACCAAGTGAGTTTTCCCTAGGTGCTCTGATTTCCTCCCATGTCCCAAAGACGTGCAGGTATTCTGTAAATTGTCCGTAGTGTGTAGGATACTAGCGTATGGGTGGTCATTGATCAGCGAGGACTCAATGGGCCGAAGGGCCTGTTTCCATGCCATATCTCGAGACTAAACTAATTAGCCATGGCAAGAAGGATTCAGCCCAGTGACAAAGTTTAGTCATCTGGTAAAGGAATAACTCAGAGCATGTCCACTCTTAACCTATTGCATTCTTACATTATTACTCTGTTAAGAGAGAAGGAAAGCTGTTGAGCTGGAGTGTGATTGGAATTTCAAATGCAAAGGTAAGAGTTTCTCTTACTGTATGTTAAGTCAGGGGCTTTGTGATTAAATAACAGCACTAGTAATCTGAACATCCAAACTCTAATACTGCCACAGGAGCTGGAGGAATAAAAACTAGCCCGACATTGGAAATGATGGTCAAAGCGACTGGATTGTCCTAAATGTTTGCCTGATTCACTAAACCCTAACAGTGAAAGACAACTAACCTCTTGCAAATGCTGGAATCTTGAGTAAAACAGAAAGTGCTGGAGTAAAGGCAGCACAGTGGTGCAGCTAGTAGAGCTGATATCTTATGACACCAGTTACCCGGGTTCAATCCTTAACTTGGGTGCTGACTGTGTGGAGTTTGCACATTCTCTCTGAGAATGCGTGGATTTCCTACAGATGCTCCAGTTTCCTCCCATGTCCCAAAGACGTGCGGGTTTGTAGGTTAGTCAGCCTCTGTAAATTGCCCTTAATGTGTAAGGAGTGGATGAGAAAATGGGATAGAACTAGAGAGAAAAGAGTAAACAATGGGTCGAAGAGCCTGTTTCCATTCTGGATCGCGAAACTAAACTGAGGATAATTAAGGAAAACTAAGGTAATTAAGGATAAATTGTCTTTATTTTAAATCAATATGAAGGAGCAAATTTCCCATGGAATAGCTAGGCAGGGTGAATAAGTCATAGAATCGTAGAGTGATATAGTGTGGAAATAGACCCTTCGCCCAACTTGCCCACACCGGCTAACAATGTCCCAGCTACAATAGCCCCACTTGTCTGCGCTTGGTCTATATCCCTCCAAACCTGTCCTATCCATGTACCTGTCTAACTGTTTCTTAAATGATGGGATAGTCCCAGCCTCCTCTGGCAGCTTGTTCCATACATCCACCACCTTCTGTGTGAAAAAGTTACCCCTCGGATTGCTATGAAGTATTTTCCCCTTCACCTTGAACCTGTGTCCTCTGGTCCTTGATTCCCCTACTCTGGGCAAGATACTGTGCATCTACCTGATCTATTCCTCTCAGGATTTTGTACATCTCTATAAGATCACCCCTCATCTTCCTGCGCTCCGTGGAATCTCTAGAGACCCAGCCGACACAACCTCTCCCTGTATCTCACACCCTCTAGTCCTGGCAACATTCTTGTAAATATTTTCTGAACCCTTTCACGCTTGACAATATCTTTCCTATAACATGGTGCCCAGAACTGAATACAATATTCAAAATGCAGCCTCACCAATGTCTTATACAACTGCAACATGACCTCCCAATTTCTATACTCAATACTCTACCTGTGACATGACCTTCAAGGAACCATGCACTTGTACTCCTAGATCCCTCTGCTATACACACTATCGAGAGGCCTACCACTGACTGTGTAGATCCTGCCCTTGTTCGACATCACAAAATGCACCACCCCAAACTTCTCTGTATTATATTCCATCAACCATTCCTCCACCCACCTGGCCAATTGATCCAGGTCCTGCTGCAATCGTTCACAACCATCTTCATTATCTGCAAAACCACTCACTTTTGTATCATCTGCAAACTTGCGAATCTTGGCCCATCCAAATATTGATGTAGATGATACAAAGTAATGGGCCCAGCGCCGAACCCTGAGGCACACCACTAGTCACAGGCCTCCAATCCGAGAAGCAACCTTCCACCATCACCCTCTGCTTCCTTCCACGGAGGCAATTTGCTATCCATTCAGCTATTTCTCCTTGGATCCCATGTGATCTAACCTTCCAGAGCAGCCTCCCATGCGGAACTTTGTTACTGAAATCCATGTACACCACATCTACAATTCTGCCCTTTTTGGTCATGTCTTCAAAAAATCAGATTTATGAGACACGACCTCCCACGTACAAAACCATGCTGACTGTCCCTTATCAGCCCTTGCCCTTCAAAATGCTTGTGTAACCTATCCCTCAGAGTACTCTCTAGTAACTTTCCATCCACAGAAAGCTCACCGGCCTATATTTCCCATTTGTCACCCTCCAGTCTTCCGGCACCTCTCACGTATTTAAGGACGACTCATAAATTTCAACCAGGGCTCCTGCAATTTCCTCTCTAGTTTCCCGCAATATCCTTGGATATATCTGATCAGGCTCAAGAAATTTGTCTACCTTCATACATGACAGTTCCTTCAGTACTTCTTTGACGGTAACACTGACTGCTCTCAAGATGCTGCCAGTGACTGCCCCAAGTTTCTCCATCCTACTGTCTTTCTCCTCGGTAAATACAGAGGAGAAACACTCATTGAGGACTTTGCCCATCTCCCATGGCTCCACACGGAGGTGACTGCTTTGATTCCTGAGGGGTCCCACTCTCTCTCTAGTTACCCTTTTACCCCTTATGTATTTATAAAATATTTTAGGATTGTCCTTAATGCTATCTCCTGGCCCCTTTTACCCTTCTCCTTTTTCCATTTACTCCTTAGTTCCCGAAACTCCTTCAGGGATGCAGTTGATCCCAGCTGCCTATACGTGTCCCATGCTTCCTTCTTGTTTTTGACCAACGCCTCAATTTCGCTCGTCAGCCAAGCTTCCTTGCATTTGCCTGCTTTGCCCTTCACTCTAACAGGGACGTACATATCCCTAAGCTTTTGTCAGCACACTTTTAAAAACATCCCACTTGGCCGATGTTCCTTTCCCCTCGCATAACCTGCTCCAGTCAACTTGGAATAACCTTCTCACATACCCTCAAAGTTGGCCTTCCCCCAGTTGAACATTTTAGCACATGGACCCACTCCATCCCTATCCATAACTATCTTAAACCTAATCGAACTGTGGTCACTGGTCCCAAAAGGCTCCTCCACAAACACTTCATTAACTTGCCCTTCCCAATTTCCCAAAAGTAGTTCCAGTGTTGCCCTCTCACGAGTGGGGTCTTCTACATACTGCTTAATAAAATTCTCTTGAACACTTTTGAGGGATTGTACCCCACCGAAATCCTTCACACTATGATTTTCCCACTCTATATTGAGAAAGTTAAAATCTTCTACTACAACCTTATTTGACCTGCAGCTATCTGCAATCTCCTGACATATTTGTTCTTCTAATTCCCATTGACTATTCGGGGGTCTGTAGTACACCCCCTACAAGGTGACCATCCCATTCTTGTTCCTCAGCTCCACCCATATAGCCGCACTAGACGAACCATCCGTGATGTCACATCTGACCACTGCTGTGACATCCTCCTGACCCAACAATGCAACACTCCCCCCCCCCCCCCCTCCTCCTCCTCTTTTTCCCTCACCCCTGTCTCTCCTGAATTCATGGGTATAAACACAGTGTGTTAGGTAAGCATTCCATGGCCCAAATGTATTGCAATAAATGTTTTCCTCAAGTCGCCTCCATTTGTTTCACATTTTTGTTTACCCATCAGGATGTCCATATCCTGAGAATTCCAGTTTTCATGTGTTAAAAATGAAAACTGGGTTAAAATGAAGACACGCAGCTTTCTTAAAAGGTTTTAATTGCAGACACATTTTCCCAACTGTGTTGGTGAGGCTGTATTTTGCACTTGAGAGATGCATTTTTAAAACATAGTGCTTATTAAAATCCAAAGCTGTTGCTTTTTACAAATTGACCTACAAAACTACTGAAGATGTGCCAGAATGCCTCAACCTAGAATGTTTGACCAGAAACCATCAACGTAACCACATTGTTATAGTGCATTGTGCTTTGCTGTTGATATTTACCTTACAATCGTACAAAATCGTAGTGGCACTGACCTTTCTTAAACTAATTTGTTCTCCATACTTGCTGCAAATCGGACAGGGAAATATCTATTCTCATAATAGCCGTAATAAAACTGACATTTCTCAGTGAAGAAAACATTCTTAAATCTGAATATTTGATTTTCCATTTGATATGTTCAACAATTTTTTAATCACACAGCAAACTCCAATTCCAATTATCAAGGAAAACTTCAATTGTCAGTCACATTTCATGAACTTGTTGTTAATATAGGATTTTATCTGAGAACATAAGTTCATAAGTTATAGGAGCAGACTTAGGCCATTCAGCTCATCACGCCCATCTTTGTCATTCAATCATGGCTGATCTATCTTTCCCTCTCAATCCCATTCTCCTGCCTTCTCCCCATAACCCGACACCCATACTAATCAAGAATCTGTCAATCTCCGCCTTAAAAATATCCATTGACTTGGCCTCCACTGCCTCTGTGTCAATGAATTCCACAGATTCACAACCCTCTGAGTAAATAAATTCCTCCTCATCTCCTTTTTAAAGGTGCGTCCTTTTATTCTGAGGCGACTGCCTCTTGTCCTAGACTCTCCCGCTAATAGAAACATCCCCTCCACATCCACTCTATCCCTGACTTTCACTATTTGGTTAGTTCCAATGAGGTCTCCCCTCAACCTTCTAAATGAAGTGGTAAAATATTTAATCCTGTTCCCATTTACACAATATAAAATAACACTTGAACACTTAAAAACACAAAACAAAGAGAGCGAGAGAATAGAAGGTCCTCATCGCTAAATATTTTCCTGATGAATAACTTTGAAGCAATTTAAGAATCAAGAGCAGTTAAAATGTATAAGATTGTCAGAAGGTATTTCATATTTTTGGGGGACAGAAATTACAGTTGTGAATTAAAACTGGAGACTGCTGATTACAACATGTTAGGCCCATTTAATATTTGAAGCTGAAGGTTTAAAAGTTTAACACTGATATTAACTGAGAGACAGTTGTAAATGGCAATGGACATTGAGAGAATGGGTGGGACTGATGGTGTATCAGGTTGCAATATCACGCAGGAAACACAAAATTAAGTTCAGTGCATCTCTCTTTGACTTTAGAATTCTTTTTCATTTCAGTTTCAGACTTTATATCCAAAGCACGATGGTGGGTATGATTAGAACTCACACAAAACAGCATCAATGCCAGTCATTTGAGAATCAATTCGAAGCAAGAGTATTGGCACTACTCACTTTCATGCTCAAGCAATATCTTCCCTCCTCCAACAGGATTTGCACCACATGCAATTACAATCACCCAAACATCCGTCTTTCCATCATTGTGGAAAGAACATGAGGAAAGAGTAAATCATTAGTGATCCTCAACACATTTCCAGTTCATGTGCAGAAGCGGTGCTTGAAGCAAGTGCAATTCTAATATTCTTACTGTTCCCAGCAGGAGATGAGGATTTCTTAGTTGGAGGGTGCCTTAAATTATTATCAAAATTCACAAATGCTAACTTCATTTCAACAGCAAGTGAAATATTTCCATCTTCACAAAATAATAATTTTCAACATTCTTACCTCTCCTTACTATTCCAAACATTTCACCTCCAAGAGGGTCTTCAAATGCACAAAGAGTGATTACAGATGCCAATTCTTCCAAAGCTTAGCCTTTCTAAACCTACATCGCTTCAATACTTAATAAAACCCTGCCTACTCTGGAATCGCCATGCAGAAAAATGTGTGTGTTTTTTTCCCTGCTGATTTATAATTCATAAGCAAGGAAGAGCAGATGTATGTGGCAAAGCCATTAGTTCAGAATCTGGGTCAGTTCTGCCAACCTTCTGCCCCAGATTCTGCTCCTTCAGTTATGCCCCTGTACAACTTAGGCTATTTTTTAGGCGACTACAGGTAACTAGGCTGTCGCCATATGGTCGCCGGGGTTTCACCTGTATGGTCGTGAGTAGTCTCCTCATTCGCCCAAAGAATCGTAGCATTTTTCTGGTCGCCGCTGGATTCTGAAATGTTCAAAACTTTTCGGCAACAGTTGGCTTGAAGCCAATGAGCATAGTTTGACTTCTCCTGACCTAGGTGCAGTCATAGGTTGTCGCCAGGGATGCAAGGTTGCCGCCAGGATGACGTAGGTTGTCGTTGGTGCTGACCGGTGAATTTCATTGGCGACTACCTACGTCAACCGGCAACAGGTACCAGCGACTGAATTGTCTTAAGTTGTTTTCAGTTGTTGCCGACAGGGTCATACCTTGTCATAGCTTGTCACGGTGGACGTAGGTTGTCGTAGGTGTTGTCGTAGGTGGACATACTAATGGATCGCCGGTTGTCGGTAGCTTGCCGTAGCATGACGTCGACTAGGTGGTAGGTTGTTGTAGACATTGTAGTAGACATTGTCGTAGAGTGGTCCAGTCGCAGGTTTTTCGGCAACCTGCTGCGACTACGACAGTCGCCAAAAAAATCGCCTAAGTGGGACAGGCCCATTACTGTTCTACTTTTACTTTGATTTCAATGGTAAACTTCAAGAGGTCCAGGGCACTAATGATGTGCCATTAAATTGGAAGCAGACTTGAAACACCAGACAACTAATTAGCAAAATGTATTCGACACTCCTTCATGTCTGATGGGACTGTGTGCTGCAGTTAAACATGGAAGTGAAAGAGTTCCTGACATCATGTGCTTTATAATTCCCCCATCCACAAGCAAAGTCAAACTAACATCCAGATTATGACTTCCTCCATTACAGGCACATGCCGTGAGTAATTACTCAGGGTAGGCACTCAGTCAGCGTTAAAAACAAATTAAATCGCGCATGCGCAGATTGTTCACTCCATAAAAATAAAAAATAAAAATAAAAACAGTAACAATTCAATTTGCCCAAGGCTTCCTAATCTCCTTTATTCTTAATTACTGAATGGGTGGGGGGTGAAGGGTGATGGGAGGTGGAGAGATGGTGGGAAAAACGGGAGTACAGGGAAAAGTTGAATCAGTTGTCATCTTATTAAATGACAACACTTGCTCAAGGGACCAATTGGGCGGAGAGTTCCTTTCACAGCATCTGTGCCAGGGGTAAAGTTGCAGGGAGGGCAGGAGTGTTGAGAAGGAGGGGGTTGGGGATAATGGCAGTAACTCCCTCACTCACCGCTGCCGCAGCTCTCCGGGCACGCATTGTAGCCGGGGATAGAAGCAGCTCGGGTAGCTGCGAGCGGCCGCAGGGAGCTGAGAGAAGAACTGGCTACCACTTCAGCGCCTTCTGCCGGCCCGCTCACCTCTGCCAGTGCTCTCCGTCGGAACACCTCTCATCAGCTGCTCGCCGACTTCGCTCATGTCAGCCTTTTCCCGCAAATCCTTAAATTCCCACAGCCGAGTAACCTCAATCGCGCTGTTAGAATTTAAGGATTTGCGGGACATGAGTGAGGCCGGTGAGCGGCAGGAGAGAGGTTTTTAGACGGAGAGCTGCCAGAGGTGAGCGGGGACCAGCAGAAGGCGCTGAGGTGGCAGCCGGTTCCGCTGTCCATGCCGACTGCCACTCAAAGACACCCGAGCTGCTTCTTCCCAACCTCAATACCCAGAGGGTATGGAGAGAAGGCAGGTACGGGATACTGAGTTGGATGATCAGCCATGATCATATTGAATGGCGGTGCAGGCTCGAAGGGCTGAATGGCCTACTCCTGCACCTAATTTCTATGTTTCTATGTTTCTGTTTCAATGCAGTGGCTCCGTGCAAGGAGCGTCGCAAGTGGCATTATCCCGATCCCCTCCTTCACAACATTCGTGCCCTCCCCGCAACTTTAACCCGGGCCAGACTCCCAAACACTATGAAAGGAACTCTCCCCTCACCCCTACACCCCGGGAAATGGTATTTTTTTAAAAACACCAAGAAATGTACTTGCCACGTTATAGGTACACAAATTCCATTCATCTCTCTCTGTTTCCTAAGATACACTTAAAATAATGACAATCCATATTTGAAAACCCCGCCAAGAAACTAGCGCTGCGCATGTGCAGTAGGCTGCTGCAAAGGTAGAGTTTCAGCTGCCTTCAGCCCCGCTTGAGATTGACGGCTTGAAGCAGCAATGACGGCACGTGGGCTGCACAGACCTTCAAGGGTTACAAGTGCTGCGGATGGAAGGCACGGAGAATGATGCCTACCTAAGAGATCGATCTCTTACATGGGCATCATTCTCCCCTGCCTTTACTATTTATATTTAGAAATTACCTATGTTATCATTTTAGTCAGAGTAGGCAGTGCCTACCTTGCCTACCCTGACGGCAAGTGCCTGCTCCATTATTACAGTTATCTTTGCTTATAATAATCTAAAATGTGTTGCTTCGATGACTATCTTTGTCTGACATCATTTAATTTTGTTCACTAATAGTTTGAGCCTTGCTGCATCAGTGATGCTGAAGGATACTACCACCCACCCCTCCACCCCCAAAGATATTTTGTTGCATGAGTATAGAAACTATCCTTCACTGTTTACTTGCCTGCTTATTCCTATATTGTCACCGCTGTATTATTTTGCTGTTACTTGAGATGGAGGGGTGGTCGGGAAGGATGTACTGACGTAATGATCCCTGGACGGAACCAAGTTTTTCCTTATTCTGAGACCGAACACTCATTGAAATTGCTGAAAACATTCCTTTGATACAGTTTTATAATAACAGTGAGACTCCTCTTCTCATCACCATATGATAATGGGCCGTCGAGAGCTTTCCAATGGGAGGACTCGGCAGATGACTAATTACATATGAAAATATGTAATATGAAAATATACAAATTTGCCCAGGATGTTGTGCCATCCAGGGAGAAAGGGGTTTTGGGCAGATCATATCTTCAGAAACCAACAGAGTTTCAGAAAGTAGATTTGGATATATAGAGGTACCTTTTTCCCACTGCTCCAGTGGCAGAAACACAAGCCTGCATTTTCTGATTATAATGTTACTGACATTACAGATCGAGAATTCAGGACATTGGCTCATTTTTTAATTCCTGTGCTTTTAACAAAAAGTCAAACAGTCACATCTCAGACATTTTCTACAATATGTTTGATACCTGAATGGTCAAAAGTAAATTAAGACAGAATCATTTTATGGCACAAAAGGGGGAAAATATTATATAGGGTGACCAATCCGGAAAACTTTTCTCATGCAAGTTGTGGTACCCAGGCACTGATAGCATTAGCTTATGGTGTTTTTTTAAAGCTAATAAAAATAGGCTTGAGTTGGTGACATGTATAGATAGTGCAAACATCACAGGGGGGGGAAGCCATACCAAATAGAGTTACAATAAGAATCCGTTGACCCTAATCTGAACAAACTGCTGGCTTGACTACACCAACAAAAATAACCAATGCATGCAGCAAATTGCAATTAACAACACAGAATGTAAAATTTATTTTAACACACTGAATATTTCGATTTTCCTTGAAAAACGAGGTCAATTCCAAAATCCGCTTTGCATAATGAATGCAACCTCAATATGAAATTAGCATGTTTTTGGATTTTAATGGGCCCTAACACAGGAAAGTCATTTGTACAGTCTGAAAACAAGCAGTTCAATAATGCAGCAGGTCATTATTCCAACAGCCAAGCTAGATCACACGTCTGATTTAACACGCACCTAATCTTTAAGAGAACTCCCACAGTTATATGGGTATTGGAGCACATTTCACCCAGTGCAGCGCAGCATCAATAATTATGAAGCTGTTCTTTCTACTGCACAATGAAAACACTGAAAATGATGCACTATTGGAAGGCAGAGTGCTAATAGGGCTCTATGGTATCAATATCACCTCTGAGTCAGGATACTGCCTCTTTAAATCTTACTTCATGACATTATTTAAGACAGAGGAGGAGTTCTCTTGGGCAACAATTTTCCCAGTGGCATGAACATCATTGCATGTGGGCTTCCTGTATGTGAAAAATAGATGCCCTATTTCCATACATAACCCAGTTATTGCATTTCAAAGGAAATTAATGTACAAAATCACTTCTAGAAATGAGTGTACTATATACAGTAAATGCAGATCTTTTATTTTTTCTTTCATTGTTTGGTCATATCCAAAGCAGCAACTACTGAAGAGTGTAAAATGATGAGCGACTAAGAAAATAGTCTTTTCTTTACATTTTAAGTCAGTTAATAGGACATGTTCCAAAATCAATTAGTTGTAAAAGAGATGTTTTAATTGCATTATTTTCCAGCATAATTTATTCATTCTGAGGCAATATTTTGTTGTGTGAAATGTTACTTCAGGGTACGCCTCATGTTCACAGGAAGCACATTAAACTTTATTTCATAAAGCATGCAGGTTATTCCCAAATTAATATTTTGTTCTACATTCTAGCCACAAGGGCGTGTTGCTGCTTTAAAAAGAAAAAATATATATTTTAAAGAAATATTGGAGAAATTTCAAGCATCATCACTGACATGAATGAAGTACTGCTGGCAGGAAGGATGCTTTGTGTTGTAGGGGGAGGCCTGGCTCATGTCCACAGACATGAGTGGTGCTACTGTCCACAGATTGAAGGTCTCTGATCTCAGTTTAAGCAGTATATAGTGACAACACTGTGGAAAACCTGAGAGGAGATAACAGGTTAACTCCCCTGTCACTGCAACCAATAGATCACGTGAGTGAGAATTTTCTGTCCACATAATCTATTTACATCCATTGTCCACTCTTTGCCATTTTTCATTGTGGTGATCCGGTTTTTATTTGGAAAAGGGTGGCGCAGTGGCACAGCGGTGGAGTTGCTGCCTAACAGTGCCAGAGACCTGGGTTTGATCCTGACTACAGGTGCTGCCTGTACGGTGTTTGTGTGTTCTCCATGTGACCGCATGGGCTTTTCGTCGGGTACTCTCGCTCCCTCCCACACTCTAAAAAGATATGCAGATTTGCAGATTAATTGGGCTCTGGTAAACATTGTAAATTGCCTCCAGTGTGTGGGATAGTGCTCGCGAACAGGTTGATTGCTGGTCGGCCCGGACTCGTTGGACCAAATGGCCTGTTTCTGCACTCTATCTAAAACTAAACGAAAGCTGTTTTGTATTTCTTTGCTTTTTGAACAGACTCTGTTTTCTAAGTAAATGTATTTGTCTATTGAATGGACTGCCTGCTGTGAGGCAGGTACTCTGTTCCATCTCCAGCTCATTGACTGATACTGCACTGTCAATAAACTGTTTGTATCTGTCTAAGTGTTTCTTAAATGTTAGTCGCTGAATATATCTCCAAGGAATGGGCTGTTTTCTCTCTTTCTGTGCCTATTGTGTGCGGTTTTGGTCTCCTAATTTGAGGAAGGACATTCTTGTTATTGAGGGAATGCAGCGTAGGTTCACCAGGTTAATTCCTGGGAGGGCAGGACTGACATTTGTGAAAGAATGGATCGACTGGGCTTATATTCCACATCTCATAGGGACTGGACAGGCTAGATGCAGGAAGAATGTTCCCGATGTTTGGGGGATTCCAGACACCAGGGGTCACAGTTTTAAGAATTGAGACGAGGAAAAACCTTTTCACCCAGAGAGTTGTGAATCTGTGGAATTCTCTGCCACAGAAGGCAGTGGAGGCCAATTCACTGGATGTATTCAAGAGAGAGTCAGCTCTTAGGGGTAACAGGATCAAGGACCATGGGGATAAAGCAGGAACAGGGTTTGGTTTTAGATGATCAGCTCGAAGGGCTGAATGGCCTTCTCCTGCACCTATTTTCTATGTTTCTATACAATTCTATCCTTCCTTAATATGGTGTTGAGGCCTGCAATGTATTTAGAATAAGACTTGCAATGTATCCTGCACAATCTGAGCAGGCAGATTTCTCGCATGAAACGCATTAGATGGGCAATCGTTCAAGTAATTAGGTTGCTGGCCCTTAAAGTGGAGAAATATGAGAAAGGACAAGCGAGCCAACATAGAGAATTATTGAAATAAAAACATGGAACTGTACAGAAAACAAAACAGTTTAATTTTATATTTTAATCCATTTTTCTTTTCAAAATGTTTTTGTTTCATAAAATTGGTAACAAATCTTATAGGTTTCTAATCTAAATCTTAATCATCAAATATACAAGGTAATATTTATTATATCGATGTAACACTTGTTTATTGACAGTGCTGTATCAGTCAATGAGCTGGAGTTCTATGTTAGCCCAGTTTTGCATCCTGCACACTAGGTGGAATTTACAGAAGCCAATCAACCTACAAACCAGCATGTCTTTGGAATGTGGGAGGAAACCAAGCACCCCAGGTCAACCCAAGGGGTTACAGGGAGAATGTACAAACTCCTTACAGACATCATCCATGGCCAGGATCAAACCCGGGTCTCTGGTGCTGAATGGCAGCAACTCTACCGCTGTGCCTTGGTGCCACCATTTTTTCTAAAAAATAATTACCAGAATTGGACATAATGCTTTCGTTTTTAGTTTTAGTTTAGTTTTAGAGATACAATGCGGAAACAGACCCTTCGACCCACCGGGTCTGCGCCGACCAGCGATCCCCGCATATTAACGCTATCCTACATCCACGAGGGACAAATGTTTTTTTACATTTACCAAGCCAATTAACCTACATACCTGTATGTCTTTGGAGTGTGGGAAGAAACCGAAGATCTCGGAGAAAACCCACGCAAGTCACGGGTAGAACATACAAACTCCGCACAGACAGCACCCGTAGTCAGGATCGAACCCGGTTCTCTGGCCCTGCATTCACTGTAGGGCAGTAACTCTACCACTGCGCAACCATGCCGCACAATATTCTTATTGTGCCTAATCAGTGTTTTATACAATTTCAACATAACCTCTCTACTTCTGTATTTTATGCCTCAGACTATTGAACTTCAATATGTTTTACAATCTGTTCTCTCAATATATCCTGCCACTTTCAAAGATTTAAAGTGCATATATACCCAGGTTGCCCTATCCCTGAATTCGATGCATGTCATCTAACCTCCACTGTCTTTCCTCATTCGTTCTGCCAAAATGTATCACTGCACACATCTGCCCTTATGGAACGCCCACATCCAACTTATCACACTGCTTCCACCTCTCAAATTTCTCCTTCAATCTCTCTCTATGAAAATATAGCAGCCAAAAATCCATTGGGGCAGCACAACATTTATGTGCATGGCCTGATTGGTTTTCTCAGAAATATTGATCGTTAAATGAAATCCAGGACTTACTGTAGCACAGAATGACAATGAGAGAACTTCCTTTCAGTTCCTCCATGACTATGATGTGTTAATACATGGAAACATTCAGTTTTCTGTCCTGGAATCTGAGTGGGCACAATATATAATTCCATTTATAGCTTTCATTCATTCCTGCATGCCCCATGATTGACATATAAAGTCTACTCCACCATTCAATCATGGCTGATCTACTTGTCCCTCTCAACATCATTCTCTTGTCTTCTCCCTATAACCCCTGACACCCATACGAATCAAAAATCTATCAATCTCCACCTTAAAAATATTCATTGACTTGGCATCCACAGCCTTCTGGGGCAATTCCACAGATTCATCACCTTCTGAATAAAGAAATTCCTCCTCATCTCCAGGCAATTCCCCACAGCCACAAATTCCTTGATCTTCCAAAACCGTTTCCTCTTTAAAATACCCCTGATGACCGAAACTCTGTGGAATCCAAGTAATTTATTTAGCCAATCGTGAAATCATCCAATCCCAGATATTAGCCTATTGAATCTCCTTTAGATTTCTTCCAAAACCAGAACATTTTCCTCAAAATAAAGCCAACTAGCCTCATTCTCACTAATTTACCTATTACAAATGCTGCTCCCTACAGTGCTAGTAAGAGCGATCACAGCACGCCCCTTGGAGTGCCAAAATCCTGTACTTGAAACAAGATCCATCTGTGATATGGCACTACCACTGCGCCAAATGGGATAAAATTCTGAACACAACTGGCAATTCAAAATTTTAAATCACAGCTCTTCAGAAAAATGCAGCAAGCCGTGTCTGCATGCAAGATCCAGGCAATATTCAAGCAGGGGCTGATGGATGACAAGTAATATTGAGACCTACAGAACTGCCAGGCAAAGACCATCTTCAAAATGAGTCTAGTCTCCCCATTCATCAACAGTCAGGGACCATGTCTGACAAGAAATTTACCTGGATCCATACCATAGATACTGTGGATCCAAGGGCAGGCCAGATGCTGGGTATGAGACAGTGAGTCAGTGATGTAGTGAGTCATTCAGTTGCCACTTGCCTGTGTGAGTGGAGCTCCAATATACAAGAAGCCTGACACCGTCCGGGACAATATTTTGTTTGGGCAGCTTACACCCAAGTGGTATGAATATTGACTTCTCTAACTTCAAGTAAAACTTGTTTTCCCTCTTGTTCTCCATCCCCCCCCCCCCCCCCCCCCCAGTTCTCCGACCAGTCTGACTGTCCCTGGTTATCTCTGTTCACTTTGTCGCTACCTTCTCCTAGCTAACAATGATCTATTCCCCATTTTCCTTAATCTCCAACCGCTTTGATGTCTCGTTCTCATACCTTACACTTCCTTATCTCTGTATCTCCCCCTCCCCTGACTCGATCTGAAGAAGGGTCTCGACCAAAATATCACCCATTCCTTCTCTCCAGAGATGCTGCTTGTCCCACTGAGTTACTCCAGCATTTTGTGTCCATCTTTGGTTTAAACCAGCATTTGCAGTTCCTTCCTACATAAATGTAGCCCCACCGATTGATAACCCATTCATCATCCCCATAGTTGCATATTTACTAATTATTATTCAATAAAAGCATTGGAATCACTCTCGAAGGCTGCATTGATAGTTTCTGCTAAACCTGAAACTTCTACCATCAAAGATAATTCCATCATTTGTAGTTTCTCTTCCGGGACACACTCAATCCTTAATTTTAAATATAACTTGGATCCTAAATCATGGAACTTCTTTCCCAACGCAACAGTTGAGTACTTTCACCAATCATTAACATCTTCTCAAGGGCTATTAAGATGGACAATACATTCTGATCATGCCAGTATGCCACCATTCCACAAATAAATAAAAAACCATGCCCAATATATAGGGATCACAAATCTTTCATCAATCACAGTACAATTTTTCCCAGTAATTTGTATGTCAAATTATTGCTGCATATGAAAATATTACTTCCTCTATTCTATACCTGTAATATTTGGTGGCTATTTCACTTAGTTTAGGGAAACATGCCCCCCAGCCCACCAAGTGCACGCTAATCACCCTAGTTCTATCCTACATGCGGTGGTCAATTTACAGAAGCCAAGTAATCTACAAAATCCTGCATGTCTTTGGATTGTGGAAGGAAACCGGAGCACCCAAGGAAAACCCACGCGGTCAAAGGGAGAACGTGCAAACTCCGTACAGACAAACACCCATAGTCAGGATTGAACCTGGGTCTCTGGCACTGTAAGGTAGCAACTTTACCGCTGCACCATTAGGCCACCCTAATATATATTTAAAATATTCATTTGAAATGGATGTTGTGGTTATAGTTATTTTGCAGATATACTAATATTCCACAACTCCAATACAATGAATTGGATGCATTGACCCTGTTCAATGAGTTCCACAAACAGTTAGTAGAATTTTACATTTGTGATTTTGGTTTTCTGCTTCAAAAGTTATTCCAATTGTGTTTCTGAAATATGCCTTGGAGAACTGAAATGGAATAATTTATGCACAAAATGTGTGATGATGTTATGACATTGATTGGCAGAATTCAAATAAAACCAAAAGGTCTTCTGCTTTATTAGGTCTCATCTGAAAATTAAACTTCAAAGTTTAAAGTGCTTTATGTTTAACATTTAATTACAACATAATATCTTTGGAGGTACATGATATTCCTGTCTCAAAAATGGCTCAGTAACTTATTGACCTAAAATATAAATAGAATTTACTTCAGTGCAAAATGTAACTTCAGAGTTACAACATTGAAATAGTTTAGGTCTGCTCAAATAGTTTAAGAATACAATATTTATACTGGAACATGATCGCCAGACTTGTTAAAGATACTGTACATACTGAAGTACGTTCAATTTCACACTCGTCAGATTATAAGTCAATGAACAACGCATTGGCATTTTAAAGATGGAAATAGAGGTGTGAAACAAAGCTGCCTGCTCAGAAAAAGGCATTTCAAAACTAGGCACATATAATAAGGCAAATTCAACACAACTGAGTATACAACTGGCCTGTTTCCTTTATCATCATTACTTTTTTGCATATATTTAATTTATTTGTCCTATATCTCTCTATATCACCGTCTATATCTCGTTTCACTTTCCCCAACTCTCAGTCTGAAGAAGGGTCTCGACCCAAAACACCGCCTAGTCCTTCTCTCCAGAGCTGCTATCTGACTCGCTGTTACTCCAGCTTTTTGTGTCTATCTTCGGTTCAAACCAGCATCTGCAGTTCCTTCCTACACAACTGAGTAATTATTGGCAGAACATGGACAGCATCGATTTAGAGGGCCAATCGCGAGCAGGTGTGACTAGTGTAGATGGAGCATGTTGTTTGGCGTAGGCAAGTTAGAAACACAGAAAAATAGTGCAGCAGTAGGCCATTCGACCCTTTGAGCCATGGCTGATCATCTGAAATCAGTACCCCATTCCTGCTTTTTACCCCACATCCCTTGATTCCATTAGCCCTAAGAGCTAAATCTAACTCTCTCTTGAAAACATCCAGTGGATTGGCCTCCATTGCCTTCTGTGGCAGAGAATTCCACAGATTCACAACTCGGTGGGCGAAGAAGATTTTCCTCATCTCAGTCCTAAATGGCCTACCCCTTATTCTTAAACTGTGATCCCTGGTTCTGGATTCCCCCAACATCGGGAACATTTTTCCAGCATCTAGCCTGTCCAATCCTTTAAGTTGAGCCAAAGGGCTTGTTTCCACACTGTGTGACTCTATCAAAGGGTAGATGAACATAGGTTTTACTTCGGAGTCACGTGAGTGATTCCGTGAAGAAGGCCCGCCAGGCCGCATGCGCAGCATTACATCAGCCACATTGGCGCAAGCACCAGTCTGGCAGGACAGAGCTCATGCTGGTGGTAAGTTAAACTTATAAGGTAAGTTTGGTTTTTTACTTACCAGGGGTTTTTAGGCAGGAGCCTCTTTTTACAGAGGTTTTTCCTGCCAGTTTCGCAGCCCGACAAGTTGCCGGTTATGGACTGTGGGGAAATTCCAGTCCGACCGCAAATGCGGATAAACCGGCAAAACCGGGTTGCGAGATAAGGAGCCGCTAACAGTGCAGTTAGCGGCTCCCCAGCCTGCGGGGATGCCGTAAAAATGGCAAGGAAATTTAAGCAGAGTCGCTGACTGGGGGGTCAGCGGCTCCCAGCCTGTGGGATGCCATTGGAACGGCAAGGAAGCAACGCTTGAGCCCCTGACTGTGGGGTCAGTGACTCACAGACGTTGGTCCCCAGTCAAGAAATTACTGGGACTCATTCAGCCCTATTTGGACTCAGGTGAGTCGGGCTATTAAGGGTTTCTCCTTATAATAAAAAGTATGTATTTTATAGTGTTTTTTCTTTATGTAAAAGCTAAAGGCAAAGTAAAAAGTTATTGTTATATGTTCTGACAATGTTATAATTGTTTGAGCACAGGTTGCTATGATTTATTTTTACCCTTCACAGGTAAAGCTGTACACTAAATGTTGATTTAGTGAGCTTACACAGCAATAGCACGAGCCTATGGGACAGGCCGCACCAGCAGCGCCTGACAGGACTGCTTCATGTGTAAAATGTGCAGGCCTATGGGACAGGCCACGCCAGCAGCGCCTGACAGGGCTGCTTCATATATGAAAGTGCCGGCCTACGGGAGAGCCGTGCCAGCAGCACCCGATACAGGGCTGCTTCATGTGTGAAGTGCCGGCCTACGGGGGAGCCATGCCAACAGCGCTGATGCAGGGCTGTTCATGTCAAAAAGCGCCGGTCTTTATGAAAGGCGGCGCCAGCAATACCTGGGACAGGGTTGCTCAAATTCACACATATCTCCTCACCCACAGAGTCGGGAGATGATTCTCCACCAGGGTTAGAGAGCAAAGCCCACGGAATCGGGGGATGAATTCCTCACCGGGGCTGGATAGTGCGTTGAAACGACTATCCTAAATACAGCAACTGTTGTACAGTGCTGCAAAGGTCTCCCTCTCAGAGGCAGAGACCAAGATGGGTCAGTATCCTGCTGACACTGAGTCTCAGGGTATGGCCGTGGGGCATACCCAAAGGGATGAAGGGCACGTGTCAGAGGTACCTTTCCTGACAATAAAGTTGCCATCCCAGTAAAATATTCTATTGGGTTAAGGCCAATGGGTTCATATCAGTATTTGTATCCTACGGCCTGCGGCAGTGCCTGTTAGAGTTGCCTACGAATCACCCTCTCTGAGGAGGGAAGAGCAAAAGGTCAAGATGACTCCGGGCTCTAAAGATGTCAATAGAACAGACTCAAGCACATATGTGCCGGCAGTGAACAACACCAACAGGGGGATGTAAGAGCCGGTTATTCAGGTTATTCTACAGGGGAAGAAGCCTGGCAGATGAATTAATTCGGCCAACAACGGGCAAAAGTCATCGTTTAGAATGCACCCCAGGTGCTCATCGGCAGTAGTGGTTCACTGGAGCTGGGGGCAGCATGATAGCTCAGAAATTCCATGCACCTTCCAATCATGCTCAACTAAATGGGTCTAGCACTTCCAAAATTTGGGTAGTGCACCGTTCACAAGTTATAATATTTACATTTGTTTGTGCAACACACAAAGGGTAAAAATATTTGCTTGAGGCACAGCCGGAGCATTCCAAGTAAGTTGGATTATGGCCAGGGTTTGGAAATTGGGCAGAAGTTCTCATGCAAACCACCCATGCAATAAGGCAGGATTGGCATGTTATTATGAAGAATGAAGAGTATCGGGCATATGAACTTTCCGAATGTAAAAACTTATTCCTGACTTCAACAGATTCATAAGGTAAGAGATACATGTGATACAAATCCCACTACAAAGGTTATCAAAGACAATATAACTGTACTATAACAGTAAAGCTTTGCAGTATGGGATAAACTGTTTGTTGGTCATTGGGATTTACCTTTAATTATTATTAGCCTTGTCTCCGCCTTGTGGCAAGAGATTGGGGTTATAGCAATCTGTTACAAAACTGAGTTATTTTCATTAAGAGTAATTGGCAATATAGCAGCTGTGTTGCAGCTGAGCAAATCAAGGAACTGATATTGTGCAAGTAGCAATTAGATTGTTGCTAACCTTGTGCTATTGTCAGCTGAGGCTACTTCAGCCACAATGATGAAGTAACAGTATTCAGCATTGCTGAACATGACAATAACTCATTGAACTTGAACTTGATGCAGATAGCATCCAAAAAAACAGTACATCTTTATTGAGGGGATCAGAAATGTTTGTTAAATATTAATGATACATTTGATACGATACAAATTACTGACATTACCAGTTCATTTTAAGTGATATTGACAATAGTTCAGTTATAGAGAAATTACAGCTGTAACACAAGGGAACTACATTGTCGGGTCCAACCCAGATATCAAGTTGTTAAAAAGATCTTGATACAAGTACTCACATCAACGTAACTCCTCATAAAATCAAGATCAAACATCAAACTGGTAAGTTCTCATTTAATCTTACTATTCTGACCAAGTATCCTAAACCTGAAACATTAATTTATTTCTCCTTATACAGATCCTGCCTGACCTACTGTGTGTGTACAGCTCTTGGATTTTAATATATTAAATGTAAATGATCCATCCAAAAAAAATGTTAAGCTAAATTGTTGTTCCAAATTTTGCAATTTAAAATAAATTGCAAACTCTGAAGTGAAAATTCAGATTTAAGCCAGACTTGCTGTTGACAGTTTAAGCAATCACGTATCCACAAAGCTGTAAAGAAATAAATGTTCTACTTCTTGCTGCAGTCCCATTATTCCCAAAATGGCTGGAGAAAACAGCAGAAGTCAAAGTTTTTGTGTGAGAAACCTAAACATATGCCAAATAACTATATTGCTGCTATGCCTTTCTGCACATACATGGTGCAGGGCTTCAGACCTGAAAGAGTTAGCTTTCTTGCCATTTTCCTTAAAGAAGAAAAAGAATGAATGAGGAACTAAATTGTCCTCTCCATTGAATGAGGAACTCTCCGTTTTCTAGACTACAAGCCAGAGAGAATAACTAGCTGCCTTTGCTCACTGAAATTTCATGATCTTCTACATGACAGGTCACAGTACACAAGAGATCTGTATGTAGGGCAATCTCAATTGAGACCTGGGAAATTGAATACAAACTCTTGTCCCTCCATTAGCAGTTTGTTAAATGAACAGCGAAGCATAAAATGGCTTTGGGTAGGATTAGAGCAAAAAAACAGTTCCTTAATGGTCAGAGTGGACGCTGAGCTAAAGGGACCCACTTCCATGCTGAATCTCTCTAAAACACGAGCTTTTGAACCAGGCAGAATAGTGAATTCAAAGCCAAATTAAGGACAGAAATCAAAATACTGGTTTGAAATAGAAGGAAATAAGAAAAAAAGTCATCAGATCAATATCGTTTCATTAATTTAGTTAAATGCTTTTGGAATTAGACACTATATTTCAATTTTCATTGCCTTAAGTGTGTGATGACAAAGTAGTCAAACAGGTGAAATGGGTACAGATTCTAAAATGGAGAAGCCTTAATTTTCAAAGGTAAAATTAGACTGTATCTGCAGCATGACTATGGAAACAATGCTATTCAAAGTCAAAGTCAAAAGTCAAAAGAGTTTATTGTCATGTGTCCCTGACAGGACAATGAAATTCTTTCTTTGCATAGCACAACAGAACATAGTAGGCATTGACTACAGTTATATACTTAAATACACACATTAATTAATAAATTAATAAAGTGCAAATAGCAGATGGAGGGGTATTAATGTTCAGAGTTTTGTCCGAGCCAGGTATAATAGCCTGATGGCTGTGGGGAAGTAGCTATTCCTGAACCGGGTTGTTGCAGTTCTCAGGCTCCTGTACCTTCTACCCGAAGGAAGCAGGGAGATGAGTGTGTGGCCAGGGTGGTGTGGGTCCTTGATGATGCTGCCAGCCTTTTTGAGGATCCCCTCGAAGGAAGGAAGGTCAGAGCCGATGATGGACTGGGCAGTGTTTACTACGTTTTGTAGTCTTTTCCTCTCCAGGGCACTCAAGTTGCCGAACCAAGCCACGATGCAACCAGTCAGCTAGCTCCCTTCTGTGCACCTGTAGAGGTTAGAGAGAGACCTCCTTGACAGACCGACTCTCCGTAATCTTCTCAGGAAGTAGAGGCGCTGATGAGCTTTCTTAATAATTGCATCAGTGTTCTCGGACCAGGAAAGACCTTCAGAGAGTTACACAAAAAGCTGGAGAAACTCAGCGGGTGCAGCAGCATCTAAGGAGCGAAGGAGATAGGCGACGTTTCGGTCGAGACCAGCATCTGCAGTTTCTTCGTTAACACAAGATCTTCAGAGATGTGCACGCCCAGGAATTTGAAGCTCTTGACCCTTTCAACCATCGACCCGTTGATATAAACAGGACTGTGGGTCCCCATCCTACTCCTTCCGAAGTCCACAATCAGTTCCTTGGTTTTGCTGGTGTTGAAGGCCAGGTTATTGTGCTGGCACCATATGGACAGTCGCTCAATCTCTCTTCTGTACTCTGACTCATCCCCATCAGTGATATGTCCCACTACAGTGGAGTCGTCAGCGAACTTGATGATGGAATTCGCACTGTGAACGGCTACGCGGTCATGAGTATAGAGTGAGTACAGCAGGGGGCTGAGCACGCAGCCTTGAGGTGCTCCCGTGCTGATTGTTATCGAGTCTGACACATTTCCACCAATACGAACAGACTGTGGTCTCTGAATGAGGAAGTCGAGGATCCAATTGCAGAGGGATGCGCAGAGACCCAGTTCTGCAAGTTTGGTAACCAGCTTGGAGGGGATGATTGTGTTAAATGCCGAGCTGTAGTCAATGAATAACAGCCTGACATATGAGTTTTTGTTGTCCAAGTGGTCCAGAGCGGAGTGGAGGGCCAATGAGATAGCGTGCGCCGTGGATCTGTTGTGGCGGTAAGCGAACTGCAGTGGGTCCAGGTTTTTGTCAAGGTAGGAGTTGATTTACGCCATGATCAACCTCTCGAAGCACTTCATCACCACAGGCGTTAGTGCCACAGGTCGATAGTCATTGAGGCATGTCACCTTGCTCTTCTTGGGCACCGATATTATTGATGCCCTTTTGAGGCATGTGGGAACCTCAGACCTCAGAAGTGACAGGTTGAAAATGTCCGTAAAAACTCCAGCCAGTTGGTCCGCACAGGTTTTTAAAACACGACCAGGTATGCCATCAGGTCCAGACGCTTTTCGAGGGTTCACCCCTCTGAAGGATTTCCTGACGTCGGCCTCTGTGACTGAGACTGAAATACCATCACAGCGAATGGGGGCTCGGGAAGGCACATCGTTGTTCTCCCTATCAAAGCGTGCGTAAAACGCATTGAGCTCATCAGGGAGTGATGTATTGCCGACATCCGAGCTGCCTCCTGATTTCGCCTTGTAGGAGGTGATTGCATTCAGTCCCCGCCACAGCTGCCGAACATCTGTCTCATCCTCCAGTTTGGAGCAGAACTTCCTTTTGGCCTTTTTGATGGCCTTACCAAGGTTGTATCTGGACTTCGTGTAGACCACAGTATCATCAGACATGAATGCCCGGTGTCTGGTCTTCAGAAGAGTGCAGATCTCAGACTTCATCCAAGGTTTCTGATTGGGAAACACTCGGAAGTGTGTGTGTGTAAGAATTATATTAAATGGGCAGCCAGACTGAGAGCAACACATATTAGGCAGCATCTCGATTTATCAGAATGTGCTGTTCGATTTCCACATGAATGACAGACAGACAGCATCATTGGCTTCTTTTTTTATTTTTGCAGATTGTTTTTCCCTATCATCTTCCAAATGAAATTTGAATTTAAATCCAAACTGTGGGATGAAAATGCCTGTCAGATCAGAAAGATAATGTGATGAATTAATTTGTAGTGAGGAGCAGGGCCAATTCAATTACTAATTTTCATAAAATGCAACCGGTAGTTTACGGGAGGAAATAAATAGAGTGAAAATATCTTCACTCTCAGATTGTTGAACATTGCTGTAGATTTTTTTGGTTGAAATACGTTGGATCATTTTTTTGATGAAATGGGCACTTTGTTTTAGTTTCAGAGATCTCATGCACTGATTCTCACGAAGAGAAGACAATACTGGCCAATGTTATGGCACCACAGTATCAACCATAGATAACTGATTATCGCTGTTTACATTATCGCTGTAAAGTAAGCTGTGATAATAAAGCTTTTAATTTTAACAATAAAATGAACAGCATTGCTGGAAGAGGGAAGTGGGGTGGATGTTTCAATAGAAAATGTATGATTTATGTATAAATGTTGATTCATTATAAGCACATTTGCTTTTTATTATTAATAGATTTTTAACTTTCAGAAAGGGCAAAAAACGTATGTTTAGATTTTAACTGTGATTTCTCCAAAACAGCCATAACTCAGTCATTAAAACATGCCTGTAATCGTTTGACATCAGTTCACAAAATTGAAACAATGAACGGGGAGACTTCCCTCAACCTCCTCAGTATTTCTCCAGAAGTTGTTCTTTTATGTTCCAGATGGACAATGGGACTTGTTTTATTCTCCCATCAAAAAATCACTAAAGCACTCCTCCCAATTATTACATTTGTCTTCATCTTTGCCGACCAATCTGCCAGTCCCAGCTTCTGCTCTTTCCCTGTCTACCTACTGTATTATTCCCCGATATTATTCTCATGTAATTGGTACTCCTCCCATTCTTCTGAAGCTGGTCACTGTTCATTTCATAATTCATCACCTGTTAATCGCAACAATGGCCACATATTTTAACAAAAGCTCTCATCTATCCCATAAAATGATTGTGATTATTGTTCAGATTTGTTTATTGTGATATGCACTAGGGTAAAATGAAATTCCTTGCTCACATGAAGCTCAGAGTAAACAGTGATTATAAATACAACAATAAATTTAACAATTAATACAAAACAGCAGAATGGTGCAAGATTGTAGTGCAATCTGAAGTAGTGCAAAAAGTAAATAAAAGTACAATAACGTATAATATCACTGCTCTCAGCCAGTTGAACAACAATGATGAGGCAAAGCACAGGAAAGAGATCGAGAATCTTGTGTCATGGTGTCAAGCAAGCAAGGGGTGAACATAATCCTATCCGCTGCAACAGACCTGCTGTAGAAGTGATCAACATCTTAAGTCTACCTCATAGAACCAAATGAGGTAGAGTTATGAGTAAGAATAAATGGAAACACCTTTGGAAGTGGTTGTGAAAGAGGTTATCAGGAGTCCGATAGCAGTGGGGAAGAAGCTTCATTAAGTCTAGCTGTCTGGGATTTCAAACTCCCGCATCTTCCCTGATGTAGGAAAAAGAAAAGGGAATGGCCATGTGGCAGGTATTCTTGATAATACTTTCAGCCTTCCTGAATAAACTGTGAAGATGGACTGGGTAGAAGGATTTGAAGAGCCCTTTATGATTGGGCTATGTTTACCACTCTGTGCTGGTCAGGCAGTCAAGAGCAGAGCAGTTAAAATGCACCTTTTCAGAACAGTTTCTGATTGGTTTTTGCATAGGTAGAAGTTGGAGAGATTCATCGTGGAGGTCTAAGAAAGTAAATACAATTATGCACTTTCTTGATCACCGCATTAGTGTGAAAGGACCATGTTAGGTCATTGGTAATATGGATAACTAGGAACTAGAAGCTGTCGACCATCTCTAAAGCATTTCCGTTGCTAAGGACAAGGTTATGTTCACACCTTCACTTCTCTAGGTCAACAACCAACTAATTAATCCGATTGTACACAAAAAGCTGGAGAAACTCAGCGGGTGCAGCAGCATCTAAGGAGCGAAGGAGATAGGCGACGTTTCGGGTCGAGACCCTTCTTCAGACTAATTAATCCGATTGTTGTTGAGGGCTAATTTGTTGCCCTGACACCATGACAAAAGGGTCTTGATCTCTTTCCTGTACTTCGTCTCATCGTTGTTGTTGATCTGGCTAATAACGGTAGTAAATCAATGGCAAAAGAAAAGATCAAGGTGGCAAAGATCAAGATAAAGACTGCAAACACAATGCTGGCATTTATTTCAAGAGGGTCTGTATACAAAAACAAGGATGTCATGCTGAGGCTCGGTAAGGTGCTTTTGGGCACCATATCTGGGGAATGGTGTGCTGGCTCTGGAGAGGATCCAGATGAGGTTTACAAGAAGGATCCCAGGAATGCGAAGGTTAACATTTGATGAGCGTTTGACGGCATTCAGCCAGTACTTGCTCGCTGGAGTTTAGAAAAATGTGGGGGGACCTCATTGAAATGTACAAAATAGTAAAAAGCTTGGATGGAGTGGATATGGAGAGGCTGTTTCCACTAGTGGGAGAGTCTAGGACTAGAGGTCATAACCTCAGAATTAAAGGACGTTCTTTTAGGAAGGAGATGAGGAGGAATTTCTTTAGTCAGAGGGTGGTCAATCTGTGAAATTTGTTGTCACAGAAGGCAGTGGAGGCCAAGTCAGCAGATATATTTAAGGCAGAAATAGATAGATTCTTGATTAGTATGGATATTAGGGGGAGAATGCAGGGGAATGGGGTTAGGAGGGAGAGATAGATCAGCCATGATTGAATGGCGTAGATGATGGGACGAATGGCCTAATTCTGCTCTTATAACTTATGATCTTATGGCATTGTATTTGGCCACATAGGCATGAGTGTACAGGGAGTAGACTAAGGGACAGAGCACACAACCCAGTGGAACACCAGTGATGAGGGTCAAGTTAGAGGAAATGTTACGACATACATTTCCCTGGGGAATATATTAGGTAGAGAAGGAGACAAAAATAGATAACGTTAAAGTGCTTCAATACAAAAGCCAAAACAAGGTGAGAGCAGAATAGGCAACAAATGATGGGAGGGGAGGTGGATCCAGAACAAAAAATAGAAATAGGAAGGTGGGGGAAGAAAAAACAAAAGGGAAATGTGGGCAAAATGTATTTAGATGTGAATAAATACAAGGAATGACCAGGGCCAATGCTCAGCAGAACCATTAGCAATGCAACCTCCTCCGATACTGCACTGAAGTGACACCACTTTATCTCTGTTTGATCTACAAGATCAACATAGAAACACAGAAATGAAGCAGGAGAAGGGTATTCAGCCCTCAAACCTGACATTCAATATAATAGTAAGATTAAACGAGAACTCACCTGTTCGAAGTTTGATCGTTATTTTACGAGGAGTTACGATGAGGGATTACGTGAAGAAGAGCCCGCCTCACGCTGGTAACGGCATACTTCAAAGCAACGGCATGAAAAACACAGAACACCAAAGCCGGAGTAACATAGTAAGGCTCATAAAAAGACTTAGAACCACCATTTTGATCATTTATTTTACGAGGGTGGGAGTGGAGGGCACGTAATCCCTCATCGTAACTCCTCGAAAATAACGATCAAACTTCGAACAGGTGAGTTCTCGTTTAATCTTACTATTTTACTTCGGAGTCACTTGAGTGACTACGTGAAGAGTTTTAAAGCTTTCTGTGTTTTTTATGTCGTAGAATTAATCCGTACGACAATCCGGCTAAGTAAACACATACATGAGAAAGCACACAAATGTTAGATCTTTTCACAATCAAGTTTTTTAATGGCTGAAAGACCATATAATACCCTCCTTATATTTGAGGGAAAAAATGATTACAAGTGACAAAAAATATCAGTGACTACACAACTGATTATAGCAATTAATAGCAAACAAAGCAGGTGATTATAGTGCTCCCAACACCGCGTGTCCAAAGCTTGTCATAGTGTGAACAGGTTTGTTGTAGAACTTTGAAAAAGTTTCTTCTTTACTCCACCCTGCGATTTTTAAAAATATGCTCAAGAGGTACGTCCCGCCCCTTCGTCGCGGACGTAGCTGCCGCCCTGGTGGAGTGAGATTTGAAGACATCAGTGTCTATTCCCGCTAAAACCAACACCTGTTTCAACCATTTTGAGATAGTTTGAACTGAAGCTTTTGTGTGTGGCTTTTTGTGCGTAAGCAGCAATGTCTTTTCGTTTCCTCGAAAAGTGTCCGTCACTTTAATACATTGGTTCAAATGTCTAACCACACACAAAGCAAGCTCAATATGAAAAGCTTGAAAGGTTACCTTTGTTCCAGATCTCCCTGGTCTACTTTGTTTGATCAGATCGTAAACATAGAATACAACATTATCTGTAGTCACATGCATACAGTCTAACGCAACATTTGTAAAGTTTGCACTCTTTGGGCTGAGACCAGTGACATTAACATGACCAATTTCAATGTTAACCTATCCAATGACAACCCTTCAATTGGCGTCCATTCTCTAAGTAGAGCAAGTACTATGCTCACATCCCAAATCTCTGTATATCTAGGATTTTGGCGGATTCATGTGAAAAATTCCTTTCATGAATCGTAATATTAATGGATGCGACCCAATTGATTTCTCACCAGTCATAAGTCCTAAATAGGACGACAAAACACTGCGTGCAGTGTTAATGGCACTGTAACTTAAATGTTGACCAAAGCGTAAATTGGCAAGGAATTCCAAAACATGAGTAACATTCACATAATCATCAGAAATATTTTGACTGTGTGCAAAATTCTTCCTATTTCTTAATATGTGTCATATATTGTTTCTGTGTGCTATCTCGCCATGATGTGCCAATAACTGTCAAGTTTGGTCCGACAATCCCAGTTCCTGTAGTGGTCTGGTCAAAACCTGCAGATTAACAAATTCATATATGCATATAATGGGTAATCTTCATTTGTTACTGGATTAGTCAAGATATCACTACAGTTAAGAATCTGCATATACGGTTCTTTAATCATATTCAGCATAACTGGGAACCAAGGTTTGAGTTGGCCAATTTGGTACTACCAACAATCCGGAAGCTGAATCTTGCTCTATTTTCTTCAAGCATCTCTGGATCAGAGCAAATGGTGGAAAAGCATAAAAGAACATTTTTCCCCAGTGTAATAAAAATGCATCTACTGCAACTGCGTCCGGATCGTGTTCCCAAGACACATAATGAGGCAAGTGATGATTAAGCCTAGATGCAAACAAATCAATTTCTGGCAACCCAAATCGTCGAACAATATTCTTAAATATTGGTGGCTTAAACATCCATTTCGTATTATCTTTAAAAATCCTGGACCTTTCATCTGCTACCACATTGTCTTTACCTGAAGTATAGCTTACTGCAATCCATATCTGCCGACCAATACACCATTGCCATATCTCATTGACCAGACAATCACATGATACTGATCCAACTCTCCCCATGTGATTAATGTAAACCACAGCTGTTTTATTGTGTAATTGTATTAACACATGCAGACCTTGTTTAGCACAACAATATGCTTTAAGCCCATAAAAGGCCCCCAATAACTCCCAATAGTTAATACCATATTCTTGGAGAAACACTTGTTCTTCAGTTTTCCATCTACCTCCACAACTGGAGGATAAATCTGTGGCCCCCATCCGAGAGCACTAGCATCTGTATGTAAACCATTTCAGGCTGTTTAATCATAATATTTATTAGCAGCTTGTGGGACATTTTCCTTTTTTAACCCACCATTGTAAATTCCAATACAGCTTCTTTTGTTAATTACATAGGCCTGTCAAATGGCCTGCCTTCTCTTTGAGAGCTTGTATCTTGTACCTTTGAAGATATCAATAAATATAATGAACCAAATTCTAGTGCAGGAAATGCTGCTAGCAGTTCACCAATGGTTGTCACCATTTCTCGGATGGAAGGATAAGGTTTTGAATGAGATAATGACAAGTTACCAAAATATCATCAACTTTATCTGTTGGTAAAGGTATTAACATAGTCACTGAGTTAATTACAAACCCCAAAAGTAAATTGTTTGTGCTGGCTGCAGCTGGGGCTTAATTAGATGAATTAAGAACCTTAGCTTCCACAAAGCTTTAGTAACTGAAAACTGAGTCCTCAGCTGACTCCTGATAATCACTAATGACCAGAATGTCATTGAGATAAGCCATAATGATGTGCATTTTGTGCTCTAATTGGGCTAAACTGGTTTCAACAGTTTCGTAAAGAGTAAAAAGCTGAACTCAGTCCATTTGGCAAAGCTTAACTGCCATAATTGTCACAACCAATTAAAAATTTAAGTATCACCGAGACCTGATGCATAGGTACAGAATAATAGGCGTCTTTCCATCAATCTTAGCCATATAAACAACCTGCTGAATTAAATATTTTGCAGTATTCAATGTCTCCATTTGAACATGTTTGTATTCTACAAACTTATTTAGACCTGTAAGGTCCAGAATACTTCTGCAACCATCATCTGTAATGCCTTCTAACATTAAAGACAAATTTATGCTCGTGTTCAAAAACCTTTTCCATTACCTCTTTTCCAGATAACTAGGCAATGTGAACATAAATCTCTGCTTTTTCAATTGCAGAAAACACGAAAACATAAGCAGGTTTATTCTGTACAGGAGGATTAACCTCTTTTTTTTTTTTTAAAGTAATAGTAGCTAATGAAACTGCTCGTAATATACTGATCAAAAATAATAGTAAGCCAGTCTTAATAAACTTTTTGTAATCTCCCTCTAACTGGAGATTAATCCGCAGTTTCTTTAAGCAGGGAACAAGTCTTTAATTCCTCTGCATATGAGCGTGGTGTTCTCCTTATCCCCTGAATTCGGGTAAGTATTTGGTTGTGCAATACAATAAAACTTCCTTGACATATTTCTGCCTATATTTCCAATATCAAATCCCCTTCTGGGCGAAAATACCTTTTCGTCCAAAGACGAAGGTTTCATGCAGCTAAAATTTTAGCTTTTCATCCAATTTCAATAAGTTAGGCAGATTACTCCAAACAGATAACCAAGAGCTTAAACACCACTTGCTTGACACAGGTATGCAACCTTGGTGAAAAAATGGCCCAAATAGCCATTTATATTATATAAAATTTCATAGAAAGAATTGCACAATAGCGTCTTTATTATGTTTTCCTTTCATTTGCCCAAAAGCCATAATAGCAGCAGAATAATTTGTGAGGATTTTTAAACCTCACTATTTGACGCTCTCATATTTGGAGTCATGGATGCCCATATTAACGGATAAACCGTAGGGCTCTTCCAATGAGGCACAATTACCTGTGCTGTGCAATTTTAATATTTCAATCATCACAGAATCATGAAGTTGGTGAGATACCATATATATTATGTTGGCAGCTAGGATTTCTTCCATAGCCTCACCACTTCCTTCATATATAGCAAAACCTTTTGCTATTCCATGCATCTTTGGCCTCTTTTCATATTTTTTTCATTTTATTTTTATTTTTATTTTGTTGTGTGTGCTTTCAAAAATGCAAATCACCATCAACAGGGTCTGCCTTCTGCAGCCCTAAATCAATTGGGATTTCATCCCATGAGACTTCTTCCGGCCCAAATCCTGGGTCCGGAGTTCCAACTTCCAATTAGGCCCATGGCCATATTCAGAATAATTAAACCCCTCAGGGCTAACCTTAGGAACCTTCAGGGTACTATGACCCTAGTCTCATAATTATTTGGAGAACTTTCTCCATATGCTCCATAATCAGTTCCACATAGTTTACTTATGTGGAGACTTTTCAATGTCAGAGTCATCAGAACCACGGACCTCTCAGATTTTTTATTTTATTTTATTTTATTTTCCATTTTTACATATTCGGGAGCATTTCTCTCCGTGGTTATCATTTTGTAAACTAATTCGCTAACGGGTATATCTGCGGCCACCGGTATCGGAACCGGCTCCGCACTAGCTTTCCCGTATATTTATTTTTTCACCCCAGGAAGCATTTAACCCGCGAATATAAATTTACTTCATCATTTGTGCTTATCCAGCACTAATATGACTCTGACCTATTTTAACAAATTTCCTATACTGCTGGACCTACCCAGCGCCCGCTAAAAAACCCAACTTTACTGTTCTTACCTGCGGGCCGTTCCGACCGCTGCGAGGAGCTGCTCCTTACTGCAGCTCCACCTTCTGCCGTCAGCGTCGACGTCATGCCGTTACCAGCGTGAGGCGGGCTCTTCTTCACGTAGTCACTCACGTGACTCCGAAGTAAAATCATAGTTGATCATCCAAGTTCAGTCCACTTTTCCTGCTTCATGCCAATGCACCATGATCCCTTTAGCCATTGCAACTATAATCTACATCCTTATTGAATATATTTAATAATTTTTCCTTCATTGCCTTTTGTAGTAGAGGACATCTGTCGAGGAAGGGGGTGGGCATACAGACTTTTCAACACTAAATTATTCAGAAAATCATTCATTACTTTGTGTACGATTCTCAGATATGATATACATTTGCTGTACTTTTCACTTTTTGAAGAAGGCTAACCAATTATTTAAAATGCACAATATTAGAATGTAATTTTTTTTTAAATCTACCTTCACAAAGTTTTAAATATCACTGAATCATTTCTGTTTTAGATTGGACAACTTTGAAAAAAAATTCATTGTCATAGAAGGATACAGCATGGAAACTGACTATTCAGCTCATTGACAAGATCTTATTCACACTAAACCTGCATTAATCCCAATTTTACGTCACCCTAGATTCAACGCCTCCAAATTCGACCATTCACCTAGGGGTGATTTACAGTGGACAATTAACTTGCAACTTGCAGGTAATTGGGAATGTGGAGGGAAAGTAGAGCGCCCAGAAGAAATCTATGCATTCACAGGGAGAACCTGTAAAGTTCAAACAGAGAGCACCCAATATCAGGATTCAACACAGCTTTATGGTGCTGTGAGGCAGCTGCCCTTCCAGCCAAACTACTGAGCTGCCTTTCCTGAATCACCTTAATACCTCATAAATTTACATTGAAAAAAAACAATTTTCTCCTAATATCTGAATAGACACTGAATAAATAGAATGTTTCAAGTGAATGAGCATCCAATTATTCTATTAGTGAGCTGGAACCAAATAACCTTCTAATTCTTTTTTTCCAATTACATGTTAGATAAATTCTGTCTGCAGCGTTTTAGTATAGAGTATCCTCTTTGCATGATTAACTTAAGGAACATCATCAACTGTCAGGCACTGAGGGATTATAAATTTGTTATGGCGTTAATTCTTGCAGCACCTATCAGCTGCATTAATTTACACTTCTGATTTTCAATTTTTAACGTTTTACAATGCTATGTTGTATGTTATGTCATGATGTGGGAAGTATTACTGAAAACCTTTGTATTCCTACACATGGGAGTACTTGTAAACCTGACATAAAACATTCCTAAATTATTTTAATAACAAAGATGTTGCTGTGAGATGAGTAAAAATGGTACAACTTTCAGAAACAGGATACGTGCAAATGTTTATGTTTAATTTGGTTCAATTTCTCAATGGAAAATGTCGAAGACTAAATATAACAACACAATATGACATACAGAAATCATTACTTTAATGCTTGAATGCTCCTTATGAAATAATATTGTGTGAGTATTGCACTATGAAAATATTTTCAAATGATAGACTTTATATTGGGAGTGATAATTATTTTTTATCCAAATATCAAATACTCATCTTACTCTTCTCCCCATTTTCAGAGCTCTCTTTTGTCTCTCCAGGCTTTCTGGCGGAGGGCGGGAAAAATATTCCACTCGGAAAGGAGGGCCCAGAAATGTGTAGCACTCTTTGTTCTCATATCAAAATCACTTTTATACTATGATACAAAAATTCGACCAATTATTTTCATGATTGTGCTTGCACTATCACTGTTTCTGTATTAAAGACAGACATTATGATGGTGGGGGGAATTTGCCAAAGTAGTTTGAGACCGCACCATGACCTGGGGTTTACCGAACAACATTGATAATTGTGCTGCTATTTTTGTAGGAGTGTGGTGAAAAGACATCTCCCTGTAAAAGCCTAAACTAGTACAAGGAACCCATGTAAAACTTCCATTCCTTCCGTACTAACCCCCTTCAACCTTCTAATTTCATAACCTTTCTCCCCCCCACCCACACTTCATTGAAGCACTGACCTAATTACAAAAGATTCCTGAATTAATGGGAACGAAAGTTCGAGAACGGATAAGAGAGTAAGGTCAATGCCAATACGGACCGGAGTGAGAGAGGAGATGATTGCCGAAGTCAAAGTGTTGTGTATGAATTAGCGAAGTAAAAGAAATAAAGTGGACGAGCTTGAGTATCAGTTAGAAATTGGCAAGTACGATGTTGTGGGAATTACAGAGACATGGCTGCAAGAAGGCCAGGGCTAGGAATTGAATATTCAAGACTAAACATCCTATCGAAAAGACAAACAGGTGGGTAGCGGGGGTGGGGTAGCTCTGTTGGTGAGGAATGAAATTCAGTCCCTTGCAAAGGGTGACATTGAAAAAGGAGATGTGGAGTCAGTATGGGTAGAACTATGGAATTGTAAGGGTTAAAAGACCCTGATGGGCCACATTATAATCTCACATTATAATCTACAGGCCCCCAACAGTAGCCTGGATATAGGGTACAAGTTGAATCAAGAGTTAAAATTGGCATGTCATAAAGGTAATGCTACGGTTGTTATAGGGGATTTCAACATGCAGGTAGATTAGGAAAATCAGGTTGGTACTGAACCCCAGAAAGGGAGTTTTTGGAGTGCCTCCGTGATGGATTTTTAGAGCAGCTTGTACTGGAGCCTACCAGGGAGAACACAACTGGATTTAGTGTTGTGTAGTGAACCGGATTTGATAAGGGAACTTGGGGTTAAGGAGCCATTAGGAGGTAATTACCATAATATGATAAGTTTTAATCTGCAATCTGAGAGTGAATCAAGAGTAAATCAGAGGTGTCAGTATTACAGTTGAACAAAGGGAACTATGGAGCCATGAATGGGGGAGCTGGCAAAAAGTTGACTGGAAAGATACCCTAGCAGGGATGACAGTGAAACAACAATGGCAGGTATTTCTGGGAAAATACAGAAGGTACAGGATCAGTTCATTCCAAAGAAGAAGAAAGATTCCAAGGGGAGTAAGGGGTGACTGTGGCTGACAAGCGAAGTGAGGGACAATATACAAATAAAAGAGAAGAAGTACATCATAGCAAAGATGAGCGGGTAGCCAGAGGATTGGGTAGGATTGGGTAATGTTTATAGAGCAACAGAAGATAACTAAACAGGCAATACGGGGAGGAAAGATGAGGTACGAAGGTAAGCTAGCCAAGAATATAAAGGAGGATAGTAAAAGCTTATTAACATGTTGCAGTTGAGAACATTTGACCTGTGAACTAGTTTCAATTTGGAAATTATAAATCAATGCAGATGACTGTCGATTAACAACAGTAAAGATGAATGTGGCAAATTACAACTTGTGTGAATCTATGTTTTAAGATGAAACAAAAATGATTATTTTAAAAATCAGGCATTTTAAGTGGCACCAAATGGCAAGGATAGAAAACAGTAATGAATCACATGGGCAATTAAATTCTGTATCATGCAAAATGAAATTATATAATCTGTACATTTTATCATGTTTCAAAACTTCAGGCCACCAGATAAGATAACTGGGATTGTAGACTGATGTTCAGTGTTCAGATAAGAATAAGGTAATAGGTTTAAAGGTCAAGGCCAGAATGAAAAGTAGTGGCAAACAGAAAAGGAACATGTAAATAAGAAGTTTTCAAGTTAGCTGGTTATAAAGTGTGAGAGAGCAACAGATATCAGTTCCTGGCACTCAGCTGTTTGCATTGCTGAGTTAGATGAAAGGATGTGTAAAATATCCAAGTTTACAAATGAGAAAAGAATATGTGGGAAAGTTAGCTTTGAAAGGAACACAAAACACAAAACTTATCTTCAAATAAATACAACAGGAAAAGCAAGTGGACAAAAGGTTAGCAAATCAAGTATAGTGCAGTAGAGTATGATGTTATTGGCTTTGGTACATATTAATAGAGATCTTGCTGTGCTGAGAGATGAGAAGTAAACTTTAGATAGAGCAGACCGTTCGTAAAGCAAATTGTTGAAGAAGCAAAAGGAAGGCTTACCAAGATTGCATAGGTCTTCAGTGAAACTTAATTTAGAGTGTTGCCAGCAGTTATGATCTCTGTAGCAAATGTACAATATTCTCATATTGGAGTCAAAGTGGTGTGGGTTCACTAGATTGATCCATAGAATGTGTTGTCCTATGATTTGGACCTCTCCTAGTACAGGGCATCCTTCATTGACTTAGTAAATATCCGAGTGTAGACTTCCAGTTAGTGTTGCAGTTCCACCTCAATAAGTCATGAGAGACAAAAGTTTGCTTTTGTACAAGGACCCTGCAAGCAGTAAGTTAATTGGATTGATATAGAAAATCTGAATTCAGCTAACATTGCTAAAATTGGAGCAATTTCATTGTCCAAGTAACCAGTTGAACGTTATCCCAGGAGTAGTTTACCAGAATTCTCCATAGCAAGAGCTACAGGTACAACAATGCTGTCAGGCAAAGAAAGGAAAACTATTTCCCACGAGGAAATAAAGAGACTGTCATCCTAAGTTATTACTGTGCATTTTCAAAAGATGTAGTTCCCATTCATGATTGGAAACCCAAGAATTAAAAGGTGTAAAAGAAAATACCCGAAGAAGGGTCTCAATCCGAAACGTCGCCTATTCCTTCTCTCCATAGATGCTGCCTCACCCGCTGAGTTCCTCCAGCATTTCTGTCTACCTTCAATTTTTCCAGCAAATACAGTTCTTTCTTAAACATTAACATCTTATATTTCCTTTTATCATTGCAGCTAATTTCTGAGTGAGGCATGTATGATGCAGGACAAATCAGTCAGCTTCGAGTTGATTCCACTTACTGTGCCAAATTATAGACGTTAAAGGTGTCCAAAGTTATGAAATAGAATCACAAAATATTTGAGGGCTTAGCTGGACAAATAGCAGGAGTTATACCAAATTAAACTGGACCTGAAAACATAAAAATACAGATCTTTTTGGTTCTAATCCTCCAACGCCAAGGGAATACCTTTGAATTAATCAACTTAAACATGATATTTAATTGGCCTGAGACTGTTTAAAAAATATTCTCCTACTTCAATGAAAGATCTGTATTTCATTTGTGATTTTGTTTGAAAAAGAAAATCACTGATGCAGTCATGCTTCATTGAAGCAGTGGAGTGCATCTAATTCTATTGAGTTAATGTTCCATTGCTGGCAGCCAGTGTACCCTTCTGAAACAAGGAAACACTTCCAGTTATTGTATTCCAGAAACTTTGATGTCTTAGTAGATACTGTGTCATGTGGCGGAGTGGAAATTATTATGATTTAATTTCAAAAGCACTAGAAATCCTTTCATGTACACCCACACCAATGGCCAATTGCAATACAATATGAAGATAATAATTTAAATTGGAATCACCTCTATTTCCTCAACTAAATTGTTTATTATTATTGCTTATTTTTGTACACAAGTCTTGGCAGAAGTAACGTAATGACCATTGATCAGTTTCTTTCGTACACCACTAGTGAAAGTATGGCTGAGACGCATTGGAGTCAGCATCCATTCCCTCCAGAGATGAGTTCCTCCAGCCTTTTGACTTTTTGCTCCAGCTTTATTTATTTATTTGTTTATTTGTTCCGAACAAGTAAAGACATAAAAGGAATAAATAACAACAACAAAATCGAAATAGTCAAACAATTGGACATTCCAGGCAATATTTACAAAGCAATGAAAAGTATAAAGCAAAATTTAAATGTCCAACACTTTTTCTTTACAAGCTCAAAAAGGAGTGAGAAAAAGAATAACTTATTTAATCTCACCCCTCCCTAAACCCTTCTTCCATATTTAATAATTAATTAATTAATAATAATAATTATCACCATTATTAATAACATTGCTTATAATAATAATAATAATAATAATGATAATGTATCAATAGTAATATAATATGTAACACAATATACAATATATAATCTACAATAGCTAATTATTCATTTGAGATACAATTTAACCGTAGACATACCCCAGACAATTTTTAGAGATGCATACAGACATATATATATACATACAACTGATAAACTCATACAAGTAATATGTATGAAGGAACCAAAAAACATAAATAAATAATAAATAAATAAACATTAATAAACATTAACCCCTGTTTGTCAACCATCCCCTTCATCCCTGTACCTTGTGAAAAAAGGTTTTTTTGTATGTCATTTTGAACTGGTTCATGTTTGGACGTTGCTTTAACTCCACATTCAAATTGTTCCACAATCCCACTCCACGGACCGAAATACAAAAAGTTTTTCTGGTCATGTGGACTCTTTGTACCTTAAAATTAAATATTCTTCTTAAATTATAACCCCCCACTCGCTCATTGAATAATTTTTGAATATTTTCAGGTACGTTTTTATTTTTGGCCCTAAACATTATCTGTGCTGTTTTAAATGCAACCAAATCTGCTAATTTTAATAATTTTGACTGTAAGAATAATGAATTAGTGTGATCCAGATCCAGATAACTAGCATGTTTAGTCAGGGATTATTTGCATGTGGTCCAGCTTCCTTTGGAAATTCTAATCACTATGCAAATTAATTTTCTAGAGTAAGATGAGAAATTCTTACATCAATCTTTCAATGCAACTTCACAAACTTGGACCACAGAACGTTTTGGACCACATAGATGCCCATCCACTTCTTTCCAAGAAGGTGGAAAATACAAAAGGGGCAATAATAATGCATTGGGGAGAGAAGGCGGATTTTTCTTAATGCGGATGGTCACAAAAAAAATCTGTTTATTAAAACTATTAAACCATTTTACTTATTATGCCTTTTGTTACTTCCTTGGCAAACCAGGCATCCATTTTAGATGTACATGCTATCTATCAGTGATCCTAACATCTCTGAAGCATGTTTATTGACTCATTTAAATATTTTAATTGTTGCTTCTGTTTCAGTTAAGTACTCTCCACCCTTGTTCCCCAACAATTGCAAAAGCGGCCTATGCTTTCATTCCTGAATAACAATGAAACCCAGATGTTTGCTGAACAAATATACTCATTTGGTCTTTATTTGAATTGTCATTTGGATTCCCTTGCTTTGCAGTCTTTACATTGTCCTACATCTTCCTCTACTCATAACATCCTGACAATGGAATTCTATTATGATGCATCAATTTTTCATGTATTTTTCAACGAGGTTACAGAAACTCCCTTTCCCAGAAATAGCAAATATTTTTATTTCCAAAGGACAAGTCATGCAGGACAAAGACCATTGTCAGCTTCAACCAGTGTCTAAGAGGAAATAGACTGCACTTACAATGCCTTTCATGCATCAAATTAGCAATCTTAACAGAAAAATATATATTCTCAATAAGTAGCTTTATTGATATCGGTCTTTGCCTGGTTTTCAGGCAGTAATACTGTTTAGTTATTCACAATAGTCTGGACACCTTGCAATCAACAAAATGCACTTTATGTTTCTTTTCTGCAAGCCAGACACAGACAGGTGGTTCACAATAAGAGTTGCCCCCAAAAAGATCAGAGGTCAACATACTGCAGATCCCTGGACCATTCAGAAAGTACTATACGTCACAGCCCTAATTATGCATCCAGAATTATCATGGAAACTTTACCGTCATTCAGTCCTTCTGGTCTGAACGAAATTTCGTTGCCTTGCAGTCATACACACAATAAAATAACAAAACACACAATAAACACAAATTTAACATCCACCACAGTGAGTTCACCAGACACCTCCTCACTGTGATGAAAGGCAAAAATCTTAAGTCTTTGTCTCTTCCTTTCTTGTACTTCTGTGCTGAAGCGATCCAGGCCTCCGATGTTGAGACCCCTAAGTACCGCGGCTGAACCGTGCTCCGCGAACGGGCCGGTTCAACTCCGCGGCCCGGGGCGGTCGAAGCTGCCGCCCTCCAGTCCAGCAGAATACTGCACTATTCACCATAACAAGGAATAAACCCTTACCACTATCTGGTCAGTAAGAAGTACCAGAGAAACTTTAACCACAGTGTCTCCAGTTCTCTCCATTCTAAGAGACAAGTTCCTCTATTGGTAATTTGCCAGAACCATCCTTCCTGTTACAATATCCTAACAATTGTGTGTTTCATATTACCACCATGATGACAAATATCATCCTTTTGGCCTCTTTCCATTTTATTTTTATGATCCGTACACTCATTTCACAACAACTATTAACAACAACATCAAATCAAGGAAAGTAAATCTCAATTCATTTGCATGAAATGTTTTTCTTCAGTATTAATGTGTGTCTCCTAGTGCTCTCATGAAGTCTATACACAGGGCAAGAGCTGTTGGAGGAACTGCTTGGTTTTGGTGCAAGACACTGGTTGATTTGGCAGGCAACAGTGAACAGCTTCAGACATTGAGCGATGGGCTACAAACTGCCGTAGCCCATGGCATGTAAAATGTGGCCGTAATAAACGTTTTCCCACAGTAAGAGGCAGGGGCACAGAATTACTGTAAATCCAAGATGGAATAGCATGCGTCTCTCTCGAGGCCCCAAAGGCCCAATTCTACTGTAATATTATAAAACAGAAGTACAATGTTGAACGCATCAGGTTAATCAGGATAACAGCATCAGCAAAATAATTGTCATCTGATTGGATACTAACACCCTACCCTACATGCTAATAGTGAAGCACTGGTGGCTCAGTTCTACTCTCACTGTTCAAGCTCTCACCAACTCAGTTAGCCCTGAGATATAACAATGTGAAACTTAATGTACAGAGTAAAGGTTGCTCACCCTGAATGTAATGGTGCTAGCAAGCGTGTAGCCTCAGTACTGTAGTGTCCTCAGTACTCTATGTAGAAAACTACTGCAGTTGTGAATACTGTTCTGCACGCGGGAGCAGAGATTGAAGCGTGTCCATCTTTGATGTCTCAGAAAGATCCTCATAACCACTTGGGACCATACGCTTCTGACACATTCCACCAGTAGGGAAAGATTTATCGCTCGTGCATTGACCTCTGCTTCCATACCCCAGCCAAGCATCGTTAGCTGACTGACACTTCTGTTTTAACCTGGGAAGATCCAGGAAGGTGCTCCATTATTACTCACAAACCCACTTATGCTGATGGTTATGTATTCAAATGCTAATTCACCCAAATCAGATCCACATCAAAATAGGAGCTTCCATAAATTACAACAATATGAGGAGGCCCCTCTTGTTTTCGGAGCTCATAGATACAAGCAAGTATATTTTGAAAGATATCTTCAGAATAAACGAAAATTAACACAAAGGTACAGACCAGTGCACACCAATTAAATGTCCAGTGATTTTAACATGTGGATGCATGGATTACGAAAGTTCAGAGTTATATGGATCAAATGCAGGTAAATATGACTACCTTAGATGGGCATCTTGGTCAGTATGAACGAGTTGGGCCAAAGGGCCTGTCACTGAGCTTTGTGACTCTGTGAACATCACGGTACACCTTTATTAAAATAATTGGATATTCATTGAGCTCAGACTTGCTCTTGGGGCTAACCTTTCCAGTCTGAGCTGCAGATGAATGAAACCTCGATACTGACAGAAAATGTTCTGATACACATCACATAATTTGTCTCTATGCACTGTAGGTGTGCTTTGTGGAATGGCTTTGAGCACTCCACGTATCAGAGAGCTTCTGATGTTATTTCTCTGACATTCATTATTTAATAACTTCTGTCAGTGAACTGTATGTCTCAGAGAACTCTTGCGGATCATAAAGACATTAAAGCCACAGCTGAGCAGTAAGCATCAAAGACATTGATTGTGGCCTCATGCTACAGACTAGGAAATCTGTACTAGCAGCTGCTGCATTGTTGCTGCTACTCCCAAGGCTTCAGGATGGCTTTGCAGAGAAAACAAAACATTTTTCCTGCATGTGATTAAGATACTTGAGGGCTGACTTTAGCCTCCATGCCTGACAGGGACAAGACTGGTTAAAGGACGATTATGCATTTTGCTCATCATTCCAGGCACATTCTAACCACTCACCATTTGAAATGTGAAGGTAGACAAAAATGCTGGAGAAACTCAGCGGGTGAGGCAGCATCAGTCCCTACCTCCCAGTTCGGACCCAACCTGGACGATACATACCGACTGGTCCCTCACTACCATTTGAAATGTTGTGTTTTAGCAATGTTGAGCCACCGAGTGCTGGTTGGAGGTGGGGTTGGGTCTGAGATGATCGTAATATTACGATTGTACGAGCTTAACAACTTCTTTGCCCGCTTCAAAATTGGCAACACCACCAGGAGTGGAATAACCCCAGCCATGGCGGAGGGACAGGTCTTAACATTGAGCACACAGGATGTACAGTGCGCTCTGCGGAGGGTCTATCCACGCAAGGCAGCAGGCCCGGACGGAGTCCAAGGAAGGATACTTACGGACTGTGCTGTACAGCTGGCTAAGGTATTCACGAGGATTTTTAACCTGTCTCTATCTCTGGCAACGGTCCCCAAGTGCCTGAAATCAGCTACCATAGTGCCGGTGCCGAAAAGGACAAAAAAAAATCACCAACCTGAACGACTACCGTCTAGTTGCCTTAACACCAATAACCATGAAGTGCTTTGAAAGGCTGGTCCTCTCACACATCAAATCCAGCATCCCTGCCTCACAGGAGTTACATCAATTTGCATACAGGACAAATAGATCCACAGAGGATGCCATCTCTCTGGCTCTTCACACTGTCCTGACTCACCTGGAAATACAGGGCACGTACGTGAGGATGCTCTTCATAGACTACAGCTCTGCCTTCAACACGGTCATTCCCACCAAGCTCACCACCAAATTCCACCAGCTAGGCCTCAGCTCAGCGATATGCGACTGGATCCTGAATTTCCTGACGGAGCGACCGCACGCAGTGAGACTGGGCCCGCACTTGTCCTCCACTATCACCCTGAGCACCGGCACACCACAGGGCTGTGTACTGAGCCCCATGCTCTACTCCCTCTTCGCACATGACTGTGTTCCTGCATTCGACACCAACACCATTGTCAAGTTTGCAGCCGACACAACGGTGATCGGGCTGATCACCAACGGTGATGAAACACACAACAGAGCGGTGCAGAACCTGGCGGACTGGTGCTCAGATAACAACCTGTCCCTGAACACCTCTAAGACCAAGGAGCTGGTTATCAACTTCAGAAGGACGCATATTGGGGAATACTCTCCAATCTTTATCAACGGGGACAGCGTGGAGAGAGTGTCCAGCTTTAGGTTTCTGGGCACTCACTTTTCGGAGGACCTCACAAGGTCCACCAACACCGCTGCGCTGGTCAAGAAGGCACAGCAACGACTGTTCTTCCTGAGAACATTGAAAAAGACTGGTCTGCCCCAACAGCTTCTGACAACCCTCGAACGCTGCACCACAGAGAGCATACTAACACATGGCATCTCTGTGTGGTATCTCAGCTGCACGGGGGCGGAGAGGAGAGCTCTTCAGCGCATCGTCTACAGAGCGCAGAAGATAATTGGGACACCGCTACCAGCCTTGGAGGGCATCTACAATACACGGTGCCTCAGGAAGGCCGTCAGCATTCACAAAACTCCTCACACCCTTGCAATAGTCTGTTCGAACTTCTACCATCCGGCAGACATTACAAGGTCTTCTACGCCCGCACCTCCAGACTTAGGAACAGCTTCATCCCCAGAGATATAGCGGCTCTGAACCGGCCCTGCTGAAGTGCCACCCCCCCCATGAACTGTCTCCCTCGGATGGTCACGTCGCACATTGACCCGGCACAGGCCTATTTGCACTTTATACTGTTTTAACTGTTTTTTTAAAAATCTTGTTTCTCTGGGTGTCTACGTTTTTAGCCAATTAAGATATTACAATGGATCGAAGCTGCATACCAAATCTCGTTGTACCTCTGTGCAATGACAATAAAAGATATTATTACCCATATCACCCATCTGAGGTATGCTTTTACGAAATTGTATTCCCTTCCTTTTTACTGCCAGCAGCGCTAACAGGGGAATATTTTCTTATATTCCCCTTTCTAGCGAACGCCTATGGACTTTACCTGTTTAAACAGCGGGGAATATAGTCTTATATTCCCCTGGTCTCACATCCGGGAACTTGGCAACGTGACGCTGCGTGACGGCAACGTGACGCTGCGTGCGAAATTTAAAATTTATTCTCAAAACAAACAAAATGGCAGCCGGTTGCGAGAAGAGGTTCGCGATTTAAAAGTTCGACCTTCACATTGTCACATAAATGAATTACATAAATTACATAAATGAAACATAAATGTTACATTGTTTTAGTACCCTTATTTACAATGTTTGCAATGGTTTTAGTAGCCTTATTTACAATGTTGCAATGCATATTGCAAAATGTATAGATACATTCATATCATATGAGATGTTCAGATTTTCCTCTAGATGTCTGATAATGGGTAATAATAACAATATTGACTGTCCTCTTTCGGGAGATACGACATATATTGCCCTCACTAGATCCATATTGCCCTCGTCTTCGACTCGGGCAATATGAATCTACTTCAGGCAATATATGTCGTATCCCCCTCAAGGCCAGTCAATATTCTATTATTATTATTATTATTATTATTATTATTATTATTATTATTATTATTATTATATTATTGAATTTGTAAAATCCCAGCAATACAATTAAGACCTGAATCAACTTTAACTGATCTAGTAATAAAATCGGGTGGGATGTCAGAGTGGAAACAAAAGCATTCGTATACATAGACTTTTAACAAAAATATATTTTCCTTTGACCCAGCAGAACAACACTCACTTTCTCATACTTTCTCATTATGCCTTATGCTTACATCTTAATATAATGACCTTTCCCCCAACCTTTATATTGAATTAGGCTGAAGAAGACTCCCGATCCAAAACGCACCTATCCATTCCCTCCCCAAATGCTTCCTGACCCGTTAAGTTCATCCAGCAATTTGTGCTTTGCTTTTAAATTCGGTGCTCTAACCTACAAAAGCAAGTATGCAATATGTCTTCTTCACCATCCACTCTACCTGTGATGCTGCTTTCAAGGAACTATTAGCCTAAACCCTAAAGTTGCTCTATTCATCAACATTCCTTGGTGCCCTACCATTCACTGTATATGATCTACTTAACACTATCATTAATACTACAGCTATCACTTGCCAGGTTAAGTCCCGCCCCCACCTCTCTTTTCCACCACTTTCACCATCACTACAATCAGAGTGAAGAAGGGTCCCAATCCAAAATGTCACTTGCCCATTCTATCCACAGGTACTGCCTGACCCGCTGAGTTCCTCCAGTGCTTTATGTTTTGCTCATGTTTCCAGTATAGACAATTCCTTGAGTTTTTACATCCAGGTCATTAATATATATCACAAACAACAAGGGACTTACTGGGTCACAGACTTATAATCAGAAAAGCAAGTTTCCATTGCCACCATCTACATCCTATCTCCAAGCCAATTAGCCAGCTAACCTTGGATTTCATGTGCATTAACATACTGTATCAGCCAGGTAGGACTTTGTGAAATATCATAACAAAATCCATTCGGACAATATCTACTATGTGCATTCATCAATATTCTCAGTTATTTTCTCAAAAGCTGAATCAAATTAAAATGTACATTCTTCTACCTAATCCTAATGGGAGGCATTATGTAGGAGGCAGTCGTATCCCGTGTTAATTACATGATGGCACAATGTAGAAAAATAACTTGAATATATTGCATTGTTCAAAAGTATTAGCTTTGCTGCGCTGCTCAATTATGCAACACAAGGTTTGCATGGTATAATATGCTACTTTAAAATGCTTTTGAGGACAAACTTATCCAGTTAAGAGTAAAAACATGGTAACAGTCCGGGAGATGATGGCATGGCATTCGACTGTGGAGTCATGGTCAAGGGGTACGGATGAGGAGGTGTCCGAGAGCTGGCATTGTGGAGGTCAGCCTGCCAGACTACAATGGCATTTCTCTTCTTGGCAGGTTTAATAACAATGTTGGCAGGTTTAACATCTATGTAGTTGAGTGAGCGGATAGCTGTGCGTTCAGAGGGGGTGAGATTGGAGTGTAGAAGGGGAGCGGAGAAATCAAGATGGTTGATGTTGTGCCAGTAGTTTGGAAATTACCTATTCAGTTAAGCCTATTCATTTGAATCTTTTCTCCTGAGATTATTTCTGTTTCAATTATTTAGGAAGGTTACCTATGTGAAATGTTCGATGTAAAACTGCTGAACAGCTGTGGACCATTGTTGTTTATCAGATATGCATCTCAATCAGCACAACATGCATGTACAAATATGCCGACTTGTATAACAAGGTTCTCTAAAGAATGTGTATTCAAAATCCATGCAAACTACTGCATCCACTAAGCAAAAACGTACCGAATTTTGCTACACTATTATTAAAATAAAAGCATTCACCTGAGAATTACAGAGAAAAGTAATATACAGCACAGCCCCAAGGCATATCATAACTAATACATCACTGTACAAAAAGTCACTATTACTCTGTAAACAAGCACTACATGGAATTTGAATAAAGTCAAATTCCACACAAAAAAAATGGATTAATGACAAATTTACCATTTATATTTTTGGTTTTGGAGCAGCTGCTGAATTGTTAACATTCACCTATACAGAGAAAGTTAACCAAGTTCATCAGTATATCATTCCACAGTACTAGGATATGTTAGTGTACATGGCTTACTAAAGTCCTGAAATGAGACAAACTAAGAACTTTCTTGATCTATACCCAAAGTTTTGGAGGAACTCGGTGAGTTCGGCAACATCTGTCGAGGGAATGCACAGACAATGTTTTGGGTCGGGACACTTCTTCCTGACCCAAAGCACAGCTGTCCATTCCCTCCACAGATGTTGCATGATACATTCAGTTCCTCTAGCACTTTGTGTTTTCTCAAGATTCAAGCATCTGCAGTCATCAGTGCTTCCACCGAGAGAATCACACATTTAATTTCTGGTAGTTCTCTAAAGCGAATTAACATCTATGAAACTAGAACAGGGCCAGAGGTTATATGAGAAGACATTTTACAATAAGGTCAGTAATATTTACACTTTATCACTGATGATGCAGCATCTTTTATTATCAAAGCAATATAAAATGGCTTTTCCATCTGTATTATCTTTGTCCAATTGATAGAGTTATAAGAAAACATATTTAAAAAGTTAAGCATTCCAATTTTTGGAGCACACAGTTAGAAACTCTCGTAAAATAGGTCACTAATTAATAATGTATGCTAATCCTTTAATGTTTTTTGTGCTGAAATGCAATATTGAAAACTATTCCACAATATTAAATAGAAAGGGATTCTGCAATTATTTATAGAACTAAAAATTAGCTTGTGGATTTGTTCGCGTTTAATTGTAATTTGTGAAGCTGCAGTATCATCAAAAGAGTTGCAGAAACAGAATTAGATATGAGCAAAATTGAAAGATTTGAATGATTTCTGAAAAAATAAGAGTTTTCTTCAGGATTTCTCCAGTAACTTGCAAACTGATGGATGCTGCTTCACATGCTGAGTTTCTATTGGAATTTTTGCCTACGTTCGATTTTCCAGCATCTGCAGTTCCTTAAACAACTGATGCATGTTGTTTATCTGCATTTTTATAGAGTGCCCTCCATAATGTTTGGGACGAAGACCCATCATGTATTTATTTGCCTCTGTTCTCCACAATTTGAGATTTGTAAGAGAAAAAAAATCACATGTGGTTAAAGTGCACATTGTTGAATTTTAATAAAGGCCATGTTTATACATTTAGTTTCACCACGTAGAAATTACAGCTGTGTTTATACATATTTATTCCCCCCCATTTCAGGGCACTATAATATTTGGGACACAGGAATGTCCCAAGTTTAGTATTTTGTTGCATATCCTTTTCATGCAGTGACTACTCGAAGTCTGCAATTCATGGACATCACCAGTTGCTGGGTGTATTCTCTGGTAGGGTGTAAGTTGCAGCAGGAATTAAAACTGGCATGTAACAAAGGTAATGCCACTGTGGTGATGAGGGATTTCAATATTTAAGGTACACTGGGTAAATCAGGTTGGTTCAGGACCCCAAGAAAGAGAGTTTGTAGCGTGCCTCCGAGATGGATTCTTAGAGCAGCTTGTAATGGAGCCGACCGTAGAAAAGGCAATTCTGGATTTAGTGTTGTCCTATGAACCTGATTTGATAAAGGGCCTGTCTCACTGTACGAGGTAATTCAAGAGTTCTCCCGAGTTTTCCCCTGATTCGAACTCGGAGTTTGTGGATGTCTCGTAGCGGCTCGTACGGGTAACGGTAGGTACTCGGGAAAGCCGGTAAACTCGTAACGATGGTTCAACACTGTGAAAAATGTCCACGAGTAAAAAAATACTCTGATGAAAATAAATGTTACTTTTTACTCGTACGAGCTGCTACGAGACATCCACGAGCTCCAACGGACCCGCTACGGACATTCTCCGATTTCGAACTCTTGAATTACCTCGTACAGTGGGACAGGCCCTTAAGTGAACTAGAGGTAAAGGAACCGCTTGGAGGTAGTGATCATAATATGATTAGTTTTAATCTGCAATTTGAGAAGGAGAAGGTTAAATCAGAAGTGTCAGTGATGCAGTTGAACAGAGGGGACTATGAAGGCATGAGGGAGCAGCTGGCCAAGGTAGACTGGAAAGGGATCCTAGCAGGAATGACGGTGGAACAGCAATGGCAGGAATTTCTGGGCATAATCCGGAAGATGCAGGATCATTTCATTCCAAACAGGAAGAAAGATTCTAAGGAGAGTAGGAGGCAACTGTGGCTGACAAGAGAAGGTAGGAATAGAATAAAACTAAAAGAAAAGATGTATAACACAGCAAAGAGTAGCCGGAAGCCAGAGGATTGGGAAACTTTCATAGTACAACAAAAGGAAACAAAACGGGCAAAACGGGCTGAAAATATGAAGTACGAGGGGATGCACGCCAGGAATATAAAGGACAGTAAAAGCTTCTTTAGATATGTTAAGGGAAAATGAATAGCAAAGTCAAATGTGGGTCCCTTGACGGCAGACACAGGTGAAATTATTATGGGGAACAAGTAAATGGCAGAAGAGTTGAACAGGTATTTCGGATCTGTCTTCACTAAGAAAGACACAATCTCCCAGAAGTACTGGAGGACAGAGGATCTAAGGGGGTAGAGGAATTGAAACAAATTGTCATTAAGCGAGAAATAGTATTGGGTAGGCTAATGGGACTGAAGGATGACAAATCCCCTGGGCCTGATGGTCTGCATCCTACAGTTCTCAGGGAGGTGGCTCTAGAAATAGTGGACGCATTGGTGATCACTTTCCAATGTTCAATAGATTCAGGATCAGTTCCTGTGGATTGGAGGATAACTAATGTTATCCCACTTTTCAAGAAAGGAGCGAGAGAGAAAATGGGGAATTACAGACCAGTTAGCCTGACTTTGGTGGTGGGAAAGATGCTGGAGTCAATTATTAAAGAGGTAATAATGTTGCATTTGGATAGCAGTAAAATGATTAGTCCAAGTCAACGTGGATTTATGAAAGGAAAATCATGCTTGACTAATCTTCGGGAATTTTTTGAGGATGTGACAAGTAAATTGGATGAAGGGGAGCCAGTAGATGTAGTGTATCTAGACTTTCAGAAAGCCTTTGATAAGGTCCCGCACAGGAGACTGGTGACTAAAATTAGAGCATATGGTATTGGGGGTAAGGTGTTGACGTGTGGAGTGCCGCAAGGCTCGGTGTTGGCGCCGCAACTGTTTACCATATATATTAATGATTTGGAAGAAGGAATTAGGAGCAATACTAGCAAGTTTGCAGATGACACAAAGCTGGGTGGCAGTGTGAACTGTGACGAGGATGTTAGGAGGTTGCAGGGTGACCTGGACAGGTTGAGTGAGTGGGCAGATGCGTGGCAGATGCAGTATAATATAGATAAATGTGAGGTTATCCACTTTGATGGCACTTGGATGATCAGCCATGATCATATTGAATGGCGGTGCAGGCTCGAAGGGCTGAATGGCCTACTCCTGCACCTAATTTCTATGTTTCTATGTTTCTAAAAACAAGGGGGTAGATTATTATCTCAATGGGGTTAGGTTAGGTAAGGGGGAGGTGCAGCGAGACCTGGGTGTCCTTGTACACTGGTCACTGAAAGTTGGCTTACAGGTACAGCAGGCAGTGAAGAAAGCTAATGGAATGTTGGCCTTCATAACAAGAGGATTTCAGTACAGGAGTAAAGAGGTTCTTCTGCAGTTGTATAGAGCTCTGGTAAGACCACATCTGTGCACCAGTTTTGGTCTCCTAATTTGAGGAAGGACGTCCTTGGGATTGAGGCAGTGCACGAGATTGATCCCTGGGATGGCGGGACTGTCATCTGAGGAAAGATTGAAAAGTCTAGGCTTGTGTTGACTGGAGTTTAGAAGGATGAGGGGGGATCTTATAGAAACTTATACAATTATAAAAAGGACTGGACAAGCTAGATGCAGGAAAAATGTTCCCAATGTTGGGTGAGTCCAGAACCAGGGCCCATTTAAGACTGAGGTGAGAAAAAACGTTTTCACCCAGAGAGTTGTGAATTTGTAGAATTCCCTGCCACAGAGGACAGTGGAGGCAAAATCACTGGATGGAGTTAAGAGAGAGTTAGTTAGAGCTCTAGGGGCTTGTGCTAGTGGAATCAAGGGATATGGGGAGAAGGCAGGCAAGCGTTATTGATTGGGGACGGTTCAGATCATGTGATTGACTTGGCCACTCAAGAATTAACAATTTTTTAGCTTTGAAAAACTCCTTTGTTGTTTTAGCAGTATGTTTGGGATCACTGTCTTGCTGTAGAATGAACTGCCTGCCAATGAGTTTTGAGGCATTTGTTTGAACTGGAGCAGATAGGATGTGTCTATACACTTCAGAATTCATTATACTATTACCATCAGCAGTTGTATCATCAATGAATCTCCTGCACCTATTGTTTATTGTCTATTGTCAGCTGTGGAAGTCTTCCTTGGCTTGCCAGTCCCTCTGCGATTAGTAAGCTCACCAGTTCTCTCTTTCTTCTTAATGATGTTCCAAACAGTTGATTTTGGTGAGCCTAAGGTTTGGCTGATGTCTCCAAGAGTTTTATTCTTGTTTCTAGGTCTCATAATGGTTTCTTTGACTTTCATTGGCATAACTTTGGTCCTCGTTGATAAACAGCAATAAACGTTTCCAAAGGTGATGGAAAGACTGGATGAAAGACTAGATGCTGTGAACTCTCTTATACCTGCATTGAGGCAATTAAACACACCTGAGCAATTACATACACCTGTGAAGCCGTGTGTCCCAAACATTATGGTGCCCTGTAATGGGGGGATTGTGTATAAACACAGCTGTAATTTCTGACAATGTGCACTTTAACCACATGTGATTTTTTTTCTATTACAAATCTCAAATTGTGGAGTACAGAGCCAAATAATGTCTTCGTCCCAAACATTATGGAGGGCACTGTATTTGTTGTAATTTCACACTGGAATTTTAAACATTAATAAGGGAATACGGTCATCATGCCAGCCATTTTCCTCCTTGGGACAATGTAAGATTTATAATGAGAGGCCTATGTGCAAATTGCTTTTCTACAATTTCTACATCAGAATTTTAAAAATATAACATATGTAAAATATATGTTGTGTAACAAAGAAAAGAGGAACTGAGAAAATAATAACCTAAATATCCCAATAAATGTTTTTTCTAAAAAACAAATATATGTTATTCCCTATTATCTATGTCTATTTCCCTTATGACAAAAACAATTGCTAACATACTGCTAAATGTCATTGAAGGCATTAATTCACGTTAATTTTAATCTGTTGATCAGCTGTCCCATTCATCATTATTTGTTCAATTGGAAAAAGGTAATATAGCTCAAATGAAAATACTGCTATTGGTTAAAAATATGTTGAACAAAGTTAACAGGAAATTATCAGTTTTACCACAGAAAACTTCAGAAATGAGATAATAAATATTCCACCAGAGGGAGCTTTGCCATAGCCCACTGACACCTCTCAAACCTTTCCACTACACATTTGCACATAGGATATCAAACTTAGCCCAAAACCTGCAACAGTAGACTGTTTCTGATGGATGAATTTTCTCAGAAATAATGAAATTGTTACAATAGTGATACACAACACCCATATGTCCCTACTAGTCAGACATTTTAGCAGCATTTTATACATTGTTAAAATGATTTAATTGCTTCAAAACTCATTGAAAACGAATCACAATTAGGACAAACCAAACAGAAGTCTCAACTAGTACACTGTTTTTTCCCATCTTGTCGGAGGTCAGTTACAACCTTGTGTAACTTGGTGTATAATTTTTAACTAAGTTAAAAGATTCTGCAATATTACAGTAGCTCAAAGATTAAGGATTCTTTCGTATATGTTTCTAATTTTAACAGTATTAAGTTACTTCATCTTCAACAATTCATATTGATTTAGCTCTCTTGCACTGCTAGATTGAATAAAGTACCATCTACGTTCCATGTTAAAGGATGCCAAACTGAACCTTTTTGACATGTGCCACTCACTGATTGCAAAGCTGGCCCAAGTTTTAAAGAGGAATATCTTTAAAATGTAAAGCATCTGCAGCCATAGCACCTTTAATGTATTCAAGACATCGCAAAACATTTGAGAACAAATGAACTAGTTCTGAAGTCGATTCACAGTTTCTTGTCAAGCCTAGCATTTATTGTCAACCACAAACTGCCTTTCAGGAACACCAGCTAGAATGTCCTGCTGCTTAATTTATTGACCTCCAATAACCACAACCATCTTCCTTGGTGCAGGTTGTGATTCCAGAGTTTCTCTTTTGATTCTCGCAAACACAGACATACTTTTAGATGTCAAAGACAATCACTCTAATCTTGCTGAGTTTGGAATGAGGCTTGGAACCAAGCAATCTTTACAAAACCCAAATAGAGCACCATTAAATAGGTGGATGCAAGGAACTGTAGATGCTGGTTTACACAAAAAAAAGACTCAAAGTGCTAGAGTAACTCAGAGGACCAGACAGCATATTTGGAAAACATGGATAGGTAACCCTTTCTTCTGAAGAAGGGTTCCAACCCAAAATGTCACCTATCCGTGTTCTCTGAAGATGCTGCCTGACCTGCTGGGTCACTCAAGCACTTTTTGTCCTATAAAACAATCTCCAAATTTAGACGTTGCATTTGGAGAGAATTAGGTTTGTCCTAATGGACAAATATGAACTTTTTGAACAAATATGGTCTCCATTCATTGATTACATAAAGGGGAAGCTGAGCTCAGCACTTAACTCAATAAGTACCATGGTGTAGGATTAGATGAAAAAAGTATTGGGATCTGTATACATGTCTCAATAGATATTGTTCTATGAAACTGTTCCATTCAATGTAAAGATTCCTTTTTTTAATTTTTTATTATATAATAATTGTTTTTATTTTTATTTTTTCTGGTTTATCTTTATTCTTTTTTATTTTTTATTTTTTTATTATATAATCATTATTATTTAATCACAACGTCTTGATTATTGATTTATACTTACTTTTTTTTCACTCCCTTACCTTCCCAAAAAAAATCAAAAACAGTAGCATATATAAATTATCCCGTAATATCTGTACAACGTTTGTGATAAGTCTGATTTGTATTTGAAGTGCTGTTGTACCTTAGATAATATGCAATGCTTCTAATAAAAATGTTAAACAAAAAAAAAAACAATCTCCAAATTTGGTTATTGGTGAGGAAGTGATATGATAGTACATGATAGTACTTCCAATGACAGATTCCATCTTCTGCTAATGACTGGGACAAAACTAATGGGATAATGATTAGCTGGATTGATTTCTCATGTTGTTCATGGGACATGAGATTAATTGGATCAGATTTCATTTAGATATCCAGTAAAGAACAAATCAAAGAGCTAAGTGATATTATTGCACATAATTTACGGTCAAGCCGACTGCTATCAATTATGCAGGGACAAAGTAATACATAAATTAAACAATACTGATGCAATAAAATTAAGGAGATTCTAGCTTTGAGACAATACAAGAATCCACCAAATCCCCAAAGAAGCAAAAATGTGACAGACTAAATAACAAGGAAGCAACAAAGATAACAGAATAAGTGAAGGCAGTCTCCAGTGATGCTGCCTGATTCGCTGAGTTACTCCAGCACTTTGTGTCTTTTCTTTCTACCCCAGCATCTGCAGTTCCTTGTGTCTCCAACTATTCCAGAATAGATTTTGCCAGGCATACCACTGAAAATTTCAGCCTCTTGATGTCTCCTTCCAAGATATCCCTCAACTTCAAACCAAAAAAAATTAAATTAAAATAATGAAAAATAGTAGGGAAGAACACAATGCAGCCTCCTTTACAATGGGGAAACCCAAAGTAGACTAGATGACCACTTTGTGGAGCTACTGCATTTTGTCTGCTGGAGTGAGCCTGCAAATGTTAATTCACCAGTCCACTCCCACCCTGACCTTCCTGTCTGTGGCCTCCTGCACTATCACAACAAGGCTCAGGCAAGTGTAAGGGACATCATCTTCCGATTGGTCAGAATGCAGCCTACAGGACTGAATATCAAATTCATCTGCATTAGGTAACTTACCATTCTGTCTATATCAGAACTGTCCATTTCTGCCTACCATCATTGTGGCTCAGTTTTTCTACATGATTTCATTGTCTGGCTGGATATGCTCCAAAAGCAACACATTGCAAAGAAAGAAAAATGTAATCTGATTTTAACTATTCCTTAACTGCCACATTATCTTGCATTATACGCTATTCCCTTCATCCTGTTTTCACTGCTGACGGATCGATTGTGATCATGCATAGTCTTTCCACTGACTGGATTGCACGTGACAAAAAGCTTTTCATTGTACCTCAGTACACGTGACAGTAAACTAAAGTACCTTTGGTCTCACCCACCCTATGTTCTAACCATGCCCCTCTCCCACCTGCCTTGCTATCTAAAACAAACTAGTTTTCTCTCCTTCCCAGTTCTTATAAAGAGTCGTGGACCCGATATGTTAATTGCCTCCCTTTCTGGAGAAACTTCCTGGCCTGCTGTGTGTGTTCAGCATTCTTTTATATTATTAAGACCAAAACAAACCCAGAATGAATAAAAAATGGAACTGAAACAGAGAGAAGAAAATATGAAGAACAGATCATGAAATAAAGATGAGAAAAATAAAATTGTGCTGCTTGAATCTATTTTTAGCAACACGTGAGAATGTGTTTTAAAGATTTGTGCAATCCTCAACAAGCAGATTTCTCAGCACATTCTTACATGCCAGTCTAAAGTGCCTTTGAGAGTGCATAATTCACAGAGCATTGGCTATTGTATAATTGAACAGAAAACTTCCAATTTTAGTTTAGTTTAGTTTAGAGATACACAGAAACAGGCCTTTCGCCACACCAAGTCCGTGCCAACGAGCAATCCCCGCACACTAACATAACCCTATATACTCTAAGGACAATTTACATATATACCAAGCCAATTAACCTACAAACCTGTACGTCATTGGAGTGTGGGTGGAAACCCATGCAGGTTATGGGGAGAACGTACAAATTCTGTACAGACAGCACTCGTAGTCAGAATTGAACCCGGGTCTCTTGCGCTGTAAGGCAGTAGCTCTACCTCTCCGCCTTTAGTGATTACATTAACTAATAACTATCAATAACTAGCAAATCTGCCATGATTACTTTCAAAACACGTTAGTTTTTATCATGGGGTTATGAGCAGCCTGGGACAACAAATATAAAGACAGTTGGTTCGCAGGTTGTGACGAGGATGCAAAGAACCTTCAAAAGGACGTAACTAGGTTAAGTGAGTGAGTAAAGAATTGGCAGGGTATGTATAATGTTCATTACCCTGGAGAGCTCTGGAGGAAGAGTCACAGATTATATTCAAGACATATTTAAATTGGAAGGGAATCAAGGTATTTCGGTGGGGGGGGGGGGGAAACATAAAATTGGTGTTAAGACTAAAATCAGATCAGCCACGATCATGTTGATTGGCAGACTCAACATCTTCTCTTATTTCTTATGTAAAGGCAGCTCATAAATTTTATCATCCATTAATCCTGCAATCTTATTAAAATCTAGTTCAAATCTCCTTGAAAATGAATGTGTATGTTAAGGCTTTGTGCAAGCAAGTGCCATTTACATGATATATCCAACTAGATAAATCATGAGCAGAACTAATATATATTATATTTCTCTCTATATAAAGCTGCAGTAAGTAAGCATTTCATTATTCCATTCCTAGTGCATTTAACAATCAAATGATCTTGGCATCCCTCCTTTGAGTAATAATTTCCATTAGCCCATCCAAATCTATCTGAGTTCCTAGGAGCACTCTGTCTCCCTTCCTCTATTATTACACCATCCATTCTTGAACTAACTCACTCTCCAGCAGCTGTAAGTGCATTGCATGCATTGCACCAAGATTCCTTTAAGTGCTAATCCACATTAGAATTTCTGAACAGAAATTCTGCTTTACAATTATTCCTGCAGAAGCACATGATTTACAGACTTCACCATTTTTGTTCTTCATTTGCCATCTTCTGCCCTGTCAGCTGAATATGGATCATGCGCAGGCAGATTAGTGTGCAAAATAAGAGCACATGATATTGGGGGTAGGGTATTGACATGGACAGAGAACTGGAAGCAAAGAGTAGGAATTAACGGGTTATTTTCACAATGGCCGATGGTGACTAGTGGGGTGCCGCAAGACTCGGTTCTGGGACCCCATTTATTTACAATGTATATTAACGATTTAGACGAGGGAATTAAATGTAACATCTCCAAGTTTGCAGATGACACAAAGCTGGATGGCAGTGTGAGCTGCGAGGAGGATGCTATGAGGCTGCAGGATGACGTAGATAGGTTGGGTGAGTGGGCTGATACATGGCAGATGCAGTATAATGTGGATAAATGTGAGGTTATCCACTTTGGTGGCAAGAACAGGAAGGCAGATTATTATCTGAATGGTGTAAGAAGGAACTGCAGATGCTGGTTTAAACCAAAGATAGACACAAAAAGCTGGAGTAACTCAGCGGGACAGGCAGTATCTCTGGAGAGATGGAATGGGTGACGTTTTGGGTCAAGACTCTTCTTTAGACTGGTTAGGGAAAAGGGAAACGAGAGATATAGACGGTAATGTGAAGAGATAAAGTATAATGAATGAAAAATATGCAAAAAAGTAATTGATAAAGGAAACAGGCCATTGTAAGCCGGTTGTAGGGTGAAAATGGAAGCCAATGCGACTTGGGTGGGGAAAGGATAGAGAGAGGGGGAATGCCGGGGCTACCTGAAGTGAATAAAATTAATATTCATACCACTGGGCTGTGAGCTGCCCAAGCAAAAGATGAGATGCTGTTCCTCCAATATGCATTTAGCCTCACTCTGACAATGGAGGAGACTGAGGACAGAAAGGTCTGTGTAGGAATGGGAAGGAGAATTAAAGGTTCCAGCAACCGGGAGATCAGGTTGGTTCACACGGGCTTAATGAAGGTGTTCCGTGAAACGATTGCCCAGCCTGCGTTTGGTCTCGCCGATGTATAAGTGTCCACATCTTGAACAACGGATACAGTAGATGTGGTTGCAGGAAGTGCAAGTGAACCTCTGCCTAACCTGAAAGGACTGTCGGAGTCTCTGGATAGAGTTGAGGGAGGAGGTATAGCGACAAGTGTTGCATCTTCTGCGGTTGCAGGGAAAGGTACTTTGGGAGGAGGTGGTTTGGGTGGGAAGGTATAGTTAACCAATGAGTTGCGGAGGGAACACTCTCTGCAGAAGGCAGAAAGGGGTGGAGATGGGGAAATGTGGCTAGTGGTGGGATCCCGTTGAAGGTGGCGGAAATATCAGAGGATTATGTGTCGTATGCGACGGCTGATGGGGTGGAAGGTAAGGACTTGGGGGACTCTGTCTCTGTTTCCACTAGGGGGAGGGAGAGGAAGGGCAGAGCTGCGGGGTACCGAGGAGATACGAGTGAGGGCCTCATCTATGATGGGAGAGTGGAACCCCCGTTCCCTAAAGAATGAGGACATCTCGGATGTTCTAGTATGGAGTATCATATCTTGGGCACAGATAGAAACATAGAAACATAGAAATTCGGTGCAGGAGTAGGCCATTCAGCCCTTCGAGCCTGCACCGCCATTCAATATGATCATGGCTGATCATCCAACTCAGTATCCCGTACCTGCCTTCTCTCCATACCCTCTGATCCCCTTAGCCACAAGGGCCACATCCAACTCACTCTTAAATATAGCCAATGAACTGGCCTCAACTACCCTCTGTGGCAGAGAGTTCCAGAGACTCACCACTCTCTGTGTGAAGAAAGTCTTTCTCATCTCGGTCTTAAAGGATTTCCCCCTTATCCTTAAGCTGTGACCCCTTGTCCTGGACTTCCCCAACATCGGGAACAATCTTCCTGCATCTAGCCTGTCCAACCCCTTAAGAATTTTGTAAGTTTCTATAAGATCCCCTCTTAATCTCCTAAATTCCAGAGAGTATAAACCAAGTCTATCCAGTCTTTCTTCATAAGACAGTCCTGACATCCCAGGAATCAGTCTGGTGAACCTTCTCTGCACTCCCTCTATGGCAATAATGTCCTTCCTCAGATTTGGAGACCAAACTGCACGCAATACTCCAGGTGTGGTCTCACCAAGACCCTGTACAACTGAAGTAGAACCTCCCTGCTCCTGTACTCAAATCCTTTTGCTATGAAAGCTAACATTACCATTCGCTTTTTTCACTGCCTGCTGCACCTGCATGCCTACTTTCAATGACTGGTGTACCATGACACCCAGGTCTCGCTGCATCTCCCCTTTTCCTAATCGGCCACCATTTAAATAATATTCTGCTTTCCTGTTTTTGCCACCAAAGTGGATAACCTCACATTTATCCACATTATACTGCATCTGCCAAACTGCCCACTCACCCAGCCTATCCAAGTCACCTTGCAGTCTCCTAGCATCCTCCTCACAGCGAACACTGCCCCCCAGCTTAGTGTCATCCGCAAACTTGGAGATATTGCCTTCAATTCCCTCATCCAGATCATTAATTTATATTGTAAATAGCTGGGGTCCCAGCACTGAGCCCTGCGGTCCACTAGTTACTGCCTGCCATTGTGAAAAGGACCCGTACTCTTTTGCTTCCTGTTTGGCCAGTTCTCTATCCACATCAATACTGAACCCCTAATACCGTATGCTTTAAGTTTGTATACTAATCTCTTATGTGGGATAAGAGATGCGTTGTAGATGGCTACATTGGGAGTAGGGGATAGCGATTGTTCAACGTACCCGACAAAACGGCAGGCATACCTGAGGCCCATGCGGGTGCTCATAGCTATGCCTTGGACAGAGGAAGTGGGAGGAGTTAAAGGATAAGTTAATGAGGGTGAGGACCAGCTACGCTAGGCGGAGTAGAGTGTTAGACGAGGGAAATTGGATGGTTCTGCAGTCGAGAAAGAAACGGAGGGCTTTAATGCCTTCCTGGTGGGAGATGGAGGTGTAGATTAACGGTCCTCAAGAAGTTTACTTAATTCATTACCTGAGCACAAACCAATACAATCTCCTGGTATCAGAAGATAACACAGGACATCTGCAACGGTTCAGTGATAGAGTTGCTGCTTTACAGAGCCAGGGATCCAGGATCGATCCTGACTACGGGTGCTGTCTTTACAGAGTTAATACGCTCTCCCTGTGACCTGCCTGGGTTTTCTCCGTGAGCTCCAGTTTCCTCCCACACTTCAAAGACCTACAAGTCTGTAGTCTAATTGGCTTGTTAAAATTGTAAATTATCCTTTTTGTGTGTAGGATAGTGTTAGTGTGTAGGGATCGCTGGTCGGCACAGACTCAGTGGGCCGAAGGGCCTGTTTCTGCACTGTATCACTAAACTAAACTAAAGTAAACCAGGGAAAAGTGGGGAAATCGAACCCCTCACAGATTTCCCAACTGATAACTGCAGAAGAGAACACACTCATTAAATATATCCTGCAGCTGGGGAAATAGGACAGATCCCCTCAACCTGGTAACACAATTAAATATAAGTGACACACAGATGGCATTCAGCCATGTTAATTTAATTTCAATGGCAAGGCAAATATTATGATTGTATTATGTTTATTGTACATTTATTTGTTGTGTTGTTGTACTAATATGGCTTTAAAACTGTAGCAAGGAAGAATATAATTGTTACGCATTTCAAGTTAATGCTCAAAATAGTCAAAATAATAAAACAAGCTCCTTTCTGTCATCTGTGAATACTGAATAAATGGTATTACATTTTCTAAAGTAGATTTAGCACCCACCACCATCATCCCGTTCTCCAATACCACCCCTTGCACCATTTGCTCCTATGTAGTTTCCGGATACAATAACAGGGTGGTGAATCTGTGAAATACTTTCCCACAGAAGGCTGTGGAGGTCAAGTCAGTGGATATTTTTAAGACAGATAGATTCTTGATTAGTACGGGTAATGGGGTAAAGGCAGGGGAATGGGGATAGGAGGGAGAGATAGATCAGCCATGATTGAATGGCGTAGTAGACTTGATGGGCCGAATGGCCTAATTCTGCTATCACATGATCTTGTGATATTAAAGGGTAACCTGCCTTTCTCAAGTTTGTCATGATCACATAACATTTACAAAGTAAAACCCAGAATTCAGCAGATTAATTGCAATACCCCAATAACCTGTACACGTTCCTCTGCCGTTCCCACACCCAAAACCATGATATCCACCATATTCATTTTCATCCCCTTCTGCTGAATCATATTGTAATTTTTTGTTGTAAATTTTGTTTCAAATCATTTTACACTATTTTTCCAGAATAATCTCTACATAACTGAAAATGTTCAGCATTCATGTCACTTTATGTTCAACACAAATCAGAACCTGATGATAGGTTCCTCCCTTTACAAGCACAGAACAGAAATGCCTGACCTTTACGTGAGTTTAGAAGACTGACCAGACAGCTAGAATTATTTTTAACAGAGAAATACAGGGATACAATACTGCAAACAAGGAGAGCATGAAATTATACCGGTTTCATAAGATGCACAGCAGTTTCATCCTTATTAAGAATCCTAACTTAATGGTTTCCAATAATATATTTTGAGTATAGAATTACTAAAGGAAATACCAGGATTTACTCACTTCCTGAGCCCTGCTCAAAGAATCTTGCAAGTATTTCATCAATAGTAATTTAATTCTAAACCACTTCCTAAATTTAGAATCATGAAAAATAAAATAACCTTGTTTTGATTATTGAAATACTCAATTTCTCCAAATCATACAGTTACAGCAATGGAAACAGCACTATGTTCACATGTCACCAAGCACCAGCCAAGACTCTGAAGATAGACACAACATACTGGAGTAACTCAGCGGGTCAGGCAGCATCTCTGGAGAAAAGAATAGGCACCATTTTTGGTCAAAACCCTTCTTCGACCCGAATTGTCACCTATTCCTTTTCTCCAGAGATGCTGCCGGACCCACTGAGTTACTCCTGCATTTTCTGTCTATCTTCGGTGTAACATAGAAACATAGAAATTAGGTGCAGGAGTAGGCCATTCGGCCCTTCGAGCCTGCACCGCCATTCAATATGATCATGGCTGATCATCCAACTCAGTATCCCGTACCTTCTCTCCATGCCCTCTGATCCCCACAAGGGCCACATCTAACTCCCTCTTAAATACAGCCAATAAACTGGCCTCAACTACCCCCTGTGGCAGAGAGTTCCAGAGACTCACCACTATGTGTGTGAAAAAAGTCTTTCTCATCTCGGTCTTAAAGGATTTCCCCCTTATCCTTAAGCTGTGACCCCTTGTCCTGGACTTCCCCAACATCGGGAACAATCTTCCTGCATCTAGCCTGTCCAACCCCTTAAGAATGTTGTAAGTTTCTATAAGATCCCCTCTCAATCTCCTAAATTCTAGAGAGTATAAACCAAGTCTATCCAGTCTTTCTTCATAAGACAGTCCTGACATCCCAGGAATCAGTCTGGTGAACCTTCTCTGCACCCCCTCTATGGCAATAATGCCCTTCCTCAGATTTGGAGACCAAAACTGTACGCAATATTCCAGGTGTGGTAACACAGCATCAGCGGTTCCTTCCCACACAGCCATACACTGTTGGTTGACTCACTGCAAGTGAATGCAGTAGAAACACCTAGACCAATGTTAGGTCACGGACTATGTATAATTGTAAACTCTGATGTGTGCTTACAAAAGCAAAGTTGCTCAGCACTCCGGTGTTGTCTCGTGAGGGCAGCTCTTCATATTCAAAGCATTACTTTTGTCTATTCCTTCCATTTTAGGGTGGCATCCTTCCCCTTCCCTCCCCTACCATCCATGCATCATCTCTGACACCACAACTAACAGCGCAATGTCCACCGATTAACTGATGACCACTGTGCAGTCTCCTACCTCACTGACTGCAAGGTAACGAAATTTTGTTCAGACCGAAAGGTCTGAATGACAAAAAGGATACTTTACCTCATTTTGCTATTGGTTCTACAGATCAAAATTTGCTGCAAACATTGAGAATCGTACTAACATTTATTATATGGAAAGGGGAATATATGAGCAATGGTGTCCTTCTTTGCAAATGAATAACTAGGTCAAATTTGCAAGCAATATTGAGGGGCAAGAATTGCAGCAAGACTATTTTCATGATGGGAAGGAAATTATTTTCCTGATTTGCAGGGCCTAAAAAAGTGAAGCTGCAGCCAACCAGTGATCCTGGTTATTACAGAGATTATAATTATAACAGCCTTTTTCTAACAATCCAAAATCATACACTTGGAATAGTATCGAGTCAATTTGCATTGATGAACTGAATGCAATTTTACACATTTGATGAAATATACTCTAAAATTACATACTACTAAGTAAACAAAACAGGTTGTTATCTCCACCTCTCTTAACAACATCACATCCCCTGTTTAAAATGTATTTTTGAATGTCTGCTTCTTCCCTTCCAAACTATTCTGATAATATTTTTAGCTATTCTGCCATCTTGTGCTGCTAAATCTACTTCATCAATTTAAATGGGAAACACTGAGATGGTTTTGTTCCACATCATCGTCTCAACTGGATAGTTTCCCCTTTGACTTAGTAGTATTACTAGAGGAATCGATAAATGGAATCTGTCAAGAAATAGTTACAGATTTATAGTTCTGAAATTATCTTTTGTTACTGGCTTCCTGGCTTCTTTGGTTGTATCACTTCAGATGTTCCCAACAACTAGCAACATTTCCATATGGATCTTGCCTGCTCTTTACAAGTGTACCCTTACGGCAGAGTTGCTGCAAAATCTGTCATTGAACCTGCTCTAGGTTAGACATGAGACATGTTGAACAATTTTATTTTATTGAGAGGAACAGCCACAAAGGGAATAAGTTAGATTTTGCTGATTTATATATATATATATATTTTCCAATTGAGTTAACTTTAACACATTTTAAACTGTCAAATATTTTATAACACCTTAAAGTGTTATAATTTGTAAAGATTATCATTTATGTTAAAATTGTGTAATTCATTTTCAATTTTTGTTTACAAATAGCCATGTTCTTTGACGGCAGTAAACCACGAGGGTGTGGCTTGGCCAGCAATCGGTGGGATGTTATGGAGTTCAACAGTCCATGCTACATCTAATAAAAGATAGACACAAAATGGTGGAGTAACTCAGCAGGACAGGCAGCATCCCTGGAGAGAAGGAATGCTTGACGTTTAGGGTCAAGACCCGAGACACGAAGCATCACCCATTCCTTCTCTCCAGGGATGCTGCCTGTCCCGCTGAGTTACTCCAGCTTTTTGTGTATATCTTCGGTGTAAACCAGCAACTGCAGTTCCTTCCTACACATTTCACCATGCTACCTTTTCATTGGAGCCTCTTCAGAAAGGAAACTGCACTTAGATGAACCCTTCAGACAGAGCAATAAGAGAAGCGATGAGTGCCAGGCAACTCATTGCTGCCGGGAAATTTTAGGTCATGTTTCCTTTTGGTTCACTAAATATTTTCCAAGTGCGCTACAGTAGCATACTAATGACATAACTAGATTCGCAATCCAGTGATCTGGAGTCATAATTCAGAAAGTTCTTACTGAAATGCAAACATGGATCATTTATTTATGGTAGCTCTGGGATTAAATCGGGAAATAAAATGCACATATCATTACTGATGATCATCAACCAAGAGACTGCTAGTGTATAAAAACATATCCAGATCACTCATGTCATGGAGGGAAGAAAATCTGCTTCCCCACTTGCCGTGGCTCCAGACTCAAAGCAATCAACTGTCCTCAGTCCTACAGACTAAGAAGAGTCATGACCCAAAACGTCACCTATCCGTTCGCCAGAGATCCTGTCTGACCCTCTGAGCTACTCCAGCACTTCGTCTTTTTGTTTAAAGTGACCTGCAAATCCACTCAGTTCAATACTAATTAAGGGTTCTGGCTGCGATGTTCATTATATTGATAAACTCATCTATAATCTGTATGATATTGACATTCGTCTATAATCTTAGATGTTGTCATATTTTAATGGCTTTGTCAGTATTTATTACACATTCTATTAACAACCTAGAGTTATGGCAACAAAACTATTGTTGCACACTATCATTGCTCCATGAAATAGGCAACAAATTGTGTATGAGGAGTAGGATGGGGACCCACAGTCCTGTTTATATCAATGGGTCGATGGTTGAAAGGGTCAAGAGCTTCAAATTCCTGAGCGTGCACATCTCTGAAGATCTTTCCTGGTCCGAGAACACAGATGCAATTATTAAGAAAGCTCACCAGCGCCTCTAATTCCCGAGAAGATTACGAGAGTCGGTCTGTCAAGGAGGACTCTCTCTAACTTCTACAGGTGCACAGTAGAGAGCATGCTGACCAGTTGCATCGTGGCTTGGTTCAGCAACTTGAGCGCCCTGGAGAGGAAAAGACTACAAAAAGTAGTAAACACTGCCCAGTCCATCATCGGCTTTGACCTTCCTTCCATCAAGGGAATCTATCACAATCGCTGCCTCAAAAAGGCTGGCAGCATCATCAAGGACCCACACCATCCTGGCCACACACTCATCTCCCTGCTACCTTCAGGTAGAAGGTACAGGAGCCTGTGGACTGCAACAACCAGGTTCAGTAACAGCTACTTCCCCACAGCCATCAGGCTATTAAACTTGGCTCGGACAAAACTCTGAACATTAATACCCCTTTATCTGTTATTTGCACTTTATCAATTTAATTTATTCATTCATGTGTGTATTTACATATATAATGGTATATGGACACACTGATCTGTTCTGTAGTCCATGCCTACTATGTTCTGTTGTGCTAAGCAAAGAAATAATTTCATTGTCCTGTCAGGGACACATGACAATAATCTCTTTTGACTTGACTTTGACTTGACTATATATAAGCATAGGTACTATAATGCCAAAATCCCAAAATTCTTATTAGTGATTCTGTCCTCATCAATGGGCGAGATTTGAGTGCAAGACCAGCACTTGTTGCCCATCCCAATTTCCCCTTGAGAAGGTATTAATGAGCTGCCTTCTTGAATCGCAGCATTGCTAGTGAGAGTTCCTACATGGTGGTTAGAAAAACTGGTCAATGATTGAGACCTGGTAACGATGAGGGCCCAGCCATATATTTCCACATCACAATGGTGTGTTATTCAGAAATAAATCTGCATTGTTGGTGTTACCAAATACCTGCTGACTTTATCATTCTTGGTTATGATTTTGGAGGTGCAGTTATAGTTTGTAGGAGGCCTGAATTATATGCTGAGAAGTTGCCACCCGAATGGAGCATTGTGCAATCATCAACAAATATCTCCATTTCTGACCTTCTGATGGACGAAAGGTTAGTGATAAAGCTGTTGAAGATGGTTTGGTGTTGGACACTGCCCTGATCTCTAGCAGTGATGTCCTGGGGCTACAACAACTGAAATCCACAAATGTCTTTCTTTGTGCAAATACGACTCCAACCGCTGGAGTGCTTACCTTCTAACCTGCAGACTGCAGTTTTATCCAGCCACCCTGTTGCCACACTCAGTAAAATAATGCCTTGATATGCCTTGAAAATAATGCCTTGATATCTTGGCAGTGTTACTTTACCTCTTTTAGGTTTTTTGGTATATTTTTGGACCAAATCTGTGATGAGGTCTGGAACTCGCTGGAATTTAGGAGATTGAGGGGGGATCTTATAGAGGCTTACAAAATTCTTAAGGGGTTGGACAGGACTAGATGCAGGAAGATTGTTCCCGATGTTGGGGAAGTCCAGAACAAGGGGTCACAGTTTAAGGATAAGGGGGAAGTCTTTTAGGACCGAGATGAGAAGATCTTTTTTCACACAGAGAGTGTTGAGTATGTGGAATTCTCTGCCACAGAAGGTAGTTGAGGCCAGTTCATTGGCTATATTTAAGAGGGAGTTAGATGTGGCCCTTGTGGCTAAAGGGATCGGGGGTATGGAGAAAAGACAGGTACAGGATACCGAGTTGGATGATCAGCCATGATCATATTGAATGGCGGTGCAGGCTCGGAGGGCCGAATGGCCTACTCCTGCACCTATTTTCTATGATTCTATGATAACCCAGTAGTTCTGATGAAACCCAAATTAGGCATCAATGGAAAGGTGAGCGATGAGAAACTGCCACTTGATATCATTGTCGAAGATGGATTCCATCACTTTCCTGATGAATAAAATCAGACTGAATGGTCAGTAATTAGCCAGATTAGTCTTTTTAAGAACAGGACATACTTGGGCAATTCTCCTCATTGTCGTGTAAATGTTAGTGTTGTGACTTTACTGGAATAGTCTGCCCAGAGTCACGGCTGGTTTGTGAACTCAGGTCTTCAGCATTACAGATGGGATGTTGTTTGGTCCTGTAGCCATTGCTATATTCAATGTTCTCAGTTGTTTTTAGATATAACTTGGAGTGAATCGAATTAGCAATAGACTCTCTTCTATGACGGTGAGGACTTCAGGAGGAAACCAATATGGATTAAAGATTTGGTCCTTCAGGCTGAACACAGTTACTTTGTCATTGCCAACACATTTCCAGCCAATTCAACAGTCTGAAGAAGGGTCCTGACCTGAAACATCACCTATCCATGTTCTCCAGAGTTACACCAACACTTTGTGTCCGTAACAGTCAGTACTTTCTTTAGTTTCATTTCAAGATAGGTCTCATTGTACAATCAAATCTAGCATTGATTAGTATTACCTATTTCTTAATGTGATATGCCACCTGCCAAGCTGAATAAACACTGCAAATTGTGCACATACATGTCTTTATATCTGGTCCATATTGGTACACTGCTATATCTAATTAATGTGTTTTACCCACTGGCTGAAAATCATTCCAACAACTTCAAATATATGTATGCACTTTAAAAAACAGGAAAATACTCGTCCATGTTACAACTGACAGTCATTTTGCACTCTACAGATTGACTTCCAAATTATCGGTGCAGCCTTCTCGTTGTTTTATAGCAAGTTCTTGCTTTATGGTTCTCCCATGATTAGAAATTGATTTCATGGTTCAGTACATCTTAGACTGTTCCTTAAGCACTTTTATTGGCAAGTAGTAAACTCTTATTGTTAATTTCCTCAGTTTCTTACACCCAAATCAATCCAATCGTCTGCAAAAATTAGACTGGAATTCCTGATATTGTGGATTCCCACATGATGGAAGATGAATTTTCCCATTACATTGCTATGGTGTCCTTGAAATAAACTGAAGAAATTAGTGAGCACTGTACAACATTTTAATGCAGTACGATATGTAGTATGATACTTGTTTCCAATGGTGGAAAATATGCTGGCTTACAATAGTTGCAGATGAAGGACACAAAACCTTGGTTATTATGACAGACCAGCAGAGCAAATGCCTATAAATTAGACCCAATTGCTAGTATATTTTGTGTGCAAATCATGAATGAATGCTGATTTACACATGTTTAACATACTACCGGGTAGAAGTCCCATAAATTCAAATGGGCACAATATACAGCGGTTGCTATTGTTCTGATATTATTCGCACAGATGATGCCATCATTAAAGCGAACACCAGAAAGCGGAACAATAGATTCACGAGAATTATCCCAGGAAGGAGTGGGTTAACATATGTGAGCATATGACAGCACTGGACCTGTACTCGCTACAGTTTAGATTTAGAAGGATGAAGAGGTAAACTTACCGAATAGTGAAAAGCCTGGATAGAGTGGATGTGGAGATAATGTTTCCACTAGTGGGAGAGTCTAGGACCAGAGGTCATAGCCTCTGGATTAAAGGACGTTCCTTTAGGAAGAAGATGAGGGGGAATTTATTTAGTCTGAGGGTGGTAAATCTGTGGAATTCATTGCCACAGACGGCTGTGGAGGCCGTCAAAGGATATTTTTAAGGCAGAAATAGATCGATTCTTGATTAGTACGGGTGTCAGTGGTTATGGGGAGAAGGCAAGAGAATGGGGTTAAGAGGGAAATATAGATCAGCCATGATTGAATGACAGAGTAGACATTGGGCCGAATTGCCTAATTCTCCTCTTATCACTTCTGAACTTCTGAATAAAATGCAGACTACAACCTTCATTGATAACTCTAGGTAAAGCAAAGGGCAAAACCTGCAGCGTCAATTTCAGAGAAAGTTCCACTTCCATTTGCTCTCCTCAGTCCACCAATCATCTACAGGGTCCTTGTCTCACCACTTCCCCTTATCCTCTTCATGCTGATTTGATTGTACAATGAGAGCTATCATGCTGGCTCTCTACTCAGTCCTGGTGGAATGGTTTCAACCAGAAACGTTGACAATTCCTTTTTTCCCCCCAACCGTCACAGATGCTGCTCAACCAGGACTTCTCCAACAGATTGTCTGTTGATCATAGAAGGTCCCTGCTGGGATATCAATGTTTCAGCCACAAACTCATTCTTACATTCTGCACTTTTGTTCACAGCATTTGCAGCATCTCTATATATTACAAACATCAAAGCCACAGTGCTGTGATTATCCTAAACTTCACAATAGTCTGAGGTCAGTCTAGGGTTGCCAATTTTCTCACTCCCAAATAGGGCTACAGGTCAAAATACGGGACAAATTCCCGATGGCAATTTATTGACCGACTCGGCCGTGGCTGGGTGAACGATGAGTTGGTCCGGGTGCTGGACTGCACACAAAGCCCAGCCGGCTTGCCAGCTGAGGAGTTTTGGTCCACGCGACATCGCGCGCAAAGTCCAGCATCCCATCCAACTCATGAACCAATGATCGGCCATGAGAAGGAGGGGTGGTGGTGTCAGCGGTAAACGAAGGTTCGAAGGTCGAACAGGCGCTACGTCGGGACGGATAAGGTAGGATCGGACTCAGCAGTCCAATCCAACAGTCCCCTCGACCAGAGTAGTAGCAGTCAAATATGGGACAAGGGCGGTCCCGCACGGGACAAACCAATTTAGCCCAAAATACGGGATTCCTGGCTAATACGGGACAGTTGGCAATCCTAGTGGTCACTGTGACACAGGGGCCTTTAAGGTCAGACTATTGCATGGGTTGGGGATTTAGGAGAGCTGTGCAAGAAGGGCCCTTTCGGTCTGAAGAAAGGTCGCGGCTCGAAACATCATTTTTCCATTCCCTGTACAGATGCTGACTGACGTGTTGGGTTCCTCCATTTCTTTGATTTTTGCTCAAGATTCCAGCATCAGCAGTTACCTGTGTGCCTACACAGTTACAGTGTGCTGTGCACTCCTTCCCCCATTCCAACTTCCTCAATCTCTCCTTTACTCCACCTTTGCTCCAGCTCTTATCCTACTAAACTGCAGTGGGTCAGGAAGTGCACTTTAATATGATTCATCTCACAGTCGTCAGCATGAGAAAAATACAAGGCTGTGACCTCAGTAGGCAGCTGCCATTGGGAAACACACAGGTAGGTTTTAAACAACTAAATACATGCGACAAGCACCCTCCTGGCATTTTCACCCGTTTAGCTTTTTTTTTGCAAGCCATCTGATTGCTCAACAAAACATGGTAAATTCAAACCTCCTACCATCAGTGTTTTGATTTATGAAGTGTGTGTCAGCTTCAGTAAGATATTGCATTGTATACATATAGATAGATTGTTTGATTTAGAAAGATATGGGGCATATGTAGATATTACATTTGAGAGAAAACAAGCTAGATTATGAGTCGGGAGCCTTTTGTCTTTGTATGGTGAGTGCACATTCACTGCAATTAAATGAAAGATGAATGAGTTCCTGGCTGTGACTGCTATTGTCACATATAAAAGGCCATGGACATTAAGCAATGTGACTCATGACATACAAGATCCTGCAGGGTTTTGACAGGATGGATGCGGAGAGGATATTTCCTCTGTGGGAGAATCCAGAAAGAGGAGTCACAGTTTAAAAATAAGGGATTGTTCCTTCAGGATGTGCTGATTATTTTTCTGTTACAGGATCCTCAAAAGGGGGAAGAAGCAGCCTCTTTTAATATTTTTAAGCCAGTGCTAGACAGTTTTTTGGAGACACAGGAAATGGCACAAGCTTGAATCTGAAGCAAAAAATGCCAAAGTGCTGGAGGAACATAGTCTGAAGAAGGGTCTCAATCTGCAAAAAACACCTGGACATTCCCGCCACAGATGCTACCTGACCCGCTGAGTTCCTCCAGCACTTGTGTTTTGGTCTGGACAGTTTCTTGAAAGCAAAAGAATGAAAGTTTATTAAAAGTAGGCAAGACTGCAGAAATAAGGTCAAAATCAATCATTCATGATTTTACTAAAAGCCAGGGCAAGTTTGAGGGGCCATTGCTGCTCCTAATTTATATGATCATGTGCGCTGGGAATGGGGGAACTAAGGAGAGCAGTGTATAGTGGGTGAGCCAAATGACATTGGATGAGCATGTACCTGGTATAAATTTTCAGATGACGCACAAATAGGTGGTATCATACACAGCAAAGATGGTTATCAAGAATTGCAGCAGAATCTAGATCAACTGAGCAAGTGGGCCAAGGAATGGCAAATGGAATTTAATTCAGATAAGTGTGAGGTGTTGCAATTTGGGATGTCAAACCAGAGCACACTGTCACAATGAACTTGGGGAGAAAGAAGTTGTAGAAAAGGATCAAGAAGTACAAGTATTCAGTTTCCTACAAGTGATGTTTCAGGTAAATAGGTTTGTCAGGAAATTGAGTAAAGAAATTGGGCTTATTGTCGTACAAGATGCAGATGAATCCACACTTGGAGTATTGTGTTCAGTTTTGGTCACCCCGGTGCAGGAAATATGTCATTAAGTTAGAAAGAATGCAGAGAAGATGTATGAGCATGTTGTCAGAACCTGAATTGATCTATAAGGCAAGGTTGGTGATAACAACCTTATTCTTTGTTACATTAGTGGCACATTGATTGACTGGGATCATTTTAGTTCACGAATACCCCTGATTGCTCAGGGGGTGGAATGAAGGATGTTGGGAGTGGAATAACATATGTCAGTGGTTTCCTGTGTTTCTGGAATGCAAACCACACCCATAATGCTGAACACCCAGTCATTTGGACTGATACCATCAGTCTGCCACAGAACTGGCAACAGTAGTTTAGTTTAATTTATTGTTTATTGTCATGTGTACATGTGTACAGTGAAAAGCTTTTGTTAAGTATTAACTAGTCACCGGAAAAAAGAATACATGATTATAATTGAGCCATTCACAGTGTACAGATAGATGATAATGGAATAAGGTATAATGCAAGATAAAGCCCGGTAAAGTCCGATCAAAGATAGTCTGAAGGTCTCCAATGAGGTAGCTAGTTCAGGACTGCTCTCTAGTTGTGGTAGGATGATTCAGTAATGGACTTGATTTAAAAAAATCAATCTCGTCTCTGGTGCAATTATGTATGGCCAATCAGCTAATCCTTGATATCTTAGCAGTAAAGTCCTGGAAGGAGCAGAGTCCAAGGTATTGTGGGTAATGGTGATCTTTGACAGGTGCTGGAGCAATGTGCACACATTGGCAGTTAAGGCTAATGTACAAAAGTGATGACAGAGATGAGTAGTGGGGAAAATAGCGAGGCAAATGTTGGTCTGGAAGAGGCACAAAAGTACAAAGTGGAATTTATTCCACCTATCCACCGCCATGCTATCACAGAGATTATGTTCTCTCTTCCCCTTACCATACATCTAAAAATCTGTTTACCACTGATTTCCCAGATTGTGGTAAAAGGTGACCCAATAGTTCTACGCTGATCAGCTAGTAAAAATATCCTTTCCATATTTACTCTATTGATCCCTGGGAAATCTTTGTACCCACAAGAAAGAGGAATCAAAATACTGCAGGCGCTGGAAATCTGAAATAAAAACAGAAATTGCTGGAAAAAACTCCATAGGTCAGGCAGTATCTGTGGAAGGAAAAACAGAATTAACATTTCAGGCTGAAGGCACTTCATTGTAACTGTGAGAAAGGTAAAAAAAACATTATCTATTAACTAATAGATAGGGGTGAGATGGGAGGACAAAATAAATATCACTGACAGAGCGGGGCAGAATTGCTAAGGTCCCGACCCAAAACGTCACCCATCCATGTTCTCCAGAGATGGTGTCTGACACGCTGAATTATTCCAGCACTTACATTAAATAAACGTTTGATTCATATACATATTTTCACTATTCAGGCAATATTAAACATTTCCATTAAAATCTTCAGCTTTAATATGCATAAGAATCACTTCCAGTACTCTGAAATTCTTGCAAATGGAAGTTATAGTTTATTTCACATTACTTCTCATTGCACAGAAATAGGCAACTGAGCCCATTGAGTCTTTGCCAGGCTTCTTCAGTAAATGAATCATGAACTAATCTATTTTAGTAATATTGATACTCCAGTAAACATCGGCTGGAACACTAAGGAAACATCTTGCTTCCCTTCCTTGAGAAAATGCCTCAAATTATTTTAAATCCTTGAGTAGGCAGGTGAGGGGTGGGATTACCATCTCATCCTTTCATATTTGCTGCTGTGCCAAAATGGCTCAGTTCTTCTCTCACGTACTATAACGCCGTTATGTTTAAACCAACAACCTTTGATTCCATGCCACCACAGAAAAAAGTTGTTGTTTTTTAAATCATATAGCAAAATTATAAAGTGTGCATTAAATCTGTTGAATTGAAGTAGCAAATCATGAATTATTTGCTTCAAATAGGCAGATCAAATACAAGAATAACTTTTAATCCGTGAGGAATGTCATGCAATCAGGAAGTAAGTAAGATTAAATGTGAACTTACCAGTTTGAAGTTTGATCTTTATTTTATAAGGAGTTACGATGAGGGATTACATGAAGAACCCCGTCCAGCCGCAGGTGCGTCAATCTTCAAAGCAGCGGAGTGAAATCACAGGTAATAATGACTGAAGTATAATAGTAAGATAACAGAGACTAGAACTACCAGATGAAATTTATGAAGGTTGGGAGCGGAGGGCACGTAATCCCTCATCGTTACCCCTCATAAAATAAAGATCAAACTTCAAACTGGTAAGTTCTCGTTTAATCTTATTATTTTACTTCGGAGTCACGTGAGTGACTACGTGAAGATTTCAAAGCTCTGTGATTTCATGCCTCAGACCCAAATCCGGCATTCACACTGCATTAATTACCTCAAATCGTTAAATAATCAATAATGCATCAATCATTACATTTACATTTAACATTTTGTAAATAAACATGCTATTGTTTATTTACAAAAGAAACAATAGCAACCCCTCTATCTCAGGGGGAAACTATAACAGAACTCAAAACAGAATCAGCAAATACCACCAGCCTTGTAATCGGCTTACGATAGAACTTTTGGAAAGTCAGCTCACTGGACCATCCTGCGGCCGCGAGGATATGGTCTATAAGCACGTCCATCGCCCTTGCCGTGGAAGTTAATGCCGCCCTGGTGGAATGAGATTTGAATTTATCAAACCCAGCACTTCCCAGAACCTGCTTTAGCCACCTTGAAATTGTTCGCACCAACACCTTATTGTGTGGCTTTTTTGTGGCTAATAAATAATGCAGACTCTGTTCCTCATAGGACTCTGGTAGCCTCAATGTAATGAGACAAATGTGACACTACACACAGGCGAGCAGCTGTGCAGTATGCTGAAAAAACTATCTTACATCCTGGCATGCCTATTCTACTATGTTTGAGCAGATCATAAACATAAAAAGTAATGGCATCTGCCAATACCTGCATTCTGTCTAGCCGTAGCTTTTGCAATGTTTGCACACGTTGGGCTGATATCAACGCCATAAGCATGACCACCTTCATGGTTAGTTTGGCTAGAGATAGGCTTGCAACAGGCATCCACTGGCGAAGAAGCATAATAACTTCGCTCACGTTCCAAATACCGGAATACCTGGGTTTAGGAGGATTAGAATTAAAAACTCCCTTCATAAATCGAGAAACTAATGGATGTGTCCCTACTGAATGTAACTCTGAACTCATGGGTAAAAAAGAAGACAGAGCCCTTATATGGCTGCATTGATCGCACTGTAGCTTAATTTTTGATCAAAGTAAAGAGTGGACAAGAACTCCAGTACGTCTCGGATGCCTGCAGTTTGATATGAGATATTCTGCTGTAGACAGAATACCTCCCACTTCCTTATCGAGGTGATGTACTGTTTCTGAGTACTATCCCTGCAGGCCAACGTGAGAACATCCACGGTACGATCAGAGTGTCCTCTCCCCAGGTCTGGTCTCCTTAAAATCTGCAAATTAACAGATCAATACGATCATGTAAAGGATGTTGATCGCCAGTTACTGGATTCACCATTAGATTTTTATGTTTGGGAATAATCCTATTTAATTGAATTTAATTTAATTTATTTGTCATACAGACATTTTGGTCTGAACGAAATTTCGGTCCCCTGCAGTCATACATATGATTTTTTTTTAAATGACAGAAAAACACAATAAACACAAATTTAACATCCACCACAGTGAGTTCACCAAACACCTCCTCACTGTGATCCGAAGGCAAAGTCTTAAAGCCTTTGCTTCTTTGTTCCCTCTTTGTTTCCCTCTGCGCCGAGGTGATCCAGGCTTCAGATGTTGTGACCTCACTGGTTGATGGTAAGTAAGTCAGTCCCGCAGTTCAACCGAGCTCTGCGAATGGGCCGGTTCAACTCCGCGGCCCGGGATTGTCGAAGCTGCCGCCCTCCAGACCAGCGGATGAAGCTGTTGTTGCGGGAGCTCGTAAAAACAGGTCACCAACCTGTGAGCTGCAAGCTCCTGACGATGTCGTCAGCTGGGCCCGCAGCCGATTCCACCGGGCCCATGATCGCAGTCTGGCCGTTGCCACTGCCGCCGCCACCGCTCCGGGACTGAGTTGGGTCGCCGCTGCTGCTGCCGCTGGAACAGCTCCGGGACAGAGTCGGGTCGCCGCTGCTGCTGCTGCTGGAACTGCTCCAGGACCGAGTCGGGTCGCCACTGCTGCAGCTGCTGCAGCTGCTGGAACAGCCCCAAGGCCCGTGGCCGCCAGCTCAGCCATTAGGCCTCGGCGCAGACGGAGATGAAGATGGGGAATACGCCAAAAGTCAGCCACCCCCCCCCCCTTAGAATGAAAGAGACCCAGACAGGTTTCTCTCCCCCCACCCCCACACACACACAAGTCTAATAAACACAAAACCAACTATGCAAAATGTCCTTCCTCAGAGAGACAAAATGCACGCAAAATAAAGATAACTGAAGTAGAACTGACTATGAAAGCTAACAATACCATTCGGCTGGCACCCGCCTACTTCAATGACTGGTGTTAAGCCATTTAAATAATAGCGCTTTCCTGTTTTTTGCCATCATCTGGTCAATATCCTTTCATTCATTGTTCTTTATCTCTCCACAGCTGGGTCACTGCGTGCCATTGTGACCCGTTTACTCCTACTCTTTGCTGACTGAACCCCTAATACCCTTTAAGTTTGTATGTGGGACCTTGTACGAGAGGGAACTAGTTACATCCTCGAAAAATTCCACAAGATTTGACATGATTTACCTTTTGTATGCTGACACCACTTTCCAAATGTGCTGCTAGCCCATCTTTAATAAATCTGCAGTTTCCCCACTACCAATACTCTGGTCTGAAGTGGAGTTCCTGCTAACCACTGAATCTTTTTGAAAGATTATTAATGCATCCACTATTTTCCTGAGCTACTTCCTTAAGTACTCTGGGATGCAGCCTATCTGGCCCTGGGGATTTATCGGACTTCCCGACTGACCTGAATGACCCACAGTCCCCTGAGGATTATTTATGTCTTCCTTAGTGAAGACGGAACCAAAGTAGTTATTCAATTGGTCCGCCATATCCTTGTTCCCCCAACTCACCTGTTTCTGACTGCAAGGGACCTACACTTTTGCAGTCAATGTTCCCTGCCAGTTTTCTTTCATAATCTATTTTTCCTTTCCTAATTAAGCCCTTTGTCCTCCTCTGCTGGTCTCTGAATTTCTCCCAGTCCTCTGGTATACTGTACGCATCATCCTTTGCTTTGATACTATCCCTGATTTCCCTTGTTATCCACGGATGCACTACCTTCCCCGATTTATTCTTTTGCCAAACTGGGATGAACAGTTCATCCATGCAGTCTTTAAATGTCTTCCATTGTATATCCACCGTCTAGAATTAATTGCCAGTCAACAATTCAGTCTCATACCCTCAAAGTTATTCTTTAAGTTCAGAACCATTGTTTCTGGTCACTCTCCATCCTAATGAAGAACTCAACCATATTATGGTCACTCTTGCCCAAGGGGGCACGTACAACAAGACGGCTAATTACCCCTTCCTCATTAATCAAAACCCAGTCTAAAATAGCCTGCTCTCTCGTTGTTCCTCTACATGTTGATTTAGATAACTATGCATACATTCCAAAAAATCCTCACACCCCTGCCAATTTGATTAACCCAATCTATATGTAGATTGAAGTCACCCATTATAACTGTTTGCCTTTGTCGCACGCATTTCTAATTTCCCGTTTGATACCATCCCCAACTTCTCTGCTACTGTGAACTAATGTCAGCTACTGTGTTGAATCTACCTGATAAATATATTGTTGAAAGCCAGTTGTTTTTGTCAATGCACCAGCCCCAGATCTGATTAGCCAGTCTATCATAAGACTGTGACTTGACTCCACCCATGTGGTTTACATATGCCACTGCTGTAGTGTTGCCAATCTGAACCTGCACATGCAAATCACTCCAGGCAGAGCTATAAGCTTCAAGCCCATACCAGGTTCCCAAAAGCTCTAAATAATTGATCCCTCTTAATTGAAGAAGGGATGTCTCATCAGTATTCCATCTGCCTCCAGAACTGGAAGACATATCTGTAGCACCCCAACCCAGCGCACTGACATCCGTCTGTAATATTATGGAAGGTGGTTCAACCATAACCTCCCTGGAGCTTTTTCAGACATTTATGATCCACCACTGAATTTCTGAAATTACCCCTGCTGACAATTGCATAGGCCTATCAAAATGACCCGCATGTGTCCTCAGTGCCTGTTCTTTTGCTCGTTGTAATTGTTGATAATGCAGAGGTCCAAACTGCACAGCTGGAAAAGCAACCACCAATTTACCAATTAAACTGGCTACTTGTCTAATTGAAGGTCGTTGCTCACTAAGGAGATCAACACAATCCTCAATTAACTGCTGCCATTTGTCCTTGGGCAAAGTCACTAACATGTGATCCGAATTAATGGTAAAGCCCAAATAATCAATGATTTGAACTGGTGATAATTTGGATTTATCTGGATGAATGACGAACCCTAATTGTTCAAAAGTGAGTTTAACAATTGAAACAGATGATTCAGCTGCAGTCCGAGTCTTCCCGACAATTAAAATAGTGTCTAAATAGGCCATTACAACATGCCCCTGAGCTCGGAGTAATCCTAGAACAGGTTTCAACAATTTGGTAAATAATCTAGGAGCTGAAGTTAACCTATTAGGCAATGCTTTGAATTGCCACAACTGACTCATCCAGGTAAATTTCAAATACCTCATATCATTACAATGAATAGCCACTGAGTAATATGCATCCTTTAAATCAATGCTGGCCATATAACACCCTTTGGAAACCAGATGTTTAGCCATAGAAAAAGTTTCCATTTTGAAATGCCTATAACAAACAAAGGAGTTCAAGCTCGTCAGGTCCAGAATGATTCTACATCCCCCAGTCTTTTTAGACCTAGGAAAAATACTTGACACAAACTGACGGTTTTGACGAACTGACTTCTCAATAACCCCTTTTTTTGTGTAATGTGTTAAGTTCTGCTTGTATGTGCACATTCTCTTCTGAAAATATAAGTTTCCGACTTGGAACATGCTGATTAGGTGGACACACAGTAGGATAAAATTCAATTTTAACCCCCTCAAAACTGCTCAGTGTAAATTAATCTGATGTTATCTCCTGCCATTGTCTGAGAAACAAGTGTAATATGCCCCCAATTTGATCATCTATTTCACTTGATTTATATTCTTTAGGAGGAAAATTTCTCACCTGCATACGTCCTGGCTGCCCTTGTTTCCCCCGGCCCTTTGTAAGGAAAGTCATCCTTCCCCTCATGCCTGTGACAGGCTGCCAGCTCCGAGATTGCGAACTGAGTGGCTGGTCCCTTCCCCGGCGTCCGTAATGGTACCCCGCCGGTAAGGAAAAACCCTTTTCCCTAGTTCGCCACTCGGCTTGATGAGGCCCATAGTTTTTGCATCCTCATGGAGTTCTTTAACTCGCTTGGCGAGATCCCCGCCAAACAAAAGATTACGCAGTTGTACGCTGGGCGGCTTACACAATGATGCCAGATTAGGATTTATAATTGGCCGAATAGCACTACTTCTTATTCAAAATAGGCACTACACAGAAGTTCCCAGTGCATCTTGGTGAGCTTCCGACATATGCCCCTTATCTACAGTAACAGCAAATGCCGTAAGCCCTGCTGAAAGTAATTTCAATACTTTTTGAAATTTTAGTTCTTGGGATCTTGATGACACCCCCAACTGTGTCCATATGAGATGGTACTTTAAGTAAATCGCAATTAATTGGGGCTTCATACTTTTTAGCCGCCTCGTCCATGGCCAATACTTGCAGCTGATGAGGGAGCATATATTGGGTGGCTGCTGCCAATTCTTCCCCTAACGGCTCCCCTGCCTCTCTCGGGGCTGCAAATTTCTCTGCTATATTCGGAATGACTTCAAGTTCCACTCCCTTGTGGCTCTCCCCAGCTACTGATTCGGCGTCAGTAAACTGCTGCACCGGTATACCCTCCTCCTCAAAAGTTGGGTATTCTTGCAGCCCTATTATAGGCGCTGCTAGCACAGGCTCTCCACTAGCCTGGCGTGGGCACCACTCCTCCTCACGGAGTTCATCCCTGTCGAGCATCTTTTGTAATAAGACCTCGACCTGGGAGAGCCATGAGCAAATGGTCTCTCCTTGAGAGGGTAAAACCTCCAGGCCTGACTCTGGGTCAACGGGCCTATTTGATTTTGCAGTAGCCTTACGCCCTACCTGCATGGCTACGCTGCTCACAGGCAGCGGGTCCGGTGTCGCTAGCTCCATTGCTGGCGACGGACTTGGTGACCTAGGCGGGCATCCGCTAACAACACTATCACGGTCCTCGAACCTTTTAATGCGTCTGACGTAATGACGCACCTGCGGCTGGATGGGGTTCTTCACATAGTCACTCACGTAACTCCGAAGTAAAATATCATGGATGATTAATTATTCCTGTTCATAATGTAATGCATGTAATTTTGCTCTTTGTATGCCAATGGCATGTGCTCATGCCAAATGTATGATGCTTTCATTACAAATGCATAGTTTGCACCTTTGAGGAATTTTCGATTAACCTTCAATGTTACCTGTTACAAGTTAGTTTCTCATCAAAATGGGTGTTAAGTGTCAGTAACATGATTGCATGTAGGAAGAAAAAATTATGACTTTAATCAATTTCTTTTAGGTCAGGTTTCTATCATTGCAGGACTTACTTTTCAAGTAACCTTCACATAGGCTTACATTTGAAATGAAAAAAAGTATCAGAGAGCATGCCAGGAAGCATTGAAGAAGAGACAAACAGAGTTAACATTTTAGGTCGGTGACCTTTCATCAAAACTGGAAAAGGTTAAAGATAAAAATAAGTTTTAACATGCTGAGAATGTGGAAATGAATGAAAATTTCATTCAGTTTGATGAAATGAAACTGAGTATAGATCAAACAACAAAAGGTATAATGCTACAGTACATGAAAAATTGAGAACCGTGCAAATAAAAGAAATGTCTTGAAGAAAGATGAATGTAATGGCAACCTATCTGAAATTGCTGAATGTAGTATTTAGTTTGGAATTTAGCAATATGAACAGTTAAGAGATGAGACTCTGTCCCATGGGTTTACATTGAGCATTCTGGAACAAAGTGGGAAGTTGAGAATAAAGAGCTGGAGAAGCCGTGGAGCAGAGAAATAAAATGATGACAACACCATGCTCAGGATCACACTTGGAGCCTAAACACAGGTTTTCTGAGTGAGAGTGATCAGGTCATCTCTTTGCCAACCCAATGCAGAGAAGACTGTATTATGAACAGTAAATGGAGGTGAGCAACTGACATCAGTGCTAGGCAAAAACAACAAAGTGCTGGAGTAATTCAGCGGGTCAGGCAGCATTTCTGATTTCTTCAGTATCTGAAGAAGGATTCTGACCCAAAACGTCACCTATCCATGCTCTCCAGATTAGCTGTCTGATCCGCTGAGTTACTCCAGCATTTTAATGTCTTTCCTTGGTAAGCCAGCATCTGCAGTTCATTGTTTCTGTATTTTGACATCAGAGCCAGGTTGGACATGCTATTTATGTGCCAGCTGTTACATATGCAAGGTCTGATGATGACAATAGGACACTGTCTACAATGTCCTCTGAAGTACTAAATCATGTCATCTCCCGTAGGATCATCAACACTAATTTAGACCGGACTGACAGTGGCAAGTATAGTAATTTGATTACTCACATACTTGCCTCTGTGAAATCCTACACAGTATTCAATAAATGCCAGCCTATCCGCTAGCCACATGTGTCAGTAATGACTGAAGTACAGCTTAGCAGGTCACCATTTTACTTATTTTTCTAAAAATTGGCAACTGTACAGAGACCCACTTCTGAATGATGTCACTGGTAATATGGTCATCATTCCCATTAAAGTGTGTCACTATTCTCTCACAAAATTACAATAACTTGAGATGGAACTTGGAGCTCTCATATGAGTAAAGCTGCCTTGTAGCTATACATTGCGTGCTATGTTACAATTATTGGTTGGGGGAAACAGGAAAATATTTACCATTTCTTACAGTACACCTTTGTGCCATTCATGCTGAAGACAGATATTTGCTGTATACACTCAGAACTTTCAGTCTTCTCTCAGCACCTTGCACATGGTCTATTGCTTCCCGTTTTGGAGATAGATTTAGCTATCTTTAGAGACGACAAAGAACCTGTGAGATACCTTATGCCAACTTTGTGAATAATTCTTCTTCAAGGAACATCACATGGAGTAGTAATCAGGACAAGTGTTAAGTTTACAACATGCATGTTTGACTCCATGCTTCCAAATACTGTACACCGATGTTCTTTGCACAAAAATAAATTAATGCAAATTGTATCCATGATTCGTCCGTTCATAATCCTTCAGTTCATGTGACTTGATAAACAGACTTGATGTTCAAATGTTTTCCTTCAGTTCAATGTAACTTGATTAACATGAATTTTAAATGTGCATTTTGTTTGTTAATCAATGTACATCACTTGCAATATATGAAAGAAGAAATGCTTTGAGGAAGTTTATTGAATATCGTTTTAACAATTTACAAAGGCTATTCTGCAGGTATCATAATTTTAGATAAATAGACCTTGTATACAAAGGACAAATAGATACAAAGTCCAATGACATTAAAGTAATGCCTGAACTGATAGTTTTTGCAAAGTTGTGAATTATAATTCTTTAAAATAAGAAAATCTATAGATTTTTAACATTTATATCAAGCCTCAGGTCCAAAGGATCCTGGTACCCACTATCCATTTAACTGTGTTCATTTCAGAGCAGTAGAATATAAAAACCACAGTTTTTAACCATCATATTAAACCTGCTGCAAAACCTGAAGTAAAGGGAAATTCATGAGACAAAGATACAAGGTGAAATGTTATAAAGAAATCTGTTGGACAATTAAAATATATTATTATTTAAAAAGTCTACTATAAACACAGAGTAATCACTTTTTGGAGCCAAGCTGAATGCTCAGCAGTTTAAATGCCAACATGCACTATCAAAATGACTTATCCGTAATGCAACAAAGTATGACCATTTCAGGGTATTTTATAGTAGAGTAGTTTGTAACTACCCTAAGTGCTTATCAATTCACTGATTTCTGATGATTCCACTGGAGAAGATGGACAATAATTGCTCTCTGTGAGGGAGCAGTGAATTACTTACTGTAATTTCTGGACTTCTACATTTAATTGCATGCGTGTGAAGTCCAGTGCTTGCAACAATGAATGTTGACAGCTTCACTATCATTACAACTGGAAACTCCAAAGATCTTCAATATTTGGGACCCATCAAGATATTAAATTTAATAATTAGATTTGAACAAGTGAGAGAGCAAGCTCCTCTGTTCACATTATTTCAAAGACTCCTGCGTGAAATAGGAGGGAAATCTCTTTGCTGCCCCTTTAGTCAGAGGGTGGTGAAACTGTGGAATTCTTTGCCTCAGAGGTTGTGGAGGCAATTTTCGGTGGAAACTTTTAAGGCAGAAATAGATAGATTCTTGATTAGTACAGGTGTCAGAAGTTATAGGGAGAAGGCATGAGAATGGGGTTATGAGGGAGAGATAGATTAGTCATGATTGAATGGCGGAGTAGACTTGATGGGCCGAATGGCCTAATTCTACTCCTATCACTTATGACATGACCATGAGCCTATTCTATCATTCAACAATTCATAGAAACAAGGAACTGCAGATGCTGTTTTACAAAAATAGACACACAAAGTGCTGGAGTAACTCAGCAGGTCATGCAGCAGCCCTGAAGAACATGGATAGGTGATGTTTTGGGTCATGCCTCTAAATTCAACAAGGTTTATTCATCAAGATGGCTGCCTAGGCAACGGTGTGTCTGTCTTTTCTTCCTGTTTTGTTATTTTAAGTATGTGTTAAAAGTATGTTTTAGTGTTTCTTGGTTTGTTTTGTGTGGGGGGTATGGAGGGTGGGGTTTGGGGAAAACTTGTTTCAATCTCTTACCTTGACGGAGATGCGATTTTCTCCGTGTCATATCTCCATCCCCCATTGAAGCCTAACATCATGGAGCGGTGTGGCCTTTCCAGGAGACCGACCCGGCGCTTCAACGCAGGCGCGGCGCGGACTTACCATCGTGGGGCTGTGATCCCCTTGCCGGGAATCGATTGTGGAGAGCTCCAGCCACAGCCCTGTGGAATTTAACATCTTGGAGCCCGGTTTAAACATCACGGTCCCTGGTTAGAGACTGAGTCGCGGTTCCAAGCCGTGGTGAGTTTTAACTGTCCCGACGAGGGAGTTCCAACACTCCGACATGAGGGCTTCGGATCGCCGGCTGCGGGAGCTTTAATGGTTCGACAGCCCCGACCGTGGAGAAGAAAGAGGGAGAGATTGGAATTTATTGCCTTCCATCACCGTGAGGAATGTGAGGGGCTGCTGTGGTGGATGTTTATGTTAAATATATTTTATGTGGTCGTGGGTCTTACTACTTTTCACTTGGTGTGGCCGTATGGTAACTCGAATTTCAATAGACAATAGGTGCAGGAGGAGGCCATTCAGCCCTTCGATCCAGCACCGCCATTCAATGTGATCATGGCTGATCATCCCCAATCAGTTCCTGCCTTCTCCCTATATCCCCTGACTCTGCTATTTTTAAGAGCCCTATCTAGCTCTCTCTTGAAAGCATCCAGAGAACCCGCCTCCACCGCCCTCTGAGGCAGAGAATTCCACAGACTCACCACTTTCTGTGAGAATGTACCTTATGGTACGTGACAATAAACCAATCTTGAATCTCGAATCTCGAAGATCACAGTTGTTGACTGGATCCAGTAATTTCCATGTTTCAGAATTCCAGCATCTACATTTTGGTTTGCTTATAAAGCATCTACTTTGCGTATAAAGCATCTCCAGCATCTACATTTTGGTTTGCTAAAACTCCTATGGTATATGTTCAATTAGATTTTAAATGGGTTAGTGGCTTTCTGCCTTTACTAGACTTTGAGGAAGCTAGTTCCAGAGAGCAGTAATTCTATGGCTGAATAATTCCACTCTGCGGTCCTCATAATTGAATACATCACCACTAAATCTCCTCTAGATATTGTTTTCTCCCCAAAAAGAACAATTCCAGGCTATCTAACCTGAGATTAAGTGAAAGGCGATAATGTATGTTCACTCCTCAGAACATAAAAGCCGCTGCAACCTCCCTCATGTTGAAATGCGCCATGATACTGATATTACATGTGATAATCTGCACTCCCAGTTGAATGCGTATGCTCTTTGAATCATGACTGGCATGGTTAATGCAGTCCTGTCTAAGGAACAATGGCAGAGCTCTCCTTCCATGGAATCACAGATGTCTATGATGATACACTTAGTAAATCGGAGCCTCCTTTTGCTGTTTTCTGGATGGCGTGAATGCTGAATAGTGCTTGTTGAAATCCCTGGGTGGATGTAGTCTCCTGTTAGGAGTCCTGGTTTCTCTCCTGACTCTCCAGCAGCTTTATTTGACATTGTTATCACTTATTTTTTTCTCTTCCATAGATATTCCTAGCAAAAGTACCTATGATTATGCAAAATGCTGGAGTAACTCAGCGGGACAGGCAGCATCTCTCGATAGGATTGGGTGACGTTTTGGGTCGAGATCCTTCTTCAGACTCTGAAGGACTGTTGAGTTACTCCAGCATTTTGTGTCTATCTTTGGTATAAACCAACATCTGCAGTACCTTCTTACACCTATGATTATGCATAATTTTCATTCAAGAGAACTCTGTACAGTCCTCAACAAGGTATAGTGGCATTACACCAGTTTCTCTCAGGTGAAATCCTTGGAGAAGAAAAAGACCCAGAAGAAAATGTTTCAAAAGTGCTGGAAAACCATTGACAAATTATCTTAGAAAATGCCATAAGGTGAATAAAAAATAATTTTTAAAACGTTATGTGTCATTTGATCTCAATTGACAAGTGAAAACAGAGAACTGAGGAAAACCTTAAGAAGCAATTAAAATCTTCACCTATGGCTACATTTATACTGGTTCAACCTGTCGTTGTTCGAAGACATTGTTAATTGGAACCAGCAAAAGGCGCAATAAAGTGGCAATTTAATCAGTGATCAGAGGCTTAAAAATGCCCAAAGGAAGGACAAACTGAAATTCCAAATCATTTCTTGTCCTTTATCAAAGATATTAATTACTACCTTAACTGTACTGGAAAAATAGACCCCTTTTACTTACATTATTAAAAATGGGATATAGATTCAAATGCCAAAGCATAATGACAAGGTGTCTCATTAAATCCAATGCACCCACTTCTGGTTTTATTGGCTATCATGAAGAAAGTTGCTCTCCAGAGGTCAACTCATCATATCAATATTTTAATATTTAAATAAGAATAGGCTGTGTTTTAATAGCTATTTTTCACCCAGAGAGTTGTGAATCTGTGGAATTCTCTGGCACAAAAGGCAGTGGAAGCCAATTCACTGGATGTTTTCAAGAGAGAGTTAGATTTAGCTCTTAGGGCTGAGGGAATGAAGGGATATGGGGAGAAAGCAGGAACAGGGTTTACTGATTTTGGATGATCAGCCATGATCATATTGAATGGTGGTGCTGGCTCGATGGGCCGAATAGCCTACTCCTGCACCTATTTTCTATGTTTCTATGTAAAAGGACCCCAATGTTTTTGAAGATGACAAAATTAAAAGCTAAGGAATGTGGCTGCTCGACAAAGTCTACAAAACAGCCATGGGAGGATCTGTGGACCTGGAAATTTTAGTATGTAAAGTGACATTTACGTGTGCAATGTAATCAAATTTAAACCTACTGCATATTTCATGAAGATTAGCAAATTGTGTTGATCTTCTTTGCATATAGCAAACCTATACATTGCAATGCCCAAATAAATGCCATGGCACCCAACCTATCTATGGCTGCCACCAATACCACAGTAAATGTCAGGCCTGCTCTTGCAAGACCGACAGGAATCCTGCCTAATCATCTTTTGTCATGGAGTCTAGCAGGTCCCTTTTAAGTTATGTCTTTGTACCTCTTTCTGACCTCCTCAATGCCATGCCTCGAATCAATCAAAGTCCAGACCAGATCTAATCGAAGTCTGTTCCTCAACTCTCGCCTCCCTCATGCTGCACCCAATAATGTACATCAACTAAAAATCACCTTGATCCCAAACCCACTGGATTTTGATTCCATCCTGCCTCCAATACACAACTACAACATCTCGTGCCCTCATTGGAACCCTCAGACTTCCAATGTGCCAAGCAAATCTTGAAGTCCCAATTTTGCCCTACTCACTGACATTATGACCCCACCTCTTCCCAACATCAGAATTCATGTTTGCCGTTGCCTGATACTGTTGCACATGATACCTTAGGTTTCACATTCAATCATTTAGCAACACTGAGCACATGCTCAAAATAAGATTTGTCCCAAAATACAACCCAGTTTGACTCTTTTCCTAAAGTACAAGAGTTTCTGGGCCGTGCTATTCTGATAGCACTGGGGAAATTATAGTGCAACGAGCCCAGCAAAATACAAGCCAAATCTTCGATCTTTAATCACAGCGAATGAGTCAAATATGCCTGACAGGAGTTGAAAATGTGATTCAACAACGTTTTGAGTACTTAGCTGGGGTTCTAGGAAAGATTTCATTGAATTTCAATATACAAACCAATATCTCCCAAAATTACACAGGATTGTGAAGTTTCAATTATGAACTTAGTGAACAGTAGTCTCTCATCCACAGCATGAAACTGAGTGAAAGATTCACACAGTTTAGTTTTGCATGGTAGAGACCTTTGATACATATGACTTGCACATGGGCGGCTTCTCGGCTGTATCCTGCACAACTAGATCTTACTGATTATTCTTAATCATATCTTTTGGTGAGTAGGGGATTGATACAACTGACCTGCTGTGTAAATAATAACTGCTTTTGAAAAGGATGGCACATGGGAGAAAATTAGGGAGGAAGATTACCATTCATTCTCTATCATCTGAAACATAACAGCCAAGGGAAGAAGAATATAGAGGAAATATACAGTGGGGATGCAGAAGATTAGACGCAACTCAAGTTCCTGTTCCGAAATTGGTTTTATCTTCGCTTAATCAATCCTCCATTAACTGCAATTAGAGCCAACGGTGGAGGGCAATCCCTCTTCAGTTATGTAAGAAGCAACTGCAGATGCCGGTTTACACTGAAGATAGAGACAAAGAGCTGGAGTAACTCAGCAGGGTAGGGCAGCATCGCCGAAGAAAAGGAATAGGTGATGTTTTGGGTCAAGACCCTTCTTCAGAATGGGAATCTGGGGAGAGGGAAACTAGAGGGATGAAAAGGTACAGAACAATGCAGAGATGGGACTGATGGCCAAAGAGCCCACAATGGTCCAGGAGGAGGAGGCTGAGGAGGTGAAATTGAATGGATAAGAACAGTGAACCTAGCAAGATGATTAGGGTGGGTGGAGGGACAGAGAGAGAGAGAGTGAATGCCAGGGTTACTTGAAATCAGAGAAATCAATTTTCATACCACTGGACTGCAAGCTACCCAAACAAAATATGAGGTCCATTCCTCCAAATTGCATGTATCTGAACTCTGACAATGGAAGAGGCTCAGGACAGAAAGGTCCTGAGAGTCTGTGGAATTCTCTGCCTCAAAGGGCGGTGGAGGCCGGTTCCCTGGATACTTTCAAGAGAGCTTTTAAAGATAGCAGAGTCAGGGGATATGAGGAGAAGGCAGGAACGGGGTACTGATTGTGGATGATCAGCCATGATCACATTGAATGATGGTGCTGGCTCGAAGGGCCGAATGGCCTACTCCTGCACCTATTGTCTGCCTATTGTTTATTGTCTAAAGATCATTACGGGAATGGGAAAGGGAGTGAAAATGTTTGGCAACCAGAAGTAGGCCAAGATGTACTGAGTTATTTAGTTATCTTGTACAAAGTAAGCTGTTACCATCAAAGTTGCACTCTAAGATTTTACTCCATTTCCCGTTTTGAAGATTGAGCATGCAACAGAATTAGGACCAGGCAGTTACATTACAGAACAATTGCTATCATTCCCTTTAATTCTACAGAATTTGCCAGTGAATTTGGGAAGAGCTCACTGAAGCTAAACAAACCAACGTTGATGAGACGAGATGAAGCAGACAGGGATGAACAGAAAACAGATGTCACATCCAATCTTAGCTGATATGGTTATAGGTGCTGAACTCACAGGCAATGCCTTCAAGAGATGCTTGGCATTCTGATGAATGGGCTAGAATTTCTGAATTCTGACTGAGAGTTATGGCAACTGCAGAATTGAAGTTAATCCTCCTCCCCCCACCCCCCTCCCCCCCTCACGACCAACACAGGGGCGGCACAGTAGCGCAGTGGTGAAATTGCTGCCTTACAGCGCCAGAGACCCGGGTTCAATCCTGACTATGGGTGCTGTCTGTACAGAGTTTGTACGTTCTCCCCGTGACTGTGTGGGTTTTCTCCGGGTGCTGCGGTTTCCTCGCAAACTTCAAAGACTTGTAGGTTTGTAAGTTAACTGGCTTTGGTAAATTGTCCTTAGTGTGTTGGATAGTGTTAGTGTCTGTGATGATCTTTGGTCGGCGTGGACACAGTGGGCCAAAGAACCTGTTTCCATGTTATATCTCTAACGTAAAGTAAAGTAAAGCTGTTCTCTGTTCCCTTAAAAGTGGATAGTCCAGATTTTCTGGAAAAATTAACAGTGAGAATAACGACATACACAATTATATATCATATATTGTACAGCAATTTCAAACAAGAGGCAGAGATGGGATTAAAAATTGAAAACGAAAAGTTGCTGTCTAAGCTGCCAGCCCATCAATTTCAGCACAGAAGTAGTATATTATCAGCCGGTTCACCACTGATATGCACTAAATGGCATGAGGTTGACGTGTTTGCACTGCACCTACAAATTAAACTAACCAAATTAAGTACCGTCCTTTCCAGTCCAAGTATCATTTCAATGACAAGCTGAATGCTAGCAATCAGTATTTCTGGCATGGAAAATGTCTCTTGCAATTTTCGATCACTTTTTGGAATTTTTTTTTAAACATGTCCTTTGAATCCCTTTCTTTTATCCTCTCCTGATCAATTCTTTCTTTCCTTTATTTTTCTTTCTGTCCTTACTGAGTATTGAATTCACCCAAACTAATTTATACTGAAATGTTAATCCTTGTGCTGCTAGTTTTGTAACCTTTCAGTCATAGAGTGATACATTGTAGAAACAGGCCCTTTGGCACCAACTTACCCACCAGCCAACAATGTCCCAGTTACACTCGTCCCACTTGCCTGCACTTGGTCCATATCCCTCCAAACCTGTCCTATCCATGTACCTGTCTAACTGTCTCTTAAACGATGGGATAGTCCCAGCCTCAACTACCTCCTCTGGCAGCTTGTTCCATATACCCTTTGTGTGAAAAAGTTACCTCTCGGATTCCTATTAAATCTTTTCCCCTTCACCTTGAATCTGGTCCTTGATTCCCTTACTCTGGGCAAGAGACTCTGTGTATCTACCTGATCTATTCCTCTCATGATTTTGTTTACCTCTATAAGATCCCCCCTCATCCTCCTACGCTCCATGGAATAGATACCCAGCCTACGCAACCTTTCCCTATAGCTCACACCCTCTAGTCCAAGCAACAACCTCATAAATCTTTTCTGAATGCGGTCTCACCAACGTCTTATACAACTGCAACATGACCTCCCAACTTATTGGTTAAGGTTCACCACAGAAGTCTCTGGTCTCAGAGACCCCATGACATACACTGGCAATATCAGCTGATACATTCCGCATCTTACTACGATAACATTTCGAAAATGTAACTTTGCAAATGAGACTGTCTATAAGTAGAATAATGGTGAAATGGGCATAGTGGATAACATGTCCATTCACCTGCTTCAAAAGGGCATCTATTGTACAAATGCCCAATAAAAGCACCGTGACTTGCCTCAGTTCATAACTTCCATGCCCCATTCCTATTTTCACCAAGACTTGCATGCTTTATAGCATTAAATTCAATATTCTCTCTTATCTGGCTGTTTCTTCTAGTGCAATCCTCATTTCCATTCCCTTGAGTCAAAGGAAAGTACGTATAAGCAGATAGGACAGATAACTGGATATTTTAAGACAGAAAAAAGGGCTCTTTAGACCTGCCTAGTTCATGTTGACAATGATGCTGTTCTACATTAATCCCATTTGCCCAGATTCCTCTATGCCCTTCCTCAGTACCTGTCAAACTGTCTTTTAAACATTATAATTCACCTCTTCTGGCAGTTCCTTCCAGATAACGCTCCCTCAAGTTGAAAAACGTGCCCCTCAGATCTTCTTTACATTTCTCCCCTCTCACCTTAAAACCTATGTCTTCTAGGTTTGTAATCCTGCCCCGGGAAACAGATTCTGATTATCGATCTTAAAAACAGCCCTCATAATTTTATAAGATCTCTTTCAGGTCATCCTTCAATCACCTATTTTCCAGTGAGAATAAATTCACCCTATCAAATCTCTCCTTCTGACTGCTGTCTTCCATTTCAGACAATTTCCTGGAAAATCTCTTCTATACTGTCTATTGCTATGATATTATACCTGCAGTAAGGCAACCAGAACCATCCTTCAAATGTAGTTGAATTAATGTTTTCGATAGCTACAACATAACAACGCAAGTCCTATACTTAATACCTCAGCCTATGATAGCAATCATGCCAAATGTCTTCTTCACTACTATACCCTCCTGTGTCACTATTTTAAGGGATTTACAGACTTGCACCCCAAGATCACTTTGTACATCAATGCTCCCAAGGTCCCTGCCTATATCCTATCAGAATTTGACTTCTCAATGTGCATTGCCTCGTATTTGGCTGGATTACATTCCATATGCCACCACCAACATTTCTAGCTGATCTATGTCCTGCCACATCCGTACATAATCTTCTTTGCTTTCTGGGACCCAACCAATTTCCGTGTCATCTGCAAACTCACTTATCGGACCACCTACATTATCATCCATGTCATTTATACATTTTACAAACAACAAGTGTCCCAACCCTGATCCGCATGGCACACCACTTGTTACAGACCAGTCACAAATGCACGCATCCACAAACTAATCTATGCCTCCTATCATCCAGAAAAATTTAGAACCAGTTTGCCTTCATGCCTAGGACCTAATGTGTCTGAACATTCTAGACCAGCCTACTGTGCAGGAACTTTTCAAAAGTCCTTCCAAAGTCCATTTAGACAACATCTACTGCCTTGGCTTCATCAATCTCCTTGGTTATCTCCTAAAAAACGTTAAATTTATGTGAAAGCTAAGCTAATTCTTCTTAATTAGCTTTGCCTACATCAAGTCAACATGAATCTTGTCCCTCCAAATGTTCTCCAACAACTGTAGTTTAAAGGCTTATCCATACTGCCATTCTTTTATCATGACATACCCAAACTGTTCACTATCCTTGATCATGTTTATTTCCTTTTTACAACTGCAAACTATCTTCTGAACATACCTCACGTGCCTCTTCTATCTTTCATCCCACAATATGTGCAAGGAGATCATGGATTTCTTTGTCCCTCAGACTGATGCCATCAAAACAAGACTATGCCACTGCCCTTTGTGTACCTCACCGATCGGACAAAACTTTTAAAAAAAAAGACAGAGTACTGGAGTAACTCAGTGAGTCAGGCATCATCTCTGCATAACATGTATTGGTGCTATTGTAGGTTGGGATCCTTCTTCAGACAAGAAGAACTTCTTCAAACTTCCAATATGATTTCTCCTCTGCTCTAACTAACCCTTGTCAGCACTCCTTGCTCTAGTTTATTTCTTGAATCCTTCTTGCCCTCAGATCCTGCCCTCTCTTCAAATCACTACTCATCAATCCTGTACATAATAAAAGCAAATGTCAAATGACTGTTATTTCCACAGCTCCATTACCCAAATCTACCCCAGCTTCAGTTCAGCTGAAGAAAAAATCATGCCTGTTATTGCCTACATATACTCCAACCATAGAATCCCCTGAAATGTCTTCATCCCTCCAGTGCTGGCATTATTATCATCCACAGGTAGGAATAAAGTGGACAATGGTCCCAACCCTTTGTTTAGTTTAGTTTGAGATACAGCGCGGAAACAGGCCCTTCAGCCGCACCGACCAGCGATCCCCACACATCAATACTACTGTACCCACACCAAGGACAATTTTACATTTATACAAAGCCAATTAACCTACAAACCTGTGCGCACAGAGTGTGGGAGGAAACCGAAGATCTCGAAGAAAACCCACGGAGGTCACGTGGAGACTCCATACAGACAAGCACCCACAGTCAGGATCGAACCCGGGTCTCTGGCTCTGTAAGACAGTAGTTCCGTGCCACCGTGAACTCCTCCCCCATTCTGTACCACCATACCTCTCTTACAATGTTATTTAAAACCATTCCTTTTTGATCAATAATATTGATCCATTGTATTTTGTCAAGTAACTTAGGTAATTTTGCCAAGTATCAGGTCAGGTCGGGGGGAGCCATGTAATCCCGTGCTAACTGCTCCATGGTCAGATAGTCGGCGACTAAACCGTCTCCCCCACCTGGTTTGCCAGTTGAGGAGGGGGCTGTGGAACCTCAGCAGGACCAAAACAAGACCTGTCAAAGGGCGGATGAGCTTCTAGTGAGCCAACGGCCACCCACACTTCAGTAGAAGTTGCGATCACTGTCGTACATAGCATTGTAAGGAATGATGATAAAGCACACACACCAAAATCCTATACTTCCAGCGGCGGACGTCCGCAGGAACGAGGACAGAGATGTGTGATGCGTCCGTCTCCGTTCACGTTGAAAACCAGCACCACAGCGTCGCTAATGTTTTCAACGATGATGAATGGATGAATGAACTTAGGTTCAATGTTTTTATTACAGCTCATGAAGTACCTAAGACGCTTTTACAGCGTTAAAAGCCAAACAGTTGTTGTTGCCTTTCTTGATCATTGTCTAGTATAGAAAAGAATCACATGGTACTTAATTATCGAAATAATTTAATTAACATAACTGATTTATTTACAAAATTGCCATCAGGTCAATCACTTTGATGCAGCAAGTTAATCAGATTCCCAGACAGTAATTACACATTTCTCTGCATGTGGTTAAAAATAATACCTCAATTGACAGTACCTTAGCTGGTGCTTTATTTATGCAGATTCAGCTGATACTAATAATGTTTGATACAATTTATGGTTACAACTATTTATAGTAACAGTGTGATAAGCAAGAAAAATATAATGTAATGCAATTTTTTAAATTTCTGAATCAAATTAGCTCATGGCAAAACATACCAGTATGATTCAGAGCAGCATGTCAAAGAGTACATGTTATATGGCCAGCATATGAGTTCAAACTACAATTATACTGTTAAGGAAATAGCAACATTGGAAAACAAATTGCTGCCAATAACGGCAACTTAAGTTTAGACTTTGGCCTTGTTGCTATACGTCAATTTTCTTTCATTTTTAATATTTTATCTGATTGAAACATGCAAATCCATTTGAAACATTCACGTCATTACCAAACAGTAAGCTCTACAAGAGCTAATGTCATTATAATTAAAATTATCGACCCAATAGCAGAGTGCTGATACAGCAAACTGGCAAGCGACGATGGTATGTATCAAGACCAAGGGAGGAGGAGGAAGCCAAAAGTATATGGCAGTTTCCTCATGAGCAGTGAATGTAATCTTTGTTAAGATTCTCTGTTTCAAGAACATTTGGCAGAATAATAGTGCCTAAACAGCTGTGACTTCTTTTTGACTATCAGCAAACCAAAATGAAAAATTAGCATTTATTAAAGAGAATAATTAAAAGACTGGTCAACATTATCAATACCTGAGCTGTGATGATATTAATTGTTGCGTGCTCCACCTTCCTGCGTATTGATACAAATATTGGAAATTAATTAATTTCCACATGCGCAGAACATAACATGTGGGAGTAAATCAATGTGAGACCCTCTCTCTCAATGCCTTCTTTAAAGAAGTCTCCTCTCCCTGACCGGAGGTCTGTTAGACCCTCTCTCACTGCTCCCCCCGTGCGATTTAGGCCGCTGAGTTACTCTAGCACTTTGTGTTCTCGGCAAGATTCCAGCATCTGCAGTTCCTCATGTCTCCCTAATATTCCACCTGTATAGTTAATAAAAATTTAAGAACGAGTGTCTAGATTTATTTTAGTTTCAGAATACTATAGTTTAAGCTTGGCAAGGTCTTGAAGGTTCCACTTCAGGACATTGCAAATTCGAAACTGCAGTATTCTGAAACTAAAATTATGAAAGCATATTGGAAACAATGATGCATACACTGTCCGAGCAAGAATTGGGAGCTGGAATTTCTTGTTTTTCTTCTGGCTAGGAACTTGCAAGTAGCAAATAATATTGGAATCAAGCAAATCCTCACACGTGTGATTACACTATGCCTCTCATTCTCCTCAATCTTTAATAGCAGTTAACTAATCCTCATATGTAGACATAGCTCAAAACAATATAATGACTCCATACCTACATCATGTTAAATAGTAATCCAGAAAATGTTCCTGCAATTATCTTGGGCTCAAAATCAAGGTGAAAACAATCCAATGATTTTTGGTGCATTAAGATGCAAATTCATTTCCTACTACTGTGTTTTTAGGTTATCCTCACTGATACGTCCATTGTATTTTCAGTATTAATTATATTTAAAGGTAAGAAACGTTCAATGTTGCCATCTCTTAATCACCATGCCCCATGTATGTAAACAATAATTTGGAACATTTAACTTTTACACTGAAAAACAGAAGTAGTTTGTAGTTCGCAAGTTCATCAAGCACGAATTATTGTTGATATCTGCATATTTTCACTGAATTTTGTGTTCCCGCTTGAGGTAACAAGATCGGTGGACGTTGAAAACAAACTGATTTTCATAAAATAGGTGCTCGAATGTTTCCAATTTCTAGTGTAATTTCCCATTTACACCCCCTCAGAAAATCAGAGCCCTGGATAAGCATTCCATTTGAGGAACAACTTCCATTCATTTCATTTACCAGAAAAATGCCAGCACTCATTTCCTACTACACTACAGGGGAACATAAACCACAACCCTCAAACTCAACAAGAGGCCGACCAATACTTCTAAATGCAGAAGCTGATAATGTCAGAATTTAAAGTGCCAGATTTTGCAGGAAAACGACTGTGGTTCCATGTCAAACGTTTCCAGTAAGTTCACGATTTCCATATATGTGTGAACAAGTTTCCTGGCATTTGCCTGTCAGTGTTCCTGCAATTATGTTCCAATATTTGACACTATCACTTCTGACGAAGATAGACAGTCTGAAGAAGGGTCTCGACCCGAAAAGTCATGCATTCCTTCTCTCCAGAGATGCTACCTGACCTGCTAAGTTACTCCAGCATTTTGTGTCTATCTTCAGTGTAAACCAGCATCTGCAGATCCTTCTTATATACTTCCGATGGAGAATGCAGTTAACCACCTGCATCAGGTTATACCTGGCATGAGTAAGATACCAAAAAAGGAAATAGGCACCAGTGGAAAACAATTTAAAAAATAAATTACAGTTGACATTTAAAAAACCTCCAACAACAATCCACTGCCGAAAATTATAGAGCTCCACCGTGATTTTTTTTCCCAATTTCTGAACCAATGTGATTGATTGGCAGTCATTAGCAATCATTGCCTGTTAAAAGGGGTACTTAAACAATCAATTACTCGAGTTAATCAACTATGGCAAGTGAAAGTCAAGCGGAAGTTAAGGATGAGCTAACTGCAGAGCACTGCAAGAGCAGGAATTTGTGGCTATTCATGGATTATTGCTTCCTCAGTGCTACTTGGTGGACAGTTAACACATTAACAACACCATGAAAGGATCACACGTTATTACATTTTCAGCAGAATTTGGACTATTAACTCATTCTTGTGTTCTGCGCATGGAAAAATAAAAAAAGTAAACTTTTTTTATTTTTTCACAGCCTACTCTGGTCAGTATGTTGTTGAGCTTTAGCCTATCTTCTGTGACTCACCCTATATTTCACACAATTTTACCAGAAAATTTCACAGGTTGGTGACCTGTTTTTCCGGAGCTCCCGCAACAACAGCTTCGTCTGCTGGACTGGAGGGCAGCAGCTTCGGCAGCTTCGACCGTCCCGGGCGGTGGATTTTGAACCGGTCCGTTTGCGGAGCACGGTTGAGCCGCGGGACTGACTTACCATCACCCGGTGGGGTCACAACATCCGAAGCCTGGATCGCCTCGGCGCAGAGGGAGAGCAAAGGGAAGAGACAGAGACTTTAAGACTTTTGCCTTCCATCACAGTGAGGAGGTGCCTGGTGAACTCATTGTGGTGGATGTTAAACTTGTGTTTATTGTGTGTTATTGTTATTTATTATTATATGTATGACTGCAAAAATTTTGTTCAGACCGAAAGGTCTGAATGATAATAAAGGATAATTCAATTCAATTCAATTCAATTTATTGTGGTCTTTGCAGTGCTCTTACATTTATAGCATAAAAGATCCCACCTCTTTCCTAGATTTCTTGAATGCAAATCAGTCTGTTTAGCCGCACATTTTAAATGCTGGCACTGCACACTTAAACAATAAGCCAAAATTACTAGAGTTTCCAATCAGAACAGATTACATTAGGTTGAAGTCATCTCCACCAGGATGTAGTGAAAATCCTTATTCATATGAACCTCACAGAGTAAACAGTATACATACGGTAGTGATAAATAAAATAAAAATGAATGCAAAATATTGGAATGGTGCATGATTGTAGTGCAAATAAAAATTAAGGCACAATAACAAAATAATCAAACAGGGTCGAGTTAAGAGTGGAAGTATGTGGAAGCACCTTCAGGATGGGTGTGTGAAAGGGGCAATTGGTCTCCTCTACCTCATGCGGACATCTGATTGCAGTGGGGAAGGCGCTGTTCTTAAGTTTGGATGTCCGAGCTTTCAAACCCCTGCATCTTCTTCCAGAAGGTAATAGAGAGAAAGGGGAATGGCCAGAGTGACAGGCATCCTTGACTATATTTCCAGCTTTTATGATGCAACGTACTGTGAAGATAGAATTAATGGAAGGAAGTAAGGAGCAAACGATGGAATCGGTTCTGTTCACCACACTCTGCAGGTTGTCACCGCCCTGAGCTGTGCCGTACCAGACTAAGATGCATCCCATCAGAATACTTTGGAATGTGCATCTGTACAAGTTCGAGAGAATCCTCGTGGGTATGTCAAATTAACTTGACATACCTGAAAAAGTGAATACATTTTCTTGATCAAATTCAGTGTGAAGGGACCAGTCCGGGTTGCTGGTGATGTGGATGGCGAGGACCTTCATCATCACCGCTGCATAATTAGACAACGTTCCAGCATTGGAACATTGATCCAACGTTTCTCTCAAATGCCTTCTGAAAGCACTGTTCTTCATCAGTATCCATCTATCGTATATTACAATTGTTTTCTTTCTAAAAAACGTTTTCCAAAAAATCTAATTTAATTCTTTCTGTGCATTTGTGCTTGCCCTTTAGTATCACTTTAAGCAGTGAAAATCACCCATTATGTTTGCCCCACTGCACTTCTTAATAAGCCTGAAGACTCACAAATAAACGCTAAACAATTTTAGTGGGAAAAAGAGCCTCAGTCTTTGCATATCCCTAAATAAAATAGTTTTCTCACTTTTCTAAACATACTTTCCAATTAAGTGGTGAAATCTGCACAACATGCCTATCTAGCCTTGTACATTCTATGTGTCTTGCTTAAGAATTCAACCTATATATTTGCAAGCACATTTGCAAATCTCCTGAGGCTCACATGTTTATAACCTCATTTAGTAAGGTACATTTCCCATCAACACTCTTGCTCACATTTCACGGTCCAATTTCTTGCCTTTGGTCTTTCAGTGCCAGCCCAGACTCACAACATTCATTTTTCAGCCGGTGAATGATGATCTTTGTAGGCCATATCTCAGATGAGCAGAAAGTTCCTCAACTCATTGATATTGACACAGTGGGAAATGATAACACTGACGCTGACTGAAATTTGCACAAACCAAATGAAAAAGCATCAGGGCAATGGGAAGAGAACTTCAGAGTCTTCGGGTGTCCGATGAGCTTGATTTTGACTTTTGTGTTGTGTCTACACTGTTCAGCAATATTCTGAGAATCAGTCGCTCCTGTCAGGTTTCTTGGTGTCCATGCCATCCCTTTCACTGTGCATTCTGTTCTTGTCTGCTCTGAAGCTTGTGACATGGGCCATGAAATATCTGCAGTTGCAACAGTGCAAGCAGGAGCAGTGATCCTCCGACTAGTCACCATCTCTGTGAATCAGTGGAGACGGGGATAGTTGTGAATAGAATAAGCTTTGGATATATCCATGGACCAAAGGGGTTATTATTTTAATAGGTTTTTACCAATACCAATGTTAATAAATACAGTTTTGGATCGTCCACTGGTAGCACATGGTCCATTTTTCCTGAGCTGAGGCAGGACACCAGCATTACACAGAGGAAACTGTACAAAGTAAACCTTTGCAGCAGTATAATAATGTTGTGTAACAAAAAGGCTTCCATTTCATGTCACCAAGCTTTCAATTTGATAATATATAACTGGCCACACCAAATTAGAATATGATCTTGTGTCCTGTGCACTCATGAACATTTTGAGTCCTAAAAGCATGCAATGAACACAGGGATCATGGGGCAATCAGACAGAGGATCTGATACTATTAAGGTGGCGTATCTGATTTTCTGACTGTTTAAGTGGAGGCGAACCAAGACACACTGCGGAGAGTCAGCATGGAGCTTTACATCCCAACAACCTCTTCTTCTATGCTGTCTCCAGCCTATGATTCTAATTACATTAAATATTCAATAGTATTACCTTTATCTCTTGCGCCAAATATCCCAAACTTACCTAATGGCCTTATTGAGCAACGCAAGCGTGCAAATAGTTTTCTAGTAAAAAAATATATGAATCTGGTAATGACCCAAACGTGGACCATTACTGCTGCTCAGCGGGCAGGACTTACACAGGATCTGTCAAGGTTGGACTTGAATGCTGTTCTCGGAGATGGATGGCCAGTGTTGAACCCATTCCACTATCATCACAACTTTATTTGAATATATTTATTATCCGCATCTTGTATTCTTTCCAAATACTATTATGCTTATTAATAAAGGCAGAACCATCACCTTCATTTTTGACTGGATGGAAGAAGCCTTAACTTATCAAATGGATTCATTTTTACAAATCTGAACTCTTGAATTCATTAACTGTATTTCTCTAACATTGTATTCAACAAAACTAAATAACAGAGATACAACACATGGAACAGGCAAATGAACAGGTTGACAGTTCCTTTCAGCATTTATCTTACATACAAGCACACAGAATAAATCATTTTTACACGCTAATTTCAAGTATTCTTTCCTTCATCCATCTGTCCAATCTAATCTTGAATGATGACATAATTTCTGCTTCGGAAACTTATCCTGGATTTAACTTCCATGGCCACAAAATTATGTGTGAGGAAAGGTTTATCAAGCTATGTTTAAAACTCTTATGTGCCTGTCCCGCTTACTCGACTTTTTTGGCGACTGCTGGCACCCATCATAGGTCGTTGCAGGTCACTGAAAAATTTCAACATGTTGAAAATCCAGCGGCGACCAGAACAAGGTACGACTCTTTGGGCGACTACTCACGACCATACAGGCTTCACCCCGCGACATGTCGCCAGGGTGTCGCCTGTATGGTCATGAGTAGTCTCCTCAGTCGCCCAAAGAGTCGTAGCATCTTTCTGGTCCCGCTAAATTTTCAACATGTTGAAAATTTTGGGCGAACTGCAATGACCTATGACGGGTGCCGACAGTCGCCGTAAAAGTCACGTAAGTGGGACAGACCCATTACATTTAACAATACTTATGGGCTCTAATTTTCAAGGGTTACTGGAAACAAACAACTCAATTTATCCTTATATAATATGTAAAACATTTTTTTTGTGTCAACACTATATCATTCTGACAAAAAGCCTACAAATTAATTCATGCTTCCAAAAGCATATTAATCATCATATTCAATATAGCCCAATAAATATTTTGTCCAAAAGATGCACAATGAAATTTAGTAACATCTTGCGCTATGTATAACCTGTTGCACACTCACCATGCTAGCTTCATAATCTTTGCCTTTGCAGAGGGTGCAAAGGAAATGAGCACATGGAGTATGTAGGATTCAGAACAGAGAGGATAAGGGTTCCATCTGCATCCTTCCATTTATTCTCCCCTTCCTCCATTCTGTGCAGCTTAAAAGCTGTTTATCTCCACTTTTTATTCCAATTCCGGATAAAGCAAATTTACGTGCAATTTTTAATCCTCTCTCCACAAATGCTGCCTAACCTGCTGACTACTTCCATTAATTTCATTTTCTGATTTCACATTTTTGACACTCACAGTACTTTGTTTTTTTGTGCAAATTGAAGCAGATGTTCACTTAATATACTTTTAATACTTTGATGGTCTCCTCAATCGTCGGTATGGTCCAGGAATAAATATAATTGTTATATTACAATGGTGTTCTTTGTACTTTTCTCACTGGAGACATTAGAGGAATTAAATCATACGTTGACACAAGGACTCCACTGGTGCATACTGCTTCTAGGTTAGGCTTGACTAAATACTTACAATATATTTGCCTACAGATTGCAAATGCAACTACATTTACCTGGAAAAGTTAGATCCCATGTGGTGGAGTACCTTCGTTGCCCATGATCCTACAAAAATGTATCACGATAGAAATAATTCCAAGGACCATCAAGGAATGGCCTTGATATTTAACAGGCATTTTTTATGTGAAATATAATCATTTCAGTAATCAATAATTTAATGCATTGGGAAACGTGATTTGCATTTGAAGCATGTAATCTTGGTTCTACAAGTGAACCCTCTAATTTGCACTGAACAGACATTGGCTTTTTTTCTCTCCGTGCGAAAGAAACAATGAAATACCATGAAAAAGAAGTTCAGAAAATGCCCTTTATCACTATTGGTCTGTACTCAGTCCAGAATAAAATACAGAAATAAACTTTAACTGACCACAAATGTACCATTATAAAGTAAAGCTAATAATCTAGTTGTATAGCTCTAGTCTCTTGAGCACTTTAACTAGACACAACACAATTTGTTTTGTTCCAACATTGCAATATATTTTGTTGAACCAGTATGCTCCATTTGATTTGAAACAACAATCAAGAAATCTTACAGTATGTCTCCTAGCTTGAGGAGGGCTATGTTCATTCAAGTATATCAAACGTTCAAATACTGCAAAACAAACCTCTTGCTTCCTCTTCCATGACTATTTAGAGAATAGATCTACATAGACACAAAGTGGAATGGGAAAAAACTTCTCTCTCAATCCAGTGGTATCCCGAAAATTGACTGTTCCTGCAGAGAGATCTGATTACCCTAAGTAAGTTATCCATTGACATGATTTTCTGAGGTCTGGGGTCAATTTCACAGGATAATTGTGTCATAAAAGCTTTTAGCATTATTTTTTTTAAGGTTTTAGCATTTGCAATGATGTCACACTCAAATTGTCCATTAATGGAGTTGAAGCCTTTCCAGAATTAATGAGTTGACTGTAAGTATTCACAAAGCAACAAACTACCACATCTTAGACTTAAGTAAACTCTCGAGCTATTTGTCTCTTTCCCACTTTTACAGCTGTACTTGATAATATTTCAAGAATTTTATACACAGTGCAGCTGGGTTGATATTACAAGGCTAAAATCACAAATAGATTCTATGAGTGATGGGTGCATAGTCTTATAACATGGAAACAGGCCCTTTGGCAACAAAATCCATGCTGACCATCAACTACACAGATCTCATTTTGCTCTCCACATATTTCTGTCAACTCTCAAGAGATTCTACCACACACCTTCACACGTGGAACAATTTACGGTGGCAACTTGAGATGAGTGAAGAAATCAGACCACTTGGAAGAAGCCCATGTGGTCAAAGAGGGAAATTAGATTAGATTTTACTATTTTTCATTCGCACCTCAGAGGGGCTCGAACGGAATTCTGTTTCTACAAACCATACAGAGCAATTCATTAAAAAAAACACACACAAACAATTCAATTCACACAAACATCCATCACAGTGAGTCTCCCCCTCACTGTGATGGAAGGCAAAGTTCTTCTCTCTCCCCCGCACCATTTCTCCCCCGATGTCGAAGCCCCAGGTGGGCGGTGTTAAGTCCTACGGCCATTGAGGCCGCGCCGGGCGATGTACGGCCCCGCTCTAGGCCCAAAAGTCACAACGTTGGAGCCCCCGGCGGGCGCTGGAATGTCCCGCGGCCATTAAAGCCGCGCCGGGCGATGTACGACCCCGCTCCAGGTCGTTCCAACCCCACGACACGGGCAGGAGAAGCCGCGTTGCGGGAGCTCCGAAAAGCGGTCTCTCACCCAGAGCCGCGAGCTCCCGATATCCCGACAGTCCACCGGTAGTAATCTGCAGCTGCAGCTCCGGAGTCGGGCCGCAGCTGGAGCTGGAGCTGGAGCTCCGGAGTCGGGCCGCAGCTGGAGCTGGAGCTGGAGCTGGAGCTCCGGAGTCAGGCCGCAGCTGGAGCCCCGGATGTGCAAATGTGCAAACTCCACACAGAAAGCACTGGCAGTCAGGTGTGAACGGGTCAATGGACCTCTAGGGTAACAGCTCAACCAGTGTGTCTGCACCACTGTGCCAATGTTGATCTTCTATGCTTAGTTGAAAATTTGTTCAATACAGACATGGCAGTTTATGCAGATGATCCCCAAGTGAAGATAATTATGCCATAGCAGGCACAGTTTCCTTATTGCTCCTGCGGTTTAGCTTCTCATACATCTCTCTTCGCCATGAGATAATATTATTCCAACATCCCATTTAGTTTGTCTTATCTGAGGATTATGGTGGAGGGTTGTGTATTACTTTAGCTCTAGCACCTGTTCGTTAAATTATTCCTCTTTGTTTCATTGATCAACTATACTTCAATGGGAGTACCATATCTGATCCTGAGAAACCATTGCAATGGAAGACAGACTGCTCTCAAAATCGCACAGTCCTGCTTCCCACAAAAGCAATCAAAATCCATCGCACCAATCAACATGGTAGACAATTATCTGACCTTGCTCTATAGGTAGAATGGAGCCTTCAATAATGCTGATGGACCTGCAATACTATCTTTAAACTACAGACACTCTCCAACGTGTTGGGTGCCACTCCCATTTGGGTAAAATGTTCAGCAGCTAAACAATGGAGATCTGCAAGGTGCTGTTGACAATCAACAGCGATACTACACTACAACCTCTTAGTATATCCCTCATTCTCCTATCACAATTTTTCTATTGGAAATTAGCAATTCTTGAACATCTACATACTTCTGAGACTTGGATCACCTCTAACAGTTATCGCAGGGCACTGAAAAATGCGACCAATGATGTCTGAGCAAAATCCTTCAAATGGAAAGGCAAGTAAACCAACATTATTATCTTCTCTCAGGTCACTATCCCCAATCTTGAGGCCTTTGTTACTCAGTAAGTCACACTGGGTAGACAATATTTATTGTAAGCCTTCTATACCAAAACTCTGAAGCAGACACTCTATTCTTATCTCTGTCATGTGCAGAGATGGTCAGAGACACACATGAAAAAATTCAAGAAACCATGGAAACAGAAAGCCGATTTCAGATTTTATCAACTGAGACCAAGCTTCTCCAACCTTGCCAACCCTGGATCAGTAAGTCATCCACCTTTTAGATTCCTATGACCATAGATCATTGACCTCTTGGTTCATAACACTGCAAACTAAACTAAGGTGAAGACTATCCTTTCTTTGATCTCAGGCTTCTCTATTACCTGCTTTATATTATCCAATTTTACTTCGGAGTCACGTGAGTGATTCCGTGAAGAACCCCGCCAGTTCGCATGCGCGTCAGTTATGTCAGCCGCATTGGCGCAAGCACCAGACTGGCAGGGCAGCGCTCCTGCCGGCGGTAAGTTAAACCTAGAAGGTAAGTTTCTTTTTACTTACCAGGGTTTTGTTTGAGCAGGAGCCTCTCTTCACAGAGGTTTTCCTGCCAGATTCAGAGCCCGACGAGTGAGCTGGCTGTGGACTGTGGGGAAACCCCGGTCCGACCACGGAAGCGGATAACCGGCAAAAGATCGGGTTACATAGAAACATAGAAAATAGGTGCAGGAGGAGGCCATTCGGCCATTCGAGCTAGCACCGCCATTCATTCTGATCATGGCTGATTGTCCGCTATCAATAACCCATGCCTGCTTTCTCCCCATATGCCTTGACTCCACTAGCCTCTAGAGCTCTATCCAACTCTCTTAAATCCATCCAGTGATTTGGCCTCCACTGCCCGCTGTGGCAGGGAATTCCATAAATTCACAACTCTCTGGGTAAAAAAGTTTTTTCTCACCTCAGTCTTAAATGACCGCCCCTTTATTCTAAGACTGTGGCCCCTGGTTCCGGACTCACCCAACATTGGGAACATTTTTCCTGCATCTAGCTTGTCCAGTCCTTTTATAATTTTAAATGTTTCTATAAGATCCCCCTCATCCTTCTAAACTCCAGTGATTACAAGGCTAGACTTTTCAATCTTTCCACATATGACAGTCCCGCCATCCCGGGGATCAATCTCGTGAACGTATGCTGCACTGCCTCAATCACAAGGATGTCCTTCCTCAAATTAGGAGACCAAAACTGGACACAATACTCCAGATGTGGTCTCACCAGGGTTTTGAGATAAGCAGCTGCTGACAAGGCAGTCAGTGGCTTCCAGCCTGCAGGGGTGCCTTGGAGTGGCAAGTAAGTAACGCCAGAGTCACTGACAGTGCGGTCAGCGGCTCACAGACGTTGCTCCCCAGGCAGGGAGTAAAATTGGTGGAAGAAAGGACTCGTTCAGCCCTATTGAGTCGGGCTGCAAGGGTTTTTGTCTCTAATAATAAAGTTTGCATGTATAGTGTTTTTAAAGTCAAAGTCAAAAGTTAAAGTCAAAAGTCAAAAGAGTTTATTGTCATGTGTCCCTGACATGACAATGAAATTCTTTCTTTGCTTAGCACAATTTGCTGTGAAGGGTTAAAATTGCTTTAATCCTTCACAGGTGAAGCTCTACACTACAAATTTTAATTAGTGAGCCTACACTGTAATAGCGAGGGCCTATGGGACAGGCCGTGCCAGCAGCGCCTGGGATAGGGCTGCTTCATGTGTAAAAGCGCCGGCCTACGGGAGAGCCGCGCCAGCAGCGCCTGGGACAGGGCTGTTTCATTTGTGACATTGCCGGCCTACGGGAGAGCCACGCCAGCAGCGCCTGGGACAGGGCTGTTTCATGTCAAAAAGCGCCGGCCTCATAGAGGCGGCGCCGGCAACGCCTGGGACAGGGTTGCTTAAGGTAACACATTAGTCTGCTAGGCCCACGGAGTCGGGGGATGGATAGTACGTTGAACGACTATCCCAAATGCAGCAACTATTGCATACAGTGCTACAGCAGGGCACACGCCAGCAGGAGGAGTGTCAGCGCAACCCTGAACAAAAGGCGCCAGCAGCACCTAGCAGAGAGCTGCTTGATAGCACCCTCATGGATGATGAGACGTGTGCCATGGGTCCTCTTAGCTCTGATCCCGTCTCTGATGGTAAGGTTGAGCCAGATGTTCCATCTCTGCAGGCCGCACCAGTAGCGCCAGTTGACAGAGCTGCTTCAGGTCTCCCTCTCGGAGGCGGAGACCAAGACGGGTCAGTATCCTGCTGACGTTGAGTCTCAGGGTATGGCTGTGGGGCATACCCCAAGGGATGAAGGGCATGTGTCAGAGGTACCTTTTCCTGACAACAAAGTTGCCATCCCAGCAGAATGTTCCATTTGGGTACAGGTCCAATGGGGTCATATCTGCATAGGTAGCGCCAGCGCCTGTTTAGGGCTGTCTATGAATCACCCTCTCTGAGGAGGGGCGTGCGAAAGGTCAAGATATAACTGACTCCAGGCTCTAAAGAGGTCTATGGAACATACTGGAGCACATATGTGTCGGCAGTGAACAGCGCCAACAGGGGGATGTGAGAGCCAGCCGCCGAATCTGTTATTCAGGTAAGGCCTATTCAACAGAGGAGAAAACCTGGCAGATGAATCAATTAAGGCTAACGGCGGGCAAAGGTTCATCGTTTCAGAATGCACCCCAGGCGCTGATCGGCAGTAGGCGATTCACTGGAGCTGGGGGCAGTATGACAGCTGGGCAGAAGTTCCACGCACCCTACCAACCCTACTCAACAAAGTGGGTCTGGCACTTCCGAAACATGGGTAAGTGCGCCACTCACAAGTTGTAATATTTACACTTGTTTGTACAACACACAAAGGATAAAAACATCTGTTTAGAGGCACAGTACTAGCATTCCAAGCAAGTTTTGGAGGGTTGTCTTTGAAGATAAGGTTTGGAAATTGGGCCAGAGTTCTCATGCAAAGCACCCATGGAATAAGGCAGGAGTGGCCTGTTTATTATGAAAAATGGAGAGTGTCGGGCATATGAACTTTCTGAATATGAAAACTTATTTTCCTGACTAACAACAGATTCATAAGAGTCTCAAAGATCCATTCTATGCAGTTCCCATTACAGAGGTTATCAAAGACAATATAACTGTACTAATAACAGTAAAACATTGCGGAATGGGATAAACTGTTTATTGGTCATTGGAATTTACCTTTCACTATTAATTAGCCTATGACTCGGCCCCGTGGCAAGAGATTGGAGTTAATAGCAACCTGTTATAAAACGGACTTATATTTCATCAAGAGTAATTGGCAATATAGTAGCTGTGTTTCAACTGCGCAAATCAAGGAACTGATATCGTGCAAAGTCGCGACCTCTCAAAGGACATGTAGATCATTGTTAACAACCTTATGCTATTATCAGCTGAAGCTACCTCAGTCACAATGATGAACAAACAGTATTCAGCATTGCTCCAGTAGTTTGGTCGGTTGAATTCAGTTATTACAAACTGATGCTAAGAGCTCTAAGGTAAGAAGTTCCAAATACCATCTCTAGTTGGAGGTAGTGGAGATTTGCATGAGTTACCAATTCTTCAGTTGTTGGTATCAACTAAATATATATACACTAGATGCACCCCATGGGTAAGGGGCTATTGAGCGAATATACATAATCTACATGCTCAACTTCAAGTTGCTACACTACGGTGGTGGCATATTTTAGTCACATGGCAATCAAGTAAAAGTATCCTGCAATAATTTACCTAATCTCCTTTGCCACTGGTGTATCATCCAGTTCAGATCAATAACAACACAGAATAGGTATTGGATCTCAAAGTATTATGAAAGTATGGTTCAATGGTACATCGAATATTGACATGTTGGTTTCATGTCTATTCACTGATTGCAAAAATATGTGGCAGAACAGTGCGGAGAAATACATTCTCGCTACAAAAGGAGCAATGTTCTTTTATGTCTTCCTCCATTTTGCCTCATTAGTCGGGTCTTAAAACAGTCAGCAAGACCTCGCTTTAGGTTTTTGTACTGTCTGACTGGCTAAGCAGCCATGTTGCCTGCTTTCATCAGTCATAATAATACAACCGTATACAGTTATTCTAAAACACGAAAACTTTGCTGGTTTAAACTGTGGTTCAGGAAACCGGCCTCTGCATAATAAAACAATTATTGACTTACACATTCTGAATGGATTGCCTTAGGGCTCAGGTTGTCACATCAAGCCATGGATGTGCTCACTACAGAGTGCAGGGATAGCACCAAAAAAGCAGTACATTCCTATTGAGGGGATCGGAAGCGGTTTTGTTTAAATGTTAATGTTACATTTAATACGGTGCAGATTACTGACGTCTTCCAGTTCATTCTTAAATGGTCTTTGACAATAATTTAGTTATAGAGCCACTACAGCTGCAACAACTCTGTCGGGTTCAACTCTGGGTATCGAATTGTAAAAGAGATCTTGACATAAGTTCTCCCACTGCAAGAATATGCAGTTTGGATATTGAAAATGTGTTAACAATACTTCACCAGGGGGTTCCAGCTAGATCCTTAGTCATGACACTAATATCAGCACAACGAGGGCAAACTATGCAAACGCTGTGGCTAGATAGGATGGAATTGTCTGCAGGTGCCATTACATTTTACATTCTGATCTACACAAGCAGAGCAGACCAGGTGTGGCAGGATTTAAGATCATATTTCGGACACCCCACGGACTCACGTCTATATGGGAGGGCAGGCTTGCTATATTGTATCAAGGACACCAGAATCCTAAGAAGTGTGGAATCAGCATTGTTTATTATGCGACAAACAACCACACAAGGAAAGGTCTTCAGACTATTTCAAGGTGGCTGCAGCAGGTTTTGGTTTATGCAGGTATTAACACTGACGATTGTACATCTCATTCCACCAGGGCATCATCAACGTCAGCGGCCAGGGCAATGGACGATCCCATCGACCATATCCTTGCGACCGCAGGATGGTGAACTGAATTGATTTTTAATTTTTTTTACCATAGGCCGGTTACTGACCCGGGTTTTTTTCCCATTCTGTTTTGCGTTTAGCCTCCCCTGAGATACAGGGGTTGCTATTGATTTATTTATTAACGTAAACCATTAATACATTTGAATCAATGTCATGCTTAATGCATTTTTTGATTATTCACTCATCCTGAGTCAATCGATGCAGTGAGACGCTGAGATTTAGATGCGGCATGAAATCACAGGCTTTGAACCCTTCACGGAATCACTCACGTGACTTTGAAGTAAAATAGGTCAGCTTTGGAATAGAGATGTGGAGGACAAATTTAACATATATATCATGAAGTGTTTACTTGCATTGAGGGCAATCAATAATTAAAATGGGTTACCATGCAGACTGTTTAGGCCAGAAAACTAACCTCATTTCAGAAACTACTGCACAGTAGAATAGTAAGATTAAACGAGAACTTACCAGTTTGAAGTTTGATCTTGATTTTATGAGGAGTTACGTTGGTGATTACGTGCCCTCCACGCCCAACCCTCTCTGATAAACGTCATCTGGTAGATCTTGGGTTGCAAATCTTCCTATGTTAACTTCAATTTTTGGTTATCTGTGATTCATACCGCTGCATTGAAGATTGACGCGCATGCGAACTGGCGGGGTTCTTCACGTAATCACCAACGTAACTCCTCATAAAATCAAGATCAAACTTCAAACTGGTAAGTTCTCATTTAATCTTACTATTCTACTGTGCAGTAGTTTCTGAAATGAGGTTAGTTTTCTGGCCTAAACAGTCTGCATGGTAACCCATTTTAATTATTGATTGCCCTCAATGCAAGTAAACACTTCATGATATATATGTTAAATTTGTCCTCCACATCTCTATTCCAAAGCTGACCTTGATTACTATTGAAACACTTCTGAACTGTCAGGTCAGCAATTACCAAATATTCATAGTAAGAATTTGTGCACTAAAATGCTGGTAAGAATATTCAAAGACAACAAATAAATCTTTGATTACTGTATCTAAACCATATTCAAATAATGGCAAGGATTTACTGCACAGTCAATACTCATATTTATAGTATTTTAATTTGCTCTGAAAAATTGTTGTACCAAATGTTTGTTGGAGCAAATTATAATTTATTTACTCTACGCAATTCAGGAATTATCTGAAACAATGAGTTAAATAATTAAAGCTCCTGTCCCACTTTCACAAACTTATTGACGACCTCTGCCGAGTTTGCCCTTGACTCATACTCGCAGCATGGTCGCCACGAGGTCATGGGAGGTTGTAGGAGGTCTTCGTAACTCTTCCTCATGCTCGTGAGTGGTTTCCACGTACTCGTGGCCTCAAGTAGGTAGTGGCGTTTTTTCCAGCCTGATAAAAAATGTCCACGAGTAAACAAAAGGTCGGCATGGAAAAAATGGATACTTTTTACTCGTAGGTAGGTCGTGGATAGGTCGTAGTAGGTCGTGATGGTAGTCATAGGTAGTCGTAGATAGTCGTAGGTCGGTAACTGGCCCGAGAAAAAAATGCAAGCATGACATCATTTTATCATGTGATCATTTTCCACTCGTAGCTAGTCATAGTTGGTCTTAGGTGTGGAAGACTGAGGTCGAGGGGGGTCGAAGGAGGTCATAGACATAGTCGTAGGAGGTCGTAGTCATAGTCGTAGGAGGTCGTAGGAGGTCTTTTACTTCGGTGAGTCAATACAACCTTGACATTTTTTTCAACTCGTCTAGGGTCATCTAAACTCGTGGATTAGGTTGTCTAAGTGGGCCAGGCCCTTAACTCTATCACAAATTACTCAGATGAGAACTAAATCAGAAACATTGTGATTGACCAAGTTAATTATTTACCTACAATGCAGGTTACTGAGCTCAATTATTGAATATGCAAATAAGAACTCATTGGACCATTGAATATAAATATAATGATATAAATAAAAGTTACAACAACAATTTAATTATGGTGCAGTTATTCAGCATATACTGCCTCCATTTGTACATTTCCCAGGTGAGATTGTGCCAATGATTGGCATCATTTGATTAGAGTTCAGGATGTGACTACATACAAATGAAATAGCTATGATTAGCAATGTTTCCAGAGAATAAATGCTGTGCTTTCCCTGAAATAATGCTGGTCTAATGAAATGACAAAGTGAAGGTTCTTCACCCATGGAGATTTTCAGCATTGCCCCATGATTCTCTGCTCCTCAATAAATTCAAATTCACAATGACAGCTGTCATCAAAACCAGCTGAAACGAGTCAATTTAAATTTCCTCCTGATCTCAAGAAACCTTGAACATCCAAATGACATTAATACATCTGCCTGTACATGTACGGTATGACACCACATAATTTTACTTGTTGTAGCTCTTCTCGCAGCGATGGACAGTTACATTTATTATGTACAGGCCTGGTAAGAAACTTTCCACACAAAAATCCTCAAAAAGAAATCGAGCTAACCAAGAAGTTAGGTCTTGGAAATAGAACATTTTGGTCATGCACAACACCTTCAAAAAATACCACTAAAGCTGGATCTGCAAAATCATCCAATTTCACAGGAACAGCCAACAATGGACCATTATGGGCTTCACATTTATTTGATTATCTTTGCTTTCTGCATATCTTCCATTCATTTGCCCCAAGTACAGTCTATATCTCTCATTCCCCTGACCCCTGCATCACATATTCCTTTTCTCCAGAGATGCCGCCTGATCCACTTAGTTACTCCAGCTTTTTGTGTCTGCCCTCAGTACTGAAGCTCTGGTTACAAATGGAAGGCTGCGTTGGGGAACATGCAAAACATCAAGCTCACAAAACTGATACCTTATTCTGTGTTCTGGTACAGGAACAGACTACCAGGTTAATAATGGGAAAGATTCAAGAATGTGCTAAAAGCCTCCTTGAAGAAATGCAGCAGCTTCATTGTATTGAGAACCTTCAAGGATTGGGAACACACTGAGATCCTGCATAATTAGCAAAAGTTAATGCATCATATCCCAAACTACCTGCCTACCATCCACAATGGGCAGTCACGGTGGCGCAGCGGTAGAGTTGCTGCCTTACACGCCCAGGAATTTGAAGCTCTTGACCCTTTCAACCATCGACCCGTTGATATAAACGGGACTGTGGGTCCCCATCCTACTCCTTCCAAAGTCCACAATCAGTTCCTTGGTTTTGCTGGTGTTGAGGGCCAGGTTATTGTGCTGGCACCATATGGACAGTTGCTCGATCTCTCTTCTGTACTCCGACTCATCCCCATCAGTGATACGTCACACAACAGTGGTGTCGTCAGCGAACTTGATGATAGAGTTCGCACTATGACCGGCTACGCAGTCATGAGTATAGAGAGAGTACAGAAGGGGGGTGAGCACACAGCCTTGAGGTGCTCCCGTGCTGATTGTTATCGACTCTGACACATTTCCACCAATACGAACAGACTGTGATCTGTGAATGAGGAAGTCGAGGATCCAATTGCAGAGGGATGTGCAGAGACCCAGTTCTGCAAGTTTGGTAACCAGCTTGGAGGGGATGATAGTATTAAATGCCGAGCTGTAATCGATGAATAACAGCCTGACATATGAGTTTTTGTTGTCCAAGTGGTCCAGAGCGGAGTGGAGAGCCAGCAAGATCGCATCCACCGTTGATCTGTTGTGGCGGTAAGCGAACTGCGGTGGGTCCAGGTTTTTGTCAAGGTAGGAGTTGATTTGCGCCATGATCAACCTCTCGAAGCACTTCATCATCACAGGCGTTAGTGCCACAGGTCGATAGTCATTGAGGCACGTCCCCTTGCTCTTCTTGGGCACTGGTATAATTGATGCCCTTTTGAAGCAGGTGGGAACCTCAGACCTCAGAAGTGACAGGTTGAAAATGTCCGTAAAAACTCCAGCCAGTTGGTCCGCACAGGTTTTTAGAACACGACCAGGTATACCATCAGGTCCAGGCGCTTTTCGAGGGTTCACCTGATTTCCTGACGTCTGCATCTGTGACTGAGACTGAAATACCATCACAGTGAATGGGGACTCGGGAAGGCACATCGGTGTTCTCCCTATCAAAGCGTGCATAAAATGCATTGAGCTCATCAGGGAGTGGCGTTTCGCCAACATTCGAGCTTACTCCTGATTTTGCCTTATAGGAGGTGATTGCATTCAGGCCCCGCCACAGCTGCTGAGCATCTGTCTCATCCTCCAGTTTGGAGCAGAAGTCCCTTTTGGCCTTTTTGATGGCCTTCCCAAGGTCGTATCTGGACATCTTATAGAGCACTGTATCATCAGACATGAATGCCCGGTGTCTGGTCTTCAGAAGAGTGCGGATCTCAATGTTGATCCAAGGCGTCTGATTGGGAAACACTCGGAAGGTTTTTGTAGGGATGCAGTCCTCCACACATTTCTTAATGAAGTCTATAACGACTGTGGCGTATTCGTTCAAGTCCATTGCCGAGTCCTTGAACATTACCCAGTGTACACTCCAAACAGTCCTGTAGTTGTTCCTCTGCCCCCCCCCCCCCCCTCCCGACCAGCTCTGTACTGTCCTCACCTCTGGGGGTGCGCTCTTCAATTGCTGCCTGTAGGCAGGAAGAAGCAGCATCGCGGTATGGTTGGATTTATCGAAGTGAGGGCGAGGAATAGAGCGATAGGCATTCTAGATCGTGGTGTAGCAGTGGTCGAGGGTGTTTGGTCCTCTGGTGCAACAGGAGACATGTTGGTGGAAGTTGGGGAGTAATTTCTTTAGGTTTGCCTTAATGAAGTCCCCAGCAATGGTGGTAAATGCCTCGGGGTAAGACGTCTGGTGTTTGTTGACCACGGCGTGCAGCTCTCCAGTGCCAGACGGGCGTCTGCCTGGGGTGGGATGTAGACCGCGATCAGGATAATGGAGGTGAATTCCCTCGGAAGGTAGAAGGGACGGCACTTCACCGCCAGATGTTCGAGGTGTGGAGAGCAGGAGTTGGACAGGACTGTCTGAGCACCACGCAGAGTTGACCATGAGGCAGACGCCCCCTCCTCTCCCTTTTCCAGATGCCAGTGTACGGTCCATGCGGTGATGGAGAACCCTTCAGGCTGGACCACTGAGTCTGGAGAGCTGGGGGTGAGCCATGTCTCTGTGAAACAGAACACAGAGCATTCCCTCAGCTCCCTTTGATAAAGCAGTCTTGCCCTTAAGTTCTCCACTTTATTTTCAAGGGACTGTACATTTGCCAGTAGGATAGTTGGGAGAGGGGGTCGAAGTCCCCTGCGCTTCAGTCTGACCCTATTGTCCCTAGTGGGTGTAGGATTGTGTTAATGTGCGGGGATCGCTGGTCAGCGCGGACCTGGTGGGCCGAAGGGCCTGTTTCCACGCTGTATCTCTAAACCAAATAAAAGACATTTTCTCTCCCCACCTGTGCAGAAATCTGCAGGTCCCATATCTGCCTTGTCAGCCGATGAACCAGAAGAGAAAACTAGTCATCTTGAACCCCAAGCAAGTGCCAAAGTGGAAGATAATCACTTGGCTTAATGTTAATCTATGATTGATACAGGCAAACACTGTGTAAACAGGACTATGGTTTTCAATAGCACTTGAGGTAGTTTGAAAGATGACACTAGAAACTGAAAAGCCATTCTGTATCTCACTGAGCCAATGTCAGTATGTTCAATATACTCCACCATCAAGTGTCACATACTTACTCAAAGTGTCGTGTGGCACAGAAAAGAAGTTGAATGCTTACACTGTGCTTCTCATAATCTGACACGTCCAAATAAAACAGAATAGAGAAGGGTTTCTGCTTTGAGTGCTCAGCAATTTAAATGCAAACTGTAGATACAAAAGATGGCAGATGCTGGAATCTTGAGTAAAAAAACTAACCGCTGGAGGAACTCAGATCCACTGATGTTTTATTAAATACAAATCATTCTTAACATTGAAGAATTAAAGATTGAAGAAGTCTGAAGAACTTCTGTAGACTCGACCCGAAGTCTGAAGAAGGGTCTCAATCCAAAACGTCACCTATTCCTTTTATCCAGAGATGTTGTCTGACCCGCTGAGTTACTCCAGCTTTTTGTGTCTATCTTGGGTTTAAACCAGCATCTGCAGTTCCTTCCTACACTTAACATTGTATAGTTCTTTCAAAGGAAATCAATATTTGTACATTCTTCCCACTGTTGTTCATGTTAGCAACACAGCCTTCAATTTGTAACCAGAGCTTCAGTACTGAGGGTTTTGGCTGGCAACAGAAAACTGACATTGGCTCACATTGTTCAAATGAATTTGGATGATTTGTGCAATCAGAACCATAAAGATCTTCCATGATCTAATGCAATAGTGTAGAATAATAGAGCATAATTTATTTTCTTTGTATTAATAAAAATGTATTAACATAGCAAAAAATGCGATTGTCGCAAATAAATAACATTTAGTCTCCAGCCCGTCATCTGCATTAATTAGATATTTAAAAACAAAGTACGCCATCAAAATTTATTATTTATTTATCCATTTAGGTTTCATTACTTTAAACCAGACAATTTCTCATTAAATGAAATATTATTTAATTTTCAAATGTGCTTAGACACGTCCGAAAGTTCAATTTTAGGATCTTGCTCAAATATCCGTAGTCATAGATGGATACAGTATGGAAACAGGCCCTTCGGCCCAACCGCCCACACCGGAATGTCATAGTGTGCCCAATTTGAGAAAGTCACCTTAGATCATTATTTCCATCTGAGAGCACGGCTAGTTTTATGAGTGAAGCCAGCTTCCAGCATTAAAAAAGCAATGCAAATCAATTTTCTCATGACATTTCGTGCACTGAAGTATCTACAATTGTTCATGCAGGTTTGGCAATTTCTGTTGAAGTGCACAAAAAAAACAATAGGAACCATGACAACGGTTTGTGTCCCTAGATCAAGCCTTCAGTACGAATGTTTCCTCTCTTTCTTTGGTTATGGAATGTTTATATAATTCTTCCTGGCCTAATTGTTGTTAGCCCTTTCCTTTTCCAGCACTTAATCTTATCAACAGCAATTTGAGAACACTTATGACAATTATGATGACATTTATCCTACTACACAGATACAGCTTGTGCAATCCATGATTTAATCATATGTTAATCATATAATTCTCTGGAATTTGTGCTCTTTTTCTTCAGAATACAGTCTTTGCACATTTGTTTGTTTTCTTCTGATTCTGTCCAATAGGAACATAAAGGGCCTGTCCCACGTAGGTGATTTTTCAGCGGACTGCCGGCGAGTGTCAAGCTCGCGGCATTCACTGAAAAACAGGGAAGTGGAATGGCGAGTGTCAAAGTGGAACACACATGCACGCACGCACAGACAGACAGACACACACACACACACACATCGCAAAGGCGGGGGCCAGGGAAAGCAGGGGAGTGCTGTCTGAAATACACACGGTGCAATGCCAAGGTGATACAGACACACACCGCGATGAACAGGAAGGTTAAGACAGCTAGCACAGCGTACAGTATGTCCTTTAAAAGAGCGGGGGTTGGGGCGGTGGGGAGGGGAGAAAGGGGGAGAAGGAGTGGAGACACTTTTAAGAAGCCAGACAACTTTTAATAAGCCTGTTTCAACATGTTGAAAAATTTGCTGCGACCATACTGAGGCCATGACTAGTTCCCAGAATGCGGGAACTCCTCGCGACTAAGAAGGAGACTCACCAGAAACCACCAGCGAACATGTGGCGACCATGTGGCTATCATGAGGCAAGCGCAGAGTCTCCCACACTCGCCTAATAAGTCGTTAAGTGGGACAGGCCCTTAAGAAACAGAAGCAGGAGTGAATAAGCTGCCACTCATGCATGCTCCACCCTACAATAATATAATGCTGATCTTTTTGCCTTTACTGCACTCACCCATATCCCTTAATTTCCATTATATTTAAACATCTCTCGACTGTCTTGATTATACACAACAACTAAGCCCTGTCCACACTCTTCATATTGAATTGCAACCAATCAATGTAGTCCAATGAGGAAAATTCTTCATTTGTTGGTTTTTGCTCTGACATCATTGGTAGCATTTCCAGTAGTCCTGCGATAACTGTTGTAGGTGATCCAAGTCTCAGAAATATGTAGAACTTCAATGAGGAAAATTAACTTCTCTTATGATCCAGATCTTTTCTGGATCTGCTTTCCTGTGACATAAAAGGGCCATGATTATATCTTTGTGTCAGCTACGGTTTGTTTACTATCATATATTTTACTATACTTTCCTTATCTTATGTAGATAACTCATGCCTCATATCTTTGTAGTTTACTTTGTTTAACTTTAAGAGCTTGTTTCAGATGGAAACAAATCGTTCATACTTTATATATTGCCATATTATGATCACTCTACCCCAAAGGCCTGTTAACTACCAGTATGTTAATTGATCCTTTCTCATTATTCATTTCTAGACCTAAAGTAGTGTTTTCTCCTCAATATATTGATCTAGAAAATTGTCTCATATACACTCCAAGAATGTGTCTTCTGCGAAACTGGCTTGCTAATACATTTGTAAATTTACATTCCCACGAATAACACACATACCTCTAACTATATTATCCAAATACAGGCTTTGCTATATTATCTTGCTCCGAAACTCCCTTTTAGCCTGACTATGGAACCATTCAAAAGTATGTTTAGTTGATTCATTTGAGTTTACTACACAGTATTTCACTTATGTTTAATATTATCATCTAGCCTGAATGGATTGCTAACTAATTAATGTAAAGACTGATTTTTTTCATTGATGGTATCATTCGGAAAGCATACCCACTAGCCAGTCACAAAACAACAGGCAACAGACATTTGATTTCTCCATCTACAAGCAGAAGTCTGGTTTCATTTAATTCTCAATGCAAAATTAATCTTTCAAAAGTGGGTAAAAAAATTGATATAGAATAATGCATTTGAATGTTTCATAAAGAAAGAGCTATCACATAAGATTAAGGTGATATGATTATCTTGAAAAGGCCGCTGAAGTAATTGATATCTATGGAGGTTATTATTGTGGATCCATCTTAATATTAAAGACTATAATATTTGTATAAATACAAATCATTGTAATTTTTGAGACTGACCTTCATTAGGTGCTTATGGAAATCAAATTCAGATAATCCACCAAATAAAGATATCTCGTGAAATGATTCTGACAATTGTGATCTACTAAAAAAGTGAATCAATTTCATTACGGTGATGAATTTTTTAAATTAAATCTGTAATGGCCAAGTTTTTTTACAAAGTGCATTTACAAAGAGGTTCAAGTATAGCTTTACCTCATTTATTCAAATTACACCCCCATAGAAAACCTCAAAACACATTGCAAAATGAACAGCAAAGAGAAACAAAGTGATTTCTAAGTTTATCTATTATTTAAACATGACACACATTCCAATTCAATGCCAAATAGTACTGGAATAATCAATTAGTAAGTTATTTTGTCTCTTCAATTCCTTTGCCACTTACTGAATGTATAAAGTGTTATTATTTGCATCCTACAGAGGAATATTATAAGATTTTATCCTTAGCAAAACAAAATAAAGGATTGATGTGATTGCCAATGCAATTACAGATATTTTATTAAATTATAACTGTGCTCACAATTCCTGTACCTTTGTTTCCATTTCCAAAATGTCATATCTCATATAATTTTTCATGACCATGACAAAGGAGGGAATTCAGTCCATATGTCTTTGCCAGCTCTCTGAACTGTAGGCCATTTACCTGTCAACCACTAAGTCTTTGGGAAGAGACAACAAAATGTGCCACAACACATATGTGTATAACACAAACAACACCATCCGTTCTGTGTAATTTTGTGGTTTCTATCTTACAGTAGCTTCAAGTACATTCAACAATCTAATTCCATAATGCAAGTCATGTGTCTTTGGAAAGATAAGCAGATTATTTGGAAATATATATATATCTTGATCATCAACATTGCCATAAGAAATTTAAAGGGCAGACACAACTTAATTGCAGCCTATTTCTTCCAGTGTTTGAATGGGTCATCTAACATTTGTGGAAAAATGGCAGGATTGATGCCATGCCCAACAGCAGTGCCTAACATTAGAAAATAAGAACAAGAAAGTAGGTGCAAAATAGGCCCTCCAGCAGGCACGTGCCGTCAGGGTAGGCAAGGTAGGCAGTGCCTACCCTGACTAAAATTATAAAATCGTAATTATTTTATATATGTATAATATATATAAAATATATATAAAACATATATAAAATGGTCATAAATAGTAAAGGCACGGGAGAATTATGCTTCCCTAAGAGATCGATAACTTAGGGAGGCATAATTCTCCCGTGCCTTTCATCCGCAGTACGTTTTAAACGCGGAGGTATGTGCTACTCATGTGCCGTCGACGCTGCTTCAAGCCATCAGTTGGAATGGTCCGTAAAGGCAGCTGAAACTCTGCCTTTACACTGTGAACTGCGTGCATGTGCTGCGTTGTGCACTGCGCGTGCGCACCAGCCTACTGCGCATGCGCATGCGCAAGTTTCTTAGCAGGATTTTCAAAGATGGATAGTGATTACCTGAAGAGTTTCTCGAAGCAAACTTACGGATATTTTTGCTGCAAACAAAGAGAGAAGAATGGATTTTGTGTACAAATAATATGGTAAGTAAATTTATTTGAGCTATTTTTTTTTAATTCTTTATTAAGAGATAGGACCTATTGAAGACAAATTACGTGATAAAAGTCGAGAGAACAATCTGCGCATGCGCGGTTTCCACGATTTAAAAAAAAGCCGAATGACAGTTCACCGGGGAGGGAACAATGTGCGCGTGCGTGGTTTTCAAGATTTTTAATAGCCACTGCCTACCCTGGCTGATTACTCACGGCACGTGCCTGCCCTCCAGCCTGTACTACCGTTCAATATTTTTTTGGCTTTTATGGCAAATCTGTTCCAGGCCTCAATCCTCTTCTGTGCTTTAAATGCTTTAAATGATCGCGCCTGCACAATTCTCCAGGTTAACTCTACAAGAAACTGTTCTATATTAAAGTGCTATGCTATGCAGTTCTATCTTAAAAGAACCTCTTATCTCCAAACCATGTTCCATCTGTGGGATCATTTGACCATCTCTGAGTCAAGCCCCACAGGATAATATATTTCCAAAACTTCACCCCTCGTTCTACTAAATTTCAAAGAATACATAACTTCCTCTTGAAACGCTTGTAATATGTCAACCATGTCATTCCAGGAATTAGCTTCAGGGATTTTTGGACTACCTCCACTGCCAATATATCCTTTCTTAAATAACAGGAACAAGCCTGTACACAATGCTCCATATGTAGCATTACCTGTAACCTGGACAATTATAGAAATATTTCCCTCATTACTAAACTCAAATCAACTTACTTTAAAAACCCAATATGCCTTTGCTGCACACTATTTGCTATGTATGAATTAAAGATAGTATTGTAGATTGATTACTATACTTACTAACCAATGGAGTGCTTTATTATTAGAAGCTCCGCCTACTGCACTGTTCATATTATCGCAACCCAACGCATGCTGGCAGTCTACACTGCTACTCAGCTGAAGCAATGTGTGTTATAAGTGCCTTTCAATAAATACTGTTGTACCATGTTCGTGAGTATGACTGGGTCATGTGACATGGTGTCAGAAGTGGGATTCGAACCCACACCTCCAGTTGGAGGTATTTGATGGACAGCAGGCCCAAAAGTAAACAGTCCTAGATCCTGGTACACATTAATGCCAAGCATAGTTGCAGCTTTCCCATCGACAATGAAAAACTTCAGTTTGTGAACTTGTGACTCCAGGCGGCATTTCAGTTCAGTTTCTCCAAGTAGGAGCAGCTCCTCTCCCCCAGAGGCTAGCAAAGTGGCCAAAGTGTTTGCAATATGTTCAGCGTTACTGATTTGTTTAAATTCAGACAATGACATGACATTCCTGCGAACAACAGCCGTCAGAACAAGACCAGTTCACAGTAATGATGGTGTCGTACGTACCGACTGAATGCCTAAGCAGCCTGGCAGAGCACACGGCTGCAGATAGAACTCTACAACTAATGTCCTCAGTAATCCGGCGTGGCTGGCAGCATAAACAACATAGTGCCCCACTTGCGATTCGCCACACTACCTGGTTCGCGACGAACTGGTGTTACAGGACGGGGTCATAATCAAGGGTCACAAAGCATTCCAGCTGTTCTACAGGACAAGTACTTTGATGCCGTCCACAGGGGCCACCCCGGTGTGGAAGCGACCTTACAACGAGAAAGAGCATGTTTTACTGGCCCGGGATGACCGAGTATATACGCGAAAAAGTTGAAGCCTGCACTGTCTGCAACAGCCTAACGCCACACCAACAGAAGCAGCCCTTGCTCTCACACCCTGCTCCTCCTCTGTCGTGGTCCACAGTCGCTACCAACATATTTGAGTGGCGTGGAAAACACTATCTGGTTCTCGTTGACTCGTATTCGAGCTGGTTCGAAATAGATCTACTCCAAACCATCACTTCCTATACAGTCATCCAAAATCTGTCATGCCACTTCCCCGTACACGGCGCCCCTGCACGCCTCCTGTCTAATAACGGCAGTCAGTTCACCAGCCAGTGTTTCAAAAACTTTGCTCAACGATGGGATTTTCGCCATGTCACCAGCAGTCCTGAATTTCCACAGTCCAACGGACTCGCAGAACGGGCGGTCCGTAGCACCAAACAATTAATGGAGTACTCACACATTGCTAAATCCGATGTGTCCTGCTCAACTTTAGGAATACTGGGGTCTCCAGCCCAATGCCTGATGTCTTGGTAGACCCGTGCTGCCCTGCCCGTGCCCCAGCAGCTGCTGCAGCCACAGGTCCGTTCCCCTCCTTCTTCTAGAAACAACTCCAACTGAAACGCGATGCCTAGAAGCGATTTTTTGATAAGTCCAGCAAACCTCTCTCCAGTAGGCAAGTTGTTCACCTTCAGACCGACAAGGGCTATTGCCGTTTGGGTCACATCCACAGCCCTGCAAAAGAGCTACACTCGTACTTGGTAAGCGCCGACGGAGGAATTTATAGACGCAACCGTCAACATCTCCTTCCTGTGAAGGAACCACGTCCTGTGGTCTCGTATCCAGAAGCCACTCGTCCGATCTACCCTTCTACTGTCGGACTGTCTCTTCCCTCGCACTCTTCTGCTGCAGACCAACCATTGGCTATGCCCCCTACACCCTCATTACAACGTTCAGTGCCTCGATCGCCAGCTTCGCCGTGCTCACCCCCCGGGTCTCCAGTGCTCTCCCCGCATGGGTCCCTGGTTATTTCCCCGGTGAAGGGAGGTGACGCGGATCTATACCGCATGCGCGCGGGACGGGTTTGTAGGCCGCCCCTTAGATACGGGGATTTTGTTTAAACTATCTGTATATCCCTGTATGCGCCATTAGCGTTACGGGTACTATATTGTTCAGTTATCACATAGTAGTGTGTTTATTCTTATCGGTCACCTAGATTGAGATGTGTTTCCCTTTTATTTCTACAATGAAAGATATAGATTGGTTACTTTACTTACTGACCAATGGTGTGCTTTATTATTAGAAGCTCCGTCTATTACACTGCTCATATTATCGCAACCTGTAAATAAGCAATTAACAAACTCTTAAAGTGTGCAACATCTTTTAATGATAGCACAGGGTATTACATACATCATCAAACACTGGCTACATTCTTCTACTGAACTGTACCCAGGGAGGGGAAGGCGTTATGATTGATGTTAACTAGGCGGGGTTAATGGTACTGAGGTAACTATATTATTGGTTGCATATATAAACCATCTACACAACCCAACTCATGCTGGCAGTCTACACTGCTACTCATCTGAAGCAACATGCTGTAGTGTGTTATAAGTGCCTTTCAATAAATGCTGTTATACCATGTTCGTGAGTATGACTGGGTCATGTGACAAGTATTATTCAGATACACAGTCCTTATCATTTACTACTTTCTCCATTAAAAAGCTGAGGATATCTTTTCCATTTCAGTTACTGAAAGGAACCGCCTGGTCAGATAGAAGAGGAACTGCCAGACAGACTGATGATGATGAAGAAGAATCACACTCAAGGGAGCAGTCCTGATACCAATACTAATCGTAATTTTTAGTTTAGTTCAGAGATACAGCATGGAAACAGGCCTTTCGGCCTACCTAGTGCGCGCCAACCAGCAATCCCCTTTCCATGCTCATTGTTGCTGGCTTTGATTTGTTGTTTTCATACCTTTCACTCATTTGTTCGTTCATATGTTCACAGGTTTTAGGCCATTCGGCCCATCAAGTCTACTCTGCCATTCAATCATGGCTGATCTATCTTTCCCTCCTAACCCCATTCTCCTGCCTTCTCCCCATAACCCCTGACAGCCGTACTAATCAAGAATTTATCGATCCCTGCTTTAAAAATATCCACTGATTTGGCCTCCACTGCCATCTGTGGCAATGAATTCCACAGATTCAACACCCTCCGAATTAATAAATTGCTTCTCATCTCCTTTATAAAGGTACGTCTTTTTATTCTGAGGCTGTGCCCTCTGGTCCTAGACTCTCCCACTGGTGGAAACATCCTCTCCACATCCACTCTATCCAGGCCTTTGTACCTTTCCGTACCTCTAGTTTCTCTCCCCCTGACTCGCAGTCTGGTGAAGGGTCTCGACCAGAAACTAGCACTATTAACATAATAGGGACAATTTTTACCAAAGCCAAATAAAACTATAAACCTGTACTCTTTGGAGTGTTGGAGAAAACTGAAGCACCCGGGGAAAACCCACACAGTCACAGGGAGAACGTACAAACCGCACCCACAGTCAGGATGGAACCAGAGTAGCTGGCGCTGTAAGGCAGCAACTCTACTGCTGTGCCACCGTGCCTCACCGTGCCCCGAAGAGATTAGATTTTCACATGGTAAGAAAGCAGGCCGTAGAAGATAGGAATAGTACAAGTGCCAGTTCACAAGAGAAAGGGGTAGCACATAGCTTTCACTTTGCAGAAATCAGATCACGACATAGTGGAGTAGCAGATGGAATAGTGTTGCTTGCTGCTTTAGCAGGCTTGCTGAAAAGTCTGCATTCATTATCAAAGAGAGCAAGGAGGAATCCAGAAATAACATTGCCAAAGCTTTGCCCAAAACTTGGACCTACCTTTTTCCTGGATAAAGTAATGCCCAACTCCATGTTCACCCTGAGGCCATTGACAGCACAAACAACACAAATGATCCAAAGTGTCAGAACTGTAGCAGAAGCTCAGTTTGCTGTCATGCATGTTCAATATCCTGCCAAAACGACCTCAGACTAGTGCTGAGAAGGCTGTGGAAAACAGCTTCTACACATGCATTCAGAATGTCATAGAACACCAATCAGTATCCCGGAGCAGGAAACTGATGTCCGCTCTAAGGATTAATTCTCTTATTCTCATGTTACTGGTGGCCTTGATATTCCCAGTTTGTCCACCAATCCAAACCTCTTCTGTACAAACATGGTGATACAGTCCACAGACAGGCCTTCTAGCCCAAGAGCTGATCAAGGTCATTCTCCAAGGCAAACTACAGCACTGATTTCTACACAACTATTTGCACCAACCACATACTAGGAAAGGAAATGGGGCTTGGAAAACAGACACAGGCAGAAATGGTAAGATTTGTTTTAATTACCTCGTCTGTATTATGAAATAATTTAATTTATAAACGTAGAAACAAGGAAGTGCAAAGCCTGGTTAATACACAAAAAAAAGACAGTAAGTGCTAGAGTAACTCAGCAGGTCAGGCAGCATCTCGAGAGAACATGGATGGGTGACATTTCGGGTCAAAACCCTTAAGTGTTTAGTCAAATCTGGGAGTCTCAGTGCTGAAGAGGATATCGGAACTTGCTATAACTTCTGTCCAAATGTTAATTTTTAAATAATTTTAAATTTTACATTTTGTGACCATGCAGATGCAATGATGATTAATGGATGAAGTAAAAGATGTGAGGCAGTTTATGAACACAGAATTATGGTTTCACACTCATTAGTTTGTCAACAACTGAATGGCAGTAAAGGGGTGTCTATTTTGACTCATCTCTCCTTTATTCTGTATTGGTATTGAGTTTTTTTATTATCACGTGTATTAAGACAGTCAAAAGCTTTATTTGCATGCCGTACAGTCAAATCATACAATACATGAGGACAATCAAGTCATACACAAGTACAATAGGTATTACAAAGTAACAAATACCACAATGCAGACTATAGTGATACAGCGTTAGAGTGGTAGAAACAGAGAAAAAGTCCACGGTTTGCAATGAGGTAGGTTGGAAGATTGGGACTATGCCCGAGCTTATGACAGCATCATTTAGTCAACTGATACCATTGGGATGAAACTGTTCCAGAACCTGGTGGTACCTGCTTTAAAGCTTTTGTATCTTCTGCTATTGAGAGAGTGGAGTAGAGGGATTGACCAAGGTGAAAAATATCCTTTATTATATAGGCTGCTTTCCCAAGGCAGTGTGGTATAAACAGAGTCTACAGTGGGATGGCTGTTCTGTGAGATAGACTTGGCTGCATCTACAATTTTCTGCAATTTCTTGCAGTCTTGGGCAGAGCTATTGCCAAGCCAAGTTGAAAATTTTCCCATGAAGAAATTTACTACAGTGCATCTGTAGAAGTTGGTCACAGTTGTTGGAAACATGCCAAACCTTCTTGGATAAAGTAGAGGACTTTGTGTGCTTTCTTTGTCAAGCTTCAATCTGTTTGGTCCAGGACAAAATGTTGGAGATATTTAGCCCTGGGAAATCTCCTTTTCCGGCTCCTCCACTTCCCATCATACAGCCAATGACAAGGGCCGAATGATTCATAAGACAAGGTGAAGGTCAATGGAAACTTTTGCAACATACATCAGGGGAATCTGGATAGTAGAAGTTAATGTCAGTGCACTCATGTTTGCTTTCTCATTTTTATGAAATGGCATTGCTTTCTGCCATGTATGCAGAGCATCTTTACACAGGCTGTGCAGCAATGACATCTTTCACATTGCCATTCACCAAAAGCCACACCTGGAATTCTGTTAGTCATTCAACTTAAAATAATACAAACTACTACAGAAGGAATGCAACATCACAGATACTACACACAGAACTGCACATTTAAGTATGAGATAGACGGATAGGAATATTCTTTGCTCTGGAACAAGGAGAAAATATAGAGTATATTGTAAAGAGTATTAATTGTTTCATGAGGGATGCTGTGAAAAATAATGCCTACCTAATAGAGGATCTACACCTCAAACAATCTTCTGTTTTCCTTCCCCAGTATTTTCTCTTTTGTTTCTGTATCTCCCCCATAGCTCAATCTGGATTATCGTCAACTTGGTTTAATTGTATTTATGTAATGTACTATTATATTGTATTTATATCTGATCTGTTTGGACAACGTGCAAAACAAAGCTTTTTTGATGTACTGTACCTCAGTACAAGTGACAATACTAACGCTGGAGAAGCTCCCCTTCTCAGCTCTCCCTAAGCCCTCGGACTCCTCCTCTTCCTTTTTCCTTTCTTCTCCCCACCCTACATCAGTCTGAAGAAGTGTTTCGGCCCGAAACGTTGCCTATTTCCTTCGCTCCATACATGCTGTTGCACGTGCTGAGTTTCTCTAGTACTTTTGTCTACCTTCGATTTTCCAGCATCTGCAGTTCTTTCTTAAACAATACTAACGCTAAATCTTTTTGAATATAATCTCCCCCTCTATCTATTAACTATTGTTTTTCCTTTGCCTGTGTGAGAAAGAGAGTAAACATTCCCACACAATCCCTCAACCTCAACGTGGCCCAGAGTCAACCATTTTCATTAAAGTGTATTTCAACTTGTTGACAAAAACTGACCATGTTTCAGCAATCCACTCATTGTCATTACGTATTTTGCAAAATACGTAATGACAATACAGTAGAAAATGAAAAACATATTTATTGGCTTTATTAATCATGCTTTTACAGATAAATCCTATTTCTTTTAATTTTTCTATTAACAATAAACAATGAAAAATGAAAATCAATGCAGACATCAATTACATGCAGCAGAGCTCCCTTTATACAATATAATAAACATACATTTTGCACACAAAATACAGCAATAAAATGCCAAACAAAAATAACTAATAGCTTTCTTTATCAAAAATAAAATTTCTTCTCTGTGACAATAAAAGACAGTGTACACAGACAAATGATTATACTGTTGATCTCACGATGAATGATTTTGTCTCAATGATTCTGAGATTGTTCTATACTGGTGCCAATATGGATCAATGTTTGGCTATTCAAGCTCAGCAAATGGAACTGCACCAAAAACCACTGAATAGTCATCTATAAAATCCAGAAAAAAATTGGCATACTACCTACAGTATATTTTTCTGCTAGCTCCTGAAATGTTTGACGTCCACTTATTTTAAAACACTTTCAGTTCAGTAGGTAATCACAATGTATTAACGAGGAAAATAAATAAGGGAAATGTGTCACTTAACTGTAAATTGATACACTATTCAAATTTCTGTCATATGAACATGTGTCAATATTTGATGAATACTAATTATTAACTCTTAAAGATTGAATATTTTTCTTTGAAAAATAATGATGTGCTAATTAAAAATCCAAGATCAGTTGATAACTTTGAAAGGTTTTATCGTGTATGATTCCCCTGCATTTGCAAGGTAATAGGAGTATTTTAAAACAATGTAGTTAAGTTTCAGAGTAATTGAGAGTCATTATCAATTTAACTTTATTTCAAGTGGGGAACATCTTTATTGCAACCTGAAAGTCAAAAGGACATTTTAAAAATAATGCCGATCACTTCTGAAAGCAATCGCATTTATAATGCCATGAGAGGGACCGGCGCGATCAATAATGGTTTCAAATGGCCAGAATGAATACACAGAGAAGGCCTGTTGCAATGAAACATTTATGGTCAGCAATCATATGGGCACAAAAATGCAGCATTCTTGTATGAATTGAACAAAACTGATAGTACCATCATATGACTGCCCTTCACGTAATTATATTTGATTTTTTAACAAAAGGAGAGTTACATAAAATTCAGTGCAACTTTTAAAAACGGAGCCAAATATTTTAAGTATAAAGTAGCCATTTTATTTATGAAATGAAAATGTAACTACTTTAGTGTAAGAATAATTTCCTCTGCTTTGCAAAATGGTGTATAACAATGTTATCTTTAATGTAGTAAAATATTAAATGCAATAAGTTAAATGAGCATTTGTTTCTGATTACTATACAGTATATCAATAAACAGCTAGCAAAAGAGGTTATCTAATTGAAAACATTCATCAGCTGTCTCCATCAAATTACACAGTAATATATATTGGATTAATAAAACTGGGTTGCAATTATTTAAAAATTGAAAATAATAAGTGGATTTTATATTTCACATTAATCAGCGATGAATGTGTTGCATATCGTACAAACCATTTATACAGATGCTCAAATGTATGTGGCACAGAATTCCATTGTTCATTTGGCCAAATATCATAGCTTTAAATCCTCCAAATAAAAACTCAGAAACAAATAACAACTCAGAAACAGGGTGGCACTGAGGCGCTGCAGTATTGCTGCCGACAGCCTAGGCCCAGGTGCTGTCTGTACGGAGTTTGTACGTTCTCCCTGTGACCACGTGGGTTTTGTCCAAGATCTTCAGTTTTCTCCCGCACTCCAAAGACATACAGGTTAAAAAAGTTGAGTGGAAAGAGACCCTAGCAGGGATGACTGTAGAACAACAATGTGTTTAAGAAGGAACTGCAGATGCTGGAAAATCGAAGGTAGACAAAAGTGTTGGAGAAACTCAGCGGGTGCAGCAGCATCTATGGAGCGAAGCAAATAGGCAACGTTTCGGGCCGAAAAGAAGGATTTCGGTTGGAAACGTTGCCTATTTCCTTCGCTCCTGTAGAACAACAATGGCAGGTATTTCTGGGAATAATACAAAAGGTGCAGGGTCAGTTCATTTAAAAAGAGAAAGAAAGAATCTAAGGGGAGTAAGGCGACCGTGGCTGACAAGGGAAGTCAAGGACAGTATAATAAACAAGAGAAGTATAACATAGCAAAGATAAGTGGGAAGCCAGATGATTGGAAAACTTTATAAAGAGCAACAGAAGATAACTAAAAAGGCAATACGGGGAGAAAAGATGAGGTATGAAGGTAAGCTAGCCAAGAATATAAAGAAGGAGAGTAAAAGCTTCTTGAGGTATGTGAAGAGGAAAAAATTAGTTAAGACCAAAGTTGGATCGTTGAAGACAGAAACAGGTGAATTTATTATGGGGAACAAGGAAATGGCAGACGGGTTGAACAGGTAATTTGGATCCGTCTTCACTAAGGAAGACACAAACAATCTCCCAGATGTACTAGTGGCCAGAGGACCTAGGGTGACGGAGGAACTTAATGAAATTCACATTAGGCAGGAAATGGTGTTGGGTAGACTGATGGGACTGAAGGCTGATAAATCCCCAAGGCTTGATGGTCTGCATCCCAGGGTACTTAAGGAAGTGGCTCTATAAATCGTGGATGCATTGGAAATCATTTTCCAATGTAATATAGATTCAGGATCAGTTCCTGTGGATTGGAGGGTAGCTAATGTTAAGCCACTTTTTAAGAAAGGCGGGAGAGAGTGAACGGGGAATTATAGACCAGTTAGCCTGACATCGATGGTGGAGAACATGCTGGAGTCAATTATGAAAGATGAAATAGCGACACATTTGGATAGCAGTAACAGGATCGGTCCGAGTCAGCATGGATTTACGAAGGGGAAATCATGCATGACTAATCTTCTGGAATTTTTTGAAGATGCTCGGTAAATGGACAAGGGAGAGCCAGTGGATGTAGTGTACCTGGACTTTCAGAAAGCCTTTGATAAGATCTCACATAGGAGATTAGTGGGCAAAATTAGAGCACATGGTATTGGGGGAGGGTACTGAAATGGATAGAAAATTGGTTGGCAGACAGGAAACAAAGAGTTAAACCCCTGTCTCACTGTGCGAGTTGGCCCACGAGTGACCCCGAGTTTTCACTCGTGGTGATCACGTAGCGGGAACGTCGGAACTCGCACGAGCAACTTATCGACTCGTGGCGCTAACGGCAGGTACTCGGGAAACTTGTTAACTCGTGAAAAAAATCAAACATGTTTGATTTTTTCCACGAGTCAAATTAACTGTTCAAGTGTAAAATGGAAACATTTTAACTCGTTGCAATAACGTAGTGGCCCTGTGCGTTTATCTTAGTGTCTCGTGAGTGTACCGTGGGAACTTTAATAATCTGTTCTTTTGCTCGTAAGACTGAACCAAAGATAGACACAAAATGCTGGAGTAACTCAGCGGACCAGGCAGCATCTCTGGAGAGAAGGAATAGAGTCGAGACCCTTCTTCAGACTTTCCTTCGCTCCAGAGATGCAGCCTGTCCCGCAGAGTTACTCCAGCATTTCGTGTCTATCTTCGGCCTTTCTGCCACTTGTCCCCGTGGCTTCACTCTGTCTCAATGAACGGCTTAAAGACCTGCCGTAGGGGCAAGTCTGGGGTGGTGGGTGGGATGTGTCCACGTGTGATGCTCCATCCACCCCCCCAGGGCCGAGAGTGTGGGATTGGGAAGGAACTGCAGATGCTGGTTCACACCGGAGATAGACACACACAATGCTGGAGTAACTCGGCGGGACAGGCAGCATCTCTGGAGCGAAGGAATGGGTGGCATTTCGGGTAAGTCTGAAGAAGGGTCTCGACTCTATTCCTTCTCTCCAGAGATGCTGCCATGTCCGCTGAGTTGTGTGTGTGTGTCTCTCTCCCTCTCTGTCTATCTGTGTGTATCTGTGTGTGTGTCTGCTGTCGGGTCCCGGTGGCCGCTCAAAGTCACCCGAGCTGCTTGATTCCTCTGAAGTGGTGGCCAGCTGCTGTCTCTGTGTGTGTGTGTGTGTGTGTGTGTGTGTGTCTCTCTCTCTCCCTCTCTGTCTATCTGTGTGTGTGTGTGTGTGTGTGTGTGTGTGTGTGTGTGTGTGTGTGTGTGTCTCTCTCTCCCTCTCTGTCTATCTCTGTGTGTGTGTGTGTGTGTGTGTGTAGCTCAGTCACCCGCGCTGCTTAATCCTCTGAAGCTGCTGTCTGTGTGTATCTCTATCTGTGTGTGTGTGTGTGTGTGTGTGTGTGTGGAGAAGTGGTATCTCTCTCTCTCTCTGTGTGTGTGTGTGTGTGTGTGTGTGTGTGTGTGTGTGTGTGTGTGTGTGTGTCTGCTGTCGGGTCCCAAAATGTCAGTCACCCGGGCTGCTTCCTTTTTTAAAATTATTTAAAATAGAGATCCATTGCAAAAAAGTATTTAAAAACATAAAAAAACAAGAAATGCTTGGTAGAATGCGCATTTTCCCATTGTAGGTCATATCAATAGATGCGCTGAAATAACTCAAAACCACAGGATGGAGATGTATTTTAACATTGTTGCTTTATTAAACCATACCTTCATTCACGGTTGGCTCAAGAGTAACGGGAGAGGAACTTGCTAACTCGGGAGAGGAACTTGCTAACTCGGGAGAGGAACTTGCAACATCGCAGCAATTACATACCCGTGGGAACTCGGCCACACACTTGATCATACACTTGCAGTCTCGTGGGCAGCCACGAGTCTATCACTCGGGGTACCTCGTGGGTCAACTCGCACAGTGAGACAGGGGCATAAGGATTACCGGGTCCCTTTCAGAATGGCAGCCAGTGAATAATGGTGTACCACAAGGCTCAGTGCAGGGATCGCAGCTATTTACAATATACATTAATGATTTAGTTGAAGGGATTACAAGTAACATTAGCAAATTTGTAGATGACACAAAGCTAGATGAACTGGTTATTTGGCTTCAGTACAAAATTGTAAATTTGGTGTATTGGTGTACGTGTAAATTGTCCCTAGTGTGTTTAGGAATGGTGTTAATGTGCGGGGATCGCTGGTTGGTGCGGACTTGGTGGGCCGAAGGGCCTGTTTCCGGGCTGTATCTCTAAGCTAAACTAAATGGCCTGCATGAAAATCCTGTCACAACGAACAGTTTATTTAACCATATAACAATTACAGCACGGAAACAGGCCCTCTCGGCCTTCCAGTCCGTGCCGATCATTTGTTTTCCCCTAGTCCCATCTACCTGCACTCAGACCATACCCCTCCATTCCCTTCCCGTCCATATACCTATCCACTTTACTTTTAAATGTTAAAATCGATCCTGCCTCCACCACTTTTGCTGGAAGCTCATTCCACACAGCCACCACCCTCTGAGTAAAGAAGTTCCGCCTCACGTTACCCCTAAACTTCCGTCCCTTAATTCACATGTCATGCCCACTTGTTTGAATCTTTCCTACCCTTAATGGGAACAGCTTATCCACGTCAACTCTATATATCCCTTAATTAGGCGACCAAAATTGTACACCATACTCCAGAATTGGTCTCACCAATGCCTTGTACAATTTTAACATTACTTCCCTGCTCCTATATTCAATGCTCTGATTTATAAAGGCCAGCACACCAAAGGCTTTCTTTACAACCCTATCTACATGCGATTCCACCTTCAGGGAACTATGCACAGTTATTCCTAGATCTCTCTGTTCCACAACATTCCTCAATTCCCTACCATTTACCATGTACATCCTATTTTGATTTGTCCTGCCAAGATGTAGCACTTCACACTTATCAGCATTAAACTCCATCTGCCATCTTTCAGCCCACTTTTCCATATGGCCCAAATCTCTCTGTAGACTTTGAAAATCTACTTTATTATCCACAACACCACCTATCTTAGTATCATCTGCATACTTACTTATCCAATTTTCCACCCCATCATCCAGATCATTGATGTACATGACAAACAACAGTGGACCCAACACAGATCCCTGAGGCACCCAACTGGTCACCGGCTTCCAACCTGACAAACAGCCATCCACCATTACTCTCTGACATCTCCCCTTCAGCCACTGTTGAATCCATCTTGCTACTCCGCCATTAACACCCAAAGATTGAACCTTTTTAACCAACCTTCCATGGGGAACCTTGTCAAAGGCCTTACTGAAATCCATATAGACAACATCCACTGCTTTACCCTCATCAATTTCCCTAGTAACCGCTTCAAAAAATTCAAGAAGGTTTGTCAAACATGACCTTCCAGGCACAAATCCATGTTGACTGTTCCTGATCAGACACTGTTTATCCAGATGCTTATATATATTATCTCTATGTATCCTTTCCATTAATTTACCCACCACTGACGTCAAACTAACAGGTCTATAATTGCTAGGTTTATTCTTTGAACCCTTTTTAAACAATGGAACAACATGCGCAGTACGCCAATCCTCCGGCACTATTCCCGTTTCTAATGACATTTGAAATATTTCTGTCATAGCTCCTGCTATTTCTACACTAACTTCCCTCAATGTCCTAGGGAATATCCTGTCAGGACCTGGAGATTTATCCACTTTTATATTTTTCAAAAGTGTCAGTACTTCCTCCTCTTTGAATGATTTGTATAATACCTTTTGACTACTGTCCATACGAACAAGCTGGTTTATTTTGCCTTTTAACACAAATCACACAGAATATCCAGCAGAAACAAGCCACCACCTATCTATGCTCCACTCAAGCCTTCTCCTGTCTTTCCTTATGTACTGCAAATATTACTGTAACTCTCCTTTCCTTTCTTGCTCAAATGCTTGTCCAAACACCCCTTAAATGCACCAATCGTATTTGCTTCAAGCTTTCTTTATGATAGTGAGTTTCATATTCTTACCTTTCTTTGGATAAAACCTCCTGATTTCCCCACTACATTTCTTGATAACTATCTAGGGTTTTTAGTTATGTTCTTTTCCACAGTGGAAACTTGAATCTTAATCATTAATGTGAATTGTGGCCAACAGTGGTCTTAATAGCAATCCTTGTCAAAGTCTATCATCTCCAATTGTGAACTCCTGTACATTTTTCAGTTTTCTGTCTGCCAGCACCCACTCTGCCATTCATCTCCTAGTTTCACATTCTCTGACATTCGTCAATACATTGAAAGCCTTTTTCAATAAAGATAATCATATCAATTGCATTATTATTGTGTATATGTAAATTGTAGATGTCTTGATTGTAATCACGTATAGTCTTGTCACTGACTGGATAGCATGCAACAAAAAGCTTCTCACTGTACCTCAGTACATGTGACAACGAAAAATTAACCTTGTTACCACCGGTCTGTGCTGAACAGCGATTGCCGCACACCTACACTATCCTTCACACACTACGGACAATTTACAATTATACCAAGACAATTAGCCTGCAAATCTGTACGTCTTTGGAGTGTGGGAGGTAACCGGAGATCCCGGAAAAAACCCACACAGCTCACGGGGAGAACATACACACTCCATACAGACAAGCACCCGTAGTCAGGATTGAAGCCGGGTCTCTGGACGCTGTAAGACAGCAACTCTACCACTGCGCCACTGTGCCGCCCTCTTTATCAAGTTATTATGGATTCAACTTAAAGAATGGCAATCTATTCTGATAGCCACCCTATGAAAACATACCAATTTCTCCCTTTATTGTTCATGAACTTTGCATGATTTTAAACATATCTAGATGGTCTTTTAACTTTTTCTATTTTCTCTCTTTTCCCACAAAATTAATTCCTCTTATTCCAATAGACATCTCGGTAAATGTAAGCTTCCTCTTTCCAGCCACAACATCTATATAACTAAAAGTCTCATCTTGACTTCTTCCTGTCTGCGCTGTATATTGATTTTAGAAAAAAGCTACCATATATCGCTATTAATTTTGACCATCTCACTCACAGTCCTCCTCCACTGAGGCAGCCCCAATGATTTTTCCAATCAATGAAAAATAATAAAGTTCTGGGTTTTTTAAAAATCTTGAGATCAGCTGACTGCACCTCTCGCCTGTCAATCACCATGATGAAGGGAATGCCCCTTCTGGGGGAGAGGGGGGCAGGATGATATAACCTCGGATGTCTGGATGTCAGGCACTCTGGAAGATCACGAGGGAGAGGCCACAACTGTGATTCTGCTGTGAGTCAACTGAACTGTGAGTCTGCAATGTACTTGCAATAAATGATTTGTTAGCCCTTAATGAAAATAAAATGAGTTGTTTGGTCTGCCCTGTGCTTGAAACTGAAATGGCTATGGAAATGAAATGAAATGAAAATGACTTGAGTTGTTTGGTCTGCCCTGTGCTTGAAACTGAAATGGCAATGGAAATTAAATGCAATGAAAATGAGATGAGTTGTTTGGCCTGCCCTCTGCATGAAACTGAAATAACAATGGAAATGAAATGAAATAAAATGAAAATGAGATGAGTTGTTTGGCCTGCCCTGTGCTTGAAACTGAAATGGCAATGGAAATGAAATGAAATGAAATGAAAATTAGATGCGTTGTTTGGCCTGCCCTGTGCTTGAAACTGAAAATGGCAATGGAAATGAAATGAAAATGAGATTAGTTGTTTGGCTTGCCCTGTGCTTGAAACTGAAAGGGCAATGGAAATGAAATGAAATTAAATTAAAATGAGATGAGTTGTTTGCCCTGCCCTGTTCATGAAACTGAAATGGCAATAGAAATGAAATGAAAATGAGATGAGTTGTTTGGCTTGCCCTGTGCTTGAAACTGAAATGGCAATGGAAATGAAATGAAATGAAATGAAAATTAGATGAGTTGTTTGGCCTGCCCTGTGCTTGAAACTGAAATGGCAATGGAAATGAAATGAAATGAAATGAAAATGAGATGAGTTGTTTGGCCTGCCCTGTGCTTGAAATTGAAATGGCAATGGAAATGAAATGAAAATGAGATGAGTTGTTTGGCCTGCCCTGTGCTTGAAACTGAAATGGCAATGGAAATGAAATGAAAATGAGATGAGTTGTTTGGCCTGCCCTGTGCTTGAAACTGAAATGGCAATGGAAATGAAATGAAAATTAGATCAGTTGTTTGGCCTGCCCTGTGCTTGAAACTGAAATGGCAATGGAAATGAAATGAAAATGAGATGAGTTGTTTGGCCTGCCCTGTGCTTGAAACTGAAATGGCAATGGGGGAAATGAAATGAAATGAAAATGAGATAAGTTGTTTGGCCTGCCTTGTGCTTGAAACTGAAATGGCAATGGAAATGAAATGAAAATTAGATCAGTTGTTTGGCCTGCCCTGTGCTTGAAACTGAAATGGCAATGGAAATGAAATAAAAATGAGATGAGTTGTTTGGCCTACCCTGTGCTTGAAACTGAAATGGCATTTACTGTGCAAATCTTGACTGTACAAGTTCTTACTGTGCAAGTCCTTCCCTGGTTTACCTCACCAAAATGCAACAACTCACACTTGTCCAAGTTAAACTCCACCACCCATTCCTTGGCCCATTTCATCTAGATCCTGTTGTAATCTTATATAATCTGTCAACTGCACCACCAGTTTGGGTGTTATCCGTAAATTTGTTAACTATGTTAACAATAATGTCATCAGAATTGTTAATATAACTGGCATACAATAGTGGACATATCACCACACCAATCGCCAACCACAGCACCAATCACCATAACAATCCCTATCCCACTGGTCACAGGTCATCAATCTGAATAGGGCCCTCCACTGTGACCCTCTTTTTATTCCGTCCATCAAGCCAATTTTGTATCCATTTGGCAAGCTCAACCTGGATCCCATGTGATCAAACGTTCCAGACTAATCCATTATCCATAATTTACAACACTAATTTCCTTTAGTTTCTCTGCCTCATTACAATTTCTGGGAAGTAATCTACATCCTTTTCTGTGAAGACAGAACCAAAGTATCAATGCATCCACAATCTCTGAAGCCATCCATTATGAGACCCAACGATGTTCGCTATCATTTTTTCAGTCTCATTATTTTCTCCAGTTAATTCTGAGTTCACAGCTAGTTCTTCGATAGATGATTTCATGGGTTTTCAGTTGTCAAGATTTAATTAAATTCCAGGCTATGGTGAATCTAACTCCAAATTAATTTAACCATGCTGTTCACAAAGCCTGTTCCACTTTCACTATCCCTTCCTACACACAGATTGATGAAAGCTACGAGTATATTAACCCTCAAGTAACCCATTGTTTTAAAGCAGTGAATGAAATTAGCATGTTTTCTTTTGTACAATCTTTAAAGTATGCCAAACCATAAAATCTTCAATATTTCAAATTACGTACAAATTCAGTGGGGAAATTTGCAGTGGGACCCTGCTGCAACAGCTATTCATCACACCCTTGGAACTCAGACGATTGTCTACACATTTTTCTAAATGGTAAATCAAGGTTCCTGCTAACTATGAAAGTAACAGAACGTGAATACCTAACCACCAGGGGCGCCGCAGGATTGGCAGCCCCGCCAACAGTCTGTTCGTTTTATTGTCTTTTTTTTCAATTTTTAGTGTGTGTTAAAAGTTTGTGTAAATGTTCTGCGGTTTGTTTTATGTGGGGAGAGGGAGAAGGGTCGGGAGAAATACTTTTTTTCAGTTTCTTACCTTGCCGGAGATGCATTTTTTTAGATCGCATTTTCCGGTCACTCTGCGGCCTACCGTCAATAGAGCTGGAGACCTCCTTGGACTGACCTTGGGCCCCACCGTGGGGTGTGGACTTACATTGGAGTGGATCCTTTGCTTGGGATCGCTCCAACCTCGGCCTGTAGACTTTATATTGGGAACTCGCAGTCTCGGGAGAGGCCATAGATGTCGGGAGTTCCCAACGTCGCAGAAAGTTCGACCAGCCCCGATGCAGGGTTCGATCGTCAGGCGCGGAGTAGTTGACATCCCCCTGATGCAGGAGCTGATCGCCTCGACGTAGAAGGCCCACCGCCGGCTGTGGGAGTCAAGATCATCCCGTCAACGGAGGGCTCGAGGCCCCCGACCATGGGGAAGCAAAGGGAAGAGATTGAACTGTTTCGCCTTCCATCACAGAGAGGAATGTGGAGGAGTCTCTGTGAATGTTAAAATGTGTTTAGTGTGTTCCCATTGCTTTTTATTTGTATGACGGACTTGGTGAATGAAATTCATCGTATGTTGCAAAACATACTTGGCTAATAAATTATTATTGTGATTATTGTGATTGTGATTGTGATTGAAAAAAACAACCAAAGCTGAAAAAAAGATGCTTCACCCTTTAATGAAATTAAATTTAACTGGTTTTCAATGTAGCAACACTCAATTCCTCAAAGACATTAATTTGGTTCTGGACAGCAATTTATTCCTGGGCCAACCTTACATATTAAAGGTCTATATCATTGAAGAAAATTTGGAAGAAAAATTAAAAAAAATGATTTGGTGGGACCCTCATTGGGGCACAGAAGAAAAAATTAGGTTTACAGCTGGATCAAGTATATTTTAACCAATGCCTCTAGTAACTCCAAACTTCCACAATTTTCTTGTTCTGCTGCAATTGTAATAAATAACTTTTAAAAAGGCCAATCTACTTTAAACATGTTATGCAGAATTTTTAAGTTCTTAGTCGGGAGTTTCTCTCGTGTGCTTTGTACACACTTATGGTGCTGAAAATAGATATATAATGAGCTGTGAACTTAAAATAAATACATAATCTCAAGAGGGCTCTTTTATATGCTTCCTCTATTAAAAGTCACTGTGTCCCACTTTCTATGAGATAGTCCAATCGTTCTTTTTTTGTAAGACACTGTGCTCCAATTTCCATTTTAGTCTTTACACCGATCTCAAGCTCTGCCAACTCTTGGAAGACCTAGATATCAATGTCAAAGCATCAAGTGTGCAAATATGTTATTCAATATATACGTTTATTTTTCAACATATTAGCTGTGAATTGTAAGAGGTTGTTTTCTCGGTCAATAGTGCAGGAAATGTCATTTCATCTCAAACCATCTTTCTGCATATAGATTGAATGAGTGATCCTACCAAATCTATCAGAGATTGGATACTTTACATCAATATTTGGTCAGTTAATTTGGCCCTATACTAACTAGAATAGTAATGCCCCTGCAGAATTCACAAAAAAATACCCACAAATTTAAGATCAGGAGTAAAATTTACTCATGGAATTTATGTGGAAAAAAATCTACCTTGTGTTTCTTGACCTTTACACAGATGAAACAGCTTTGCATTACAGAAAATCGTGATATGGCTCACTTTCTTGGAATGCAATCCCTCCTTTCCTTTAATGCGAGGGTCTGTACTGCTTTCAGGTATTCAATGGAAGCCATGATTCTTCATCAATGTAAACTTTGTATCTCAGTGGGATCTTACACTGACAAAATAGATAACATAATTAATATAATAATTCCTGTTCACAACCACAACTACATATATTATATTATCAAAAATAGACACAAAGTGCTGGGGTAACTCAGTGAATCAGGCAGCATCTCCAGAGAAAAAGGATGGGTGATATTTCGGGTTGGGACCCTTCTTCAGATTGAAAGTAGAGGGGAGGTAACTGGAGGTAAGAAAAGGCCAAAACTTCCAGTTCCATCCCCTCTACTTTCATTCTGAAGAAGGGTCCTGACCTGAAACGTCACCCATCCTTTTTCTCCAGAGATGCTGCCTGACCCGCTGAGTTACTCCATCTTTTTGTGTCTATCTTCGGTTTATACCAGCATTTGCAGTTCCTTCCTACACCTTTCATCTGCAGTCCTTTCTACACATACTATATTATCCAACATAAATGGCAGAAACATTTACTGGGTGAGACTACTGACTGCGCACACACATGCACGCACACACACACACACACATTCAATTTTCAAAGTGAAAGTTTAATACACTGGATTAATGAGCTAGTATCATAATTGTTCCCTTGCAGGAAACTCGCTTATTTCAGAGCCAGAACATTAAGTAGAGATGCCAATATTGGAGGACTGCAAACAGCATGAATATATATATATTTTAAGTGAACAGGATTTTTTTTGCAATAACTACAGAATTATGGGAATCAAACAGCAGAAAATGTTAAGGCTCAAGACAAGCAATTGACCGCAGTAAAAGCAAATGCCAAATATGTCATGCGCCTTACTTTAATTCAACTTATGATCCCTTTGCACAACACTAGAAATGGCAATCTACCGACCTATACGACATTTTGTGGACGAGTTGAGGAACCCGCAATAGCAATGTGGGGAAGAAGAGAAATGGTGTTAAATGTAAATTTTAATGCAAAGTTTAATAATTCAGAGACCCATATCTATTTTTGGCAGGTGGTCTGCTGCCCAAATCAAGCTAATCCTTGAAAGTAATAAAGGTAATCAAACAACAATCACACAGAGAGTGGTGAGTGTCTGGAATTCTCTGCCACAGAAGGTAGTTGAGGCCAGTTCATTGGCTATATTTAAGGGGGAGTTAGATGTGGCCCTTGTGGCTAAAGGGATCAGGGGGTATGGAGAGAACGCAGGTACAGGATACTGAGTTGAATGATCAGCCATGGTCATATTGAATGGCGGTGCAGGCTCGAAGAGCCGAATGGCCTACTCCTGCACCTATTTTCTATGTTTCTGTTTCTAACAGTAAATTCCATGGGTCAAACTAACACAGTTTTGATCATACCTCTTCCAATTTTAAAAATGTAAATGGGGACACCAACCATCCTGAGTTTTTGCTCGCTAGTCAAACAATAGTGGCATCACACAAACATTGTTACATTACACACTTGGTATTCACATGCATGCCACATGTTCCAGTAATCTCCATTGTATTTTTTTTTAATGAACTTGAACTGGCTCTACTGGGGGAACATTCACACGAGGATTTGTCTGATCACCCTTTGTAACTGATGGCAAAACGCTGAGACCCAAGCCAAATTGCTGGGCTTTACAGCTCTTCCATCAAAACCAACACTGATAACAAGATGAAGCCCCCAAGGTAAATTATCTGTTATACATTCCTGGATACTGAAAAAGAGTTGTAACGCTGCCACTACTGCTCCTGGGATTACTTTGTTCACTGCAAAGGAACAGAATTTGATAACATCTCAACTAGGGTTGCTCAGTATGGGACAATTATTTTATGAGCCGTCAGGAAGATAAATGTGGCATTCTTATTATTTCACATAATGTGGAACATTTTGGTACAGGGTGCTAAATCTTAACTTCAATAAATGCATTACAATTATTTCCTGTTTACATGCTATAAAGGTAGAGAATACAATTCAATTGTTTTAAACACTTCTATAAAATCTCAAATTTAAGAAAGTGTCCCAAGTACTGTACATATTGTTCCACTGAATGTTTCTGATATATTGCAAGTAAATAGTCTGCTGCATACTTCATGATATATAGAGCTGCATTGGATTCTATAATGTTACAGAAATAAAACACTAAATCGTAAAGAATGGAAGCTAATTTAATTTATTTGGCCATATCTATATTCTTACATTTAATAACATTTTAGCAAATCTTTTCTCACCTACTCCAAAAGGTTATGCCAAGGTTTTTAATTGATTGAGTAAAAAATAGCATTGAAACAGGCCTTTCTGCCCACCGATTCCATGCCAACCATCAATCATCTGTTTACACCAGCTCCATGTTATCTCACTTTCTCATCCACTCCCTACACACTAGGTGCAATTTACAGAGGCCAATTAACCTACAAATCCACACATCTTCGGGATGTGGGAGGAAACCGGAAACTCCCGCAGGAAACCCACACAGTCACAGGGGGAATGTGCAAACACCACACAGACAGGATCGAACCCAGATGTCTGGCGCTGTACAGCAGCAGCTCTACCAGCTGTGCCAATGTGCTGCCAAGTAATGCTGCTCCTGGCCCACAAGAAAACAGTAATAAGTCAAAATTACAAAATTGGTTTCATGCCAACTTGCACTGGTGATTCAGCACTGAGTAACTGCCAAGATGACCAGTTAAAATCACATTGGGCTAAATAAATCAATCATGGGTTCTTTACATTTAACTATTATTAGGCCGTGCCACCCTGCTGATAAAAACCTGTTCACTGCTATTTTTTTTTTTCACAATTGGCCACGACCCGAGTATACTCAGATTGTGGCACTGAACAGGTTAAATGGGTGAAGTGAAAGTATACGACCTAATGTTAATCACCCATGAAGTGGGCAGGTTAAGAACAAGGTCGTTGGTTGTAAAGCTTCTGAGAACATGCCTAAATAATGAGTTTGGTCTGTAATTATCGGACAATATATAGATTTTGCATACCTGCTTCCTTGATGGAGGAATCAAATGCTTATATTTTGACAAAATTAATGAAGCTCTACAAAATCACATGAACACATTTTTGAAGTGAGACACTTCATAATGCAATTTTATTATCTGGAAGTCAATACTAAAAGCCAATCATGGTATCTATAATAATAATCCTTTACCATGGCTCAAGCAGCTGATGAGTCACATACCTTGTACAAATGTTAAAATTCATCTACCCCATAAGGAGCATTGTGAGAATATTGCTGACAAAGGAGAACAATAGTTAGATGTACACAGCAGGAGGCAACAATAGTGGAGAGTCACCAAATACTGTATGCTGTGCTGAATTCTTGAAGAAATTAAATCGAGTCATAGAGTGATACAGTGTGCAAACAGGCCCTTCAGCCTAACTCGCCCACGCCGGCCAACAATCCAGCTACACTAGTCCCACTTGCCTGTGCTTGGTCCATATCCCTCCTAAACTGTCCTATCTATGTACCTGTCCAACTGTTTCTTAATCGATGGGATAGTCCCAGCCTCAACTACTCCTCTGGCAGATTGTTCCATACGTGATTGTTCACTGTGTGAAAAAGTTACCCCTCGGATTCCTATTAAATCTTTTTCCCTTCATCTTGAACTATGTCTTCTGGTCCTCGATTCTCCTATTCTGGACAAGAGATTCTGTGCATCTACCTAATTTATTCCTCTAATGATTTTGTACACCTCTATAAGATCTCCCATCATCCTCCTGCACTCCATGGAATAGAGACCCAGCCTACTCAACCTCTCCCTAAAGCCCACACCCTCCGTCTTGGCAACATCCTCAACATATTTCCTGGACCCTTTCAAAGCTTGACAATATCTTTCCTATAACATGGTGCCCAGAATTGAACACAATATTCTAAATGCGGTCTCACCAACGTGTTATACAACTGCAACATGACCTCCCAACTATGCCTGATGAAGGCCAAAATATCAAAAGCCTTTTTGACCACCTTATCTACCTGCGACTCGACCATCAAGGAACCATGCTCCTAGATCCCTCTGCTCTACAAAACTATCCAGAGGTCCTGCCCTTGTTCGACGTCCCAAAATGCAACACGTCACACTTCTCACTATTAAATTCCATCAACCATTCCTCCACCCACCTGGCCAATCGATCCAGATCCTGCTGCAATCGTTCACAACCATCTTTTCTATCTGCAAAACCACTCATTTTTGTATCATCAGCAAACTTGCTAATCTTGTCCTGTATGTTCTCATCCAAATCATTGATGTGGATGACAAACAGTAACAGGACCAGCACCAAACCCTGAAGCACACCACTAGTCACAGGCATCCAGCATGAGAAGCAACCTTCCACCATTACCTTCTGCTTCCTTCCATGGAGCCAATTTGCTATCCATTCACCTATCTCTCATTGGATCCCATGATATCTAACCTTCCAGAACAACCTATCATGCGGCACCTTGTCGAACACCTTACTGAAGTCCATATACACAACTACAGCTCTGCCCTCATCAATCTTTTTGGTCGCATCTTCAAAAAAATCAATCAGATTTGTGAGACACGACCTCCCACATCCAAAACCACGCTGACTATCCCTAATCAGCCCTTGCCCATCTAAATACCTGCATATCCTATCCCTCAGAATACTCTCCAGTAACTTACCAACTACAAATATTAAGCTTACCAGCCTTTTTTTGAAAGAAGTTCATAGAATCATAGAATCATAGTTTATAGGTGCAGGAGTAGGCCATTTGGCCCTTCGAGCCTGCACCGCCATTCAATATGATCATGGCTGATCATCCAACTCAGTATCCTGTACCTGCCTTCTCTCCATACCCCCGATCCCTTTAGCCACAAGGGCCACATCTAGCTCCCTCTTAAATATAGCCAATGAACTGGCCTCAACTACCTTCTGTGGCAGAGAATTCCACAGACTCACCACTCTCTGTGTGAAAAAAGATCTTCTCATCTCGGTCCAAAAAGACTTCCCCCTTATCCTTAAACTGTGACCCCTTGTTCTGGAGTTCACCAACATCGGGAACAATCTTCCTGCATCTAGCCTGTCCAACCCCTTAAGAATTTTGTAAGCCTCTATAAGATCCCCCCTCAATCTCCTAAATTCCAGCGAGTACAAGCCGAGTCTATCCAGTCTTTCTTCATATGGAAGTCCTGCCATCCCAGGAATCAGTCTGGTGAACCTTCTCTGTACTCCCTCTATGGCAAGATTCCTCAGATTAGGAGACCAAAACTGTATGTAATACTCCAGGTGTGGCCTCACCAAGACCCTGTACAACTGCAGTAGAACCTCCCTGCTCTTGTACTCAAATCCTTTTGCTATGAATGCCAACATACCATTCGCTTTCTTCACAGCCTGCTGCACCTGCATGCCTACTTTCAATGACTGGTGTACCATGACACCCAGGTCTTGATGCATCTCCCCTTTTCCTAATCGGCCACCATTCAGATAATAATCTACCCTCCTGTTTTTACCGCCAAAGTGGATAACCTCACATTTATCCACATTATACTGCATCTGCCATGCATTTGCCCACTCACCCAACCCATCCAAGTCACCTTGCAGCCTCCTAGCATCCTCGTCACAGCTAACACTGCCCCCCAGCTTCGTGTCATCCGCAAACTTGGAGATGTTGCATTCAATTCCCTCATCCAGATCATTAATATATATTGTAAATAGCTGGGGTCCCAGCACTGAGCCTTGCGGTACCCCACTAGTCACTGCCTGCCATTCTGTAAATGACCCGTTTACTCCTACTCTTTGCTTCCTGTCTACCAGCCAGTTCTCTATCCACATCAATACTGAACTCCCAATACCGTGTGCTTTAAGTTTGTATGCTAATCTCTTATGTGGGACCTTGTCAAGAGCCTTCTGAAAGTCCAGATATAACACATCCACAGGTTCTCCCTTATCCACTCTACTAGTTACATCGTCAAAAAAATCTATAAGATTCGTCAGACATGATTTACCTTTCATAAATCCATGCTGACTTTGTCCAATGATTTCACCACTTTCCAAATGTGCTGCTATCCCATCTTTAATAATGGACTCTAGCATTTTCCCCACTACCGATGTTAGACTAATTGATCTGCATTTCCCCGTTTTCTCTCTCCCTCCCTTTTTAAAAAGTGGGGTTACATTATCTACCCTCCAATCCGTAGGAACTACTCCAGAATCTAAAGAGTTTTGAAAAATTATCACTAATGCATCCATTATTCCTTGGGCTACTTCCTTAAGTACTCTGGGATGCAGCCTATCTGGCCCTGCGGATTTATCGGCCTTTAATCCATTCAATTTACCTAACACCACTTCCCGGCTAACCTGGATTTCACTCAGTTCCTCCATCTCATTTGACCCCCAGTCCCCTGCTATTTCCGGCATATTATTTATGTCTTCCTTTGTGAAGACAGAACCAAAGTAGTTATTCACTTGGTCTGCCATGTCCTTGTTCCCCATGATCAATTCACCAGTTTCTGACTGCAAGGGACCTACATTTGTTTTAACTAACCTTTTTCTCTTCACATATCTATAAAAACTTTTGCAGTCCGTTTTTATGTTCCCTGCCAATTTTCTTTCATAGTCTATTTTCCCTTTCCTAATTAAGCACTTTGTCCTCCTCTGCTGGACTCTGGATTTCTCCCAGTCCTCTGGTAGGCTGCTTTTTCTGGCTAATTTGTATGCTTCATCTTTAGTTTTGATACTATCCCTGATTTCCCTTGTTATCCATGGATACACTATCTTCCCTGATTTATTATTTTGCCAAACTGGGATGAACAATTGTTGTAGTTCATCCATGCAGTCTTTAAATGCCTTCCATTGCATATCCACCGTCAACCCTTTAAGAATCACTTGCCAGTCTATCTTGGCCAATTCACGTCTCATACCCTCAAAGTTACCTTTCTTTAAGTTCAGAACTCTTGTTTCTGAATTAACAATGTCACTCTCCATCCTAATGAAGAACTCAACCATATTATGATCACTCTTGCCCAAGGGGCCATGCACAACAAGATTGCTAACTAACCCTTCCTCATTACTCAGTACCCAGTCTAGAATAGCCTGCTCTCTCGTTGGTTCCTCTACATGTTGGTTTAGAAAACTATCCTGCATACATTCCAAGAAATCATCTTCCTCAGCACCCCTGCCAATTTGATTCACCCAATCTATATGTAGATTGAAGTCACCCATTATAACTGTTTTACCCTTGTTGCACGCATTTCTAATTTCATGTTTGATGCCATCCCCAACTCCACTACTACTGTTAGGTGGCCTGTACACAACTCCCACTAGCGTTTACTGCCCCTTAGTGTTTCGCAGCTCTACCCATATCGATTCCACATCCTCCAAGCTAATGTCCTTCCTTTCTATTGCGTTAATCTCCTCTCTAACCAGCAACGCTACTCCACCTCCTTTTCCTTTCTGTCTATCCCTCCTGAATATTGAATATCCTTGGATGTTCAGCTCCCAGCCTTGGTCACCCTGGAGCCATGTCTCCGTGATCCCAACTATATCATATTCATTAATAACTATCTGCACATTCAACCCATCCACCTTATTACGAATGCTCCTTGCATTGAGACACAAAGCCTTCAGGCTTGTTTTTACAACACTCTTACCCCTTATACAGTTATGTTGAAAAGTGGCCCTTTTTGATTTTTGCCCTGGAGTTTTCTGCCTGCCACTTTTACTTTTCATCTTGCTACCTATTGCTTCTACCCTCATTTTACATCCCTCTGTCTCTCTGCTCATGCTCCCAGTTTATAAGGACAATGTTTCAGAGAATGTATGCCTTAAAGAAATAAATACAAATATTATACATATCCGGATCTTTCATGTTTAGAGTCATAGAGTGATACAGTGTGGAAACAGGTCCTTTGGCTACACTAGTCCCACTTGCCTGCGCTTGGTCCATATCCCTCCAAACCTGTCCTATCCATGTACTGTTTCTTAAACGATGGGACAGTCCCAGGCTCATCTATCTCCTCTGGCAGCTTCTTCCATACACTCACCACCCTTTGTGTGAAAAAGTTACCCCTCGGATTCCTATTAAATCGTTTCCCCTTCACCTTGAACCTATGTCCTCTGGTCCTCGATTCCGCTACTCTGGCCAAGAGTCTGTACGTCTACCCAATCTATTCATCTCATGATTTTGTATACCTCTATGAGATCACCCCTCATCCTCCTGCGCTCCAAGGAATAGAGACCCAGCGTTCTCAACCTTTCCCTATAGCTCACACCCTCTAGTTCTGGCAACATCCTTGTAAATCTTTTCTGAACCCTTTCAAGCTGGACAATATCATTCCTATAACATGGTGCCCAGAACTGTGGTACCCACAATATTCTAAATGCGGTCTCACCATTGTCTTATAAAACTGCAATATGACCTCGCAACTTCAATACTCATTACTCTGACTGATGAAGGCCAATGTGCCAAAAGCCTTTTTGACCACCTTATCTACCTGCGACTCGACCTTCAAGGAACCATGTACCTGTACTCCTAGATCCCTCTGCTCTACAACACTCGCCAGAGGCCGACCATTTACTGTGTAGATCCTGCCCTTGTTAGACGTCCCAATGAAATACCTCACATAGTTTCACATGATAATGGGATAAATAAGTCCTTCTCTCTCAATATAAATATTGCTTGCCACATCATTTTGCTTCAGTCCTTTATAATTTTAAATAAAGTTTCGGAAAGTGGAAAATTCAATTTTCTAAATTTTCTGGCATTGCATGCAAGTTAATTACGTGATACATGACCAGTTTGCAATGTTACATAAAATCATTTCAAATGCTATTTCCAGAATCAGATGCTGAAAGTGGAGTAGAGTTAAGAAATGTAATAATATTAGGATATGGAATGTAGTTACCCCAATTAGAAAGCAATGCACTGTCGTCAAATGTAAAATAAAATAGAGATTCGATCAATCAACATTGGTCCAATATACCAGTTGTTATTGCAAGCCAGTTCAGCTGTGTTTGGTGTGAGAAATGCTTCAAACACACCATAGTTTGGCTGACATGCAAAAGACACAGCAGTTTGTTTTCTATTTTTCAAAAACAAAGCATTTATTTGATTCTCATATTTCATTGTTGCAATCATTCTTGCCTGAAAAAAGAACGATATTGACACAAAATCAAAGCAGATTCAATTATAATTTGTTGCACTGGATAATATTTACAAGATCATAAATAAAGATTGCTACCAACCATGCCATCAGCTTTATTGCCTATGACATCAGATTTAATTTAGATAATAGAGCTTGAATTACAAGGGCACAACATGTTTTAAGTTGTGCATGACTGTTTGAATTTTTATGAATATTACCAAAGATTACATTTTACAATGGTCCAGCTCTTGCAGATAAATACAGGGAATCCCTGACTTATACACGACCTGACATGGAAATCTGACTGGCCCTCTGGATATAAAATTCTCCCATATATGTGAAAACATTTTTCAAACTGGAAGTAATAATAATAACATGTTTCTTGACATACAATAAGGATTGGGTTCTGAAACAATTCCATTATTTTAATTATGACTAATGCTATGGTAATTATTCAATGAAATGAAATAATTATAGAAAGTCCATTTACAGTATTACAATATATATATTACTATAGAATCTGCAGGTTTCTGACATGAAGAAATCTGATGCGGAGGGTTCTCAGGAATGGAACACTTACTTAGGCAGGAACTACCTGTACTAGCAGTTATGTTGGAATTTACCCAAATAAATGGAAGACTCCTGTATATCCATTGTCAACATCAGGAAGCCCAGACTTACTGACAGATTCAGGGCACCAAGTTGCTCCATTTATGTTTAATGTTTTATGTGTCATTCCTAACTGTCACTGCATGTCATGGTGTCACTTGCAGGTGGCGCACCAAGGCAAATTCCTTGATGGAATACTTGTCCAAAAACTTATTCATTCATTCCTTCATTTGCTCCTCTGTTGTAGTCCAACAGTTTAACCTCAATCTAGCTGAGATTTCCCAATGTTCACACTGATGTAGGATTCAAGATCATGGGGCTATGGATAAGAACCAGAGAGGAATTCAAAATGCCTTCTTAGAATTTCTTTGGTTAAATGTCTATGTTTTTGATGTTTTTAGTTGACATTTCCTTAATAAACGAATGTTATTTTTTTTTAAATTCAGATTTTTTGATTAAAATAGTCACTTCTGAATGGCTCACAAATAGCCATTTTAGTTGGTTTACAAATAGTCAAATGACCCCAACACTGACAAATCTGACAGCCAGTAAAGGCAGGGTTGTGGAAGCTCAGTACATGCAAAAGAATTGTGGGGATGAGCCATTAAAGTCCTGTTGACTTTGAATACTGATGGGCTGAGTTTTATGTAACAGCCTCTCAAACACTTCATGGGTGCATGGTTGAAGAGGAAATATGAGCAGTGTTGTAAGAATATATATCGTATGGTGGCACGATAAATGTAAAAATACACATGCACTGATTTTATTTCCTGTACGCTTTCATATTTTTAAAAAAATAGTATACTTTTTTAATTCAAAAATGAGTGAGTGTTTTGGCAGCTGGCAAACTTGGCAGACATGTGTACTGATATTATTTCCTGTACATTTTTATGTCTATAAATAAAGTTTGGAGGCCTGGCTTCTTCACTGCTCTTCAAGAAGCCCTAGCACAACAAGAACCAAGAGATGCCTCTGGGCCAGGCAACAAGACAGCCCCAACACTTCAAGACCAAGTAAAGTTGGGGGGGAACCACAGATGTGGATTCCAGGTAGTCAGTCTGGTCCAATTAAATTTGGTGCAAAATGTGAAATAGCTAAAACTTCTGATTGTCTTTAATTTAATAAAGAGTTGTGGTTGATTTACCATTAATATTTCAAACTGGATGTATCGTGGTTAAGTATCTAAAAAAAAAACTGCATGAATGTTCATATGTAAATACAGTTGATTAATAAGGAAAAATTTAGAATTGGAGAGAATATTTATGTAAATGAGACTATGTAATATCTCACTCATGTGGGTGATTTTATTAAAAAGCAATGAGAACAAGCTGCAAAGAGAACATGTTCTGCAGTGTAATTTTAATACCAACTAAATTGCAAATGAATAATTTGCAGGAGAAAACTCAATAAATGATTTATACTTGGACTGTGTATGCCCACTTTAGTTTCTTTAATAAAATGTCTTCCTTTTACTTCAGAAGTTAACTCTTTAGGTCACCCTGTAGCCAATGCCAGAAGTGGACTAGACAGCATGGTTCAAATATGGTTTCATATTCCTGAAGATCTACATTTGATAACTCTCCAAAACAGGAGAGTGCATTGTAATGCATAATCAACCTGCAACCATTAATTGGAATGTAGGCAGCAGGCCAACCTTGTGCTGGCTGCTCAATTAAATCACTTTAGCATTCAGTTAGCACTAACAACACTCTTCATTGCCTCAATGCATTAGCAGAGACCAGGAACACAGGTGGCTAGCTAAATCCAGCCCAAAATACTTAAAGCAAGCTGATCCCTACAGTTATGAAGCTAACGGATGCTATATTCTGGGGAGTGTTGGTGCACAAAGAGATCTAGGGGTACATAGAAACATAGAAATTAGGTGCAGGAGCAGGCCATTCGGCCCTTCGAGCCTGCACCGACATTCAATATGATCATGGCTGATCATCCAACTCAATATCCTGTACCTGCCTTCTCTCCATACCCCCTGATCCCTTCAGCCACAAGGGCCACATCCAACTCCCTCTTAAATATGGCCAACGAACTGGCCTCAACTACCTTCTGTGGCAGAGAATTCCACAGATTCACCACTCTCTGTGTGAAAAACGATTTTCTCATCTCGGTCCTAAAAGACTTCCCCCTTATCCTTAAACTGTGACCCATTGTCCTGGACTTCCCCAACATCGGGAACAATCTTCCTGCATCTAGCCTGTCCAACCCCTTAAGAATTTTGTAAATCTCTATGAGATCACCCCTCAATCTTCTAAATTCCAGCGAGTACAAGCCGAGTACAAGTACATAGTTCCTTGAAAGTGGCAACACAGATGACAAGGTGTTGAGGAGACGTTGATAATTGCATGCAGTTACAGTTACATACGGTGGGAGGAATGTGATTAAGCTAAAGAAACTGCAGAAAAGATACCCAAGCATGTTGCATGTAAGGGCTTGAGTTATAAGGAGCTATTGGATAGGTTTTTCCCAGTGAAAAGAGAAAGATTTTTAAATGACCTGAGAAGCACGTTTTTCACACAGAGGGTGGTGGGAATGAGAAATGGTACAAGTGGGTACAACAACAATGTTACAATTACAATTTAGATAAGTAGATGGGTGGAAAAGGATTAAATGCAAATGTCCAGTAAAACACCTTGGTTGGCATGGATGAGCTGGGCCAAACTGTGACACGATAGCACCTGCCGTACATGCCGCACTGGCTATTCAAATTGTCCTAATTCCACCTCTTGCCTACTAATAATCACTATACATTTACACTTGCACCTGAAAGTCAACTGCTTCATCTCAACCACATGCATGTGGCACTGCTGAATTCTAAATCTAAATCTCAGAGTTGAAGCGTACACTTGGCTTTTCAATGACATCACCACAAAGTCAACAGCCCTCAGATAGAACTACACTTCTATATCTTGGAGGACGAAGTGACTAACAATCATGACGACAGGAGCTGGGGTGGAAGACTGTTAAGTATTTAACAACAGGAGCTGGGGTGCAACCTTCACGTGGTCCGCCCTGTTTCGACTAATGCAATCAACTCGACGTGCACAAACGGAAGATCAAATAGAACAAGTTGTCCTACAACTTTAGGCTGTGCACGGCACACGAAAGAAGAAGAAGAACAATAACAGGAGCTAATTTGCGTGAACATGTGTGTATGCCCAATGGAGAGGAAATGGAACCAGCCTTCACAGAAACACTCACCAGAGGAGGTGGTCTGAGCAGAATATCTTGAGCAGACAATATACAACAGTTGGGCTGAAGACACAATTAATGCACCAATGTGTAGAAATACTGATCTGCGGGTAGTGGGATATACCTCTCTATCGGACTGCTGGTGAGATCTTCTTGCTGTATATTCAGTATATGAATCAGGTGAAAACATTAGTTGCAGCTCTAAGCTGCAAAACTGCAGCACTGGCCTCAACTCAATGTCACAGGGCTGATTGACATCATGATCTTAACATCCAGAGTTAACAGTCAGTGACTCAATCCAGTGACTAGGTGACCTAGTCGTCAATCTGTCACACCCCCACGCTAGTCATCATCCATCCCTCCCCCACCCCGGTCATCTTGCTAGTATCACTCTTCGTATCCCTTTGTTATCACCTCTTCGCCAGCGAACAATGGACCATTGTGGGCTCCACCTTTCCTGAGTCATCGGTGGGTTGGGAGATTGCAACCTTCATGTGGTCCACCCAGTTTCAACGAATGCAATCAACCTGGCGTGCACAAACAGAAGATCAAACAGAACAAGTTGTCTTACAACTTTAGGCAGTGCACACCATACGCAAGAAGAAGAAGAGTCATCGGTGCTGTTCCGTACCTTTTCATACCTCTAGTTTCTATAGATTACTCATATTGTGGCTCCGCCCACAGGTTTATTAGAAAGCGCTCTAAATATGCAATACGCACGGGGAAACTGTTTTCTTAGTCACTACCTGGTCGAGGAATGCGTCTGTACTCCGAGCCGCATCTTCGCCCCCTCCTCGCAGTCTACCATCTGCATTGATGCGTCCTTTCCTGCCGGAGACTGGCCAGAGCATCGGGTTCAGCAGTGGCGCAGTACTGAAGTACCATCGCGGAGCGTGGCGATACCTTACAGGGGTCGCCATGTTGGAGCTCCGGAGTACTGGGACTGCCGACTTCAACACCGTGGAGCTGTGGTCTGCGGAGCTTCCAGCCACGGGCGGCGCTGACTTTAACAAAGCGGGGCCCTGGGATCCTTCGCAGAGGATTGCGGTATGGAGCTCCGCCCGGCTCGGCCTGTGGACTCGCGGGAGCCGTGGTCTCTGGTAGGAAGCAGCTGATTCGGAACTCCAAGCCGCTGAGAGTGTTCTTCCGACGCCAGAGTTCCATCATCCAGCGAGAGGGCCCGGCCGCCGTTTGCGGCGACTGTGGAAGCCTCAATAGAGGAACATAGAGGAAGATGACTGAACTTTTATCGCCTTCCCTCACGTTGATTCCGCTGTGTGGGGATGTTCATGTTAAATTCTATCGTGTGTTGTGTTCTTTTTATTTGTATAGCAACCCATATCTCGCTGTGCCAATTGGTACAGTGACAATAAATGTAAACTTGAACTTGATCTTGGGTTCACCCGCACAACTTCTGATGTCAAGGCAAACCCAAGCCACATTGCTTGTGGCGAAACAGGCACTAGTTCCACAAGTGGTCCCACCATCAGAGGTCCAGTCCAGACTACAACAAAAGTGCGACATTCAGAAAGGGTGGTACGACAAAACGAGCAGACCGCTTCCACCACCAGCCGAGGGGCAAGTCTGCAAATCGACAAAGGTCACGACTGCATCAGCATAATTTCTGGAACTGCCTCCGAGCCACGTTCATACTTGGTCACTGCCGATGGCGGCACCTACAGACGTAATAGGCAACATATCCTGCCTGTGAATGAGCCAGCACCACCTCCGTACTATCCTGACCACACAGGTATACTTCCATCCACATCCAGCAGCATCGGCCCGACTGCACCAGCACGACAACCTGCTTCTGATCCGGTTAATTCGCCGATGGCTACGCCGTCTCCACCTGTGCCACAGTGTCCAGTTTTGGCCCCGGGAATGGCGTTTCAATCTCCGACACCTATTTCACCACCGATTGTGTCCCCGGTGACAGATGGACTATACCGTACGCATGCTGGTCGTGTTTGTAAGCCCACCGTAAAGTACCCGGACTATGTTTGAACTTCTTCCAGTTTATTGCCACATACTATGTGTGCTTTATATAGTCAGCAATATACATTTGTATTAATTCTTGGTGGTGCTCAGTAATTTTGCATTTGCATTTAATTCTTTAAGAGGTAGGATATAGATTTGTGTCACTCATACTGTGGCTCCGCCCACAGGCTTATTAGAGAACTTTCTCTCTCTCTCTCTCTCTCTCTGGTAGATTGGTAGTGTGCACGCTGAGAAGAAAGCACCTTGTGTTTCCTCTACAGAGTTGCAAATAAAAGACTATGGATTTTAATCACTGCGTGTGAGTTTGATCATTTTCCAACAGTTTCCCTCCCCCCTGACTCTCAGTCTGAAGAAGGGTCTCGTCCCGAAACGTCACCTTTTCCATTTCTCTAGAAATGCTGCCTGACCCTATGAGTTATTGCTGCTATAGTGCCTGACCCTATTTCAAGCCAGAGTTTAACTTGTGAACTGGTGCTTTAAGAGTTTTAGCCATAAATATAGCAGAAAAATAACAGTATGTGAACACAAGATACTGCAGATGCGGGAAACTGGAGCAAGAAGCAAACTGCTGGAGGAACAAAAAATGGTTACACCATCAAAGAAAACAATGCAAAGTAACAATAGAGTGTATTTCATAACTTACCAGATTACAGCAATATTTTAAAATTATAGTAGAGAAATGCAATATTATCGGCAGTAAGTCATATTTTAAATATTTATTTTGTAATTTGTCTATTTAAAGTAATTTTCCCTTTTGGTCAACTTTTTTCCTTTCATAAGTCCTCATTTTCCTTTTCTAAGTCATCAACATTTGTTGGATGCCTGTCCTCAAGGCCACGGTGTTACCCGAGGTTAATCTTTCCTCTGGCATTCCCTATGACGCAAAACAAAATGTCAGCATTTCATTGCAGGATATTTCCCACTGAATGATGGATAAAAAAATCAACATCTTAAATTTGTGCTGTGTCAAAGACCTTGATGATAAAACAATAAAACAATATCCTTCAAAGCATTAAGACTGTACTCAATCTTCAATAACATTTGTAAATGTTATATATGTTCAATAACATCTGTAGCAGCACCAAACGTGGTGGAAAAGGCCAGACGTCGGGCAGGTTCAAACAGTAGTTTTATTCAGGTGTTACATGTAAGTTTGGTCCGCTGACATAATTGTCATTGCTGCTGTAGCTGAGCGAGGGTGTTCTCTCGAGCACAGCTACCTGTTGACTCCCTTGGTCTCAAGGTGAGATAAGATTAAGTAGCAGGACACTCCCCCTAGCCCATGACGTCACGTGCCAGCCCTCGTAGCTACTGACAAGGGTTCGACCATAAGTGGTTTGTGTATCAGCTGACGCCACAGGACCCCCCCCCCCCAGAACCAGAGGAAGGAATAGAATCGTCGAGGACGGCTCCTGCAATTCTGTATTTTGATATGCACCAACATGGAAAGATAAAACTAGAAATTGTACTATGCGTAAAATATATGTCAGGAAGGCAATATTCACTGTTTATGCATACAGTGCATTTTCTGGCTCTTTGGTGCAATTACATTGGCCATAAATAATTTCAGAAGTCACACACAAATAATTCATTTACCTGCACAATGTCCAGTTAAGGCTAGAGCTCCTACAGCAGCAATTCATATGAAGAGCTGCTGTTTGAAGTAGCTAGAGTGACCAACTGTTAAGGCTGTTGGAAAAGACACAGAAGGATTCCACCTCCCTGCTGTTTGATTGGACATCATGGAAGTAGTACTGAAGATCCAGGAAAAAACGTCAGGACTGTTGTTGGTGGTTATTAATGCTGATTGGGAGATTTGTGTTTAATGATTAGTGTGTGGGGCACAGATCAGATCTTTGATAGAAGAGATTCAAGTGATCGGTGTAGGGTGTCAGATGACCAATTGGGTGAGGTCATGAGCTAGGTGAATGGAGACGGTCTGGCTAAAGGGCCAATCAGTGCCGGGGTCATGGCCATTTGTGGTTTAAGTCAAAGTCAAAGTATCCTTTATTGTCATTCAGACTTTTCGGTCTGAAAGAAACTTTTTTGCCTGCAGTCATATCATATAATGAAAAAACAAAACACACAATAAACACATATTTAACATCCACCACAGTGAGTTCACCAGGCACCTCCTCACTGTGGTGGAAGGCAAAAGTCTTAAAGCCTCCTTGTTCTCCCTCTGCGCTGGGCCATCCAGGCCTCCGATGTTGTCGTCCACTAGGCCCGCGGCCGAGCCTCCGAAGCCTGGCTGCCGCGACCACCATCGCCGGAATGCTGGAACCCCACGACAGCTGTAAAGTAGGGTCCGCCGCTGTAACGCAGGAGCACCACAGCTCTGAAGCCGGGTCACCGCTGGAACGCTGGAGCACCACAGCTCTGAAGCCGGGTCGCCGCTGGAACGCTGGAGCACCACAGCTCTGAAGCCGGGTCGCCGCTGGAACGCCACCGCTGGAGCACCACAGCTCTGAAGCTGGGTCGCCGCTCGAACGCCACCGCTAGAGCACCACAGCTCTGAAGCCGGGTCAATGCTGGAACACTGCAGCTCTGAAGCCGGGTCGCCTCTGGAACGCCACCGCTGGAGCACTGCAGCTCTGAAGCTGGGCCGCCACTGCCGCTGGAATGCTGGAGTGCCACCAGCTCTGCCATTAGGCGTAAGCACAGACGGAGACGGTGATAGGGGGACACGACAAGAAAAGTCGCATCCCCCCCGAAGGGAGAGACTAAAACCCTGTTTCTCCTACCCACCCACCCCCCGCCCCACACATACACAGCCTAACAAACCAACATTTCAACTAAAACAGACACAAGAAGACACAAGAAAATGGGAAAAAAACAGACAGACAGACAGGTGAGCCGCAGCTGCCAGCCACTTCCGGAACCAGGAATTATATCAGCAATTTGGAAGACAATTGTATTTGACATGATTTCTAAGTTTGGAGATGACACTAAACTGGGTGGTATCATAGACAATGAAGATGGTCATCAAAAATTGCAGCAGGATTCTGGTCAGTCAGCCAAGTAGGCTGAGAAAAGGTTAATGGAGTTTAATGGAGATAAGTGTGAGGTGTTTCATTTTGGGAAGTCAAACCAGCTGCAGGGCTCTGGGGAGTGTTGTAGAGCAAAGGGATCAAGGACTGTGGGTACATAGTTCCGTGAAAGGGGCATCACATCAAATTATTTTGGCACATTGGCCTATATCAGTCAGTGTATTGTGTTTAGACATTGGGACATTGTGTTGTAGGCCACTTTTGCAGCACTGTGTTTCGGTCAGCCTGCTTTATGTAAAATGATGTTAAGCTGGAAAGAGTGTGGGGAAGATGTACAAGGAAGCTAGGACACTATTCTTTGGAGCGCAGGAGGATGAGGAGTGATCTTGTCGTGGAGTATAAGATCATACGGGGAATAGATAGGATGGATACACTGAGTCTGTTACCCAGTGTAGGGGAATCAAGGACCAGAGGACATAGGTTTAAAATGAGAGGGAAAAGGTTTAATTAGAACCCAAGGGACAACTTTTTCAGGTGGGACTAGTGTAGATGGGGCATCTTGACATAAGCAAGTTGGGCCAGTGCGATTGTTTCCATGCGATATGACTCGAGCAACAGTCAGCAACTGGTTTGGGTTTTGAGTTACCAAAGCACTTCAGATTAATAGAACCTTATTCCCCTCAGTAACATTCTTTGCAAGCTTTGCACAATATGGGTCAGGGGTCTGCAAATATTGATTAGATGGCACGAGTTAGTGAAATGTGCCAGCGGGATTCAACCAGGAAACTCACTTAAACCTTTTGTACCCCAGGAAAGAACACCTTCAGTCATGTTGCACTGAAAATGAGCGCATTACATAACCACATTTCAAGGCAAGTACCTTACCGAATGACACTCATTAAACTCTGGAAAGAAAATGCCTGGTGTGTTGAAACCTCAGTCTAGAATCCTGAGCATACAACTAGGCATTAGTTCCAGTACAGGAGAGAGGAGACAGCATTGTTTTGGCACTCTTTCTTGCCTCTTCAGTAGAATAAAAGTGAAATATTTCTAAGAAAGCAGAGTTCTTCATGTTCTGCTGGCCAAAGAATTCTCCTGCCATCCATATCACCAAGACAGGTTATCTGTTCAACATCACTTTGCTGTTTGTGGGACCTTGATGTGGTAAATAGTCTGCTGTGTTCGCGACATTATTACAGCAACTACAGTACAAATAAGCACGATTGGTCATTAAAGCTTTGTGGTATCCTGAGAACGTGCAGAGATAAATGTTCTTATTTTTACATAAAGAAAGAACATTACTTTCCTTCAAGAATCTGCAACAAATCCTTTCTTACTTATGGAAGCAGAGAAAATCAAAGGCTACCTTGCAATAAATGTCACATGTTTGAAATACGCAGCAGGTCAATCCAGAACTGAAATTGTACAGACATGTTAACATTCACGGGGTGGACTCTTCAACGAAAAGTGATGAAAAATACACTCCTAAAATATTAAGGACTAATATCTCCACACTTTCAGCATTTCTCATTCTCTATTGCATTTCTGTCATTCGCAATATTAGTTTCCATGTTCTCCAGAGACACTGCCTAAGTTACTCCAGCGCTTTGTGCCTTTTTAGGAAACCGGCATCTGCTGTACCTTGTGTCTCCATTAGTTTTGTGCCGTTTCATTTAACAGTGGTATTATTGCAACTATTTTTCTGCTCACATCTGTTTTCTTACAGCACCCAATTCTATATGGCATGATTCAATTTCTTCTTTGCCACTACCTAAAACCAAGTTCATGTTTTTGGAGCTATAATAAAGATTTCATTTATTCCCCTTAAGTATCATTTCAGTTTTGGTGTCAAAGTATTAACAACTTTTGGCAAATGAAAAATTCATCCGATTTTCTTTTTCTTTATGAAATCCTAGTTTTTAAGACACATCTCTAGTATCGCTAGTCTTTCTGTGACCAATGGTACCACATTGGTATTATGGCAAACAATTTAAGTATGAGTCTTACAAATATGAACATAAAATGTACAAAGTTGTAACACATTTTGCTTTGATACTTGAAAATACTCCGGTTATGCAGGTCTATCACGTGGTATGAACCTTGTATTTCACTTGTGATAATGCTTATTTGAATAGTTCGCATTGATTTAGCAGATGGCCAAATAGAATCTAAAAAGTTATGAAGATACACGTTATTTGCAGAAGTTTTACAGCTTGGTACATAGTGACAAGCACTACCTTAGGGAGCTATCAAAACGAACTGTTACCGTCATATTGCAGTTAAGTTGCTCTGAAAAGTTTTGTGAAATCAGGACATAGCAAGCTAAAGAGTTAACCACCTGTTTTTTTTATTGTTTTAAATTAATAAATATTTATGTGGAACAAGCAATATTTCAAAACATCAAAACATTTCAAACATACAACAGTGTGAACTATATCAGGCAATACCATGAATGTCTAGCTGAAGATAAAACGAAAAAAAGATATTAAATACTCTGCACAATATACAACAAATTTGACCCAAATTTAAACAAATGGGTAACCACCATGCATCAGAAGTACATGGAACTACAATACCACCAATATTATACTCTTTCTCTATTAAAATTATGGCAAAAAATGTTAACTTTAAGTTTACATTCCTGTACAAATTAGTATTCACAACTAGTCTTAGGGCTTTTTTTAAATCGGGGTTTAGTGACAAAGAATTCTGAGCTATTTGGAATTATACTGTTTTAGTAGGGTCCATACATCACCAATTGAATACAGCTAATGGATACTTCAATGTGCTTAAGACAGAGAACAGTCTGAACATCACCACATCACATGCAACATCTAACTACTAGCTGTGAAAGCTAATTATGTTTTTCTGCCAACAATCTAGTCATATTGCACTTTGGCAAACAAAGAACTCAGTTCAGTTCAGTTTTGTTTATTGTCACATGTACTAAGGTACAGTGAAAAGCTTTTGTTGCATGATAACCAGTCAGCAGGAAGACAAAACATGATTACAATTGAGCCACTTACAGTGTAGAGATACATGATAGGGGAATAACGTTTAGTGCAAGGTAAAGCCAGCAAAATCTGATCAAGTATAGTGAAGAACCTAAGCATAGGTGTCCATCAATGAACCCCAATTGTTGGCCAGGTGAGAGCAAGTTCATCCCCAAATCAGAGGCTTTGGGTTCAAGTGCCATTTCAGCACGCAAACCTAAGTGTTGTGATAAATGTTCCTAAATGCTTTCTTGTGGTCATATTAAAACAAACACCATGCTGGGGAACTGCTCAAGTTCCCTGGTTTCACAAGAAAGTAATCAGACTTTTTCGACATACTACTTATCTGCACATATGAAAAACATCCACATTTTTTTTCATGAGAAAAGTAACTGTTTCAAAAGTACTTCATTGGTTCGACAGCAATATGACATGTAGTAAGATCATGAGAGACTACTTCTCCCATCTTCTCTCACATTTGTTTGTATATATTTATCTTAAAATCAAATGTAATTTACTGCCATGAACCAATTGACTGCAATATTTTAAACAATGATGATGAAAAACAGACCTTTGTGCGGTGAAGGTCCATAATGGTTGCTTTCATGCACAATCCTTAAACAAAGTGTTATTGTGGGGAAAAAGTGACATTTGTTTATTCAGTTCACACATTATATGCTTGTCAATAGTTTTTATCTTCACTGTGTCAGTGATGGCAGTTTAAATAACAAAATAAAAAGTTGGTTCACATGTGTAGGCTTCCTCACAAGAATAAATGGAATACAGCAAATGCATTGGGAGCCTATTTTTGTACAAAATTGCCAGTGTCAGGTTAGGCATGAGTGATACAGTGTGGAAACAGGCCCTTCAGCCCAACTTGCCCACACCGGTCAGCAATGTCCCAGCTACACTAGTCCCACATGCCTGTGCTTGGTCCAGATCTCTCCAAACCTGTCGTAACTAGCTCTTAAATGATGGGATAGTCCCAGCCTCAACTACCTCATCTGGCAGCTTGTTCCATACATCCACCACCCTTTGTGTGAAAAAGGTACCCCTCGGATTCCTATTAAATCTTTTCCCCTTCACCTTGAACCTATGTCACCTGGTCCTTGATTCCCCTACTCTGGGCAAGAGACTGTGCATATAACCGATCTATTCCTCTACAACTCTATAAGAACCCCCCTCATCCTCCTGCGCTCCATGGAATAGACCCAGCCTACTCAACCTCTCCCTATAGCTCACTCCCTTGTTTGACATCCCAAAATGCAACACCTTACACTTCTCTGTATTAAATTCCATCAACCATTCCTCCGCCCACCTGGCCAATCGATCCAGATCCTACTGCAATCTTTCTTAACCATCTTCACTATCTGCACTCACTTTTATATCATCAGCTAATCTTGCCCTCTATGTTCCCATCCAAACCATTGATGTAGCACTGAACCCTGAGGCACACCACTAGTCACAGGCCTCAAGTATGAGAAGCAACCTTCCACCATCACCCTCTGCTTCCTTCCATGGAGCCAATTTGCTATCCAATCAGCTATCTTTCCTTGGATCCCATGTGATCTAACCTTCCAGAGCAGCCTACCATGCAGAACTTTGTCGAATGCCTTACTGAATTCCATGTACACAACATCTATAGCTTTGCCATCATTGACCTTTTTGGTCACGTCTTCAAAAAAATCAATCAGATTTGTGAGACACAACCTCCCACATACAAAACCATGCTGAATGTCCCTAATCAGCCCTTGCCCATCCAAATGCCTGTATATCCTATCCCTCAGAATGCTCTCTTATAACTTTCCAACTACTGATGTTAAGCTCACCGGCCTATAGTTCCCAGCATTTCCCCTGCAGCACTTCTTGAAAAGAGGCTCAACATTTGCCCCTCTCCTGTATTTAAGGACTATTCGTAAATTTCAACCAGGACTCCCGCAATTTCCTCTCTAGTTTCCCACAATGTCCTCAGATATATCTGATCATGCCCTGGAGATATGTCTACCTTCATACATGACAGTACCTTCAATACTTCTTCGACGGTAACATTAACTGCTCTCAAGACACTTCCATTGGCTGCCTCAAGTTCCTCCGTCCTACTGTCTTTCTTCTTGGTAAATACAGAGGACCTCACCCATCTCCTGTGGCTCTACACAGAGGTGACCACTTTGATTCCTGAGAGGTCTCACTCTCTTTCTAGTTATCCTTATGTATTTGTAAAATATTTTGGGATTGTCCTTAATGCAACTCGCAGAGCTATCTCCTTGCCCCCTTTTTGCCCTTCTGATCTCTTTTTTCAGTTTATTCCTTAGTTCCCAAAACTCCTCCAAGGATGCACTTGATCCCAGCTGCCTGTCCCATGCATCCTAGTTTTTGACCAACGCCTCAATTTCCCTCATCAGCCAAGCTTCCTTACATTTGCCCACTTTGCCCTTCACTCTAACGGGACGTACATATCCTGAACCTTCGTCAGCACACTTTTAAAAACATCCCACTTGGCCGATGTTCCTTTCTACTCAAATAACCTGCTCCAGTCAACTTGAGCGAGACCTTCTCTCATACCCTCAAAGTTGACTTTACCCCAGTTGAGGATTTTAACACATGAACCCTCTCCGTCCTTATCCATAACCATCTTAAACCTAATTGAACTGTGGTCACTGGTCCCAAAAGGCTCCTCCACACACACTTCATTAACTTGCCCTTCCCAATTTCCCAGCGTTGCCCTCACAAGTGTGGGGGCCTCTACATACTGCTTAAGAAAACTTTCCTGAACACGTTTGAGGAATTGTACCCCATTTAAACCCTTCAAAATGATTTTCCCAGTCTATATTGGGAAAGTTAAAATCCTCTACAACAACCTTATTTGACCTGCAGCTGTCTGCAATCCCCTGGCATATTTGTTCCTCTAATTCCCATTGACTATTTGGGGGTCTGTAGTACACCCCCATGAAGGTAACCATCCCTTTCTTGGTCCTCACCTGCACCATATAGCCTCACTAGACGAACCGTCCGTAATGTCACCTCTGATCACTACCGTGACATCGTCCTTAACCAACAATGCAACCCCCTCCTCTTTTTCCCTCACCCCTGTCTCTCCTGTACCCTGGAACATTGAGCTGCCAGTCCTACCCTTGCCCCAGAACAAATCTCTTTACAAAACCCATGATAATAAACAAAATGTTAAAGCTAATTTACCAGAGTAATGCAATAATGCATGTCCTAAACTGTAACTGTTCAGTTATAATGCTAAATCAGGGGATGAACACGACACGTGAAGATTATCGCATTCTGATGTCCTTTACACTTCAGTGTAAGGGATTTTATTTGTTGTTAATCAGATTTCAATTAACTCCAAAGTGCCCCGTGTTTCCATAGCCATCCCTACACTACACAGTGTGTACCCACTGGCGTGGAATGTACAACTGTCACAAAGGTAATCCCACTGACTCATTGCACTAATAACTATCAATCATTGTCTAACTCCAAGATAACCATGCACAACATTGATACCATCAACAAGAGGGTTATTCCAACTCTCCTCTTCCACCTCCCTTCTCAATCTCCACCCTTTTACCCATCCACTTCTAAATGGGAATCTGCAGTAACGCCTATTGCGTGGATGTTCTGCATACCAGGGGAGACCTTTAAATGAGGGAATCACCCACTCACTCTGAAATGGACGTTGTCGTGAAGCCATTGCAATGAAACGCATATTCCACTCGGGCGGTGGCTTCAAATGCGGGAACCGAAACAAGACTTTATTAGACTTTATCTTAAATAAAACAAAACACAAAAAAAAAACGAGGTCGCCGTTCTCGTTAATCGTTTAAAAAAAAATCCTTAACCCAAATCTATTTTTGCATGCGTTGTGGGGCTTGTGTGGAGATCAGCAGCCGTCTCTTGGACAGCACCAATCTTCTTGCCAAAAAAAAAAATCTGAATAATTACTGTTGGAAAGAGGTGGGAAGCTTGACAAGATCGAAGCAAAAACGAGCGACAGCCATGCTAAAATAAATAGGGATAAATGTAACTAACAGAATTAGAGCCTTCACACACCTGTCATGGCGATAACATATAAATCTCGGTTAAATTTAATTAGCAAACGAAAAACAATCAATGACTCTGACATTATTATTGCAGATCGTTTTCTATTATAAAAAAAACAGTGAGATCGAATGCTGGTTGTTTAATATTTTTCTATCGAAAGGCAGCCACCGATCTGCTTTAGCTGCCAATGCTTCCACTGAACGATATCAACACCATCACATATGCATTCAAATCGCTTGTAAATGTTCTCTGCCTATGGCTTTTTTTTTAATGTGATTGTCGATGGCGGGTTTTAATTTTGGCTGGTACTCACATTTTACCATCCTTTCCGTGGAAGATATACTAATGTCATTGTTGGACATCTTCATGAGCGAATGCAATGGGGTTCAGGCAGTCTCCGTTGTCCCGAGTGCAGCGTGCGTGTAGGTAAGGCTTGCAGTTCGCTACAGCATCACCCAGGCAGCGCTGCTCTGCTCAGAGAGAGCGAGAGAGCGAGCTGGGGCGAGGGCGGGCACGCGCGGCGCGGGCACGGTGGGGGGGGGGTGCACGCGCCGCCCGGCAGGGGATGGAAGGCAATGGGGGCGCGCGCTCCGGGTAACAACAGCAGCAGCAGCAGCGGAGGCGGCGGCGGCGGCCACGCGCGCGTTCAGGCTGACAAGAGATCAGGAGGATCCGCGCCGCGCTAGCGCCAGCAGCAGCAGCAGCAGCAGCAGCAGAGCGAAGCAGAATCAACAGCACACAGCAGCATAGCGCCCGCTCGGGGAACTCCCACGCAACTGGTGCCAGGGTCAGCCTCATACTGCCCTCTCACGGAGGCACAGGGATACCCTCTGTCCTTCCCACCAACCACCACACACACACACACATACACAATGGTTGCATTGTTCTTTCATTGTTGCAAGCAAGGAGGGGGGAATCCAAACAAAAACCCGGGTAGATCGTGACGAGAGTGCACAGGCTGGGATGTTACAATCTGCAATGCTGGGAATCTGCAATAAAATGCTCAGTAAACAAGCCAGATTGTTCAAGCTTTTTTGCGGTCTGTTGAAATGGGGAAAAAGGATGAGGGGGCGGGAAATGTCAGTTTTGGCAGCATCAATTGAGAGAACATGCATTAATGTTTGGGTGGAGGACTCGGTAATTCTCACTGGTTTAACAACATGTACAATTCTTTATCAAATGGCATTTTGATTGTTAATTTGCTGGGACGTGTTCGCGAGAGATTCAGCTCGCAAATGACCGAGATGTCTTAACTGATGAACATTTCCAATATTTTTGCATGAGGATCCTCGGGTTTTCGTATTTTATATATGAGTTATCTTTGTCTGGGAGTACCATTTCTGTTTATTTTAGTTAAAATAAAAATGAAGTTAATAATAATTTTTGAACATCTGCCATACAAATGATTATAATTTGTAATTATCTCACATTTATTTTATAGATATGTTATATTTGGAATTATTCAAAACCCTTGCGTCTGCAATGTCAATGTAGAATACATTTTCATTTGCTTAGTATCAATCTTTGAATATGAACAATATTTATCATTATTATCTAGACTTTTGAAAACTTTATTTTTGACTGAGTTGGAACATTAGAGTGAAAACATTTACTTAAATTTATTCAGATATGTCTTTCTTTTCTTTTTCATTAGAAAAATTGAAGACAAAGGGTCATTGACCTGAAACCTTAAATCTTGTTTCATTTTTCCACAGATTCTGCCTGATTTGTTGAATAAAGTGTTCCCAGCATTTTCCAATGTTATAACAACTTAATATGAGATCAGTAGCTTCCCATGGCAATATTTATTTTCAAAGGAAGTGAAAATAGCGAGAGGTGAATCTGTTCTGGAGGTGGAGATTAGTGAACACCATTAGTCCATAAAACATAATGGTAGAATGAGGCCATTTGGCTCAGACATTCGACCATGGCTGATCGATTTAAACCTTCTCAACTTATTTCTCCTGCCTTCTCCTCATAACCTTTGACCCTCTTACTAATCAAGAACCTATTAATCTGTGCTTTAAAAATACCCAAAGACTTGGCTTCTACCAGCATCTGTAGCAATGAATTCCACAGATTTACCACCTAATACCTCAGGTGAGAAGGCTAAGGAAATTCCTCCTCGTCTCCATTCTAAAGATTGATTTATTCTCCCTACTTCAGCAGGATGGCCCTCTTGTCCAAGTAAGTTTACAATCACAAAAGGCCTGCAGACCATCCTGCTGATGTATGGAGATGAAGGGACTGGAGCTCTTGGTGACAAGAGGATGGTCAGGACCAGGAAACTGTGCTGGAAAGTATTGGTGGACACATGGATGTAGATTCAAATAGACTGGATAAGGAGAAACAAAATAAGTTGAGAAAGCAAGAAATAATAAGAAGGGAAAAGTAGGTGGAAGCATTAAATCTCTTTGACGGACATTGGGAACCAGGTTCGTTCGCTCGTGTGTCAGACAACATGTAGCTCGCTGTTGACTTCTGTCATCGTCCAACATGTTGACAAAATTGGTCACCCGATGCATCACAAAGTGCATCGTGTCGTCGTTCCCAGAGACCGCCACGAGGAGGCTTCTGTCATGATCCACGAGAAGCAAGCTATAAAAGGTTTAGAGTATTTTATGCTCAAAGGCCATGGAATGTTGGTCCACTATTAGAAAAGAGGAGTTCAATTTGCAGCCAAACAATTAATTTGTTTATGACACCTTTATTAATAATTCAGTAGCTGGGCCATGACTTGGGGAAGGTTTGAAAAGGCACCAGAGCATTGCGTTTAAAACTTTGCAAGGAAGAGGTCTGTTTGCCGATGAAAAGCAGAACAACCTTATTAAGTCAAATTGAGTTTATTGTCAAATGCACAGGTAAGATGAGATACAGGCACAATGAAAATCTTGCAGCAGCATCACAGGCATATAGACTCAGAAAACAAAGAAGAAAAAATATATACATAAATTATTCATGACTTCTCTAAGAAAAGAAAAATACTGCAAAGAACGAGACAGTAATATAAACACAGCTAGATACTAGTCTGAAGAAGGGTCTCGACCTTTAATGTCACCCATTCCTTTTCTCCAGAGATGCTTCCAGTCCCGCTGAGTTACTCCAGCATTTTGTGGCTATCCTTGGTTTAAACCATCATCTGTAGTTCCTTCCTACATGGTTAAATATCAAGTTCACAGTTAATGACTTAATGGTCACCATGGTTAGTTAGAGAGTCAAGCATCACGGAAAATAACGTTTGGCCATGGAAAACCAATTTATACTATTCCATTCACCAGTTCTTGGTCCATAGTGTTCTATGCCTTTGTGATTCACATGCTCTGTCCATCTGTCAGTCTACCAGCAGTAACTGAAGAGTGGTAGCAATGAAGAGGACAACAAATTGCTGGTCAGAGGAGGCACCAGAGCTGCTATGGGACTGGTGTGAGTCAGTGTACTGGGCCACATTCAGGATTTGTCAATAGACATGGATTAATATGCCGCAGTGGTACCGACTTCATGAAGCACTGTGTGGATGAGTGCAAATTGTATTGTTTTGTTTCAGGGCATTTGACAATAAAACACTCTTGACGTTTGGCTCTTGATTTTGTGAGCGTGTACCCAATTCTAAATATTCCCCTGGATGAACCAGGAGACTAATAATCTGCTGAGTGCTAGATCTGTTGTTTAAGATGAGTGATCCAGTATCATACAACAAGTCTAGGTCTGACTTCCTGAAGGCCAGCAAGAAGGCCTTACAGTGCCACAGACCCAGGTTCGATCCTGATTATGGTTGCTGTCTGTACAGAGTTTGAACATTCTCCCTGTGACCACATGGGCTTTCTCTGGGTGCTCCAGTTTCCGCACACGCTCCAAAGACAGACAGGTTTGTAAATTAAATGGCTTTGGTATAATTGATGATTGCCCCTTGTGTGTAGGATAGTGCAAGTGTGCAGGGTGATCGCTGGTCAACAAAGACTTGGTGGGCTGAAGGGCCTGTTTCCGAGCTGTATCTCTAAAGCCTAAAGTAAAGTGCGAAGAGACGATTTTGATGTAAGCTGGAATCACAGACAGGCATGTGACAGCTGTGCATGGCTTGTACGCCAACACCTCTGACAAGGCAAAACAGGTAGCATAAGTGGCAATTATGCATCACTTCCAGGTAAGCCAAACGCCTACTATGCACATTTTGAAAGGGAAAACAATGACACACCTACATGAGCCCCCACAGCCGTTGATGATGCTGCAATTCCAGTCAATGAGGCCCATGTCAGAGGGTGAATACATGTAACGCATGAGGACCAACTGGCTGGAATTTTGAAGGACATCTTCAACCTCTCGTTTCTGCAGTCTGAGATTCCCTCTGTTTCAAAAGAGCATTTATCTTACTGGTGCCCAAAATAAGCATGGTGACTTGCCTCAACGATTGCCCAATAGCACTGACAGCCAACATAACAAAGTGTTTTGAGAGGTTGATTATGACGCAAACCTACACCTGACTTAGAAATGATCTGGATCCACTTCAATTTGCCTTTTACCACAACAGCTGGCAACACCTTTCACTGGCTCTCCCTCTGTTCTACACAATCTGGTTACCAGGAACGCATTCGTCAGGCTGCTGTTCAACAGCTACAGCTCAACATTGTGCACTATCACCCCCTCCAAATTCATCAGCAAGCTCCAAGACCTGGGATGCTGTACCTTCCTTTGTAACTGAACCTTTGATTTCCTCATTGGCGGACCTCAATCAGCATGGATCAGTATCAACATCTCCTGCTCATTGACCACAACACAGGTGCAACTCAAGCTTGTGTGTTTTACTCCCTGCTTTACGCTCTTTACACTCAGGACTGTGAAGCTAAGCCTAGCTCCAAGGCAATCAATAAATTCACAACAACACCACTGCGGCTGGCCAAATCACCACTGGTGATGTTTCAACATATATGAGATATAGAACACTGGTTGTGTGGTGTCGCAATAATGACCTCTCATTCAACATCAACAAGGCCAAGGAACTGATCTTTGACTTCAGATAGGGTAAGATGGGAGACCACATGCTAGTTTTTGTTGAAGACAGACACAAAATGCTGGTCTAACTCAGCGGGACAGGCAGCATTTCTGGAGAGAAGGAATGGGTGACATTTTGTGTTGAGACTCTTCTTCAGACTGCGAGTCAGTGATCCATGTACCTATGTGAATCCAATGCTGCTACAAGAAAGATTCTTCATAGTACCTGTACCTCACCTTGTGCATGTGACAATAAACTTGAACTTGCTCGTCCAAACGTTTCTTAAAAGTTGTCAGAGTATCTGCTGCTACCACCTACTCAGACACTACATTCCACATTCCAACCATCTTAAGTATAAAAGCTTCTTCCGCAGATCTCCTCTAAATATTTGTAAGGAGGAACCTCTGACTCTCAGTCCAAAGAAGGGTCTTAACCCAAAATGTCACCTATTCCTTTTCTCCACATATGCTGCCTGACCCGCTGAGTTACTCCAGCTTTTGTGTCCGTCTTCCTCTAAATATCTGATGCTTTACCCTGAACACATACCCCCGAGTTTTATCCATCTCTGCAATGGGGGGGAAATTTTGTACCATCTATCCACCCATTCCCCTCAGGAGTGTGTATATCTCAATCCGCTCACCCCCACAGTCTTCTCTGCTCCAAAGAAAACAGAGCCGGCCCTTCATTGCAACTGGATGCATCAACCCAAGCAATGTTCTGGTGAATCTCTTCTGCAAACCTTCCAGAGCCATCACATCCTTCCTATAGAGTGGCAACCAGAACCGCACAGAGTTGAATCTAAGCGAATGGAATTCTGCAAGTTAACAGAGAAGGAGAATAGTGTGCCTGAAGGATGGGAGAACTTAAAGTAATAGACATTGTGCTGGCAGTTCCCAATGAATAGATACGGAGACAGAAGGAAGTCGGAGGGATGGGTCCTGGTGGAATGTGCATACTGATGGTCAATTGTGAATGTGTTACATGGCATGGAGGTAAAATAAAAACGACAGAAGAATTGCACACAATATTGCTGAGGTGAAAATAAGAATTCGTTTTGTATTAGAGAAGATTATAAATATTAAATTCTACACCAAGGCAATAATGTGAAAAACAGAGTTCATTATGTTCAATGTGAGGGCTATTGTAAGTGTGAACAATTGCAGAATATTAAATGGTCATTATTAAGTATACTCAAAATATTACAGTCATGAATTTTATATGAGAGTAATGGACAGGTGGGTATTGGTTACATTCTTTGTACATGCTCAAAATGGGCCTAAAACTGTAAGAATAATTTTGTGTCTGAAAGGTACAACTGAGCCACATCTGAAATGGAGATGAGTGTCACATTTAAATTAAATTAAACTAGTACTGCTACATTCTCAATATCTCCCGAGATGCAGACATTTCCAAAACTGGATTATTGGAGGCAAGCAGCAGCGAGTAGCCAGTTTTTCATTAGCCACTCAACCCATGGAATATAGGGGCCGAAGACAGTGATAACAATAGGAGGACTAAAGAGAGAGGGAATATCTTGATATGTTATTTTAATTAAAAAGGCTCCTTTAGTTTAGTTTAGTTTAGTTTCGAGATACAGTGCGGAATCAGGCTCTTCGGCCCACCGAGTCTGCACCAACCATCCATCCCCGCACATTAACACTCTCCTACAGACACTAAATACAATTTACAATTTACATTTCTACCAGCCTACATACCTGTATGTCTTTGGAGTGTGGGAGGAAACCGGAGATCTCGGAGAAAACCCACGCGGTCACGGGCAGAATGTACAAACTCTGTACAGAAAACGCCCATAGTCAGGATCGAACCCGGTTCTCAGGCGCTGCAAGCGGTGTGAGGCAGCAACTCTACCGCTGTGCCACCTGTGTTGATTATCTATTGCAAATGAACTCAGTGTACCTGAGTGTGACAGGTTCCTAATTTAAATTAATGGAGTGCTCCGGTCTTAGCCCACATCTTCTGCAAACAACATTGAAATAGGATTTTAAATAGTACATAGCAGCCCAGAAATTAATTGACATTGAGTAATGTTTCTGTACCCTAAATTAAAAATATTAATGTAAACCTGATCACCTGGTTTGTGCACAAGTCAGGTTGTTTGTTCAGTTCTCCATGCTTATAACGCAATTATTTGCAGAAAATGTTAGATATGTTCAGTAAGAGTATGTGTGTGTGTGCGTGTGTGTATGTATATATATATATGGGCATGTTGTGAGTATGTGTATATATACTCACTGAGCTTTTCTTTTCTCTCGTTTATCATATCATACTATGTTTGCATATTCTGTTGTGCTGCAGCAAGTAAGAATTTCATTGTTCTATCTGGGACATATGACAATAAAACATTCTTGACTCTTGTCTCCCTTGATCATGTAGAACACATTTCAACAGTCATTCATATTTTCATTGCGGCCTGCCGGTGGAATCCACCCAGGGTCCCACGGGAAGGGGGTGCTGCCATGCCGACCCCTGCTCATCCCCCCTAAGCCTAGAGACCGAAAGGATGGAGCCAATAACGCCAGACGTGGCGGGCGAGGAGCAAGGCCGATATCAGAGAAGAGGAATCGGGGCCTGGACTACCTCGAGGTTGGCTGTGTGAGGCCCCCCAGGGAACAAAGGTGTACGGGTGAGGAGAGGGACGTGGCATCTTAGGAAGGAGATAGCTGGAATCCCGCAACAGCCTGGGACTTGCCTGGAACAGGCGCTGCCCTTAAGAACTAAAGTGTGGACTTTTTAAATAGTGCCGAAACATGGCACCTTTTGCATGCGGGCTCAGTAGACTATTTCTGTACACTTGCTAATCGGGGATATGGCAATACTCTACTGAACTGTTTGTATGAAAACAAATTTGACTGTGCTAACACTTCGCACGTGACAATAAAACCACCATTGAACCATTGAACATACGAGGTGCAAGTTCACCAGTTATAGGAGTAGAATTAGGCCATTCGGCCCATCGGCCACTCCACCATTCAATCATGGCTGATCTCTGCCATCCTAATTCCATTTTCCTGCCTTCTCCCCATAATCCTTGACACCCATTCTAATCAAGAATTTGTCTATCTCTGACTTTAAAATATCCACTGACTTGACCTCTACAGCTCTCTATGGCAATGAGTTCCACAGATTAACCACCCTCTGACTAAAGAAGTTCCTCCTTTCTAAAAGAACGCCCTTTAATTCTGAGGCTATGACCTCTGGTCCTAGCCTCTCCCAACAGTGGAAACATCCATTCCATCTCCACTCTATCTATGCCTTTCATTATTCTGTAAGTTTCAATGAGGTCCCCCCTCAACCTTCTAAACTCCAGCGAGTAGAGGCCCAGTGCTGTCAAATGCTCATCATATGCTCACCCACTAATTCCTGGAATCATTCCTGTAAGCCTCCTCTGGACCCTTTCCAGAGCCAGTACATCCTTCCTCAGATATGGGGCCCAAATTTGCTCACAGTATTAAGGTGACTCACATAGAAGCCAGCCTCAACAAAAACAGCCAAGATCTTGTCTGACAAACATGTTGCCATTTTATTGAGGAGCTAGAAAGCAGGTTAGACAAAGGAGAGTCAGTGGGTGTTGTTTACTTGGATTTTCAGAATGCCTTTGATAAGGTGCCACACCTGAAGTTGCTAAACAAGATAGGAGCCCATAGTAGTAAAGGCAAAGTACAAGCATAGATAGAAGTTTGGCTGACTGGCTGAAGGCGAAGAATGGGAATAAAAGGAGTCTTTCCTGGTTGGCTGCCAGTGACTACTGGTGTTCCACAGGGATCAGAGATAGGTCTGCTATTTTTCATGTTATATGTTAATGATCTGGATGAGGAAATTGATAGAGATGGCCAAGACATTCTAATCATTAGCAACAGGAATTTTCCTGTACCTGTGAGTATTTTGAGCTTAGGTGGAAACAATGCCAATGTGGGCGGCACATTGGCACAGCTGATAGAGCTGCTGCCTCACAGCGCCAGACATTCGGGTTCAACCTTGACCTCAGGTGCTGGTTGTGTGGAGTTTGGACATTCTCTCTGTGACCTTGTGGTTTTCTGCGTGGTGTTCAGGTTTCCATTCACATCCCAAAGACTTATGGGTTTGTAGGTTAATTGGCCTGTGTAAATTGCCCCAGTGTGCAGGGAGTAGATGTGAAAATGGAATGACATAGAACTAGTTTGAAAGGGTGAATGATGTTTGGTGTGTACTTGATCGGCTGAAAGGCCTGTTTTCTAAACTAAATTATCTCTAATCTAAATTAAACTGGCAGGATAATATAGTGCAAGATTGAAGATTCCTCCAGCAGTTGTTAGATAGATCAAAGACTCATCTCCCAAACATGTAGCTCAAGGCTGACAAAGATTCCAGCAACAGCAAATACTTCAAGTTAGCAATTTCCTCAGATGTAATAATTAACTTGATTGAAGAAATAGGTTTTAATCTACCAGAAATTGTAGGGCCACAAATTCATGGGAATTTCTGGGCCTGGGAATGAAAGTCATTTCCAAACAAAGAACTAATATTGGAGAGGCATGATAGGACATTTTATTTCTAGACTTTTACCACAATATTTCAACAAATCTATTGCATCTTAAATTTGATGCATTTGTCTTGTATACAATTGAATATCTGCTGTTCCTGCAGATGGCAGTGTTATAGATCTTTTCGATATTTGAAATGTCACATTTGTTTGTGCAGCTCAAGTCAGCATTGGCATTGGTTTGCAGCAAACCTCAGTCTAACTGTAAATTGAGTTTGTGCGTTTTGAGAATTGTCAAAAGCATTTTTGCCATTCCTTTCAAGTATGCCTCGCAAAACGATTACCCTGGTGTACTGACTGAATGGTGGACAGAACATTGACCAAAATTAGACTATTTTGGAGCAAAGGAAATGCTACTCAACCCATTATTCAAAATCTGTTCCTCTGATGATATTGAATTCATCAATTATTTTAACCATGAACTACAGAGCACAGTGAACAAGTTCTATGATACACCAAACTCAGCATGGTAATCAGCATCTAGAAAACAATTTTCACATGATAGGATTCAAAATTGCCACTCAATATCCACATCAGTAATGAAGCCTTTGAGATTGCAGATCATTCCCGCTACCTTGGTTTAACACAGAAACTCAATTGGCCCCAATAGACGACATGATATGAAAATCGGGTCGCCTCCATCACATTTTGCAGCTTCAATCATGTGATTGAAACAATAAGTCGCTAACCCGGAATGCAAGGTTTTCAGCCTGATACACAGTAGATGCAAGTTGTTCGATCTCTGTTCCTGCTTGGAATACAGAGGCTGGATTACACAGCTTCCTTATGGCTGTGAAATCCAGCCTCGGTATTCCAAGCAGGAAAAAATATCGAACAACTTGCATCTTCTGTGTGTCAAAAGATTCTTTGGAGTCACTTGGGACCAACAAGTCACTAGCAACGAGGTGCTTGAGCGAACTGGTCACCGACCAGCACAGAAAGTGTTAGATGGTCTGGAACCTGTGGTGAGTTTGCCTGAAGATCTTTCATGAGCGCCTTGGTCTATGGCTAACTTGTGAACCACATGCAATGCAGGTGACTGCCCCAGAGTGACAGCAAAATCACCATGTCCTGCCATCCCATTGAGAACCAGATGAAGTGCTCAGTTTGAAGAAGCCGTCAAAGCACTGCAGAGAGGCTTTGACTTGGGTGAGATCCCAGGGTGAGTCCAGCAAGTGAGCCCTAAAAGCAAAGTGTCTTCCACGTACCATTAGTTGAATGGACTAGTAGCTGCGGGAAGATTCACCACTTGTGCATCAGCCTTTTCTCCCAAACCATTGCTAAGCACCAGATGAATTACTGACTTTGCCAAGCCACACCCCATGTCTGTCATACTGTCACACAGCCTTCTTCTTCATTCTGTGCAGAAGAAATAGCTCTGCACTTTAACAGAAATATAAAATACTCGATTCCGATCACAGGTCAAACGATTTCAAATCTTGTCACTGCCAGATTTCCATCAGTAACTGAACCAAACTCTGCTCAAATTACTGCTTTAAACATTATTTTTATAATTAGGTGACACATTTTGACAATGAAACTATTCTTTTTTTATTGTTTTTTGAAATGTTCATGTTTTTACAAGACATAAATGTTAAGACTTTCAAAAGCTTGAATTTGGATTCTATATTTGTGTGTGGTTTATTTTTATATGGCTCGTGGAATATTTTATTTCATCGGTGAGCACTAAAGCTATACTTCATGGCTGATTTACTTCAAATAAATTTCAAAATCCAAACAAATTTGAAAGCTTCCCGGATGTCCGAATACCTTATATGCACAAACTGAGAGGTTCAGCAAAACCCTCAGTCCCCTTTAGAATTACACCAGTGCAGTGAAGAGGATAAATTGACAGGGACAAAAGTGCTGGCAATGAAACTCATGATTTGGAAAAATGTCAAGAGATTTGCAGAAAATATCAGCAAATAATGGGAAAAACAAATACTTCGAGAAATATTTGTCAACTGAGCTTGTAAATGTGGTGTTTAGGGGCACAAAGCTTGAAGGCTATCAATTTCTGCTTTATAAATTTAAAAGCCAAGAATTAGATCTTGCACCCAATAATATCATTATGAACATGATACAAAAATTTCCCAGGTAGCTGTCTAGTTGCTGCAACAGATTTTATTTGTGAAATAAACTGTGATTTCAGTGAAAAATAGGTGGCAATTCCCACACTGGGATTTGGTGGTATTGTGGCTTTCCTGAGGCAGCCATTCTCACTAACTCCCACTAACAACCCAGGTGAAAGTCATCCACACCCTCAATGAGTAGGTTGTGGGAGATCATGAGAAGAATATTTGCATGATGAATCTCATCTTTCTATGGAGCGGGCACGATTTCTTCATCCTGAAGGTGTCTCATAGTGCAGGATGATCCCAGTCTCCTCAAGATCAGACTTAATGTGCATCAGTCATTTTGGAGCCTTGCAGGAGCAGAGACTTCATCAACGTGATGCCGTGTGCATTTCAATCTAACAACCCTTGGATAGGAGCCAGTGCCAGAGAAAGAGGAGAATAGAGACCCAGATCCTGAAACAACTGGAACAAGCGGAGCAGAAAGGGAAAGGCAGCTGGGACACACAAGAAACTGCGAGTGCTGGGATCTGGTGCAAACTAAAATTTGCTGGAGGATCTCAGTGCCTCAGGCAGAATCTGTGGAGGTGAAGGGTTAGTGAACGTTCTGGGTCAACATCCCGCATTGGGCTGCTACTTGTCAGATGACCCTGCTCAGTATACGCAGCTTCATCTTTCAGATAAGCAGGGGAGACAGGCACTCAACATACAGGATACAATGTTATCGCTTATTGTGAAATCATTTTAATTAGGCTCCTGCAAAATAAAGTTCCCCAAAGCAAATTGAGTGACTCCCTGTACATTGCAATCCTTCCCACTTCCTTTGTTCCATTGTAATATTCTGTGCTTGCTCCCACGTGCCATATTATTAATTACATAGTGTCCACTGCTTGTGTCTCATTGATTTCTAAATTAACTTACAAGTATCCCTGGCACTAACCAAGAGTAACAGAATAAACACATTTTTTAAAGAATAGTACAGAGCAACTCTATAGCTCATTAAAAAATATGTTACTTTTGATTCCATAGAGCACGACAGAACCATATATATTTATATATTTATATTGCCTTTATTGGCCCAATTTATCATTATCATATTTGATTATTTGCAAAGTTTCTCAGAACCGCAAATATATATATTTTTAAACTGTGATTGCTACGGTATTCTTATATTTCAAAGTGATACCGTCTTTTCTGTTTCTTCATAAATTTGCACATCGAAGAACAGCTGAGCTCAACTTAATGTCAGTAGTGAAGATTTCAACCTTGACATAAAAGGTAAGTCCAGGTAAGTGTTTTTTTTAAATGTTACTCAATGTTTTAAATTAATTTAAGTATGTTCTTAAGTCAACTTTTAGTTAAAAAAAAATATTTCCCCTTCATCTGTGTTTTTGATTATCTGTGTCATTTAAAAATAGTTCAGTCCTTGCAACGTGTTGTAGTCATCCACGTGTATGAACCACATTTAAAACAATCAATATTAATTTATATTTGTCCTTTTGCTAAAGTTCCACCATTTTCATTGCAGAAATGGAATGTTAGGAGATGTGTGGGAGTATACAGATTTCCTCTATCTCCCAAGTGTTACCTCCTCACTTGGCATAAGTCCATAGAACAGTTTATTTCACAAACAAACTGTGTGATCAGTGCTGATACTACCAATCCATGTTATATGATTCTCGGAGCATGTATCAAAAAGCAGGCAAATACAATTGGTTACTATAAATACAATTTACTTACTTACTTACTAAATCATTTATATAACACCCAAAGTGTTGTCAATCTGTCTGTAGTCTTACCACTTCTGGAGCTTTTGAAATCCCACATCAATGCAACACTCAAATGATCATAGAGCAAACAATAAGAATGTAATTGCGTTTTTTAGGAAAACAAACCAATCAGATAACATAATAAAAATAACAAATTGGTTACTCTTGAACAAATAGCTTTTCAAAAAGCATCAAGCAGCAAAGGATGTAAAACAAAATTTTAATTTTATATCTGAGGTTTATCAACTTGAAATCTTGCAAACTAAAGGATGGCACAGTGACACAACTTACACAACTGCTGCCTCAGTGCCAGAGACGGGAGTTTGATCCAGACCTCGGGTGCTGTTTGTGTGGAGTTTGCACGTTCTCCCTATGGCTGCGTGGGTTCCCTCCGGGTGCTCCGGTTTCCTACCACATCCCAAAGATCTGCGGGTGTGTAGGTTAATTGGCCTCTGTTAATGCCCTCATGTAGGGAGTGGATGTGTAAGTGGGATAACATGGAACTGGCTTGAAATTCAAAAGTAAATTGATTAAAAACAGAACTGAACAATTTTTATTAGATTACTGTCCTTTCACTGTGGTGCTACCAGCTTGCAGTAGTCAACGCCTTGGTCGAGGCCGAAACGGAGGGAATGGCGGGGCGGAAAAAGGCGTCGGCAACAAAGTTAAGCTTCCCGGCTACGTGTCGTGAATTCCAAGACGTAGGCAAGGTGCCGCTGCTGCCGGGCGGGCCTTGGATCAGCGATCTTACCAAGGACGATAGTAAGGGGCTTGTGGTCCGTGAACGCGGTGAATGCGCAGCCCTCGAGGAAATACCTGAAATGCCTGACGGCCAGTTACAGCGCCAGAAGCTCACGGCTGAAAGCGCTGTAGTTGCATTATGGAGCCCGCAGCTGCCGGCTGAAAAAAGCTAATGGCTGCCAACAGCCGTCAACGAACTGCTCCAGAACTGCACCAACAGCAGCATCCGAGGCATCGGCGGTGAGCGAGTAGGGGTGGAAGCACGCGGGTGCACCAGCATGGTAGCGTTGGCCAAGGCCACCTTGGCGCCCTCGAAAGCCGCGTCCATCTCTGTGGACCACACTAGGTCCCGGGGCTAAGCTGCCAGGCACCGGAACAGGGCGCGCACGATGGCAGCAGCCGCCGGCACCAAACGGTGATAAAAATTCACCATGCCGACTAACCCCTGAAGCCACTTCACGGTGAGCGGCCGGGGAAACTGCCGGATGGCCTCGACCTTCACGGGGAGCGGTGTAGCGCCTTGCAGGGTTGCCTGGTGCCCCAGGAAGAAGATGGAGCGAAGGCCAAACTGGCACTTCACGGGGTTAATGACAAGGCTGTGTTCACGGACGCGCTGGAACAAAACCCGGAGGTGGGTGACGTGCTCCGCCTGCGAGGTGCTGCCGACTAGAATGTCATCCAAATAAATGAAGACAAAAGGCAGACCCCGCCCAACCTGGTTCATCAGCCGCTGGAGTGCTTGCGCGGCATTCTTTAAGCCAAAAGGCATCCAAAGCCATTCGAACAGGCTGAACGGGGTAATCATGGCGGTTTTCGGAACGTCATCGGGGTGGACGGAGATTTGGTTGTAGCCCCGGATGAGGTCAACCTTAGAGAAGAATGCAGCACCCTCGAGGTGCGTGGAGAAATCCTGAATGTGAGGCACCGGATAGCGGTCTGCCGCGGTTACCGTGTTCAGGCGCCGGTTATCTCCGCATGGCCTCCACCCCCCAGACGCCTTCGGGACCATATGCAGCTGGGAGGCCGATGGCTGTCGGATCGCCGGATAATCCCCATGTCCTCCATCAGATGGAATTCATCCCGGGCGATGCGCAGTTTGTCCGGCAGGAGACGACATGCTCGGGCATGCACCGGAGGGCCCTCGGTGGGGATATGATGCACGACCCTGTGTTCAGGGGCTTCCCCGCTAAAATGGGGCGTAAGTTGCTCGGGAAAATCGGAGAGCCGGGCGGGATACGGACCTTCGACCTCGGCGACGGCATTGAGCTGCGGGACGAGGGGGTCCGCGGCGCAGTGGAACCGACGGCCGACCACGGAGTCATGCACCTGCCCCATAAATCAATGGTGAGGGAGAGAACGCTGAGGAAATCCGCTCCCAAGAGCGGCTGAGCGACGTCCGCCACGATAAACGGTCACTTGTATGTGCGTGAGTCGAAAGTGAGCGCAAGGGTCCGCGTACTGTACATGCGGATGGCCCTCCTGTTAACGGCAGAGAGAACGGGTCCCCGCTTACCAGCATGAGCGTCACGGCCGGTCGGGGGGAGGGTGCTGACGATCGCGGTCGTCAGCATCCTCCCAGGAAACGGCGGCTGGAATGGCAGTTGCGGACATAGAGGCGGTTGTTTGGGCCGATTGCGATCGCCTCTCCAGATGTATGGCCGATGCATTTCCCTGAAACGCACAGGGTGGGCGGCAGTGTCGAGCGTCCACGCTGTAGCAGAGGTGATAGTAACACCAACGGTGTCTACCATGTGTCCCGGGACACTGCTGTGGTTCTGTGCTGGAAAATGTGGGCGGGGCCTCCTTGCGGGCACGCTGAGGTGAAAGACGCGCTGGTGCGGACATGTGGTTAATGTCGCTGCCATCTTGATGCTTGGTCATCCAGAGCTCGTCGGCCCGTTCGGCGAGCTGCTGAGGATCCAAGAAATCCCCGCCGGGCGAGCATGAGGTGGACATCGTCGGGCATCTGCTCGAGGAAAGTTTGCTTGAGTAACAGGAACGGGCAATGTCTGTTCATCAGCGCGAGCATCTCGGCCATGAGGACCGACGGCCTGCGATCCCCTAAACCGTCCATGTGTAAGATGCGGACAGCATGGTCCTGGCGGCTGAGCCTGAAATTGTGTAAGAGGAGGGCCTTGAGGCCGTCGTACTTAGCGATCGCTGGTGGGTCCTTCAGGTAAGGCAGCAGATGGGAGGCGGACTCTTGCGGCAGGGCTCCCACCACATGGAAATACTTCATCTCGTCCGCGAAGATGCGGCGCAGATGGAACTGTGCTTCGACGTGTGCAAACCACACTTGCGGCTGATCGGGCCAAACCACTGGCAGTTTGAGGCTGAAGGCGCTCTGATGGGCGTCGGATGCGGCGGCGGGAGCGAAATCGTCCTGCAAGCTGGCGTCCAATTTCCAATTGGGCGCGTCGGGGTCACCAATTTAGCGGTTTGAGACGAGGGTTGGTTTCAAAACCAGCTTTATTAACGGAGCAGTGAAAACAACGGTACTTTAACAACAGCCAACAAAACGACATAACCACAATGGTGGTCAAAGACGAATGAAAGGGTGGCGCCCAGAAAGCGCGCAAACACCAAAACCCCTCCCCATAGTCACATGACCGAAGTAACCGACCGCAGGGTTCGACTACCCACGGGCAATAGCAGGTGCCGCTACACCTCAAACAATTACTCCTGTTAAAAAAATGTGGCAGATAACACAATGACAAGGTCATTTATTTTCCTACCTTTGTAAATATTTTACTTTGATATTTTTTTTAATGGTCCTAATTCTTTACGGTTGAATTCCTATGTGACAACCATTGCTCAGCCAGAGTGCTGCTTTAAATTTCTGACGAGAATTTACCAGTGGCAGTTGTTAGCAGAGTTTCAGGACAAGGCAGGACCAGGCTAAGAAGAGAAATGAATTGGCAGCTGAGAGTCAGCAGTCAGAACACTGCTAGCATAACCGATGCCCCAGATCTACCAATGAATAATGGTTTACTCAACAAACCTCTTTCTTCACACTCATTTCACTGTACCTTAATTGGTACATGTGACAATAAACTGACCTTGAAGCCTTGAACAAAACAACAGAAGTAGGCCATTTCACCTGCACTCCATTTTCCTGCCTTTGTTTTGTGTCTCCTGGTGCCCCTGTACAATGCAAACCCATTGACCTCTCTCTCAAAACTTAACGTGACCGAACACCAACATTTGTTTTGAAAGGACGAATTCCTAATTTCCATGACTCTTTTCCTGAAAACGTACATCCTGATTTCACTGCTAAATGATTTGTTTTAAAATTGTCCTCTAATGTTTCATATTCCTGGGACAATTGGCCAATAAATTCATGTCGGTTCCAGGTGAAACATTCCTGTGATTCCCATTCCCCACTCATTTCCAAAAACCTTCCAAATAATCTTCCCTTAAGTGCCTTGCCTATTTTTGCTCGAAAACTCTTAATTGATTCTGTTTTCACTGCTCTTTCAGGCAGTAGATTTCAGATCATTTACTGGTTATATAGGGAGTGCAGTGAAGGCTCCAGATTGATTACTGAGATAGCGGGACTGCTATATAAAGAGAGGTCACATAGAGTCATACAGCGTGGAAACAGGCCCTTCAGCCCAACATGGACCAACATGTTCCAGCTACTTTGATAAGAGTTCAGAAGAATAATATGATATCTAAATGAAACTTAGAAAATGCACACAAGACTTGGCCCACTGACTGTGGGGAGGACATTCCCCACGCTGACATTCATGCATTCCCTATGCAAGTTAGTTTCACAGTTGTCCTGCTGAGTTTCACTGTTTCTATTACTCGTTATTACCTTTCCCGCAGCCAACAATGGATCATTGTGGGCTCCACATTTTCTTGATCATTGCTACTGGCTTTGATCTGTCTTTTTGCATATATTTCATTAATTTGGTCTATGTACCTTTTCATATCTCTTGGATCCCTCTCCCCTGACTCTCAGTCTGAAGAAGGGTCTCTACCCAAAACATCACCTATTCCTTCTATCCAGAGATGCTGCCTGACCTGTTGAGTTACTCCAGCTTTTTGGTAGTAAGTTCAATGAGTTCACCACTGTCTGAGTGAAGACATTCTCCTAACTCAGTCCTAACTTTGTTGACCTGTAACCGGAGACTGAGATTCTTCGTACCAGACACGTCAGCAATGGAATAATGTCTGGTACGAAGAATCTCAGTCTCAGGTTACAGGACAACAAAGTTAGGACTGAGTTAGGAGAATGTCTTCACTCAGACAGTGGTGAACTCATTGAACTTACTACCACAGATGGTTGTAGAGGTCAAGAGACTAAATATTTTTAAGGGGCAGATACATTTCCAGGTCCAAAAGGCATCAAGAGATAAGTCTGCATGCAAGCGAGGTATGGAAGTATGGTATGAACATGGAGAAACAGCTGTGATCATATTGAAAGGTGGGGCAGGCTTAATGTACTCCTATTTTCTATGTTTCTTGTGTTTATACTGATTGCACTGACAACTGGGAAGTGGCTGCTGTGGAGAAAGGAGAACGGTGGCGAAAGGCTGCTGCATAGAATGGACCTCCTGGTAGGTATGAAGCACCGCAACACCATATGGTTCAAGACCCTGGAGGTCAGGCACTAACGCCGCAAAATGATCCATGATAACAGTAACACACTCCCAGAGACAGCCAGAGACAACGTCACCTGTGACGGCCAGAGACAACGTCATCTGTGGAAGCTGTGGGAGGGTCTGCCTGTCATGGATAGGCCTAGTCAGCCACAGCAGGAAATGCAACCACAGATGAAACATCCCCCTCTCTAAACAGGAGGACATTCATTAATAGATAGACTCAAATTCCTGGAGGAACTCAACAAGGCAGGCAGCATCTCTAGAGAAGGAATGGGTGATGTTTCAGTCTGAAGAAGAGTATCGACCCAAAACATCAGAAGATCCATCAGAGGGGTGAACCTTCGGAAAGCGCCTGGACCTGATAGTATACCCGGTCGTGTTCCCAAAACCTGTGCAGACCAACTGGCAGGTGTTTTTACGGACATTTTCAACTTCTCACTTCTGAGGTCTGAGAATCCCACGTGCTTTAAAAGGGCATCAATTATACCAGTGCCCAAGAAGAGTAAGGTGACGTGCCTCAATGACTGTCGATTAGTGGCACTAACATCTGTGGTGATGAAGTGCTTTGAGAGGTTGATTATGGCACATATCAACTCCTACCTCGACAAGAACCTCGACCGTCTACAGTTCGCTTACCGCCACAACAGATGGATGCGATGGATGCGATGGATGCGATCTCACTGGCTCTCCACTCCGCTCTGGACCACTTGGACAACAAAAATGTACGTCAGGCTGTTGTTCATAGACTACAGCTCAGCATTTATTACCATCATCCCCTCCACACTGGTTACCAAGCTCACAGATCTGGGTCTCTGCACATCCTTCTGCAATTAGATCCTCGACTTCCTCATCCACAGACCATAGTCTGACCGCATTGGTGGAAACATGTCATCCTCGATAACAATCAGCACGGGAGCATCTCAAGGCTGCGTGTTCAGCCCCCTGCTGTACTCACTCTATACTCATGACTGTGTTGCCGGACATAGTACAAACTCCATCATCAAGTTCGCTGACGACACCACTGTTGTGGGATGAATCACTGATGGTGATGTCAGAGTATAGAAGTGAGATTGACAATTGACCAAATAGTGCCAGTACAACAACCTGGCTCTCAACACCAGCAAAACCAAGGAACTGATTGTAGACTTTGGAAGGGGTAGGATAGGGACCCCAATCCCGTTTATATCAACAGGACGATGGTGGAAAGGGTAAAAAACTTCAAATTCCTGGGCGTGCATATTTCCGAAGATCTTTCCTGGTCCCAGCACACTGATGCAATTATAAAGAAGGCACATCAGTGCCTCTACTTCCTGAGAAGATTACGGAGAGAGGGTATGTCAAGGAGGACTCTCTCAAACTTCTACTCAAACAGTAGAGAGCATGCTGACCGGTTGCATCGTGGCTTGGTTCGGCAAAGTTGTGATCATTGCCCAGTCCATCATCGGCTCTGACCTCCCACCATCGAAGGGATCTATTGCAGTCGCTGCCTCAAAAAGGCTGCCAACAATATCAAAAACCCACACCATCCTGGTCACACACTCATCTCTCCGTTGCCATCAGGAAGAAGGTACAGGAGCTTGAAATCTGGATCATCCAGGTTCAGGAACAGCTACTTCCCCATAGCCAGTAGGGTATTAAATACAACATCAACATCAAGCTCTGGTCAAAAATTGAACAATAACAGTCTATTATTACTATTGTACTTTATCTGTTTATTTATTGTGTCTATATATGGTCTCTGGTATATTGACACACTGAACTTTTATCTCCTGTTCTGTATTACATTTACATATTCTGTTGTGCTGCAGCAAGCAAGAATTTCATTGTCCTATCTGGGACACATGATAATAAAACTCTCTTAACTCTTGACTCTTAACTCCTTCTCTCCAGAAATCTTGCCTGTCCTGCTGAGTTACTCCAGCATTTTGTGTCTATCTTCAGTTTAAACCAGCATCTGCAATTCCTTCCCACACATGACACTAGTTTATTTTAATTTATTGTCACGTGTCCAGTGAAATGGTTTTGTTGCATGATAGTCAATCAGTGGACAGACAATACATCAAGACATCCACAGTGAACAGATATATGATAAAGGGAATAACATGAATAATGTTTAGTGCAAGAGTGGCGCTAAGACTGCACCTGTAAGCCGCACCTGCAACCTGAGACTATTCTTCATACGAGGTATGTCAAAGCCGCGTCATTATCTGTCGCAGATGGACGAATGCTAACGACACTTATACTTTATGATAAAATTATTTTCTGCATATCTCTCTTGCATCTTCTACTCAACATTGTATTATCTGTGCCACCTTGTACTTAAACTGTCTGCTAATGAGAAAACCTTCATTTCACCTTAACTAAAGCAATCGTGATCTTCCGAACCTCTATCAAATCACCTTCTGAATCTTCCATGCCTCAAGGACAATCCTTGCATCCCCAGTGTAACCAGAAGTACTGATTCTCCCTGTCATGTTGAGGCACTTTAACTAGCGGCTGTGCAGGAAGAAGGACCATGTAGGTTATGTGCAATCAGAATTTAAATAGAAAAAGTAAACAAACTTAACAAAGTTAACTGTAACGTTGCCATGAATAGTAAGAGCAGCAGCTCAGGAAGAGGCAATGATATGCAATTGCTACAGGAAGTGGGAGCTCAGGCAGCACATGTTTATTTTCCAACTGAATCTATTTCAAGTCATAATCTCAGAACCTGAGATGGAGTTAATGATAAGTTGAGGCCCCATGCAATGGAATAAGATGTTGGACTAAGGGGCTGAGTTGGCCTTTGTAGTGCTGTGATAGTGGTAGTTTAGGAGGAAGGCCTGCCTGCAACCGGAAAATATACGGCATCCTGCTCAAGTCTTATGAAACAGTTTTCTGTCGGGAGGATAAGGATTATGCAGGGTGACCAAAATGAAAATAGTTACAATAAAAGGAAATGCCACAGTTTAGGGTGGACCTGAAATAAGCAGAGGCGATATTATGTTCAGCAGTTATCTTTTGCACTCCATTCTAAGAACAATAGCTTCTGCTTGCATTCACAAGTGTAAGGTGGTAGGTGCTGCAAGTTTGAGTAGAACATTTCAGAAAGATTGGAAGAGATTCTTGAAAAGGCTGAGAACTGCACTTACAGTATTACGTCCTAGTTGGGAGGAAGTAATGTAAGGAAGTCCAAAATATTGGAAAAGGTTAGGAGGACTTCCCTTGGTCAAAGTAAGAAATTACAGCAAAACTAGGTAAAAGTTGGATAAAAGGCTGTTTGCATGAGAAGGGATACCATTTTATAGGCTTTCATATTGTTGACATTGTCCACACGTGTAGGCTCCTATCTATTACCAAGGTTGTTGGAACAAAGGGGATGATAAGCACAGATGTTGCTAGTATTGCAATATACAAATATAAAGAAAAACTTGAAATTGCTGCTATTTCTCCTAAAAAACTTGTGGAATAATGTTAATGTTCGGGGATCGCTGGTCGGAGCGGACTCAGTGGGCTGAATGGCCTGTTTCCGTGCTGTATCTCTAAACTAAAGTAAACTAAAATAAGAAAAAATAAATAAAAAATTAATGATGTAATTGCATTTTCCTCAGGGAAATGTGAGCACTTAGTCCAAGGAAGGGTCCTGACCTGAAAAGTAACCCATCCTTTTCCTCCAGAGATGCTGCCTGACCCGCTGAGTCACTCCAGCTCTTTGTGTCTATCTTTGGTATTAGCCAGCATCTGCAGTTCTTTGTTTCTACACTTAGGAAATTGTCCACAGTAATATCTCATCTGATAAAACTTTTCAGTAGATAATCTTAAATCTAGTTTCATGTTACAGGACATATTTTTCATTAGCACTAGATGGCAATATCACAAATGCATTAAGGTATTCCTCTATAAACAGAGATGTCCATGGGTAGTCAAACTGAAGCATGGAGAAAAAGCCTTAATTTAAAATGTCAGCATAGGAATAGGACATTTAAATTAACAATGACACTATAAATGCAGCTTTGCACTGTTTTCTTAGATTACCTTGCACATAGTTCTCCTAAGTCATAATGGCATTTGTGTAAGTCTATTTCCACTTGTGTGGCTGAGACTGCTAATGCAATGTAAGATATATTTCTTATTTCAGTGACTGATGCACAAGCACACCCAGGTCTCGTTGCACCTCCCATTTTCCTAATCTGACATCATTCACTTAATAATCTGCCTTCCTCTTCTTGCCACCAAAGTGGATAACCTCGTTAATAAAATCGTTAATATAAATTGTGAATAGCTGTGGTCCCAGCACTGAGCCCTGCGGCACCCCACTAGTCACTGCCTGCGATTCTGAAAAGGACCTGTTAATTCCTACTCTTTGCTTCCTGTCTGCCAACCAGTTCTCTAACCATGTCGATAACCCCACTAGTCACTGCCTGCGATTCTGAAAAGGACCCGTTAATTCCTACTCTTTGCTTCCTGTCTGCCAACCAGTTCTCCAACCATGTCGATACCTTACTCCCAATACCATGTGCTCTAATTTTGCACACTAATCTATTGTGTGGGATGTCAAAGGCTGTTTCAAAGTCCAGATACACCACATCCATTGGATCTCTTTTATCCATTCTACTTGTTACATCCTCAAAAGATTGCGGAAGATTACTCAAGCATGATTTCCCCTTCATAAATCCGTGCCGACTTTGTCCGATCCTGTCACTGCTTTCCAAATGCACTGTTATTCAAATGCATGAATGTAAAAAGAATGGGTGACACTTTGGGCCGGAAACTTCCTTCACACTGAGGAAGGTTTTATTAATCGACTCAAGCATCTTACCCACTACCGATGTAAGGCTAACTGGTCTATCCAAAACCAGGTTATCAGATTTTGAATAATGCAAACCTCTAATGAATATTTTACTGAAATATAGCAGTTAAGGTGGAATATTACAACTCTTTATGTTTGACAGCTTGGTGCAATTCCCATGGCATAAATAGGCAGGTCTTCTGCTGTTGTTCAAAAGATATAGAAATCTAACCAAGTTAGTGAACTTGGCTGGGGAATGACTCACTTCTGAACTGTGATTGCTACAGTTCTAAATAAGTTCACGTTCAGAAGTGATAGGAGCAGAATTAGGCCATTCGGCCCATTCAATCATGGCTGATCTATCTCTCGCTCCGAACCCCATTCTCCAGCCTTCTCCCCATAAACCTTGACACCCGTTCTAATCAAGAATCTATCTCCGCCTTAAAAATCTCCATTGACTCAGCCTCCGCGACCTTCTGTGGCAATGAATTCCACATTCACCACCCTCATTAAATTAAATTTCATTTAATCTAAATGAAACTTTCCCATGCATGCTGGATAGTGTAGCAGGGAAAGTGAGCAAGTATTTTCCATTCCCCTGACATAACATCAGAGATTAAAAAAACCATCAAAGTCCTGATTTGCAGCCTAAAACTATTCTGCTTTGCTGGTTCCTCTTCAATGTAAAATAAATGGGTAAATTATTGTGTAGAAAGGATCTACAGATGCTGGTTTATACCGAAAATGGATATAAAGTACTGAAGTAACTCAACGCGCAGGCAGCATTTGGGAGAAAAAGAATAGGTGACACTTCGGGCCGGAACCTTTCTTCACACTGAGGAAGGCTTCTGACCCGAAATATGACCCATTCTTTTTCTCCTGAGATGTTGCCTGACCTGCTGAGTTACTCCAGCACTCAGTGTCTAAATAGGCAGGTCTTGGGTAAATTATTGGTTGAACTGAACATGATTCGACATATACTCATTTCCACGCTTGTCCATTGAGAGCCTGTTGACATACTGCATTACAGCATGGTATGGCAGCTGCACCATGGCAGACAGGGAGAGGCTTCAGAGGGTAGTTAGGGCAGCACAGAAGATCATCGGCTGCCCTCTCCCCTCTCTGATGGACATTTACACCTCCCGCTGCCTCAGCAGGGCGAAGAACATTATCAAGGACAGCTCCCATCCTGCATTTGGCCCGTTCAACCTACTGCCCTCAGGGAGGCGCTATAGGTGCATCAGCACAAGGACAAATAGACTCAAGAACAGTTTCTTTCCAAAATCCATTATCTCCCTGAACTCACACATGCACTGACTTCACAGCCTAACCCCCGGACCTTCATCTATCCACCTACTGTAATTTGTACTGTAACTGTAATTCTATTTATCCATTGTCTTTTATAGATATGTACATAGCGTCGCAGAAACTGTGCATCTTATTCCCCCTCCCCCTTTTTGTTTTTACACTGAGTAGGAGCAGCTTTTAATCTCATTGTACATGTGTATAGTGACAATAAAAAGACATTCATCCATTCATTCATTCATTCATAGCGCTGGTGATTTGGAATGCTGAATTGGCTCCAAAATGACAAAGAACATCTGCGGCTTCATTTGTAGCATGTTATGTCACATAGTTGAAGGCTCAGCCACTGAATTCATGCCTACTGTATGGGGAAAAATGGAATAAGGTCATAAGACCATAAATGATAGTAGAATTAGACCATTTGGCCCATCAAGTCTGTTCGGCCATTCAATCATGGCTGATCTATCTTCCACTCTTAACCCCATTCTCCTGCCTTCTCCCAATAACCTCTGACACATAAGAATGGTGTAAACAGGGAGATGATGGCCATTTCCAGATTGTTCTCTCTCTCTCTCTCTCTCTCTCTCTCTCTCTCTCTCTCTCTCTCTCTCTCTCTCTCTCTCTCTCTCTCTCTCTCTCTCTCTCTCTCTCTCTCTCTCTCTCTCTCTCTCTCTCTCTCTCTCTTCATGTATATACTGACATGACTAACATCTTTAATTTCTTGTTGAATAGATGGATTCTCTTCTCTCTCTCAGACAGTTTGTCAGGCTTAGGTATGACTTCCTTTCAGTTGAATTCAGGGTCCCGAGGAAGTTGCCGAGGTTAATTTGGGACCAGCAGACTCTGCCACCAAAAGGGGCAGGTGATGTTGGATGGGTGTGTCATTTGGGAGATGGTGATCACCTTGCACCATGTGCACTGAATCTAAGTGAACAAAACCTCCGTCTCAAATGCTCTTTCTCCAGTTTGAAGGTTGTCGGCCATAGATCATTGATTCAATTCAATTATTTAATAAGTCAAGTATACTTTATTGTCATGTTTGTTTTACATACAACCCAGTAAAATTGTGTGACACACCACACCTTGGCAGTATAAAAGTTATAAATTTCACCAAACAGTCCTATCTACTACCTGCCGCCGCACATGGCAGCAACCCCGCCCCTCTTCCGGAGTCTCCCTCCCTTCACAATGACCCCCCCCCCGCCAGCTTCCCCCTTCATTCTGGATGCCCCACCCACCGTGTCCCCCTTTGTTCTTGCCGCCCCTCCTCGTTCCCCGATGGCCTTCCTCATTCTCAACTATCCCCTCGCTCACCGATGGCCCTCCTCACTCTCCGAGGGGATGTCACAGCATTTCTAGGAGGACTTGAGAATGTCCTTGAAACTTTTATCTCCAGCCCACCTTATAATCGGTTGCCATGGCGGAGCTCAGATTGGAGTGTTTTGGAAATCTAGTGTCAGGATATGAAGTGGCCTCCTGTCATCATCACATTCGCACCAACGCTGAGAAAAAAACTTTCTTGCCAACGCCAAGATCAATGCCAAGAGACACAATCCATTGAAATGCTGAGATTAGCAAGTAGGAGAAATGGAAAGATAACGCTTTCCAAAATCTCCTTCTCAGAACTAACAATCCATTCTGGCAAATTGGCAGATTATATCATCGTTGTGAGGAACTGACTAAGTTACAATGTTTCTCAGTTCGAGTTCAAAGTTCCAGCAAATACCTTCTCTTAATCTCGTGTTTATCCAGCAGTAGAAAGGCTGCCTTCACCATTGCTTTTCCATTCATGTACTTCATTCATTTGACAGTAGATATTTATGATCATAATTCAATGATCTTCGGCACACTAGATGGCACCATTCCGAATATAATAGCTTATGTTGTGTCTGTGTTCACAAAGCCAAGTTCTGTGGAATTATAACTGAGGAAAAGTGTGATGGAGACGGGGAAGAGGCAGGAAGAGGAGAAGAATGGATCGCCGCTCCTGACCAATTTCACCAGCAAAACACTGAAAACAGTTGGGCTCCTAATTCACCAAGAGTAACTTCCCTCAGTTGCAAAGCAAAACAAATACAATCTTCTCTATCCCCTTTGCCTATCCACACTGCTGTTCCAGTGGCTGGTAACTTTCAATGAAGGAGACTACTGATGACCTCAAATAGCTGTAGGCAAATAATGAGGGGCAGTGGATAGACCAGAATACAAGAATGCTGATGCATTTGCGGTGTTACCAAATTCATTGGCTTCAACCACTCAATGTCATTGAAATTCAGTACCAGAGGGGCAGTGGATTGACCAGAATACAAGAATGGTACAATGAAATTCAGTACCAGCGCATCCATGGCTCTTGATGTTGAGCTTCGCAATCTTCTCTCATTTCCTTCTGAGTGAGTTTAGTTTAGTTTAGTTTAGTTCAGTGAAACTGCGCAGAAACGAGCCCTTCAGCCCAGCGAGTCCATGCCCATGCCAACCAGCAATCCCTGCACATGAGCACAAACACCAGGGACAATTTACAATCTTTACCAAAGCCAATTAATCTACAAACCTGTACATCATTAGAGTGTGGGAGTAAACCGGAGCACCCGGGAAAAAGCAACCATGGGAAGAGCGTGCAAACTCCGTACAGATGGCACCCGTAGTTAGGATCGAACCTGGGTCTCTGGAGCTGTAAGGCAGAGACTCTACCGCTGAGCCACCGTGGCACCCCTCCACTTTGTCTGGAGGGCATTCTGACTGGTGCCGGAACAAAACTCCTCTCCCGTCCATTCCCTGTACCAACGCCTCAAAAATCACACTTTCTCCTGTTGGTATCTGATGAATTTCTTCCTGATTCATGGCCATTGTTGGACCCCTTCCAGAATCTGCTGCAGCAACAGCATCTTTCCTGAATAAGAGTGCAGGCTGATTTAAGCAGCAGAGGTGAGCTTCTACTCATAACATGGGAGCTGCTTGTGGAGCAGACAAGCTCAGGGGGAGAAGGAGAATAAGCCAACTAAAAGGACAACAAAAGTTAATTTTGAACACCGACTCATTACAAGGAAGATGACAGCATCAGTGTTGGTGTGTTTGCTTGGGTTCAAAAGGGCACAGACTAATCATGTACTGAAATCCCCACACTAGTTTTCTGATGCTCATTAGTGTATATGTGAAACTTGTACAGCTTTTGAAATTGATTTAAAGGCCTGCATATCCCTGCCCAATCTCGTAATTGCTGGACTTACTGCTTTGAATCCTAGCTGCAAAATGTAGGGGAAAACAATCCCACACAGCTCAGGTCATGCACAGTATTTGTTTGTTCACATGGTTCCTAATGTTGACAACTAATCAGCATTATTTTTTTATGTTCATTACCAGGGTGTCCCTTTGGTGACAGGGAACTCAGAGCTCACATTAAAATCATGAGGGAAAAGATAGGGTGAAGGCATAGAGTCCCAGTGCAAGGCAACAGCACTGCTTGAGGAAGAACCTGAAGACTAGCTATAGAGACCACATCACAAACGAGATCTACCGCGAAACTGCAACAAAGTCTCTCAGCCAGGACATAGAGGTACGCAGGATGAAATTTCCAGGACTTGTACTCAGAATGTCACCAGAACGTGCACCTAAAATAGCAATGACATGGCAACCCGACGGAAGAAGGGAAAGAGTCCGACCAAAACTCACATGGAGGTGAACATTCCAGAAGGATTTGGAAGCCCGGGACACTAACCTATCGAGGGTGGAAAATGTCGCACATGACCGAACAGAATGGCAAAAGCTTGCTGCCCAATGCACTCAACAGTGTGGGAGGAACTCAGTCTAAGTAAGGCAATGTAGAACTAGAGGACGTAGGTTTAAGTTGAGAGGAGCAAAATTTAATGGGAACCTAAGAGCAGGTTTTTCACTTGGAGGGTGGTAGGTATCTGGAACAATCTTCCGCAGAAGGTTGAGACAGATACTGTAACAGCATTTAAAAGACACTTGGACAGGTACATGGCTGGGAAGAATATGGGGAAAATGCAGGCAAATAAGACCTCCAAAAATGGCTTTTTGCCCATATGGACGAGTTGGCCTGAATGGCCTGTTTCCATGCTACGTGATTCTATGACTTTATGATACCACTTAAAAGCAGCCAGCAATGTCTAAAAGACACTGCATTAGACCTAATTCTAGCACCTTGTCCTTATTTACCGCATTCTCCTCTTTCCGACCAGTACTTTGAATCTAATATAAAAGGTAAGAACGAATTGGCTATTATCTCGACACCTTACAGCATGTCATGTACAAACCTCTTGCATGAGAAGTTTGCATATCCTGCGAGTAGGAAGGGCACAACGGCCTAATCAAGGACAGGAGAGTTATATCTAAGGCAAGTGATACAGCATGAGGGTCTTTTCATACATATCCTCCATTGTTTTGGTTTCTTGGCAAAGACATGTCTAAGACACAAAATATAAAATAAACATTTAATATGAAATATTAAATGTAGCAATCTTTCATAGAGTGTTCCAGGTGTGTTTTCAAAAACCATTGGTCCAATGGAACAATCTTCTAAAGGTTGCTGAAGCATCTGTAGTAAAATGGAGTAAACATAGAAACATAGAAACATAGAAAATAGGTGCAGGAGATTGATTATTAGGACTGGATGTTACAATCCCTAAGATTTCACTACAATTGACATTCTTGGGAACGACCACTAGGTGAATTTTGCTAACAATCAGACACATCTTCAGTTGTGTACCTCAACGTCACTGGGTGTTTCGGCCTTTTATCAGAAGACACCATCAGTCAAGGCAGGCCCACCACAGGTTGATCAGACCTGGGTGTGTGTCTCATTGTTAGCTTCTAGATGGTCACGTGGCAGCCCAGACAGCATCTTTCCTCTTCAGCCACAGCCAGTGACTGCTCCGTTCGGCGGCATTGGCAAGTTATTTATTGCCCTCCTTTGTGCCTGCCCTTTGACTCCTACTTCGGCCCTTCGAGCCTGCACCGCCATTCAATATGATCATGGCTAATCATTCAACTCAGTATCCCGTACCTGCCTTCTCTCCATACCCCCTGATCCCTTTAGCCGCAAGGGCCACATCTAACTCCATCTTAAATATAGCCAATCAACTACCTTCTGTGGCAGAGAATTCCAGAGACTCACCACTCTCCGTGTGAAAAATGTTTTCCTCATCTCGGTCCTAAAAGACTTCCCCCTTATCCTTAAAGTGTGACCCCTTGTTCTGGACCTCCCCAACATCGGGAACAATCTTCCTGCATCTAGCCTGTCCAACCCCTTAAGAATTTTGTAAGTTTTATAAGATCCCCCCTCAATCTTCTAAATTCTAGCGAATACAAGCCGAGTCTATCCAGTCTTTCCTCATATGAAAATCCTGACATCCCAGGAATCAGTCTGGTGAACCTTCTTTGTACTCCCTCTATGGCAAGAATGTCTTTCCTCAGATTTGGAGACCAAAATTGTACGCAATACTCCAGGTGAGGTCTCACCAAAACCCTGTACAACTGCAGTAGAACCTCCCTGCTCCTATACTCAAATCCTTTTGCTTTCTTCACTGCCTGCTGCACCTGCATGCCTATTTTCAATGACTGGTGTACCATGACACCCAGGTCTCATTGCATCTCTCCTATTTTTAATCGGCCACCATTCAGATAATAGTCTACCCTCCTGTTTTTGTCACCAAAGTGGATAACCTCACATTTAACCACATTACACTGCATCTGCCATGCATTTGCCCACTCACCCAGCCTATCCACGTCACCTTGCAGCCTCCTAGCATCCTCCTCACACCTAACACTGCTCCCCAGCTTCATGTCATCTGCAAACTTGGAGATGTTGCATTCAATTCCCTCATCCTAATCATTAATATATATTGTAAATAGCTGGGGTCCCAGCACTGAGCCTTGCAGTACCCCATTAGTCACTGCCTGCCATTCTGAAAAGGACCCGTTTACTCCTACTCTTTGCTTCCTGTCTGCCAGCCAGTTCTCTATCCACATCAATTCTGAACCCCCAATACCGTGTGCTTTAAGTTTGTATACTAATCTCTTATGTGGGACCTTGTCGAAAGCCTTCTGAAAGTCCAGATATAACACAGCCACTGGTTCTCCGTTATCCACTCTACTAGTTACAAACTCGAAAAATTCTATAAGATTCGGCAGACATGACTTTCCTTTCATAGATCCATGCTGACTTTGTCCAATGATTTCACCACTTTCCAAATGTGCTGCTATCTCATCTTTAATAACTGACTCTAGCAGTTTCCCTATTATCGATGTTAGACTAACTGGTCTGTAATTCCCCATTTTCGCTCTCCCTCCATTTTTAAAAAGTGGGGTTACATTAACTACCCTCCAATCCTCAGGAACTACTCCAGAATCTAAAGAATTTTGAAAAATTATCACTAATGCATCCACTATTTCTGTGGCTACTTCCTTGAGTACTCTGGGATGCAGCCTATCTGGCCCTGGGGATTTATCGGCCTTTAATCCATTCAATTTACCTAACACCACTTCCCGGCTAAACTGGATTTCACTCAGTTCCACCATCTTATTTGACCCCCGGTCCCCTGCTATTTCCGGCAGATTATTTATGTCTTCCTTAATGAAGACAGAACCAAAGTAGTTATTAAATGGTCTGCCATGTCCTTATTCCCCATGACCAATTCACCTGTTTCTGACTGCAAGAGACCTACATTTGTTTTAACTAATCCTTTTCTCTTCACATATCTATTAAAACCGTTTGCAGTCCATCTTTATGTTCCCTGCCAGTTTTCTTTCATAATCTATTTTCCCTTTCCTAATTAAGCACTTTGTCCTCCTCTGCTGGACTGAATTTCTCCCAGTCCTCTGGTAGGTTGCTTTTTCTGGCTAATTTGTATGCTTAATCTTTTGTTTTGATACTATCCCTGAATTCCCTTGTTATCCACAGATGTACTACCTTCCCTGATTTATTCTTTTGCCAAACTGGGATGAACAATTGTTGTAGTTCATCCATGCAGTATTTAAATGCCTTCTTGATGATTATCAATTGTGTTAATTGTAATGTTATCCATTATACATTTCCGTGTATGTAGTAAATTCCTAAAATAGACCATGATATTCATAGAATTTATTGTATTTAAATGCCTTCTATTGCACATCCACTGTCAACCCTTTAAGAATCAATTGCCCGTCTATCTTGACCAATTCACGTCTCATGCCTTCAACGTTACCTTTCTTTAAGTTCATAACACTTGTTTCTGAATTAATTATGTCACTCTCCATCCTAATGAAGAACTCAACCATAATATGGTCACTCTTGCCCAAGAGGCCACACACAACAAGACTGCTAACTAACCCTTCCTCATTACTCAATACCCAGTCGAAAATAGCCTGCTCTCTCATTGGTTCCTTTTACATGTTGGTTTAGAAAACTATCCTGCATACATTCCAAGAAATCCTCTTCCTCAGCACCCCTGCCAATTTGATTCACCCAATCTATATGTAGATAACTGTTTTACCTTTGTTTGATGCCATCCCCAACTCCACTACTACTGTTAGGTGGCCTGTACACAATTCCCACTAGCGTTTTCTGCCCATTAGTGTTTCGCAGCTCTACCCATATCGATTCTGCATCCTCCAAGCTAATGTCCTTACTTTCTATTGCGTTAATCTCCTCTCTACCCAGCAACTCTACCCCACCTCCTTTACCTTTCTGTCTATTCCTTCTGAATATTGAATATCCCTGGATTTTCAGCTCCCAGCCTTAGTCACCCTGGAGCCATGTCTCCGTGATCCCAACTTTCTCCTAGCCATTAATAGCTATCTGCACCTTCAACTCATCCACCTTATTACAAATGTTCCTCGCATTGAGACACAAAGCCTTCAGGCTCGTTTTTACAACACTCTTACTCTTTATACAATTATGTTGAAAAGTGGCCCTTTATGATTTTTGCCCTGGATTTGTCTGCCTGCCACTTTTACTTTTCACCTTGCTACCAATTGCTTCTACCCACATGTTATACCCCTCTTTCTCTCTGCTCACACATTTAAGAAATCCACCACCTCTTATTCTCTGGTTATTATTTTTTTCTTCTTTCCCCCCTACATGTTGCTTCTTTTCCCCCAACATGTTGGGTCTTCTCTGCCTCCTGCCTCAGACACTGTCTACTAGCTTTCGCTACTTGAGTCCCTCCCCCCAACCATTCTAGTTTAAAGTCTCCCCAGTAGCCTTTGCAAATTTCCCCGCCAGGATACTGGTCCCCCTCTGGTTCAAGTGCAACCCGTCCTTTGCACCAAGGCCAAGAAACAAAGCACGGTGATCAGTTAAGTCAGAAATTACACTAACTGCAAAGAAAGTGCTCAAACAAAGTGAGGTGTATCACTTACGCAGTGTGAACCCCATGGCAATGTTTAGACACATTTAGGTGGTACGTTATTTTGGAAGCAGGTAGATAGCCGGATACAGTATATTGCATGTACCACAGACCCGCTAATGAAGTTTGGTAGTGGAATGAAGTAAGGCAAGAACACAGATTAAGAGGTAATAGGAGTAAAGCGGGAGTGGAAAGTCCATGGAGTCACATTGCTGGCATCAGCAACATCTGTGACAGAACTCTGGATAACTGATATAAAGGTACCTATTCAAGGAACATGTCAGTCTATGAGACGGTAAACAAATGAGATACGCAATACTTCATCTATAAATGAGGAAGAACTAGTAATAAAAAAAAACACTAAAAATATTTTTGCAAGGAGTAGAGATAACCCTGGAGTATGGTAGCAGACAAAGTCAGAAGGAAATATCATATAACTTCAGGGGTATGAGGCACGTGAGAGAGAGGGGAGGGGGTAAAGAGAGAGACAGAAAGAGAGAGAGGGAAAGGCAGAGGCAGAGAAAAACTATGAGGGAGGGGAGAGAGAGAGAGAGAGAGAGACAGAGAGAGACAGAAAGAGACAGAGACAAAGAGAGAGAAAGCACAAACAGAGACAAAGAGAGAGAAGAGACCCATTCTGCAACCTTTTGGTACCTCGATACACATGACAATAAACTAAACTAAACTGAACTAACTAAAACCACTCATAAGGTGAGCCTCTGGGGTTGTGAGGAGCAGATGTGACTACTTAACACTACCTTTGAAAAGTATTGCTTCTTTGGCTGCAGCTTTCTTACTCAAAACAAATGTGAATGTGAAACTGGAATTTTAATGGAAGTAGGAAGGCAGCAAAGGGCCTGTCCCACTAACATGACTTTCCAGCGACTGTCTTCGACCTTCAAGCTCAAGGGCACTCGCCTGAAAAACCTCGAGCTGGATCGACCGTCATTGATGAAACCGCGAGCCGGATCGACCGACCACACACACACAAACACCTCGCAAAGGCGGGGTCCACGGAAAGCGGGGGAGCGCTGTCTGAAATTTACACCCGCGATGAACAGGAAGGTAAAAGACGGCTGCCACAGTTAGGTTAAGTCCTTTAGAGAGCGTGGAGAGAGGGCGAGGGGGTAGAAGGGGAGAGAAGGAGAGAGAAGGGGGGAGAAGGGGAGGAGAAGGAGTGGAGACATTTTTAAGATGCCAGACAGCTTTTAATAAAGTTTTGCGGACATATAACATTACTGGTTGGTTTACTTACCTTTTTTTTCTCAACAAGCTTTACCTTCAACTCCCCTCGATTACCTTTGATTGCCTTTGATTACCTACGAATAGCATTACGACCTACTAGGACCTACCTCGACTAAACCTACGAGTAAAAAAATATATCGATTTTTTCCATGGCGACCTTTTTTTACTCGCAGGCATTTTTCAGCATGTTGAAAAAAACGCCGCGACCTAGCTGAGTTCTCGAGTACGCGGGGTCTACTCTCGAGCATGAAGGAGAGTTACAAAGACCTCCTAGGACCTCATGTTGACCATGCTGCAAGTATGAGCCGAGGGCAAACTCTTCTAAACTCGCCAATTAGGTCGCCACAGTGGGACAGGCCCTTTAATGATTAAAAACCAAAACCTGTCACAAGCAGCAAATTATAGACATGTGGCAAAAAATATACAAAAGGACACAAAAGTGCTGGAGTTACTCAAGCAGCATCTCCGGAGAACATTGATAGGCGATGTTTCGGATCCAGACCCTTCTTCATATTGTGCTTGGGAGTTCATAAGATTTATTTACAGAGACATGAGAAAGAAGTGGAAAGGGGATTGGGCAAACGTGGGAATTAGTGTTTTAGCTAAACAGCGAGTATTGCCGGAAGGGCAGTAGGTTATAGGTAAATTATGAGAGTCAGAACCCCCTGTGGAAATTCAAGGGATAGTTGCAATATACTGGAAAGGCCCGAATGACGGCAGCAAAGTAATATCATCACATTCTCTTGTGGACAATAATTTGCCAAGAATCGAGCTGTCATGATAGAAAAAAAAGCCAATCAACAAATAACTACATTATTTTAACAAGGCTTTACAGGGACAAATCAATAAGCATTGAAAATAACATTTGGATATTATCTCTGTTCTTAATTAAGATATGCTAAACTTTCAAACATGTTTTCTTATTTTCGTTCTCACAACATCCTGCAATAGACTATATATATATATAGATACATTTCTATCTGAGCCTGAAAGCCATTGCAGTTTGGAAGAGATAACATCTGCAGAAATATCCTTGACGCTATTGAAGCATATCAGCCCATGCACAATGCAACCAATCATTTGGCCAAACAGCTAGATCATTTGCTTAACAGAAAACGAATCAGCTATGTGACCCAAGTGACGAGAATGGATAGTGCTCAAAGCTTTGCTCAACTGATGAATTCTTCTGCCCAAAGAAGTCTGAGTATTCCTACGGATTACGAATGACTACTTAAAGGTATTGTCTAATATTTTAATGTTAAATTTATGGACATAAAGATACTCAGATGATATTTTATTAAACTAGCAGGATGATAACTACTTTAATTCATCAATATTTGTGTATTCAAGAAAAAATATTATGCAGGCAAAGGATAGATTTTGGAATTAAATGTATTTTCTAGGTAACCGGGCTTTATCTTGTACGAAACGTTATTCTCCTTATACCGTGTCTGTACACTGTGGACAGCTTGATTGTAATCACGTACAGTATTTTCATTGACGGGAGAGCACGTAATAAAAATGCTTTTTACTGCACCGCGTATGGATGACAATATTAATAAATTAAACTAAGATAAGGATATTGGTACTGATTTTCACATGGAAAAATTGGCATTAGTGATGGAGGTGGTAAAGTGAGGGCAATGAAACAATGCCAGAGGATACTTTAAAGCTACAAATTCCAGGTCTGCTCAGCCATTTTAAAGTGTGGGAAGGAACTGCAGATGCCGGTTTAAACCGAAGATGGACACAAAAAGCTGGAATAAGTCAGCGGGACAGGCAGCATCTCTGGAGAGAAGGAATGGGTGACGTTTCGGGTTGAAACCCTTCATCAGACTGAAGAAGGGTCTTGACCCGAAATGTCACCCATTCCTTCTCTCCAGAGATGCTGCCTGAGTTACTCCAGCTTTTTGTGTCCATCTTCACCCATTTTAAGGGCTAGTCAGCCAAAGCAGCTGCCTCATTTAATGAATGAAACAAAGTAAGGAGATCCACACCGGAGCCTGTTAGATATTTCAGTGAAAGAACTGATAATAACTTGTATTGTGATGATCCACGTACTGAGGCTCAGCAAAAGTAAGTTTGAATTGTTTTTGAAGATGCTACGAGGAATGGATCTGCTCCTCCCCAACTGAGTGTACGATCAATAACAGCACTGTCACAGAACTGCTTCCTCCATGTTGCTAAGTATCCCCGGCACTTGTTACTGACAAGTGAAGTCCCATTAACCAACCACAAACTGATGAGTTGTATTTGGCTGTCCATTTGTCTTTCCACAGCTGATGTAAAAGAGACCAGGGTGTCAAAGGATAGCCCTTTTGCCATGTAATATCCATTCCTCTAGGCAACAGGCCAAGACTCGGAATTGATCGGTTGAGCATTTGATTAAAATTGAACAGCATTAATGTCTCCCATGTCCTTTATTGATAAAAATCAATTATCAGTAAATTGCAAACGATCCTAGATGCCAGGTGGCATTTTTTATTTTGCTACTCAAGTTGTGAGTCAAGGTTTCACTTCTGCTTTATAACTGCCTTTCAAATGGTAAACAATACTTAAGGATGCAACTGAATTAGTGAGCAGAAACAGCCAGCGTTGATATAAACTGTTTTTAAATTTTGTTTTAGATTATATTGCCCATGTGCTATCTTTTTAAGTATTGAAAATGTATTTGCTCTTTTAAATCAAAATAGTAATTTGTCAGCTCTTTTAAATCAAATCAGTAATTTGTTGTAATTTGTTTTGATGTTAATTTCTCATCACGTTTTAATGTTATAAACACTTTAAAAAATGCAACGTAGTGAAGAATTAACATGCTCTGATGGGTAGTGGGTTAGTAGATTGGATACAATATAATAAATAATAAGGAAAGACAAATTAGAGTATATGATAAAATTAGTTAGAAATATAAAAATAGGTATAAGGTGTGGTTTTTAGATAATTAATAAAGTGAAAAGTTCACAAAGTGTGCTCTGGACCATAGAGAGTGAGCCTGCGGAATTAATAATTAAAAACAAAGAGATGACAAATGAATGAAATAGGTGCAGTCTTCACTGTAGCGAACACAATTAACATTTCAGGGATATCTGTACTTAGAGAAATGCAAGGAAGAAAGGAAAGAAGGAAAACTACAATCAGCAGTGAAATGGTGGTGTGCATTGTTGGAGATGCAGGGTGGCAGATCTCTAGGTCCTGAAGGCTGTTATCCTTCCTTCTTAGTTGATGTGGCTAGTGAGTTAGTTGATGCATTGGCTTTAATTTTCTAGTGAAGAGAAATAGATGGGTTAAGTGATTGGTCAAAGATCTGAATAATGCCATGTAGGTAAATGTGAAATTGGCACTTTGATTAGAAAAGTGATAAATAATAGCATATTCTTTAAATGCTAAGAGCTTGCAGAGTCCTGAGATGCAAACATATCTGGGTGTTCTAGTGCTTGATTCACAGAGAGTTGGTGTACAGGTACAGGAAGTAATTATGTATTACAGGCTAACTTACACAGAAGTAACAGACAGCTGTTCACTGTCAGGGGAACTAAATGTCAAAAAGACGTCGCCCTTAACTTCTCTCCAGAGATGCTGCCTGTCCCGTTCAGTTACTCCAGCATTTTGTGTCTATCTTTGGTTTAAACCAGCATCTGTAGTTCCTTCCTACATGTAAACATGTTGAGGTTATGTTTCAGTTATATTAGGTAATGGTGAGGCCAAATCTGGAATTATGTACACAGTATTCATCTCACTATTCAAGAAAGGTTCTTAACATGTTAGAAGAAGTTTGGAGGTTTACGAGACAGATATCTGGAATGGGCTAGTTGTCCTGTGGTAACAAAATGGGAATGGCTAGATCTCTTACCACTGCAATTTAGAACAGTATGAAGGGCCTTGTTTGAAACATATTAAATCCTGAAGTGTATATTGGCTACCATTTTTACATTGATAATAATGAAAATTGATAGAGGAATATTACTTGATGAATGCAAAAGGAATTCACAAATGAGTACAGAACATTTTAAAACCTGTTCCTTAGCATAAGATATCCTCAAAACCATTTCCTTGGAAGAATAGTGATAATACATTTTATGGTTATCTTTTGTCCAGATGGAGAACATTGATCACTACAATAACATTGACATCAACTACGTTCTCAGCTATCAAGATTTAAACCCTTCGGCTGCTGCTTCACATTTCAGTAAGTGGCTGCAATATTTGTTACTCTCTGATAGGAGATGTTTCCTTTTGTGCTGTACATAGCAAAAATAAACTTACCTCTTTGGAGATGGGTTTCCCCTCCTATCTAGGTTTAGGATTTCTTGCCTAGCTGTGGGCAGCGATCATTTGAGTGTAGACAGCTGATAGTTAACAACTTTCCATGGGAAGCTAGTTAAATAATTATTCATACCCTCCTCTGCAGCTTTGGTGTTGTGGGATCATACCTTCTTTAATGCTTTCGGCTGATGTCGATCCCATAATGGCAAGTAAAAGATGTGTTTGTGTGTTCTAACTGCTGGAACAAGAAAAATGAACCCAGGATGCAAACATAAATATTTCCATCAGGGTTGTCACTTGCTATGGTGATTTTAATCAATTTTCCACTTTGAGGCTCATTCAAAGCATGAACAGCCACTTATTAAACACGATTCCTGTCTATCACTCCGCTTCTCAGTATAAATGGAGTAGTGGGAAGACAAATATCAATGCTTTCTGATAAATATCCAAATCCAAATGGTCTCCTAAATGATAATTAAAGTTGTTTTTTTTTCATATTTAGCATGTGATCCCTACATTGAAATCATTGAACAACCTAGGCAGGTAAGCGAAAACAAATCATCCAATTATCTTTTTCATTTTACTGGTAACAGTAAGATTCATGCCTCTAGTGTAGGTGCATATTAATCTTGTGGATTGCACAGGTGGTTTTTTATATTATGTTTGGCTCTGATACATTGCAGGAAAATTATGAATCTCTGGAAATAGATAGACAGCTATTCAAATTAAGTAAGATGTTTATCTTTTTGCTTAATAACGGGCAGCACATTGGCGTAGCGGTAGAGCACTGTAAGAAGCAATATTTCAAACAAACCATTGTGAAAATGGCAGAACTCCCAAATGAAACATTTCAACAGAGAGTAAGAGATATTTGTTCATAAAAATAGTCATCGGATACAAAAACAAGGTGATTGACATGCAGCTCAATTACAATCCAACTGAATTCCAAAACTTCCTTGAGGAACTGAAAGGCTCATGTCTGAACCTAAACAGGGTGACACAGTGGCTCAGCTGGTAGTGCTGCTGACTGCAGGTGTTGTCGATGTGGATTTTTCACCTTCTCCCTGTTACTACGTGGGTTTCCTCCAGGTGCTCCGGTTTCCTCCCACATCCCAAGTAAGTGCTGGTTTGTAGGTTAATAGGTGATTCTAAGTTACCCCTAGTGTGTTGGGAGTGGATAGGACAGTGTGAATGAGTGATGAATGGCCAGCGTGGATTCAGTGGGCTGAAGGGTCTGTTTCTATCCTGTATCTCAATTCAATTAAGTTCAATGAAAAAAACAGCATTAGCAAACACGAGTTTGATTTTTTTTTGTTTAATTTAGTGTTTCGTTTAGTTTAGAGATACAGCATGGAAACAGGCCATTCGGTCCACTGAGTCCACGCCGACCAGCGATCCCCATACATTAACACTATCCTACTACACACTACGGGATCATGACAGAAGCCTCCTCATGGTGATCCCCGGAAACGACGACACGATGCACTCTGTGACGTGTCGGGCGACCAATTCTGTAAGCATGTTGGGCAATGACAGAAGCCAACAGCGAAGCTATACGTCGTCTGACACAGGAACGAACAAACGACACACTAGGGACAATTTCCCATTTTACCTAAGCCAATTAACCTACAAACCTGTATGTCTTTGGAATGTGGGAGGAAACTGGAGCACCCAGAGAAAATCCAGACAGGTCATAGAGAGAACGTACAAACCATACTGACAGCACCCGTAGCCAGGATCAACCCAAGTCTCCGGCGCTGTAAGCCAGCAACTCTACCCCTGCGTGCCGCTGTGATGGTGCCATCCAAAGGCCACTGTAATATATGTTAACTGTTGAACATTTTACAATCACCTGAGAAACACTGTAATTAGTTCATTGCATTTCTATTTTGAAGCGTGGCTTTCGGTTTCGTTACGGATGTGAAGGACCATCTCATGGAGGCTTACCTGGGGTTTCAAGTGAAAAGAATAATAAAACATATCCAGCCGTGAAGGTAGGTAATGTAACCAAAGCTATGAACTAACTGCGCGATAAAAACTTCTCTTTAAACATTTGGTGTCACAAGACCAGTTCGCCTGACATCGGTGGTGGGGAAGATGCTGGAGTCAATATAAAAAAGTGAAATCGGCGCACATTCGGATTGCAGTAACAGGATCGGTCCGAGTCAGCATGGTTTACGAAGGGGAAATCATGCTTGACTAGTCTTCTGGACTTTTTTGAAGATGTAACTAGGAAAATGGACAAGGGAGAGCCAGTGGTGCAGTGTACCTGGACTTTCAGAAAGCATTTGATAAGGTCCCACATAGGAGATTAGTGGGCAAAATCAGTGCACATGGTATTGGGGGTAGAGTGCTGACATGGATAGAAAATTGGTTGGCAGACAGGAAACAAAGAGTAGGGATTAACGAGGGCCTTTCAGAATGGCAGGCAGTGACTAGTGGGGTACCGCAAGGCTTGGTGCTGGGACCGCAGCTATTTACAATATACATCAATAATTTGGATGAAGGGATTCAAAGTAACATTAGCAAATTTGCAGATTACACAAAGATGGGTGGCAATGTGAACTGTGAAGAGGATGCTATGAGAATGCTGGGTGACTTGGACAGGTTGGGGGAGTGGGCAGAAGCATGGCAGATGAAGGTTAATGTGGATAAATGTGAGGTTATCCACTTTGGTAGAGAAAACAGGAAGGCAGATCTAAATGGCGTCAAGTTGGGAAAAGGGGAAGTACAACGGGATCTGGGGGTCCTTGTTCATCAGTCTATGAAAGTAAGCATGCAGGTACAGCAGGCAGTGAAGAAATTGAATGGCATGTTGGTCTGTATATCAAGAGGAGTCGAGTTTTGGAGCAAAGAGGTCCTTCTGCAGTTGTACAGAGCCCTAGTGAGGTCACACCTGGAGTATTATGTGCAGTTTTGGTCCCCTAATTTGAGGAAGGACATTCTTGCTATTGAGGGAGTGCTGCATAGGTTTAAAAGGTTAATTCTCGGGATGGCGGGACTGTCATATGCTGAGAGAATGGAGTGGCTGGGCTTGTACACCCTGCAGTTTAGAAGGATGAGAGGGGATCTTATTGAAACATATACGATTGTTAAGGGTTTGGACACGCTAGAGGCAGGAAACGTGTTCCTGATGTTGGGGGAGTCCAGAACCAGGGGCCACAGTTTAAGAATAAGGTGTAAGCCATTTAAAACGGAGACGAGGAAACACTTTTTCTCACAAGAGTTATGAGTCTGGTGGAGGCAGGTTCTCTGGATGCTTTCAAGAGAGAGCTAGATAGGACTCTTAAAGATAGCGGAGTCAGGCGATATGGGGAGAAGGCAGGAACGGGGTACTGATTGTGGATGATCAGCCATTATCACGTTTGTAGATGGTTTATATGCAACCAATAAGATAGTTACCTCAGTACCATTAACCCCGCCTAGTTAACATCAATCATAACACCTTCCCCTTCCTGGGTACAGTTCAGTAGAAGAATGTAGCCAGTGCTTGAAGATGTATGTAATACCCTGTGCTATCATTAAAAGATGTTGCACACTTTAAGAGTTTGTGAATTGCATATTTACATGGTGTCAGAAGTGGGATGCCCGACCTGAGCCGCCACATCCTCAACAGACCGCATGGGGTAGTGTGGTCGCCTGATGGCAAGGTTTAAGTCCTTCGGGTTGATACACACACGTATTTCGTTCTTGTCTTTCTTTATCGTGGCAACCATGGTGGAGACCCAATCGGTGGGATCGCTAACCGCTTCTAGCACCCCCTTTTCGACCATGTCGTTAAGCATCGCCTCGACCCTGTCTTTCATAGCGTGAGACACCCTGTGAGGTGCGCGGACCATGGGTTGTATATTTGGGTCAATGGAAATATGGTATGTCAGTGGTAACTTTCCCAGGTCATCGTTAAACAGATCCTGGTATTCTGCAACCGGGTTAAACGACAGTTGCACTTTGTGGACCATGCGGTCGAAGGACACCGGGCCAAGATCTTGGCACGCACGGTTGCCCAACAGGGTTACACAGTCAGAGTTCAAAACATAGAAAACCAGGTTTCTCGTGGCCTTTTGCAGCACGCAAGTTAAAGTGGCCCTCCCCGCAGGCCTTAGAATTTCTCCACCATAGGCGTGCAGGGTAGCATCGTCAGCAACCAGGGGCTCATTATTCCTTATCTTGTTAAAAAGATTCATTGACAAAACGTTGACCTTCGCACCTGTGTCTAACTTTGCAAGGAAGGTTACATCATTGACAGTCACAGATACGGAGGGATCAGAGCAGTGGGCGGGTGTCTGTAGGAGGGTAAACACATGCGAGTCCTCGGGAGGATTAATTGGATCTGCCATTTTCGAGTGGCGTGGTAACCACTACCTTCTCCTGGTCGACTCGCACTCAAACTGGTTCGAAGTGGATTTACTGACATCCCTCACGTTGGAGATGGCGATCCGAAAGCAGCGGAAACACTTCTCCACTTTTGGGTCCCCTGTCAGGCTGCAGACTGACAACGGCAGGCAGTTTACCAGCCGAGAATTCAAAAGTTTTGCCGACAAGTGGAATTTCGTGCATTTCACCAGCAGCCCAGAGTACCCACAGAGCAACGGCCTTGCAGAACGGGCCGTCCGCAGCGCCAAGCTTCTGATGGAACAGGCGAGACTATCCAACTCTGATTTGTATTTGGATCTCCTGAACCTCAGGAATGTTTCCAGGGATCTGGCCATGGGATCACCTGCTCAGCGTCTGATGTCCAGAACAACCAGATCTACCATCCCGATTGCCCAGCGCCAGCTGAAACCTCGGGTGCTGGAGCCTGCCTCCGTGCAGAGGCGCATTCAAGAGAAACATGACAGCCAGCGGCGTTCCCACGATCGGTCGTGCAGACCGCTCGATCCCCTGTTGCCTGGACAGGTTGTTCGGTTGCAGACCACCGGTGGTCACTCCCGTCTGGCCACCGTGGTTGGGGTGGCTGTCTCACCTCGTTCGTATCTGGTCGACTATGAGGGTACCATCTACCGTAGAAGCCGACAACACCTGCTTGCGGTTAATGAGCCGAAGCCGCAGCCTCCGGGGCCCTATGCCCCGCCACTCTCATACCAGCAGCCGGCTGCCGTCCCAGCCAGTGTTCCCTGCATGCCTCGATCCCCATATCGAGCGCCTGGTTCCCCTCTGCGCGGGTCCCCAGTTGCCGGTCGCGGTTCTCACTCTCCTGTTTCTCCCACTCCACCTGGTTCCCCAGCTGCCTCGCGTCCTCCTGTTTCTTCTGCTCTTTCGGGGGAAGGGGGAGACATCCGTCATTAGGGCTCGAAGGGCCCGAATGGCCTATTCCTACACCTATTGTCTATTGTCTATTGTCTAAGATAACATAAATATGTATTGTTAATTAAAACCTAGTTGAAATAATACAATGTATGAGAATTTGGGGCTAATCGTAAACCTTAATTGTGAGAGGGGAAGCATAATTAGCTTCCACACAAGATGGATATTCATGTCGCTTCAACACCTATAGAAATTCCACATTGTATTTTGGAGGAAGAAAAGGTGATCTTATTTGAACAGATTCTGCAAATCAGGTTCTGGAGTACGTTTCCCTCTGTGGGAATATAAAGCCAGGGATAGTTTCCGAATAAGAGGTTGCTGATTTAACACAAAATCAAGGAGGCATTTCATAAGTTCATGTTCATAAACGATAGGAGCAGAATTGGGCACTTTCGTCCCATCAAGTCTACTCCACCGTTCCATCATGGCTGATCTATCTCTCCCTCCTAACCCCATTCACCTGCCTTCTCCCCATAACCCGTAACACGTAATAATCACAAATCTATCAATCACTGCCTTAAAAATGGCCTCCACAGCCTCCTGTGGCAATGAATGCCAGTTTCACCACCCTTTGACTAAATATATTCCTCCTCATCTCCTTACTGAAGGTACATTTCTCTCTTCTCTCTGTGGACTGCGAACCTTTGGAAATTCCTACCACAGAGTTGTGGAGGATTAATACTCCTTCTGTTCTAATCCCATTGCCCAGCACCTGATCCATAGTTACGTCAAAAATCATAACTACTAATTGAAAATATCCTCTTACTTTGCAGATCAAGTGTTCATCTAAACACTTCTTAAATGCCATCCAGGTTCAACCATTTCTCAGGCAGTGCATTCCAAGTACCTACTACTCTCTGTGAGGAAGGATTCCTCATATCCCCTCTCAAACCGCTCCCTTTCCCAAACCAGTGAGAACTAATTTTATCTGTCACTGATATGAGGATGCAGTCTAGCCTGTATACTGTATACCCCGTATAATTTAATATGCCTCAAACATCTTCACTGATAAACCCCCTCCTCGTCTGGAGTGGAGAATGTTAACAGATCTAAATTCTCCAGTGTCTGCTCATAATTGAACTACTCCATCCCAGAGAACATCCTGATGATTCTGTTGCAAACCATCTCGAGCACAATCATATGCTTCCTATATATTGGTGACCAGAAGTGCAAACAATGCTCCAGCAAAGGTCTGACTAAGATTTTATAAACATAGAGCACAACCTCCCTACTACTGTAAATGTCCTAACTAATGAAGTTCAGTATCTCATATGCCTTCCTAACTAAAGTAACTATTTGCATTGTCACCTTTAAGCCATGGCATTATTCAACAACAGAGCAGGTTTCAGTCGCAACATGGTCTATACTTGCTCTTAATTCTAATGTTCTTATATCTCCAAAAACATTACAGGCTATTTCAAAACAACCTACAGCACTCTCTTTAAAGACTTTTTGGGTGCTCACCATATGATGATGGGTGCTCACACCCAGCAGCCCTTCTGTGTCCACTTTAAAAATGCATACAACGTCCTCCAATGTGCATATATAAGCAGATCTATCCATTGAAGAGGTGAATATTTTGGCGACTGTCCAAAGCTACAAAATAATCACAACTGTTAATTGAAAATCTCCCTTTACTTTGCTTCAAGGTTAAAGATCCTTGAATGAAATCTGATTTAGATAAATTATTTAATTAAAGTATTTAAGTATTGCATTGCTTATAGTGCAGACTTTCAAGAACAGTGAAAATGCATTGAATTTTACTTCGGAGTCACGTGAGTGACTACGTGAAGACCCCGCCAGGACGCATGCGCGACATATCGTCGAACGCATTGCGGAAGCGACAGTCGCGAGGAGCGCCGCTCCTCCAGCGCGAATTTTGAAAAATTACGGAAGGTAAGTCTTACCTTTTCTGGTGAGCGTCGCGACTCGGTGTGTTTCTTTTTCAGAACGGAGGAAGCACCATGGAGTCGCGTAAGGGAGAGCAGCAGCTGATACCGCTGCTGTGGAAGCAGCCAGCAGCGTGCCGTCTCTCCAGAGCTGCAGGTGCTGCCAGCAGCTGCCGGCTTCTCGCCGCTACGGACCGCAGGTGCGCCGCGGTCGGCGGCAAAACCACCTGGAAGTCGGACAGGTCCGTTGACTCGGCTGGGTCCGGACCTGAAGACACCCCGTTCATGGATAGGGACGGCGGGCGTCTTTCCCGCGGGAGCGGATGGGGAGCAGTGCTCCAGCGTGACCTGCTTATGCAGGGGCAGAGTCACAGTGGGTCTCCTCGCAGACCCACGGCAGGATCCTTTCAAGGACTGCCAAATGTCTCACCCTCTTCGCAGGGGAGCATTAGGGGTCAGAGCTGGGCTGACCCTGAAGAAGGGGCAATGGCTGAACAGTCAACTGTGAGGGGTGCCAGAAGAGAGAGCAGCAGAAGAATTGTGGGAACACATGCTGTATCAACTCAAGAAGGACTGCCTATACAAAGCTGCAAGCCAGTAAAAAATACATGGCTACAAACCAGCTACAGGAGCAAGCCATTAACTTTATGGCTGGGAAGTACATTGCTCCAGAGAACTCCATTTCTCTTAAAGTACCAGCAGTCTATGACCCCATCTGGGGCAACAGGAGCCCATCTATAAGGAGCCAGGAGGGGAAGCTCCAGAGGAAACTGCACGCTGCTAAAATCACAGCAGTACCAGGACAACTGATGGGGTTGATTTGCCTGAAGTGTTACTAGATGCTCTAGCAGACTGTGTAATACTCAGTGGAGATTAACAGTTACAGGAAGAGCATCATCAAGAGGTGCGGAATTATGCAAGACAAGTAGCACACAGGCGCCAAAATTGCTGTTGGGGGACCTCCCGAAGCAGGTGAAAGACCTGCATGAGGAAGCCAAGGCTATAGGCCTGATCAAGGTGCCAAGCACCTCTAAAACCCACTATCAACAGCGGCAGCACCCCTACACACCCACCAGACATCGGTGCTATGGAAGACCATCTGGTGGTGAAAGCTCGAAGGCCGGCCCACCTGCACAGCGGTCTTTCAGACCATGGCCCAGCCCGGCCTTCATGGAAAATGCGCCAACCCCACAACGCAGCAACACAATACCAGAAGAAACAACTGCGGGAGACAACCCACACAACACCGGTAACCATGGAGGTAGGTGGGTCTGGTTGTCTTAAAAAAACATTGCATGTCCGATTCATCAAAAGTTGGGGGACGGTTGCACTTGTTTCATCATGTGTGCTGCACTTTTACCTCTGAACTTTTACATACTCGGAAGTATTCAGAATTACAAAATTGAATTTGTATACGAACTACCGTCCCAGTTCAGCATACGCCTAGCAGGAAGTTCATACTTCACAAAAAGAGAGAACAGCAGGCCATGCTGAACTGTTAAGACTAAACACAAAAGGGATTGAGAAAACAATCAGAGAATTTCAAGAGTTCGTATCAAATATATTTATAAAAACTAAAAAGATGGTGGTTGCCGTATCATTACAGATTTGACCGAACTAAATACTTCCGTTCAGTATGCCCATTTCAAAATAGACACATTTGTCACACACAGGGTCATCGTAAATACCTGAAATTTATCTGGATGGGACAGCTATGGCAGTATGCCTTATCCAATGGGTTGTCATCAGCACCCAGGCTATTACAAATTCATTAAAACCAGCTTTAGCATACTTAAAGAAACATAACCATATCGTCATGGCTTACCTTGATGATTTTCTCATTGTAGGTGAAAATTGGAGCTGGCTATATTGGTGGTATCAGCCACAACACAGAGATTTAACGTACATCCAGATAAGTCAAAATTGGAACCCTCCACTACCATGGATTATTTGGGGTTCACTATTGACTTTGTTCATATGTCTATCACCTTGCCACCAAACAAAGTGACAGACTTGATGGGAGTATGCAAAAGCCTCGCTGGCATCAGGGAACCATCCATTCGGCAAGGAGTAAGAGTGATTGGGAAATTGGTGGCTGCATTCCCAGCAGCACAATTGGACCACTCCATTATTAAAACCTGGAAGAGGGAAATTTTAGCTCTCAAAAATCATGCAGGCCATTTCAATAGGCCTATGCAACTACCAGGGAAAGTAAATCAGAATTAAACTGGTGGATAGAAATGTTCAATATTATCCTAACCCCATCACCCCATTCTATATCCCTAGGGTACATTACAGACTGATGCCAGTGCTAAAGGTTGGGGAGCAACTAATACCACCGCAAGTTGTGGTGGCAGATGAGTGCACAAAAATTATTCTGTTTAAAGCACTAGCAATTAATTATCTAGAAATGCTGGGAGCGTTTCATGGACTCAGGGCCTACTGCTCAGATGAGCACCAGTTGCATGTACGGTACAGATTGATACCACACTGGGGGCCTATATATAATCATATGGGTGAAATAAAGTCGATATCATGTGATGAATTGCCTAATAATATCTGGCACTGGTGTCTGGGAGAGAGATTTGGATCTCAACCACTTACCTTCCAGGTAAGCTAAATACAGTGGCAGACACCAGGTCACGTAAATTCAATGACAACATTAAAAGGATGTTGGATCGGAAAGTGTTTACAGATATTATAGACCGGTATGGGACACCAGATATCGACCTTTTTTCCATCCAGACTAATTCACCAACTACCAACATATGTTGCTTGGGAACCAGACCCAGGGGCAGCAGCGATGGACGATTTCTCGCTGCATTGGGGGGGGGGGATTTGTTTTGCTATGCATTTTCCCCTTCTGCCTCATCAGGCGAGTCTTACACTAATTAAACAAGACGCCGCAACGGGTACCATGATTCCCAACAGTACAAAGATGGTCTCAGAACCCTGCATCTGGATCAACAACGGCCAAGGAGGTTGGCACACCCTTGCGGGAAAGTATCCGTGCCATGACTGTATGAACTTGTTGATTTGCAGTTTCTGAAACAGGCCATTTCTGGGATACGGACTCTCCGACAGGACGATCAATGCCATCTCAGCGTCGTGCAGGGAGTCCACGAGAAGACAGTACCTGACATATGTTAGGAAATGGGAAGTGTTCAGCACCAGGACGAACACTACATATGACTCAGCCACCAACACTGAAGTGCTGGAGTTCTGGCCACCCTTCATTTCGATGAAGGATTGAGTTACAGTGCCATTATTGTGCAAGGAGTGCCCTATCTAATATCTGGGCAGAGGGAGTGATCACCTGGCTATAGGATCACACCCACTAGTACCTAAACGAATGAGGGGTATTTGTACTCTATTCCCCCCAGGCCCAGATACACCTATATATGGGACATAGGTAGTACACCATGTTACGAGGATGGACACCAATATTGGGGCTCACTCTGGACAAACTAATATCCTAGATGGGAATGATTATGGCACTTAGATCAGCACAACGGGTCCAGTCCTTACACAAGCTAGAATAGGACGTCATGTCTGTCACAAATGGCAGATAACCTGCTACATACAGGGGTACTTAAACAAGACTGACCCGGTTCCTTTAGCCAATATTAGAGTTCTGGCCTATCCTGCAGATAGTCGGCCCTGCATAGTGACACATATTTTCCAATATATAGTCACCAAGACACTTATGGGCACGGAGAGAGCTTTCTCATTAGCCATAAATGCCCTCACCTAAGGTCACAGTGCAAACCATATCCAGATGGTTCGGGTGGTATTACGTGCAGTGGTGAATACTAATGTTTCAAATCTCACTCCAACAGGGCTGCATCTACATCGGACGCTAGGATGATGGGAGTTCCTATGGACCACATCCTTGCCACAGCGGGGTGGAGCAATGAACGCATTCAATGCTTTATAATAAATCCGTGGCCGATCCTGAGACATTTGCAGGGAAAAATTAAGTTCTGTAAAATAAATTACCCAATGTGGGGCATATTATTTTAGGTATGAATAATACCTTTATTGTTTTTCAGCACAGTGTCGTGTGTGAAATACGTTCATCCTCCGTCCCAGAATGGCAGTGAGTGAGCATGGTCTCGTTCCAGGGCATGAAATCACAGAGCTTTGAAATCTTCACGTAGTCACTCACGTGACTCCGAAGTAAAATAGTAAGATTAAATGAGAACTTACCAGTTTTGAAGTTTGATCTTTATTTTATGAGGAGTTACGATGAGGGATTACGTGCCCTCCACTCCCAAAACCCTCTATTATAAAGTTCAACTGGTATGGAAGTTCTCTCTTATCTTACTATATTAGTCTACTCTGGTATCTGTGATTTCACACCACTGCTTTGAAGAATGTCGCGCATGCGTCCTGGCGGGGTCTTCACGTAATCCCTCATCGTAACTCCTCATGAAATAAAGATCAAACTTCAAACTGGTAAGTTCTCATTTAATCTTACTATTTTATGTCACTGAAGAACAATTAAATTCGATGGATTGTGTAACTATTGCCGTACATCTATAATTTTATTTCCAGTATATATAAAGTTTAAGTAACTGGTAATGTTCTAAATATTTTATGTGGTTAATATATCTATCAATTCCTATAACTGAAAACAAAATGGAGGAATGTTGACCTAAGGGTATATGACTACCTAAAATGTAACACCGTGAAACTTCAATAATCTGCTTGGGTAGAAAGGAACTGCACGTTCTATTCAACAGTTCCGAAATTCTGATGGTTTGGCATGTGGCTCACCAGGTAATGTTTGCCGCTCCACAGGGACCCCATTTCCACACTCCCCTCCAACTCACTAGGCCCCAGTTACTGCACTATGCTCCAACGCACAAGCCCGGTTCTTGAGCTCCACTCCAACTCACAAGGACCTGGTTCCCACAATCTCTTCAAACTGGCCAGGATACGGATCCTTGTGTTCTTTCAAACATGTAGGATTTCACTTGGAAAATGTATTGTGGCAACATGTAACATCTAGAGGACTATATTAAAAGTGTATTTTGCAATCAATTGGAATAGCATCCAATAAAATCTGCCAAGCCAGCACCACAAAATATGGAGCTAGCTTGGCATTGCAAGCAAGCAAGCAACCCGGATCATTCTGGCTTTACTGCATTTAGTGAACATAATATAGGTGGTGCAGCAGAAGCAGTAGTGTTGGTGGGGGGGGGGGGGGGGGGGGGGGGGGGGATATTATGTTGTGGAGCTGGTGAGAAGGAAATCAGGAGGCTGAGGAGTGAAGTGTGGGAGGACAATGGGGACCCAGGAAGGAGAGGGAATGGGTCTCAGTTTGTATAATTTGTAACCAGCCAGTAGTTACTCAATCACTTAAATTGTGTTGGGATTCCTTCATGCCACTTGCATGTCTGGATGTACAAGAGTAAAATGGATGTCACAAAAGGGTACAAAGTGCTGGATACTAAGAACATGGGCAGGTGACATTTCAGCCTGGAGTCCCGACCTGAAACATCACCTAACCATGTTCTCCAGAGATGCTGCTGACCCGTTGTGTTACTCCAGCACTTTGTGTCCTTTTGTGTAAACTGGCATCCTTTGTTCCTTGTTTCTATGTCTTAAAATGGAGGACAAGTTAATCTGCAATTGAGCTGTGCTGGTGTCATATCAGCCTCACAAGCTGATTGGCCTATATGGCATACCTGTAATGAATGTTAAAGATAGGGTGCATAATCTGTCCCACTGACGTCCAGCAAACACCTTGCACAAGACTGTTATACAAACACTAAAGGAAAGTCTGATGTAGACACAAAATGCTGATGTAACTCAGCAGGACAGGCAGCATCTCTGGAGAGAAGGAATGGGTGATGTTTCGGGTCAAGATCCTTCTTCAGACTGATGACAGGACAAAAATCTGCCTTGATTTAGTCCACATGAAACTGCTACTAAGTCAATGAATAAATGAAAATCTATCAAATTCAAAGGGACGTTAGCTTTACAAACTTCTACAGAAGGAGCTTCTACAACCTACATTACAACAATATAATTGAATTTCAAAATTGACCTTAAGCATTTCCTGAACAAGCTTCTTTAAATGAAATCAAACCTTTAATTTTCATGCGTACTAAATTGACTAAAGAGGAACTTTGTTTGCCAAGCAAACTATGACTAATACTCACATCTAGATCCAGCTCCTCATTTCAACATGTTTTAATAGTAATTACACAAGTGCATTTGAAAAACAGCGGAGGTTTCAACCATGAATTTGTCATAATTTTTTATTTTAAATTGAGTAATCTTATAACTTTTTGTTGTGAGTTATTTTTATTTTCTAGTTTGCAAGAGCAATATCAACTGTTTGTTAGATACACCCTGGAAAAATTGCATGAGTTTAATGTAGAAACAAGGAACTGCAGAAAAGGAATGGACACAAAGTGCTGGAGTAACTCAGCAGGTCAAGCAGCATACCTGGAGAGCATGGAGAATACAAACTCCTACAGGTGCTTCCTCTGACTTCACAATTTACAACTCTTCAATCTGTTTGTTTCGCACCCTCTGCTTTAATCCCTGGCCTTTGTTCCAACCACCTGCTTATCAACTACCCCCTTCGCCTGTGTCCACCTATTACCCTACCACACGTTGTCCTGCCTCTCCTCACTTCCAACTTTCTCCAACCCCCCTCCCCACAATCAGACTGAAGAAGGGTCCTAATGCAAAACGTCACCAATCCATGTTCTCCAGAGATGCTGCTTGACCCACTGTCAGTCCAGCACATTGGGTAATTTTGCATGAAATCAAAATTTAATTATTCAACACAAACTGGACTATCGCTTTGAAGAGAGCAAATTCTAGCGCAAGATCAACGGGGTGAAGAAACGAAACAGAAAGATAATTGCAGATAGAAAGATTTTATAATACTGTTGCTCCTCAGCAAGTGACCAATGTTTAAAAAAAATATATGATCAGTTTACACACTTGAATCTACAACTTAAGAATTGTGTAAATCTAGACATTGTTACTGGCATAATTTGAACTAAAATGGACACTTTTTTCTGACATGGATGTCCTAAAATTGAGGATATCCTGTAGGACATATTAATGGACATTATTGTTGAGCAATGCTGACAAGTGCCATGGAGACAGCAAGTGGCAGAGTGGACACAGGAAATCAAGAGGAGCACTCCTACTTTTCAACACAAGCAAAGCTCAATAAAACACTTACACACTGAAGCCAAAAGCTCCGACCATATTCCATCGTTGAGTTTCCTGCCACTTGATAATTCTCCACAAAGTACGTTACATTTACAATTGCACGTTGGAAGATGATCCAATGTTCCAAAAGCCTTTTTTTCCACCCTAACTACCTATGGTACCACTGTTAGGGATCTATTTACTTATACTCCGAGATCCCTCTGCTTAAATTTGCATGTGTGTAATATGTTTTAATTAATTTTCACTAGTTTAATGCATTTATCACAACATTTATGTTTTATTATTAATAATTTTTGAAATGCTATTTAAGTTTTGAGATGAAACCTATTTCAACTATTTTGAAATGTCTGAACGTCAGTTAGCTGAATGGGTCTTTCACCGCATGCGCTGCCATCAGAACAGTCCAATGACTGAGGCTCAGCTTCCACCATCTGTGGCCCAGTCATCATACGGGCATTAGACACAAAATTGCTGGAGTAACTCAGTGGGACAGGCAACATCTCTGGAGAAAAGGAATGGGTGACGTTTTGGGGATGTCAGTAGAGATATTCTCCAGAGATGCTGCCTGCCCCGCTGAGTTACTCCAGCATTTTGTGTCTATCTTCCGTGAAAAGCAGCATCTGCAGTTCCTTACGATACATCATATGGGGACTGCTCCACTTCATGGGATATGCGTGGCGGCAAGATCTCAAATAGACTACACCCTCAACGCCACAAAGTCATAAGGTCATAAGGGATAGTAGTAGAATTAGGCCACTCAGCCCATCAAGTCTACTCTGCCATTTAATCATGATTGATCAATCTGTCCCTCCTAACCCAGCTCTCCTGCCTTATCCCCATAACCTCTGATACCTGTACTAATCAAATATCTATCTCTGCCTTAAAAATATCCACTGACTTGGTCTCTACAGCCTTCTGTGGCAAAAAAATCCACAGATTCACCACCCTCTGACAAAACAAATTTCTCCTAATCTCCTTCCTAAAAGAACATCCTTTAATTCTGAGGCTATAACCTCTAGTCCTAGACGCTCCCATCAGTGGAAACATCCTCTCCACATCCAGTTTATCCAAGCCTTTCACTATTCTGCATGTTTCAATGAGGTCCCCCCTCATTCTTCTAAACTCCAGCGAGTAGAGGCCCAGTGCTGACAAACGCTCATCATTGGTTAACCTACTCATTCCTGGGATCATTTTTGTAAACCTCCTCTGGACCCTCTCCAGATCCAGCTCATCCTTCCTCAGTTTTGCTGCCCATATGTTTGTTCAGCTGTGGAATTGCAACTGTGGGCATACTTGAGTTACAGCCATTTCATGTATAATCCAGGATAACATATCTCTGCTGACAGGAAATTAAATTCATTTTACATTTCTTTTGTTAAATATTTTTTATTATAGAAACATATTTATGAAAGTTACAATGTTTTACATAAACGAAAATACATCATTATATACTTTCATAACATTAATAATATTGATATTATTATTAATATTAAAATTTAAGACTGTATGCTTCTATATGCTTTTTTAATTATTTTTTTATAAAGTAGGAAAAGATAGAGATAAATAATGAAGAAAATATGAAAGCGAATGGAGTGTTAATCATTAATCCGTCATTGGAGATATAGGCATGATTTATTATATATATTTCTTCATCCATTCTAATATTCAGGCCTCAGTCAAGCCCTCGTACCGAGCCGTTATGACTCTGTAAATATTCAATATATGGAGACCATATCCCTCTGAAGAGATCCAACCTGTCCATTAGGACAAGCCTCAATCTCTCCAGATGAAGAGTCTCCGACATTTCTGTATTCCACATTTTGATTGTAGGGGATGCAGGGCCTTTCCAAAATTTTAATATTAATTTTTTCCCAATTATTAACCCATAATCAATAAAAATCTTTGATTCGTTGTTACTAATTGGTCTGTTTCCAGTATTCCTAGTATTATTAGCTTTGAATCAGGTGTCAAAGTTATATTAACAACATTCGAAATAATCCTAAACATTTCAGTCCAGAATTTTTGTAATTTTTATACAGTTTGTAAATGAGTGTGACAAATTGGCTTCTAAATGTTGACATTTATCACATATGGGGGATACTTTTGGAAACATATTATGTAATTTGGATTTTGAATAATATAGTCTTTTAAATTGTATAGTATTTTAAACTGTATAAGAGAGTGTTTAGCGTTTAGCGAACAATGATGTATATGTTGTAAACTATCATCCCATACTTCTGGTCTAATAGTTTGGCATAATTCATTTTCCCAAGATTGTCTATGTATTTCTGTTGATGGAACATCACCTTCCAATAAAATATTATATATATATATATATGAAATCATTTTTTCTGTATTTGGATGTTTATTTAAACATTCATCTAATATTTTTGTCTTTCTATTTCTGAGTTCTTGCGTATTTGCTTTAACATAATCTCTAATTTGTAAATATCTAAAGTAATCTTTAGAGTGTAGTTCATAAATTTGTTGTACATCTTGAAATGAAAGGAAGGAGTTTTCCCTATAGAGATCACCGATCTTAATAATTCCATTATTTTTCCATTGTAAAAAAGCTTTATCCATCATTGAAGGTTTAAACGTAACATTATTTACAATGCTAAGAGATAGTGGTATAGATTTTTAGTTTTAATGTTTTCTTTATTTGTTTCCAAATACGTATTCCACTTCCTATTATTGGGTTTTCACTATAAGTTTATCTTAGCTAAATTAATATTAGCGAATATTATAGAACTAATTTCAAAAGGAGAACAATCTTCTTTTTCCATATTTAACCAAGTTGGTTGGTTATCTATTTCTTCTAACCAAAAATTCATATTTTTAATGTTAACTGCCCAATAATAAAACATAAAATTTGGTAGTGCTAGACCTCCATTTATTTTTGATTTACATAAATGTTTTTTATTTATTCGATGGCTCTTATAATCCCAAATGAAGTTAGTGACTAGGGAGTCCACCTTTTTAAAGAAATTTTTAGGGAAATATATCGGGATTGATTGGAAAAAGGTATAATAATTGTGGAAGAAAAACCATTTTTATTATATTAATTTTACCTAACATTGAAATAGGTAAAGTTTTCCAATATAAGATATTCTTATTTAATTTATTCAATAATAATGGAAAATTAGCTTTAAATAATAAGTCAAATCTTTTTGTTACGAAAATTCCAAGATATTTAATTTTTTCATTTGTTATCTTAAAAGGGAATTGTTGTAATATGTGTAAATTATTTACCGTTATTGGCATAAGTTCACTTTTATTCCAATTAATACTATATCCTGAATAGGATCCAAATACAGTTATTAATTTTAACAAATTACGAATACTAGTTTCTGGTTTTGTGATGTAAAGTAGTACATCATCCGCGTATAAAGAAATTTTATTTTTAGTGTCTCTAGTATCGTATCCATATATTTCCGGATGTGATCTCACCCTCAGAGCTAGCGGTTCTATTGCCAGTGCAAACGGTAAAGGGGATAAAGGGCAACCTTGTCTACAACCTCTAGATAAATTGAATTTAGGTGATAACATTTGGTTTGTTATTATTCTAGCTGTCGGATTTGTATATAGCAATTTGATCCAGGTAATAAACTTTTCTCCCAGTTTGAAAGCTTCCATAACCGAGAACAAATAAGGCCATTCCACTTGATCAAAGGCTTTCTCTGCAAATAACGAAATAATTACTAGATCTTTATTAATATCTCTTTTCGAGTATATAATATTGAATAACCGTCTCAAATTATATGAAGAGTATCGTTTTGGTATAAATGATTTTACATTTCTTTACATTAAAAAAAAAACGAATTCCTTCCTCTTTGCTTTTATCTCACCTTGTACCATATCGCAAAATGACGACAAATCCAACTTTTCATTTGATTTATAGATCCACAACTACACAGGGCCTGCCAAGGTTATTGTGCAGTTGGTGACCAGTGACGAGCCGCCACTTCTGCATGTTCACAGCCTTGTAGGAAGACAATGTAAAAATGGGATCTGTTTTGCTGAGATAGATTCCGAGGACATGACCGCAAGGTAGGAAAAAAGGTTCAAAGCAATGCAGGTATTCAGAAGTTTATTTCAGATCCAGCTTATTTAAGCTTTGAATCTGAACTGTAGGTTAGATAAATATAGCAAATCAGAAATAACAACAGCAAAATATTTTTGGAAAGAAGTTACTTTCAAGCTACAATTTTGACATATGGCTATAATATTGACATAAAAACAAAAAATGGTACAGGTATTTTGCATGTCAAAGTAGTAAAATGAGGTGAACAATCATTACAAGGAAGTAACTTTAATCTAACCCTTCTCTGGAAAACCAAAAGGTTTTGCCTGGTCCATTGGTTAAGGACATATTATAGTTTTTATTGGACTTAACAATGGTTAATAGGTACAGATACACATACAGAGATACAGTGTGGAAACAGACCCTTCAGCCCACCGGGTCTGCACCGACAGTGATTACCCCATACAATAACACTATCCTAATTATTAGGGACAATTTACAATTTTTACCAAAACGAATTAACCTACCAACCTGTACGTCTTTTGGACTGTGGGAGCAAACCGGAGCACCCGGAGAAAACCCACATGTTCACGGGAAGAAAGTACAAACTCTGTACAGGCAGCATCCACAGTCAGGATCGAACCCGAATCTCTGGCGCTGTGAGGCAGCAACTCTACTGCTGCGCCACCGTACCCAAGCCTGTCCCACCAAATTGCCACCTTACAGGTTAGTCGAACATGGGTCTCTTATTCAATTCTGCTGGAATCAGATTTAATGTTCTTTATTCCTTTCAAAAAAAGAGGTGATGGAAAGGGTTTTTGGAAGAAGTGGGGTGAGAATGATAGTGGTTAATAGATTACTGGTCTACTACTGTCCCATCGTGTTTCTCCCCAATCTGAGGTCACTTGCATAATATTACAGATCCACCAATGATTTTCCGGCACACTTGGTTCTAGAGCCTTGCTATATTATTCATTTTGCCGGACCAATAGAGGTCACGGCCTCAGGGGGCCAAGATGCAGGCCCGCAAATTCGGCCCCCCGGAAGTCGGCTGTGGGAACGGTTCTGACGGCTCCGGTCAGACCAAAGGTCCAGAGCCCCAGCTGCAGGGTGCAAATTCAAGCTGTCTATTGGTTGTGGAAGTCAGCTATGGGAACGGATCTGCTGGCTCTGGCCGGGCTAGAGTTCCAGAGCCCCGGCTGCAGGGGGCAAATTTGAGCCGACACTTGGTGAGGAAGTCCCAATGAGGTTGAAATCGGCCGCCTTACCCAGCCTAGGTACCACATTTTCGCGGGGGCTTCCGGGGAGTGGGGAAGGGGGTATTTCAAGCGTGCTCTCGTAATTTTGTCCAGATTAGGGGAGGTGCCAGACCACCGGTTGCTGGAAAATTGGTGGTGGACCTGTACCAACTGTTATGCTGAAAAGTGACACTTAATTTGTATTGATCTACTGTCTTCAGAAAATCTCACAGCTCTGCTCCCAAGAATTAGCTCTTTATGCTTTGTATAAAGCAGTAGAGATCAGACTGAAAGTTTTGAAATGAGAAAATGAAACAATTCCGCACTGTTGAAAATTGGGTTAGACAAGAATAGGTTAATTTTGTATACATTTCTGGGTGTCCAAGCACCTGTTGGGAAATCCGTCTTCATTTTTGGCAGTATTTTAATTCTCCCTTGGGCATTTTGTCGAACACAAAGATTCCCCAATGACGTTAACATAACTGCGAAATGCAAAATTCATCTGCTGTGAGATTTTCCACCTCACTGGTCTGAAAGATAACGGTTACACCAACCAGCTTTCCAAACCCTGCTTCTTCCGAAACCAAGATATTTTTAGGGCCAGCAGTTGAACAGCAGCCTTCATCCACACCGAGATGCCTGACCTTCTATAACCTGAAATACAACCTCATGTGTGCCTTTGACTCTTTGCCCGTGGGAATCAGGGCCACAGACATTCTCAGCTTACTAGTTTAGTTTAGTTTGGTTTAGTTTAGAGATACAGCACGGAAACAAGCCCTTCACACCGACCAGCGATCCCTGCACATTAAGACTATCCTACACTAGGGACAATTTTTTCATTTATACCAAGCCAATTAACTTACGAACCTGCACACCTTTAGAGTGTGGGAGGAAACCAACGTTCTTGGAGAAAACGCATGCAGGTCATGGGGAGAACGTGCAAACTCTATGCAGTCTGCACCCGTAGTCAGGATCGAACCTCGGTCCCCGGTGCTCTAAGGCAGCAACTCTACTGCTGTGCCCCTGTGCCGTACTAGATATAGCAACATTCCAGGCTGTTGATTCTGAGCTCTGCCACATCTCAATGTTTGCTACTCACTGTTTCATTGGGAGGTCACCTAAGCTCTATACTTAAGGAGAGGTGACTTCACACAGCAGCAAGCAGCATAGGAGCAACTGGAAAGGGCATTTGCCCAAATTGTAAGTTTCTCCAAGGTACACGCCTGCAGCAACCGTACTCCTGTTCTTAACACCCTGTCAAGTTCCTGCCAAGCTTGCCTAACTGCAGCCAAGGAGAGTCTCTGCAGTCCCCAATACATGAAGTACATGCCAAATGAGGGCACTGTTCTCCACAACTCCACCACTCTGTCCAAATGGCACTGTGGCGCAGCGGTAGAGTTGCGGGTGTGATTCTGACTATGGGTGCTGTCTGCGTGGAGCTCGCATGTTCTCCCCGTGACTGCGCGGGTTTTCCTGGGGAGCTCCAGTTTCCTCCCACACATCAAAGAAGTAAGTTTTTTGTAAATTGCAGTATGTTCCGTAAAAGCAGCTGCAGAGTTTGACCTGCTGGCAGACATGCTGCGAGCTGTGTGGTCTTGCAGCACATCAACAGGGAACATTGATGTTGCTGGTTCCAGCGCAGTTTCATCTTGGCATTATACGGGAACACCTGAAACTGATGTTCTGTGAGACTGGCAAGTTGAGATCCTCTCTCTTCATGTGACTTTCATGATCACCATTAGGACAACGCACAAGTTGTTTCAATGTCAAATAAATGGCATGGAGCAAATTATTAGCCAGGAACTAGTAATTTGGCATAAATGCAAACTTCTCTGAAGCACCAGCATGGGCGCAGCATAGTGGCGCAGCGGTAGAGTTGCTGCCCTATAGCGCCAGATCCTGACCATGGGTGCTGTCTGTACAGAGTTCGTACGTTCCCCCTGTGCCTGCTTGGGTTTTCTCCGGTTTGCTCCGGTTTCCTCCAAATGCGTACAGGTTTGTAGGTTAACTGGCTTCTGTAAACTGTAAATTGTTCCTGGTGTGGAGGATAGTGCTAGTGTGGGGGGGGTAATTGCTGGTGTGTGGACTCGGTGGGCTGGAGGGCCTTTTTCCATGCTGTATTTTAAAAGTCTAAAGTCTAAAGTCATTGTTCCAGTTCATATCCGATGCATATGCAAAATAATCACTCATGATGCTCTTGAATTGGGTTAAGACTACTTAAATTCTTTAAATAGATTTTGTACTGAATAAGGAAGTTTCAATCCAAACATTCTGAGCATAACTGGAATAATATCAGATGGAAGTCTTTGTTTGCTGTAATTTGTAACTGGTTGCACATCATCACACCTAAAGTTATCATAAAAGTTATTTTGTTGACTATAAGTAAGATATATATATTATAGCTATATAGTAAAATATTCTGTATTGGTATTTTAAATGCATCTGTGAAGATAGCTGATAAATGTATTATCTGATTAGCTTTCCCAACCTTGGAGTCCTTCATGTTCCAAAGAAAGATGTAGCAGCAATTATAGAAGAACAGCTGGTTAAGTCCTGGATGTCAGATCTCAATAATGAAAATCCTTCACTTTCTGATGAAGATGGAGTGGAATTGCAACAGAATCAGTTGCAAAGTGAGTTAACATTATTACTTTGCTTTCTTCATCCAATATTCAAATGCAAAACTAAATCTGCTTTCTTTCTAAAGTCTAATCATTTCCCAGACTATGGATCTCACTGTCAAGGCACGATTATTGGACGCTCCTAATTTTTCTGAAGGCGTTGCGAAGCCACCTTCATGAACCGTATATATGGCAAAAGTATTCCAACAGATCTATCAGTTAGGAAGTTCCAGAGCTCAGACCTGTTATTTAATAGTATCTGATTTTAACAGCAATGGTGAAGTTTGAGCTTTCAGAGTCATAGAGTCAAAAGTCATACAGTGTGGAAACAGGCCCGTTGGTCCAACTTGCCCACACTGGTCAACATATCCCAGTTACACTAGTCCCACCTACCCGTGTTTGACCCATATCGCTCAAAACCTGTCCTATCCATGTACCTGTGTAGGAGTCACTGTGGTGGACGTTCATGTTAAAATGTGTTTTTGAGTGTTCTGTTACTTTTAATTGCATGACTGACCTGGCCCATGAAATTTCTCGTATGTTGCAAAACATACTTGGCAAATAAAGTGTGATTCTGATTCTGATCTGATTCTGGCACTACATTTTTTTCTTCTTTTTCTTCGGCAGTGCCTCAGGATTGATAATGATTTGTGTGCATAGAAGTTCCGAGGGTTTTGTGATGATTGATGATGCTAATTAGGAAGGAGTTTGTTGATAGGGTGGGTGTGCGCACCGTTTGGGAGAAGGTGTGTTCCTTCCACACTTTATCCTGACCTTTGAGTACTCCCTGCACACGAAAAATAATTATGTATGAGGTTCACATCGTCATCTAAAATGCTCCTTCCCCATTTTAAGTTAGCATGGGTCGGAGATTCCCAGGAGCTGGTGGGCATATTGCATTTCCAAATTCATGGAGGTTTTGTGCACATCCTCAAATCATTTCTTTTGTTCATCTGATAATCTGCTCCTATGACAGCGCTCACAATAGAGAGTCCATATCAGGAGTCTGGTACTGGGCATGTGAATGTCCGACCTGCCTAAAGGAGCTGACGGGGAGTTATTAGGGCCTCAATACTGAGGTTGCTGGCCTGGGGGAAGATAGTGACATTGATTCGAATTTCACTTAATTGGTACATGTGACAAAAAACTGACCTTGAAACCTTGAATGTGAATTTTTACTGACTGGCTGGAATTCCCATTCTCTAACTTCAGTTTGGATGGGCTGAACCAGATTTATTTACTGTGAGTAACCACAATTTTCACTACATTAATTAATTGCCTGACATGGAAAATGCATACAAATCCTTCACACTTAGACATCACGTTTGGAGTTTCTTATCTGTAACAAAAGCATTTCACTGCCAACTAACAGTCAGAGGAATTGATGGCAGGGATTTGCTATCAATTGTATTGTCACTAGAAAAAAATTCCTTGTATTACCACCTTTCAAATTAGTTTGCTTCCTGTCACCATTGTAAAAATCAGTGAGCGGTCCAGAATCAAAGCGTTCCCAACGTCACGCAAACATAAGTAGAATGTTGGCATCTGGGCCATAATTTGATGTAATATTCACATTGAAGCTAACAGCATTCTTCATTATTTATGTGCACAAGTTTCAGCATTTTCAGGCAAGGGTAGATGTGAAAACCCTAAGCTTATTGGCACTGATATGCCACATTGACATTGCCCCTTCATGAAAATGGGATTTAGCTGCGTATTTCACCAATTAAAATGCTTGGGGTTGGCAAGATATTACCGTATTTAAATAATGAATACAAACAAAGCGACCAGATAAAACCATCTTGCTTATTTCAGCCTAATTACATTTTTAGCAGTATGATACTGCCAGTTGATTACTGACCGATAACTAAAATGACCAAGTGTTGGATCTGGCTCCTTTAAGGTTTCACTAAATACTGGAGAGATTTTACAATTATTTTTAAAATCTCTTCCAATATGGGTTTTTTTCTCTCAATATCAACTCAATTCTCCTTCATATTTTTGTAATTCTCTTTTTGATTTGATATTGAACTCATTCAATTTAACCTAATTTACACCATTTTTTCAGCCCTTGAGCTGTTAATTTCACAATGTTTCATTTGGATTTGATGAGGAGATAAATTGTAGCTTTCTTTCTGATTGTAATAATAATTTGAAGACAGGTCGATCGGACACCTGAAGCAGATGTGACCCACAAACAGCAAATGATGGTCCCATGTAGAATAGTAACAACATGCGATGTAATGGAACAAGTAATGCAATTAATGCAATATTGAATTTTTTCCAATGTTAGAAGAAGACAGAGAGAGAATTCATCACGAAGCCCAGAAGCAAACCAAATACATGGATCTCAGTGTTGTTCGCCTGATGTTTACTCCATACCTTCCTGGAAGTGATGGCAAGTTCACTCATAGACCCATTTTAGCATTTATCAGTTAATTATCATAATTATGACAGCAGTGAGTATCATTCTTCCGCCAGTTTCGCCACCTCCAACGTGACCCCTCCACCGGCCACATCTTCCCATCTCCCCCCCTGTCTGCCTTCTACCGCTCCCTCCGCAACTCCCTTGGGCAAACCGCAAGAAATGCAAACACTTGTCCCTTCACCTCCCCCCTCCACTCCTTTCAGGGGGACCCAAGCAGTCCTTCCAGGTCCGACAGAGGTTCACCTGCACCTCCTCCTACCTCATCTACTGCATCCGCTGCTCCAGATGCCAGATGATCTATATCGGTGCTTGGCGATTCGCCGAACCACCTCCGCTCGGTCCGCAATACCTCCCGGTGGCTCAGCACTTCAACTCCCCCTCCCATCCGACCTCTCGGTCCTGGGCCTCTTGTGAGCAACACCACAAAGGAGCACCTCATATTCCCTTGGGGAGTCTGCATCCTTTGGGCTTGAATATTGAATTTTCTCAATTCTGTTAACCCTTGCTGTCTCCTCCCCTTCCCCACCTCTCCCTCAGCCCTCGGGCCCTGGCATCCCTCTATCTCTATCTCCCTCCCCCACCCCATCGCACCACCTTCTCATTTTTCACACCACAAACAGCTTACAATGGCTTCCCTTTATCGATACTTTTTTGACATCACCGTCTATATGATCCCTGAAGTCTGAAGGGTCTCGACCCAAAACGTCGCCTTATCTCCTTCGCTCCTTAGATTCACCCGCTGAGTTTCTCCAGCTTTTTGTGTACCCAAAATATATAATCATTTGGGCTGTAAGGAATGTCTGGTTGTGGGCAGCTGTGAAATTTAAATATCAATATTGAATAGATTTTTTTCTCAATCAGTTTGTTGTAATTTAAAGCAATGAAATATATTATTTTTTCTGAATGTGTGGATATTCATATAAAACAGAAACTGCAGAGCTCTTGTTTTCATTCTGTTCGCCGGCTACAATAATGCCATTCCAATTCATGAAGAATGATCTAAATAACTAATATGGGTATTTTGCACCTGAATGAGAATAATGGGGGCACTCTCTCCACTGGCTCCCTGTGCGATTCCGAATTAAATTCAAGACCCTCCGCATTGTCTACAAAGCCCTCAATGGGCTTGCACCCACCTACATTAAAAGTCTTCTCACCCACTACACCACCTCCAGGTCCCACAGATCGGCCGACTTGGGGTTGCTGAATGTCCCGCGGTCTAGGCATAAGCTCAGGGGCGATCGCGCCTTTGCGGTCGCAGCTCCTAGACTGTGGAACGGCATCCCCCTCCCCATTAGAACTGCCCCCTCCATCGACTCCTTTAAGTCTAGTCTAAAAACGTATCTGTTCTCCCAAGCCTTTCCTGACGTCCTCTGAGTGAGGGCTATTTGTAGATATGTATGTAGCCTGCTTGTGTATACTACTCTTATAACAAATGTAAAGCACTTTGGTCAACGAGAGTTGTTTTTAAATGTGCTATATAAATAAATGTGACTTGACTTGACTTGACCTTGTTCAACTGCCATTGGTACAACTGGACTAGCACCATGGTGCCTTGTCACAGTGACCAAAACTAAGAAATAGCCAAACAGTTTGGGGAATTTACTTTTTTAGCTTTTTACTCAGGTATGCCAGTGCCTTTCTTCAAAGGATATTCAACTGTTTTGGATTAGACTCAAGATTTTAGAGATACAGCGTGGAAACAGGCACTTTGGCCCAATGAGGCCACGCTGACCAGCGATCCCTGTACACTAGCACTATCCTACAAACTAGGGACGATTGATAATTGCTTTTTACCAAAGCCAATTAATCTATAAAGCTGTATGTATTTGGACTGTGGGAGGAAATTGGAGCACCCAGAGAAAACCCACGGGGTCACAGGGAGAAAGTAAAAAGTCTGTATGGACAACACCCGTAGTCAGGATCAAACCCGGGTCTCTGGCACTGTAAGGCAGCAACTCTATGACTGTGCCACTATGCAGCCCCATTGCTTTCCTTTGATGAGAGTTTTTTTTGAATTTAATAGGCTCACTTCGAAACTGGTCCCTAACCTCATCAAGCCATACCATGGCCTGGCAAGAGAAGAGTGGATAAAACTTCCCAAAGTCCCATCCATCCATTAAGCTTCCTGTTACTGCTTTTCCTGAGTGAAACCAGGCTAGTCTTAACACAGAACTGAAACATGGCAGGTGCGGGTCCCACAATTAATTCTTCCTTCCTCCAAACTACTAAAACTAAATTCTGAAGGTAATTTAAACATTATGGGTTTTTTGTTCGCATTAATTTCTTATAGAGACAGAGTGAGAGTCATACAATTGAAAGCAGGCCCTTCAGCCCAACTTGCCCATGCCAACCAACATGCCAGGTACACCAGTCCCACTTGCCTGCAATTGGCCCATATCCTTCTAAACCTATCTTATCCATGTACCTGTCCAAATGTATTTTTAACATTGTGATAGTACCTTCCTCAACTACTTCTTCTGGCAGCTCGTTACATATAACTACCACCCTTGGTGTAAAAAAAGTTACCCCTTAGGTTCCTATTAAATCTTTCCCCCTCACCTTAAACATATAATTGAATTTATCATTAAAAAGGATTTAGAGGAAGAGCTTACACCAATTAAGTATTGAATGTTGTGTTTCCTTTTGTAGAAGCACCCAATGCATCAAGTTTGAGGATAATAAGAATGGCCAAAACTGCCGGCAGTGTGGTGGGAGGGGAAGAAGTCTTTCTGCTGTGTGACAAAGTACAAAAAGGTAAACAATAACCAGGCGTTTATTGACCACACTGTGTCAGTTGTTATGGTAGAATAAAGTGGCCATATGTCTACTATACAGCAAAAATATAAATTTATAAAGAGTGAAAACAATCTACTTAAAGCGAATTAAAGTTATGAGAAACCACAGCAACTCCTTCCAATAAGAGGATAATAACTCTGGAAAAAAATGTAATGTGAGGGATCGTGGCATATAAATTATGTGCATGAAATCAACCCCAGTAACTTACACTTGCTTGGTTGGACCCGTACCAACCAAACAAGTTATCACCAAGCTTGGTTGGTACGGGTCCAGTCATCCCCTTTCTGACTGATTATAGCTTTGTCATTGTATGTAGCCTTTGATTGAACACCAGTCCCACTTGCCTGCAATTGGCCCATATCCTTCTAAACCTATCTTATCCATGTACCTGTCCAAATGTATTTTTAACATTGTGATAGTACTTCCTCAACTACTTCTTCTGGCAGCTCGTTACATATGATATATTTTCTGTTATCCATCACCAAGTATGATTTATAGATTAGTGGAATGTAAGGGTCTCGACCCGAAACGTCGCTTCGCTCCTTAGATGCTGCTGCACCCGCTGAGTTTCTCCAGCCTTTTGTGTACCCATGTGAAATACTAAAGTGTGAAGGCTATTTCATAGCATTTACATTTAAACTGAAATTAATTGCGAGAAGGAAACCTTTGTTTAATCCAATTCTGATTTATTGTTTTCTCCTTCTCAGATGATATTCAGGTCCGATTCTTCCAGGAAGATGAAAGTGGACGCATTTGGGATGCATTTGGAAAATTTAGTGCTGCTGATGTTCATCGACAGGTAGAGGCTCCAATAGATTTTACAACGACCTTATACTGAAAAAAAGGAAGGGTGGCATGGTGGCGTAGGGGTAGAGTTGCTGCCTTATAGCTGCCAGGTTTGATCCTGACTACGGGTGCTGTCATTACGGAGTCCGTACGTTTTTTCCATAAGCTCTCCATGGGTTTTCTCCAAGACCTTCGGTTTCCTCCCACACTCCAAAGGTTTGTAGGTTAATTGGCTTGGTAGTGCATGGGGATTTCTGGTCGGTGCGGACTCGGTAGGCCGAAACTAATCGAAAAACATAATTTATTTTCAGTCCTCAATAAAGGTGCAACTAAACAGTTTCAACTTTATATGATGATCAAGTGGATTTTAATTTGTTTTGCCAAATTGTTATTCAATTTATTCACATTCAATACAAAGAATCTCTACCAAAGACAAGCCCAAACTGCCACGGAGCAAAAGTATCCTCTTATATGTGAAGTAGTCTCTGGAGAACATGGTCAGGAAACTGATTGTGCAGTAAATGATTTGAGTAGAATTTAGTTCAAGATTATGAAACAATGTCCCGTGGAAATCTATAGACAATGTACCATTACTCGGCTTTCGGCAGTTGAGAATCATCCATCATAATCAACTCCTTGAAGATACTGAATTTATATGTTGTTTCAGCAATTCACTGTGCATCTTAGTTAGAGCCTAATATATTACATTGGCAATGAGGATGTTAGGATTAATGTGGGAAGTCGTATTATTAAAATATGTATCTGGATAGATCTGCACAATATTTAGGGATACCTTCAGGATGTGGGAGGAAACCAGAGGAAACCCACGCGGTCACAGGCAGCACTCGAAGTCAGAATCAAACCTGGATCTCTGGCACTGTGGGGCAACAGCACTACCAGCTGTGTCATTGTGCCATCATTTAGAAGATGAAAATGGATGTCTCCAGAGTAAGTCAGTTGTAGTTCAGAGGAAACTAAAATTAAAAATCAAAATTCAAAAAACTAAAGCAAAGGACTCAGAAAAGAAGTGGTTGGCAGAATGAGACGGAAAAACTGATCAAACTGATCTGATTGAAAAATTAAGTTCCCGAGAGAATCAAATAAGATTGAAAGGCGCAAATGCAGAAGGCATTAGATGATTCACAGTGGTTGTTTTCTGAATTATCATCTCAGTTACAAACCAATGTGAACCTAAAGGACAAGAAGTTCTTGTGTTAAACGAAGCAGTGAGTCCATTGTTGAAAGATAGCATGACTTGTCAGTGGGGGCATTAAGCAGTAAATCTGCCACAGTGAACTTAAATTATGCCTGAGCAGCGAAAGAAAACAAATGAGAATTTGCAGAACAGCATGCAGCGCGTGAAAGGTGTTGCTCAAATTAGGCAACGGCCCCGGCGGAAAAATAACGAGGCCTGAGTGTGCCATCTTGGGGGGGTGGTGCTCCGCATACATGTACCTCCGCAGAGTCCTGAGATGGAAAGCCGCCACCTGGGTATGCACACATACCAAAGACTGGCCACTCTCTTTCTCTCTCTCTCTCTCTTTTTCTCTCTCTCTCTCTCTCTCTCTCTCTCTCTCTCTCTCTCTCTCTCTCTCTCTCTCTCTCTCTCTCTCTTCCACCATCTCTTTATCTCTTTCTCTATTTCTCTCTTTCTCCCTCTCTTACCCACAAATTCTCACACTTTCTCTCCATCACCATAGGTATCCATAAAAATATGAGTAACCATGTCTGTCAGTGAGTGTGAAATTGATGTGGATCACCCAGTGGACAAAGTCACTGGAAAATCCAGAGTGAAGTTGAGACACATGGCAAAGAGGTGACATAGAAAGGTCTTCGAGAATTATAAACCTGCAATGTGTTTTCCAGTTATTGTTGTTTATATGTGTGAACGTTACTTCTTGTATTTAACTAGACTTGAAAGTTTATAAATGACATCTGGTAACGAACCAGCATTTATGTTGCCTATTTGGACGTGCCCCTTTATTTATTTAGGTGCTAGAGGTGTATAAAGAATGTAAAAAGAATCTTAAGAAAGAAATTAGGAAGACTAAAAGAAGATATGAGGTTGCTTTGGCAAGAAAGGTGAAAGTAAATCCAAAGGGTTTCTACAGCTATATTAATAGCAAAAGGATAACGAGGGATAAAATTGGACCATTAGAGAGACAGAATGGACAGCTATCTGCAGAGCCAAAAGAGATGGGGGAGATATTGAACAATTTCTTTTCTTCGGTATTCACCAAGGAGAAGGATATTGAACTATGTGAAGTAAGGAAAAAAAGTAGAGTAGCTATGGAAACTATGAGATTCAAAGAGGAGGAAGTACTGACACTTTTGAAAAATATAAAAGTGGATAAATCTCCAGGTCCTGATAGGATATTCCCTAGGACATTGAGGGAAGTTAGTGTAGAAATAGCAGGAGCTATGACAAAAATATTTCAAATGTCATTAGAAACGGGAATAGTGCCGGAGGATTGGCGTACTGCGCATGTTGTTCCATTGTTTAAAAAGGGTTCAAAGAATAAACCTAGCAATTATAGACTTGTTAGTTTGACGTCAGTGGTGGGTAAATTAATGGAAAGGATACTTAGAGATAATATATATAAGCATCTGGATAAACAGGGTCTGATCAGGAACAGCCAACATGGATTTGTGCCTGGAAGGTCATGTTTGACAAACCTTCTTGATTTTTTTGAAGCGGTTACTAGAGAAATTGATGAGGGTAAAGCAGTGGGTGTTGTCTATATGGATTTCAGTAAGGCCTTTGACAAGGTTCCCCATGGAAGGTTGGTTAAGAAGGTTCAATCTTTGGGTGTTAATGGTGGAGTAGCAAGATGGATTCAACAGTGGCTGAATGGGAGATGTCAGAGAGTAATGGTGAATGGCTGTTTGTCAGGTTGGAAGCCGGTGACCAGTGGGGTGCCTCAAGGATCTGTGTTGGGTCCACTGTTGTTTGTCATGTACATCAATGATCTGGATGATGGGGTGGAAAATTGGATAAGTAAGTATGCAGATGATACTAAGATAGGTGGTGTTGTGGATAATGAAGTAGATTTTCAAAGTCTACAGAGAGATTTGGGCCATTTGGAAAAGTGGGCTGAAAGATGGCAGATGGAGTTTAATGCTGATAAGTGTGAAGTGCTACATCTTGGCAGGACAAATCAAAATAGGACGTACATGGTAAATGGTAGGGAATTGAGGAATGTTGTGGAACAGAGAGATCTAGGAATAACTGTACATAGTTCCCTGAAGGTGGAATCGCATGTAGATGGGGTGGTAAAGAAAGCCTTTGGTGTGCTGGTCTTTATAAATCAGAGCATTGAATATAGGAGCAGGGAAGTAATGTTAAAATTGTACAAGGCATTGGTGAGACCAAATCTGGAGTATGGTGTACAATTCTGGTTGCCTAATTATAGGAAGGATGTCAACAAAATAGAGAGAGTACAGAGAAGATTTACTAGAATGTTGCCTGGGATCCAGCAACTATGTTACAGAGAAAGGTTGAACAAGTTAGGTCTTTATTCTTTGGAGCGCAGAAGGTTAAGGGGGGACTTGATTGAGGTCTTTAAAATGATGAAAGGGATAGACAGAGTTGACGTGGATAAGCTTTTCCCATTAAGGGTAGGGAAGATTCAAACAAGAGGGCATGACATGCGAATTAAGGGACAGAGGTTTAGGGGTAACGTGAGGGGGAACTTCTTTACTCAGAGGGTGGTGGCCGTGTGGAATGAGCTTCCAGCAGAAGTGGTGGAGGCAGGATCGATTTTAACATTTAAAAGTAAAGTGGATAGGTATATGGACGGGAAGGGAATGGAGGGGTATGGTCTGAGTGCAGGTAGATGGGACTAGGGGAAAACAAATGGTCGGCACGGACTGGAAGGGCCGAGATGGCCTGTTTCTGTGCTGTGATTGTTATATGGTTATATGGTTATATTTATTTTAAAGTGGCAGGTGGTGTGTGGTGAACGTCTACCAGGTGTGAAGGAAATTGCTACCTTAAAAGCTGGTGGCTTCCTACTTCCTCAAAATAGGTCATGTCAAGCATTTGTTGTACCATCCTTGCCTTTCAGTTGAAAACTATCACAATCAACAGACATATTTATGTAAAAATGCATGGTTTACTCAGCTTTGTTCAGCACCCCATTGTTAAGGCCAGCATGAAGTCAATGCTCTGAACAGCCAGATTATGGACAGTGCCATAGGTGACCATGAAGTGGAAGACACACTCTGGATCTATGACTTCTATAGGCAGCAAAACAGCAGACAAAGAACCTAATAGTTGTCTCTATGATGTTCCTAGGTATCTGGTTGGAGTTCAGTTTTCAGCAAATGGAAGATCTCAACCACTTATTTGGAAAGCTTAATCTCCAAACTAATTGCTCTACTACCATGTGGCCAGAGGAGCATTGCTCAAAGAAGGTTCTTGGGTGAAAGGCACTCCCTGCCAGAGCCATCTGCACTCCACTCCTTCAGCCTCAGTTTACCTTGGAGTCTACTTCTCCAGCTCTTGATCATAGAGAAGAACAAGCAGGACAACAGCAAAAACTCACTTATCTCAGCCTCCACAGAAATTCCCAGTTCCAAGCAAACGTGTAAAGTAATCATAGTTCTTTTGAAATGGTCCAGTGTCCTCACAGCTGCTCGTCTGAATTCTTGATCCTTGCCCATTAGGTGCATGAGCACGGCTTGCTTTGTCAGGCCAGCCATCACATGAGCATGACACAAAATCAATGTTCTTGCTGCACACTTGCTAGTCTTTGAGAAAGTGGGGATTATGTGATTCAATATTAATACCAGTGCAAAGCACATTATATTGTTGCAATCTCTAATTCTAATTGTGTACAAAAGGGGGACAAGAGTCCTTTGATACTCATTTAACTTTCTACCACAGAGACCCTTTAGAATTGAATATGCTTCACTTGATAGAAAATCCTTTTGCAGACAAATATGTGCTCCCTTACATAGTTATAGGAACAGTATAATAACGTAAAATTCTGTCTTTCAGTTTGCTATAGTTTTCAAGACGCCAAAATATTTTGACTTGCACATCACCAAACCCATCTCAGTGTTTGTTCAATTACGAAGACGATCAGATGGTGAAACCAGTGAACCCAAACCATTTATATATTACCCACACAAACAGGGTAAGTGTTTTGGGGCAATAATTAGGATCATTCCATTGTTTGGATCTGAAGTTTGGTCCTAGAATAACTGAAAGGATTGTTTATGGCAATAGTGACATTTATGTAAGCCAGCATCTGCAGTTCCTTCCTACACACTTTATGTAAACCTATTTACTTCTAGATTGTCTCATAGACAATTAATAAAATAGATAAGGTTTGAAATGTCTGCGGTTTTTCTTTAAGAATTTTATAAATAAATGATAATTCTGCTCTGGTTATTTTAAATAATGGATTTCTCTGTGACTTTCATGGACGTCTCATATCAGTTATCAGAAGCTTCATACAGTCTCAACATATTTCCCTCTGCTTGATAGAGCATCTCACCACTGTGACCTGCTGTAACTAATGGTTTAATTTTGAAATGACAAAGTTGGTTTGAAGCAGTGGAATGAATGTGTGTAATGGACCAATAATCTTCACATCTGCCTTCCCCAGGCCAACATTTATATAACCACCAAGGGCAGATAAGCAACTTTGCTTGAAAACAAAAAGATGATGTTTCTGCTGGAGTATCAGGCAGCAGTCTCAATAAGCAACATAATATTTGTACCTTTAAAATTAGTATTGATGTTTAGTTTAATTTAGAGATACAGCACGGAAACAGGTCCTTCGGCTCACCAACCTACGATCCCCGCATATTAACACTATCCAACACAAACTAGAGACAATACCTACAATCCTATAGGCCTTTGGAGTGTTTGCAGGAAACCGAAGATCTCGGAGAAAGCCCACGCGGTCATGGGGTGATCGTAAAACTCCATACAGACAGCACCCGTAGTCGGGATCAAACCCGTATCTCTGGCACTGAAAGCGCTGTAAGTCAGAAACTCCACCGCTTTGCCATCGTGCCAATGTACCGAGACTGGGATTAAAAGGTGGAAAAGGATTTTAGTTTCAGATAATTGAAGCAACACCAAGTTGGACTGAAGGACGGATAATAATAATAATAATCATAAATGCAGTTATGAAAACGGTGGATTATTTGATGAAATTGTTTAAACTACATTACATACAGTAGTTTTTTTTATTGTTACATTTTAGCTTTGGCAATGCAACAACATTGCATTTTGTTATCAACCATCCAAAGAATATTTTTCACTTTTCTTACTGAACAATGTGAATAATTAATTGGTCCCACAATTTTGTTCTTCATTTGCAAAAGCAGTCAGAGTGTGTAAGGAATAGCCGATTCACTAATTAAAAATGTTTGCCTGACAATATGAGTGAAAATTTGCATTCGTAATAAGATGGTGATAAATTTGAATTATCCTTCATATTATTGCTTTATTTAAACAGCAAAGAAAAAGATTGAGAAGAAATGGCAAAAGGTTTTACCCAATTGTCCGGATAATTATGAGGATACGGCAGGACATGGGGTAATATATCGTAATGGTCCTGGAGAAGGTGAGTAAATAAACCACAACAATGAGGAATCAAGTCTGCAACGACCACTGTATTTTGGGAGCATAATTGCTGAATGTATAATTTATAACAAAATATGCTTGCAGCAAAATTAGAAATTTTGTTGAGCTCTCGCAAAGTAATCCAAAATTCCTTTCACTGAGTGAAAGAATGATACTTTATTGTCACATGTACCCAGGTACAGTGAAATGCTTTGTTTTGCATACAACCAGGGCAGGACACGAGTGTACACAAATGTCACCACATTTGACAGCAACAATGTTACAAAAGGACTGAACAGTCCCATCTACTGCCTACTGACCAGCGATCCCCTTAAGGGCCTGTCCCACTATGGCGACCATATTTGTGAGTTTAGGAGAGTGTCATGTTCCTGTTGTATCACCGAAAATTTGGCATCCTTCGACCTCCTTTGACTATGTAGAGAACCTCCTACGAATATGTAGAAGACCTCCTTCGACTGTGTAGAAGATCTCCTTCGACCTCCTTCGACTATGTTGCAGACTAGCTTCGACCAGCTTATCAAACACTATCTACAACTATCTAACACTATCTATGACCACCTTCAATTACCTTTTATTACCTTGGATTACCTTCAATTACCTACGATAACATGCCGACCTACTACAACCTACTTCGATTAAACCTACGAGTAAAAAAGTATCGATTTTCTCCATGCCGACCAATTTTTACTCGCAGAGAAATTTTCAGCTTGTTGTAAATATTCCTCGACCAGACTGAGGCCGCGAGTAGTAACCACTATGCGGGAACTCCTCTCGACCATGAAGGAGACTTACCAGTGACCACCTACGACCACGTGTTGACCATGCTGCGAGCATGTGGTGAGCGCAAACTCTCCTATAAGGTCGCCATAGTGGGACAGGCCCTTTACACTAGCACCATGCTACATGCTAGGGACGATGTACAATTTTTAGTGAAGCCCATTAACCTACAAACCTGTGCATCTTTGAAATGTGGGGTGGAAACCGGAGCTCCCAGAGAAAACCCACGCGGTCATGGGGAGAACGTACAAACTCCGTACATACAATACCCATAGTCAGGACCAAACACGGGTCTCTGGCACTGCAAGGCAGCAACTCTACCATTGTGCCACTGTGCCATCTGTCATTGTCAGAACCAATAATTCAATGTAATAAATGATTCTGGGAATTTTTCATCTATCCTTTAAGAAGTTGACTCTTAAAAGTGTTCTTCATTGCATGTACCACTGAAGTTCTCTGCATTCTTTTAGAAAATAATTCTACCATTTGGTGCCCCCTGCTAGGGACAGTGCTGAAATAGATTGCAGTTTCAAAATTGCAGATAGAGCTAATTGTTTCCCCTCCATTAAACTTAATGAATGGAATATTATATTATTAGCACCCACAATTTCTCCAGTTGCACTTCCTGAGAGTGCCACTCCTTGCTGTGAATTCTCAATCATGGGATTAACACTTCATTGCCTTTAGTATGGCATGATATGGTGCTTTATTTGTCATATGTACCAAAGTACAGTGAAATTCATTTTTGAGTACAGTTCAGTACATATCAATATTCATAACCACTTTTCCTCTAGTGTATTTTATGCTTGTTGGTATGGTTCTACGTTCAAATAAATGTTTTGCTGTAACTTTATTTCACAGCATTGTTAAATAAAGATGTAGCTTCAGAATAGGTCTTTTGTTATCATTAAAACACTGAAGACAGGGTGGAAGAAGGGTCCTGACTTGAAATGTCACCTATCTGTGTTCTCCAGAGATGTCACCTGACCTGAAGAGTAATACCAGTGTAAACCAACATCTGCACTTCCTTGTTTCTACATGCCTATTTGAAACACTGATAGGGAAAATCAAGGGATATTTTTTATTCAGTTATGGTATCTGGCGATCCCTGGCATGGCTTGCGCTTATTGACAATCCCTAAATGGCCCTGGGACTATTGCTGTCCTTCTGTGAAATTGATTCCAACAGCATTGTATTCCAGGATCTTCACAATGATGATGGAAGAACAAGATAGTGTGTGACCTGGAGGGGATTCTGCTAATGGTGGTAGTTATAGTACCCACTGCACTAGTTTCCTAAATGGTTAAACTCACAGGTTTGGGAGATTGCTATCAGTGTTTTGTATGCTTTGTTGAGTGGTGGGTGTATTTAGCAGATTATATACATACTGCTAAGTTGAACCAGAATGTTTAGAATGGCAGAGATGGAATTAATTAAGTCGATTACTCTGCCCTGGATGATAGATTGAGTGTTGCTGGAGCTGCATTAATTATACACATTATACACGATGGATCCAAAATTCCCAGGACTAATTTGTTCATTTAACCCATGTCTGTGTCTGAAGGTAGGCACAAAGTGCTGGAGTAACTCAGCGGGTCAAGCAGCATCTCTGGAGAAAAAGGATAGGTGGTGTTTCGGGTCAGGACCTTTCTTCAGACTGAAAGTGGGTGGGGGGGGGGAGCGGGAGGTGAGAAAAGACCATCACTTTGTTTCTATCTGTGACCTAAACAGCATCTGCAGTTGCTCCCTGTGGCATATTGATGTGTCTGTCCCAGTCTCTCATCAATAGTGACCCCTCAGGTTGATGATGAGGGTTGGGCGGAGATTCAGTGATGACTAACGATTGGACTGTAAGGTGTATTATAATGTAGGAAATATTACACTCAGTTTACACACAGACACAGCAAGCTCTTCTAAACAGCAAAGTGATAATTTCCAGCAGTGATGTTGAATGAGGTATTAATATTGATTACGACACCAGCAATAACACCTTTTCTTCCAAGTTGCCCATTGGATCTTTTAAATTAGTCTGAGGGAGAATTAATCTGAATGATGGCATCTTGGACAATGTAGCACTTCCTCCAAACTTTCAACAAGGAGGCAAATGAAAAGGTTTATGCAGCAAAATTCAGGATATAATGTATACACTGTATGAGCAGATCATTAACATCAATAATGTTTCAACCTGTTTCAGAAATGACAATTTTAAAAAGACCTGAATTCTTTATATCACCTTCCTACACATGCAGAGATGACATTAGAACAGGTGAGGCTAATAGGTCTAATTGGTGGATGACAGGAATTAAAATACTATCCACTTTCCATTAATATAAATGATTATTATTCCTGAACTAAATTGTACCCATTTATAGATTATAGCTACTGGGGAGACTTTAAACTAGAAAGGCTGGGGGGAGGGACTCGGGTAGAGGGGGCCAGGGGTCAGGGTGTGGGGCAAGAGGCAGAGAAGGGAAGCACTCGGATCCAAAATGTAGACGAGGAAGATGAAAAAGATAATAGACAGAGAATAAGGGATGGTGGGTTTCTAAAATGTGTATATTTTAATGCTAGGAGCATTGTAAGTAAGGTGGATGAACTTAGAGCCTGGATTGACACCTGGAAATATGATGTTGTGGCAATCAGTGAAACATGGTTGCAGGAGGGCTGTGATTGGAAACTAAATATTCCAGGATTTTGTTGCTTCAGGTGTGATAGAATTGGAGGGACCAGAGGGGGAGGTGTTGCATTGCTTGTCAGAGAAGATATTACAGCAGTGCTTTGGCAGGATAGATTAGAGGGCTCGTCTAGGGAGGCTATTTGGGTGGAACTGAGAAGTGGGAACGGTGTAGCAACACTTTTAGGGGTGTATTATAGACCGCCAAATGGGGAGCGAGAATTAGAAGAGCAAATATGTAAGGAGATAGCAGATATTAGTAGTAAGCACAAGGTAGTGATTGTGGGAGATTTCAATTTTCCAAAAATAGACTGGGAAACACATTCTGTAAATGGGCTGGATGGTTTGGAGTTTGTAAAATGTGTGCAGGATAGTTTTTTGCAGCAGTACATAGAGGTATCGACCAGAGAAGGGGCAGTGCTGGACCTCCTGTTAGGAAATGATGCAGGTCAGATGACGGAGGTATGCGTTGGTGAGCACTTCGGGACCAGTGATCACAATACCATTAGTTTCAATATAATTATGGAGAGAGTCAGAACTGGACCTAGGGTGGAGATTTTTGATTGGAGAAAGGCTAACTTTGAGGGAATGCATAAGGATTTTAAAGGAGTGAATTGGGACACTTTGTTTCCTGGGAAGGATGTAGAAGAGAAATGGAGGACATTTAAAGGGGAAATTGTAAGAGTACAGAATCTTTATGTCCCTGTTAGGTTGAAAGGAAATAGTAAAAATTGGAAAGAGAGATATCTACAATAATTATAAGAGGCATGGAGTAAATGAGGTGCTAGAGGAGTATAAAGAATGTAAAAAGAATCTTAAGAAAGAAATTAGGAAGGCTAAAAGAAGATATGAGGTTGCTTTGGCAAGAAAGGTGAAAGTAAACCCAAAGGGTTTCTACAGCTATATTAATAGCAAAAGGATAACGAGGGATAAAATTGGACCATTAGACAACCAGAATGGACAGCTATCTGCAGAGCCAAAAGAGATGGGGGAGATATTGAACAATTTATTTTCTTCGGTATTCACCAAGGAGAAGGATATTGAACTCTGTGAGTTAAGGGGAAAAAGTAGAGTAGCCATGGAAACTATGAGATTCAAAGAGGAGGAAGTACTGACACTTTTGAAAAATATAAAAGTGGATAAATCTCCAGGTCCTGACAGGATATTCCCTAGGACATTGAGGGAAGTTAGTGTAGAAATAGCAGGAGCTATGACAGAAATATTTCAAATGTCATTAGAAACGGGAATAGTGCCGGAGGATTGGCGTACTGCGCATGTTGTTCCATTGTTTAAAAAGGGTTCAAAGAATAAACCTAGCAATTATAGACCTATTAGTTTGACGTCAGTGGTGGGTAAATTAATGGAAAGGATACTTAGAGATAATATATATAAGCATCTGGATAAACAGGATCAGGAACAGTCAACATGGATTTGTGCCTGGAAGGTCATGTTTAACAAACCTTCTTGAATTTTTTGAAGTGGTAACTAGGGAAATTGATGAGGGTAAAGCAGTGGATGTTGTCTATATGGATTTCAGTAAGGCCTTTGACAAGGTTCCCCATGGAAGGTTGGTTAAGAATGTTCAATATTTGGGTGTAAATGGCGGAGTAGCAAGATGGGTTCAACAGTGGCTGAATGGGAGATGTCAGAGAGTAATGGTGGATGGCTGTTTGTCAGGTTGGAAGCCGGTGACCAGTGGGGTGCCTCAGGGATCTGTGTTGTGTCCACTGTTGTTTGTCATGTACATCAATGATCTGGATGATGGGGTGGAAAATTGGATAAGTAAGTATGCAGATGATACTAAGATAGGTGGTGTTGTGGATAATGAAGTAGATTTTCAAAGTCTACAGAGAGATTTGGGCCATTTGGAAAAGTGGGCTGAAAGATGGCAGATGGAGTTTAATGCTGTTAATGTGAAGTGCTGCATCTTGGCAGGACAAATCAAAATAGGGCGTACATGGTAAATGGTAGGGAATTGAGGAATGTTGTGGAACAGAGGGATCTAGGAATAACTGTGCATAGTTCCCTGAAGGTGGAATCGCATGTAGATAGGGTGGTAAAGAAAGCCTTTGGTGTGCTGGCCTTTATAAATCAGAGCATTGAATATAGGAGTAGGGAAGTAATGTTAAAATTGTACAAGGCATTGGTAAGACCAATTCTGGAGTATGGTGTACAATTTTGGTCGCCTAGTTATAGGAAGGATGTCAACAAAATAGAGAGAGTACAGAGGAGATTTACTAGAATGTTGCCAGGGTTCCAGCAACTATGTTACAGAGAAAGGTTGAACAAGTTAGGTCTTTATTCTTTGGAGCGCAGAAGGTTAAGGGGGGACTTGATTGAGGTCTTTAAAAGGGATAGACAGAGTTGACGTGGATACGTTTTTCCCATTGAGGGTAGGGAAGATTCAAACAAGAGGGCATGACATGAGAATTAAGGGCCAGAAGTTTCGGGGTAACGTGAGGGGGAACTTCTTTACTCAGAGGGTGGTGGCTGTGTGGAATGAGCTTCCAGCAGAAGTGGTGGAGGCAGGATCGATTTTAACATTTAAGAGTAAAGTGGATAGGTATATGGACGTGAAGGGAATGGAGGGGTATGGTCTGAGTGCAGGTAGATGGGACTAGGGGAAAACAAATGGTCGGCACGGACTGGAAGGGCCGAGAGGGCCTGTTTCCGTGCTGTAATTGTTATATGGTTATATGGTGTTATATGGTTATAAGATATCGATATGAACTATGACAATGCAACTTTCCTTTAGAATTAACAGATATATGGGACAACAAATATCAGAAGACCTCAGGTAAATTCCAAGGCCTGCTCTGCATTAGCTGATTACAATTGGAATACTATTGTGCAAAAACATGGATTCTAACGTTACCTAATTATGGAAGAGCAATTAAGCCAAATACGGGAATTCTTTAGACACCACTGGAAGTTGTGGGCTGTTGTTCCTCACTCAAACGACCATGACGTTTAAGTTTTGTGATGTTTACCTGGATGGCTGGTGAGACCTATCTATGCTCGAAGGTTCTTTTCACAGATATGACAGAGGTGTAGGAATGCTGTAGTACCAGTGCTGCTTGATTTTTGAGATTCTCTTTTCCCATTTCCTTGATTTTTGCTTCCTCATAAGAAGAAACACTACATTTTCTTTGGATATGCCAGACAGTATGATGCAATGCTTATTGTTCCCAGTTGGAGCTCTTCAGGAATGTTGTAAGAGTCTTTGCGTTGTTTGCCCTCAGTCAGAAGATTGAGGAGTATTGGTGTGTCAACGAGTACTCTCTTGAACTTCTACAGGTGTACAGTAGAGAGCAAATTGACCGGTTGCATCACAACTTTTTTCAGCAACTCAAATGCCCAGGAACAAAGAAGACTGTAAAAAATGGTGAACACTGCCCAGTTCATCACGCATACCAGCGAAGGGATCTACAAGAATCGTTCCCTCAACAAAGCAGCCGCATCATCTGAGACCGATCACCCTGGCCACACTCTCATTTCACTCCTGCCATCGGGAAGAGGCATAGTTAAAACTGTAACATCTAAGTTCAGGAGCAGCTTCTTCCCCACAGCCATCAGGCTATTAAACACTACAGCCTCCAAATAAGCTCCAAACTACATAGACTTGGGGGCAGTCTCTTTGACTTCACAGTATTGTTGGGGTTTTTTCTATATGTTCTTAACTTTTCTGTGTTTATTATGGTATTTACAGAGTACTATGTTTACAAGTCTGTTGTGCTGCTGCAAGTAAGAATGTCATTGTTCCGTTTTGGGATGTATGAACACTCTTGATGTCTCCATAAAGTAGCTGCTTTGGCATTTTGTCATACAATATGCTTTTGCACAGTAGCTGTTAAAACTATGATCAGCTAATATAGTAATCTTGGACCTCATTTTCTTTTGACATGTCCTGTCCATCTTTCAACAATGTGTTGAGGTAAGTCTGGGTGAGGATCTGTGAGTCTGGAATCTTCTCTTGCCACTTGATGTGAAGTATTCTACACAGATGGTTCTTGTGGAAGTGGTCTGGTATTTCTGTTGTGCACTGTCCATGTCTTGCAAGCATAAAGTGGGTATGACAACAGCACGATACAACCTCAGCTTGATCTTCATTTCCATTTGTCACATTTCCACTTTACTTCTCGATCTTCCTAAAGCAGAGCTGGGTTTGACTATCCTGTGGTTGACTTCATCATCAATGTGACTGATCTCGAGCGAGAGATCGCGACCAAGGTTTGTGAACTTGTTCACAATTGATAGCCTCTGACCATGCACAAGGATGTTTAGCTCTGTGTTTGGGGCCGCACAATGGTGCAGTGATAGAGTTGCTGTTACAGTGGCAGAGACCGGACTTCGATCATGACAACGGGTGCTGTCTGCAAGGAGTTTGTACATTCTCCCTGTGACCGCATGGGTTTTCCCTGGGTGCTCCAGTTTCCTCCAACAATGCAAAGACGTACAGGTTTGTAGATTAATTGGCTTTGGTACAAAATTGTGAATTGTCCCTAGTGTACTGGGTGAACGCTGGTTGGCATGGACTCGGTGGGCCGAAGGGCCTGTTTCTATGCCATATCCCAAGAATCCAAAGTCATGGAGTGTTTGACTGCAGGTTGGAGCATAATCTATGTTTCTTTGGTGCTAATTGTGAGGCCAAAGTTGCTTCAGGCACTGGCAACCTTGTCCAAGATCTATTACATGAAAAATTTCACGCTGCTCTAAAATCTGTGCATGGTTTTCAGCCATCTGGTTGTTCATCTCTACAAAGTGCAGATAAACCGATTTCTTCACAGAAAGAAACAGATCTTAAAGACGTGGCGTGAGCATCTCCACCCTGTCCCAAATAGACCATCAACAATTTGTGATGAAGCAATAGGACGCATGTCAGAACTTCCAACAAACCTCGCTCTTGCTGAACCTGCAGACCTGGCTGAAGTTCAAAAGTCAGTGTCACAATTATCATGTGGAAAAGCTCCAGGAGCAGATGCTAGAGCACCAGAGGTCTTCAAAGAATGGGGCCCACTGTTGATTGAGAAACTGACAGAGCTACTCCAGGCACTATGGAACAAAGAATGTGCACGCCAGTACCTCAATTGAAGGACGCTTCAATTACATACCAACACGCGCGTAGAGTCTGCCAAGTTTGCAATAATCACAGAGAAATCTCTTTACTCTCAGCAGCTTGTAAAATTCTCACTAGAGTCCTGTTAATAGACTGACCACTCATCTTGACGGAGTAGTAAGCCTAAACAAAAGGTGCTGGAGGAACTCAATGAGGCAGCATCTGTGGAGAGAATGGATAAATGACGTTACGGTTGAGGCCTCTTCTTCAGACTGAAGAAAGGTCGCGACCCAAAATATTGCCTGACCATTTCCTCCATGGATGCTGCCTGACCCGCTGATCCAGAAAGTCCGTTTCTGTGATTGTTTCTGTGAATGGCATGGAACAGGAAACTTGATCTTTGCGGTAATTCAACTCCAAGAGAAGTGCCAAGAACAAAACTGCAGCTTGTTCGCCATCTTTTATGATCTCACTAAATCTTTTGACTCTATTTGTCATGGAAGATCATGGCAAGATTTGATTGCCCTGCAGAGTTCATCACGATTATCTGACAACTTCACAGCAATATGATGGCCAGAGCAATCTTCAGAACCATTAATGATAACCACTGGTGTATAACAAGTCTGTGTGTTTGCCCTCACATTGCTTAATCTGATGTTTTCTGCAATTATCTCCAATTTCTACCCTGAATAAGAAGATGGAATCAAACATAAATACTGGACTGATGGTGCTCAAGTCTGAAGAAGAATCCCAACCAGAAACGTCACCAATGGTTTTTCTCCAGAAAAACTGCCTGACCCGCTGAGTTACTCCAGTGGAAGTGGAATTTATTCCATTTATTTATGTGGAATTTATTCCATTTATTCTGCATTACAGAAATAAATTTCAACGTAAAAATTTCTAATGCAGAAATAAGTTTCAAGTCCTTGCAAGATATGCTAGAGCAGTTCACGATGAAATCAGATGTAACAACCCAATTTCAACAATTGGTTCAGGAATTCAATCATTGATGAATTATGGTCAGTACACATAGTGGTTTTGCAAGGAAATACGTGAAAAATGATTACATGATCGGGGCTGATCTCTGATTAATTATATTAACGTTGTCAGAGAGCGGGCAGGGTCCATGTGCATCCCCATCTTTCTTCCCCTCCCCCCCCCACCCCCCCACCCACCTCATGCCCTCTCCTCCCATCTTTTCCCAATATTCCTCCCTGCTCTGGAAATGACTGGAATACCACAATAATGACCAGAGATTGAACAAAGATACAATAGGTAGTGCCACTCTCTCGAAGATAAGCAGGGATGGGCAATGTGCCAGCAGTACTCAGATACTGAAACGAGAAATACAAAGAACACCTCAAAGTAGCTCAATGCACTTAGTTGTAATTGGACTTTTCAGCAAAGGTTGTAGGTGCATCCTTTCATCCCCTGTTATGCCAATGGGGATAGAACTGGATGTTGCCAAAATAGCACATTTTGCAAGTCGGATGGCAGAAACTGATCAGTCTGGATAATGTGAATAGGGCATGAAAGTAGCTGAAATAATTTCCTTATGCGTGGTGTTTAACCAGAAAATGATCACTGAATCTGTCTTAAGCAGGTTCAATGTGCACCCAAAGGAATAGGTGACAAATCACCTAATTTCTAGGCTTTTGTTTTCAGTTCTGATCACCTTCACCAACAGTTTCTCTATGGTATTTCTATTGCCTTGTCTAAATGCAGCCAACTCATGATGCTGCTGGTAGCCTCCCCTGCCCTAGTCATCCTACTAGTTTCACTGTTTGTATCCACTTGTTACCACCTTCCCAGCGGCCAACAATGGACCATTGTGGGCTCCACCTTTCCTTGATCATCTGGCTGGCTGTGATTTGTTCTTTTCATACCTTTCATTTATTAAATCTTTGTAGATTTTCATATCTCTAGTTTCCCACTCCCCTGACACTTTGTCTGAAGATGGGTCTCGACCCGAAATGTTACCTATTCCTTTTCTCCAGAGATGCTGCCTAACCCACTGAGTTACTCCAGTATTTTGTGTCTATCATAATACTATTCATGTGTAGAACTCACTAAACATTTTAGATAAATCAATAATTAACATTTTCCAACAAGCACATCATCTAGGTTACTTGCAATTAACTACTAATTTATATTATTACTATTTGGTTTTAAATGTTAAAACCTTTACTATTTTTTTTTCAAAATACTCATTGCAGTACTAATAGTAGTCTGGTTGTTTACTTTATCATTGCAGATACAAATTGAGCTTATTTTTTTATGCTTTTTCTGCAGGTTTACAGTTTTCTCAAGATAATGATATGCTGTCCTATTTTCATACATTTGAGCTGCCAGGTTATGGGGAAATAAAAAAACCATTGGCTGTTTGCAATCACGTGCTAACAGCCCATGACACCAGGAATAACATGTAAAAACTCTAACAGGCTAAAGGAGAATTGTAGTATTGACTTGTCTCAGAGATAAAGCAATGAAATTTCTGGGAATATTTCCTAAGAAGTTTTCTGCATTTTATAGAAATATTTATAGTAATGTAACAAGATAATATAAATTGATGTTATATGTAATATTAATTATTGTGTAATTAAGACCAGAGGCTGCCTTTACATGAGCCACCATTGTAAATTGTGATAGGTATCTTTAAAATCATGATTAATAATGTAGATCAAGCTCTTGATGTGGCTACCTCTAAAACTCCACTGGAGATTTATCACATTGGCTACTTGTGCATAAAGCTCTTGGAATATGGAAGTTCAGTGTTAGTGCTATCTCCTTACTATTTGTATATTATTGTCTATAATTTGCAGTCTAGACATGATTCGAGACTCAAATGTGTATTCTAATTTCTGATGATGTAATTGCACACAACGTTAAGTTCCAGGCTGGTAGAATTTATTGCAAAATATGCAAATATTCAATTAACACCTTGACTTTGATCAGCAAGTGGGTGCCATAATTTATTGTGCTTCATATAATTAATTATAATGGTAACATGCTTAGTGGAGTTAGCTTAATACATGTTAACTGGACTTGACTTGCAAGATCATTTATCTGAAAGCCACCACAAAAAATGCACATTGTATCATATTTGGAAAATGGAAGAGGACTGGCCAAATGTTGTGCCTTCCACCAAAGTGATGAATGCTGTTGTGGATGTTTGTGTTAAAAAAAATGTATTGTGTTTTTGTGTGTTCTTTTTCATTGTACCGCTGCTGGCAAATTCATTTCACTTGCACTTTGTGTGCAAGTGACGAATAATACTGATATTGATATTGATATTGATATTTTATGTCAATCACCAACAAATAAAAATATTAGATCCCTGAAAATGGCAATTTGCCTGATTTCTTCTTTATTCGATGTGGGCTTCTGGGCATCTCAAGCACCTCAAGCCCAGTGGGGTTCTGCGCTCAAGGAACTTCAGCAAGTAATAATTTTCACCAAACCACCGACCACCTAGGCAGAATAACAAAGGTTTTGTAAAAGAGGATATTCTGAAAGAAGGGAATGAAGTAGAGAACTGAAAGTTTAGACAAAGAATTCAAAACCTTCAGAGATCAAGTCCTAATGGGTTTTTTTTTCCTAATTGTTTGATTCTAAATTAAAGGTAAACAACTTTGCAGAGAAAATGCTGTATTTTCACAGTAAATTTACCATAACAAATTTGGTGAATAAATGTGGCTTTATTGAGGTTGTTTTAAATTTGATGAGAACATTTATTACAACCAGTTATATTTCCATTATTGAACATTCAGTTTATTTCTTAGAGCATCTTATAATAGTTGAGTACAGGAACAGTCTTGAAGTCTCGAAACCAGTGTATTTGTATATTTTTCGATGATATATTTGTACACAGAAGTTTTATTAATAAAATTATACTTTTTCTGAAGACTTACCCTATGCCAATTTAACTTCATCTATTTGAGCCTTGTTGTTTTTAGATATATTTGTTCAATGTGTTTAACACAATGGTATAATTCATTTAATATGTTATCAGGGAGGATTTAAACTAATGTGGCAGGGGGATGGGTACAAGAGCAGAGAGGCAGGTGGGTGTAAAATGAGGGTAGAAGCAATAGGTAGCAAGGTGAAAAGTAAAAGTGGCAGACAGACAAAACCAGGGCAAAAATCAAAAAGGGCCACTTTTCAACATAATTGTATAAGGGGTAAGAGCGTTGTAAAAACAAGCCTGAAGGCTTTGTGTCTCAATGCAAGGAGTAGTCGTAATAAGGTGGATGAGTTGAACGTGCAGATAGCAATTAATGATTATGATATAGTTGGGATCACGGAGACATGGCTCCAGGGTGACGTAGGCTGGGAGCTGAACATCCAGGGATATTCAATATTCAGGAGGGATAGAGAGAAAGGAAAAGGAGGTGGGGTAGCGTTGCTGGTTAGAGAGGAGATTAAAGCAATGGAAAGGAAGGACATTAGCTTGGAGGATGTGGAATTGGTATGGGTAGAGCTGCGAAACACTAAGGGGCAGAAAACGCTGGTGGTGTTGTGTACAGGCCACCTAACAGTAGCAGTGAAGTTGGGGATGGTATCAAACAGGAAATTAGAAAAGTGTGCGACAAAGGCAAAACAGTTATAATGGGTAACTTCAATCTACATATAGATTGGGTGAATCAAATTGGCAGGGGTGCTAGGGAAGAGGATTTTTTGGAATGTATGTGGGATAGTTATCTAAATCAACATGTAGAGGAACCAACGACAGAGTAGGCTATTTTAGACTGGGTTTTGAGTAATGAGGAAGGGGTAGTTAGCAGTCTTGTTGTACGTGCCCCCTTGGGCAAGAGTGACCATAATATGGTTGAGTTCTTCATTAGGATGGAGAGTGACATTGTTAATTCAGAAACAATGGTTCTGAACTTAAAGAAAGGTAACTTTGAGGGTATGAGACGTGAATTGGCCAAGATTGTCTGGCAATTAATTCTAAAAGGGTTGACGGTGGATATGCAATGAAAGACATTTAAAGACTGCATGGATGAACTACAAAAATTGTTCATCCCAGTTTGGCAAAAGAATAAATCAGGGAAGGTAGTGCATCCATGGATAACAAGGGAAATCAGGAATAGTATCAAAGCAAAGGATGACGCGTACAAAGTAGCCAGAAAAAGCAGCATACCAGAGGACTGGGAGAAATTCAGAGATCAGCAGAGGAGGACAAAGGGCTTAATTAGGAAAGGAAAATAGATTATGAAAGAAAACTGGCAGGCAACATAAAAACTGACTGCAAAAGTTTTTATAGATATATGAAGAGAAAGAGATTAGTTAAAACAAATGTAGGTCCCTTGCAGTCAGAAACAGGTGAGTATATCCATGGGGAACAAGGATATGGCGGACCAATTGAATAACTACTTTGGTTCCGTCTTCACTAAGGAAGACATAAATAATCTGCCGGAAATAGCAGGGGACCGCGGGTCAAAGGAGGAATTGAGTGAAATCCAGGTTAGTCGGGAAGTGATGTCGGGTAAATTGAATGGATTAAAGGCCAATAAATCCCCAGGGACAGATAGGCTGCATCCCAGAGTACTTAAGGAAGTACTCTTTCAAAACTCTTTAGATTCTGGAGTAGTTCCTGAGGATTGGCAGGTAGCAAACGTAACCCCTCTTTTTAAGAAGGGAGGGAGAGAGAAAACGAGGAATTACAGACCAGTTAGTCTAACATAGGTAGTGGGGAAACTGCTAGAGTCAGTTATTAAAGATGGGATAGCTGCACATTTGGAAAGTGGTGAAATCATTGGACAAAGTCAGCATGGATTTACGAAAGGTAAATCATGTCTGACGAATCTTGTGGAATTTTTCGAGGATGTAACTAGTAGCGTGGATAAGGGAGAACCAGTAGATGTGGTGTATCTGGACTGCCAGAAGGCTTTCGACAGGGTCCCACATAAGAGATTAGTATACAAACTTAAAGCATATGGCATTGGGGGTTCAGTATCGATGTGGATGGAGAACTGGCTGACAAACAGGAAGCAAAGAGTAGGAGTAAATAGGTTCTTTTCACAATGGCAGGCAGTGACTAGTGGAGTACCGCAAGGCTCAGTGCTGGGACCCCAGCTATTTACAATATATATTAATGATTTGGATGAGGGAATTGAAGGCAATATCTCCAAATTTGCGGATGACACTAAGCTGGGGGGCAGAGTTAGCTGTGAGGAGGATGCTAGGAGACTGCAAGGTGACTTGGATAGGTTGGGTGAGTGGGCAAATGTTTGGCAGATGCAGTATAATGTGGATAAATGTGAGGTAATCCACTTTGGTGGCAAAAACAGGAAAGCAGACTATTATCTAAATGGTGGCCAATTAGGAAAAGGGGAGATGCAGCGAGACCTGTGTGTCATGGTACACCAGTCATTGCAAGTAGGCATGCAAGTGCAGCAGGCAGTGAAGAAAGCGAATGGTATGTTAGCATTCATAGCAAAAGGATTTGAGTATAGGAGCAGGGAGGTTCTACTTCAGTTGTACAGGGTCTTGGTGAGACCACACCTGGAGTATTGCGAACAGTTTTGGTCTCCAAATCTGAGGAAGGACATTATTCCCATAGAGGGAGTGCAGAGAAGGTTCACCACACTGATTCCTGGGATGTCAGGACTGTCTTATGAAGAAAGACTGGATAGACTCGGTTTATACTCTCTAGAATTTAGGAGATTGAGAGGGGATCTTATAGAAACTTACAAAATTCTTAAGGGGTTGGACAGGCTAGATGCAGGAAGATTGTTCCCGATGTTGGGGAAGTCCAGGACAAGGGGTCACAGCTTAAGGATAAGGGGGAAATCCTTTAAGACCGAGATGAGAAAGACTTTTTTCACACAGAGAGTGGTGAGTCTCTGAAACTCTCTGCCACAGTGGGCAGTTGAGGCCAGTTCATTGGCTATATTTAAGAGGGAGTTAGATGTGGCCCTTGTGGCTAAGGGGATCAGAGGGTATGGAGAGAAGGCAGGTACGGGATACTGAGTTGGATGATCAGGCATGATCATATTGAATGGCGGTGCAGGCTCGAAGGGCCGAATGGCCTACTCCTGCACCTAATTTCTATGTTTCTTTGTTTCTATAACATATTCAGGATATGCAAGAGGTAAGTGTTGCAAAACTGGTTTTGTTGAGCATGTTATTTAGCAGTAGTAATGCCAATTTGGTTATGATATGGCGATGGATCTATGTGGTAATGCTCGCTGTTAGATAATGTGACATTAATGTCCACCAGAAGTTTACATGCTGGGCAGATATTAATACCAATCCGAGAAAAGTGCTAATGTCATGTCAGATTTAACAAGGCACATGTAAATTAGGAGTAACTCACTCAGCACCTGAAGTCTGCTGTCATTTAACAAGATCAAGGCTGCTCTAATTGTAACCTAAATTCTTCATTCCCATCTACACCAATAACTTCTCCCTTCCTTGTTTATCGGGAATCTGCCTCTGCCTTAAAAATATTCCCAAGGAGTGCTCTTTGAATAACTCTTTCAAAGAACTATGGACTTCTGAAAAATCATCTCAGCTGTGTCTTAAATGGATAACCTCTTATATTTAAACAGTGAACCCTTTAGATTCTTGTACAGCAGGAAGTATCCACTCCACATCCACTCAGTCAAAAGCAGATTAGTGTTCTTCAGTACAGGCCAATGTCCAAGTAATCTATGAGGAGATTGTTGGAATAGTGAGATACAATGCAACTCTTGCAAACACTGCTGAAGCAAGGCAAAAGAAATACAGGATCTTCAGAATCTGTTGTCAAAATCCACCCACCGTGTGCATTTCTCGCTTCAATTTTTGTGCCTCACAGCACCGTCTCACGGTGCTTTCCACGTGGCTGCCAACTGGCTATAGGAAGACTGCCTCTGTTCTTTACTCTGAGATGCAGATGTCCTCCCAGATCGTCTATCACGATCCTGCCTTTGATGGGCCAGCTTCATACTGTGAAGGACTGTGCTTACAATTTGGGAGAAGCATGCTTGATATACTGGCAGGGTTAGTGCATGGAGCCAAGAGTTGTTGGAGTCAATTCCCACTCTGCCAACTGCATTGTCATGGTACGCGATAGAGAATGCCCAAGTGACTGCATGTTATCAGGCCCCCACAACGCTGCCAATTCCAGCAATGCACAGTGCATTCAGAAAGTATTCAGACCCCTTCACGTTTTCCACATGTTATTACATTACAGCCTTATTTTGAAAAAGATTAAACTTTTTTTTTAAATTATCAGTCTACATACAATACCAGAGAATGAAGAAGCGACAACAGGTGTTTAGAAATGTTTACGAAATAATTAAAAATAAATAACTGAAAATCACAGTTATTCAGACCCTTTGCTATGGCACTCAAAATTGAGCTTAGGTGCATCCTGTTTCAATTGATTATGCTTGAGACGTTTCTACAACTTGATTGGAGTCCACCAGTGGTAAATTAAGTTGATTGTACATGATTTGGAAAGGCACACACCTGTCGATACAAGGTCCAACAGTTGACAGTGCATGTCAGAGCAAAAAGCAAGCCATGAACACAAAGGAATTGTTCGCAGACCTCCGAGACAGGATTGTGTCGAGACACAGATCTGTGTAAGAGTATAAAACAATTTCTGCAGCATTGCAGGTCCCGAAGAGCACAGTGGCCTCCGTCATTCTTTAATAGAAGATCTTTGGAACCACCAGGACTCTTCATATAACTGGCCGCCCGACCAAACTGAGCAATCGGGGGAGAAGGGCCTTGATCAGGGAGGTGACCAAGAACCCAATGGTCACTCTGACAGAGCTCCAGAGTTCCTCTGTGGAGATTGGAGAACCTTCCAGATGGATAACTATATCTGCGGCACTCCACCAATCAGGCCTTTATGGTAGATTGGCCAGATGGAAGCCACTTCTCAGTAAAAGGCACATGACAGCCCACTTGAAGTTTACCAAAAGGCACCTAAAGGACTTTCAGACCATGAGCAAGTCTGATGAAACCAAGATTGAACTCTTTGGCCTGAATGCCAAGCGGCACTTCTGGAGGAAACTAGGCACCGCTCATCACCTGGCCAATACCATAGCTACGGGTGAAGCATGGTGGTGGCAGAATCATGCTGTGGGGATGTTTTTTAGCGGCAGTAACTGGGAGACTAGTCAGGATCAAGGGAAAGATGAATGGAGCAAAGTACAGAGAGATCCTTGATGAAAACCTGCTCCAGAGCGTTCAGGACCTCAGATTGGGGCAGAGGTTCATCTTCCAACAGGACAACAACCCTAAGCACACAGCCAAGACAATGCAGAAGTGGCTTTGTGACAAATCTGTGGATGTCCTTGTGTGCCCCAGCCAGAGCCCGGACTTGAACCCGATCAAACATCTCTGGAGGGACCTGAAAATAGCTGTACATCGACGCTCCCCATCCAACCTGACAGAGCTTGAGAGGATCTGCAGAGAAGAATGGGAGAAATTACCCGAATACAGGTGTGCCAAGCTTGTAGCATCATGCCCAAGAAGACTTCAGGCTGTAATCGCTGCCAAAAGTGCCTCAACAAAGTACTGAGTAAAGGGTCTGAATTCTTATGTAAATGTGATATTTCAGTTATTTCTTTTTAATTACTTTGCAAAATTTTCTAAACAGCTGTTTTCACTGTTTTAGTATGGTGTATTGTGTGTAGATTGATAATTGAAAAAAATAATTTAATCCATTTTAGAATAAGGCTGTTATGTAACAAAATGTGGAAAAAGTGAAGGGGTCTGAATACTTTCTGAATGCACTGTAGAACACAGTATACAGTGGCTTGCAAAAGTTTTCATACCCCTTGAACTTTTCCACATTTTGTCATGTTACGACCACAAACGTAAAACGTTTATTGGGATTTTATGTGATAGACCAACACAAGGTGGTGCATAATTGTGAAGTGGAAGGAAAATGATATATGGTTTTCAAATTTTGTTACAAATAAAAAACTGAAAAGTGTGGTGTGCAAAGGTATTCAGCCCCCTTTACTCCGATACCACTAAATAAAATCCAGTGCAACCAATTGCCTTCAGAAGTCACCTAATTAGTAAATAGAGTCCACTTGTGTGTAATCTAATCTCAGCTGTTCTGTGAAGGCCTCAGAGGTTTGTTAGAGAACATTGGTGAACAGGCAGCATCATGAAGCCCAAGGGACACACCAGACAGGTCAGGGATAACGTTGTGGGGAAGTTTAAAGCAGGGTTAGGTTATAAAAAAATATCCCAAGCTTTGAACATCTCACGGAGCACTGTTCAATCCATCATCCGAAAATGGAAAGAGTATGGCACAACTGCAAATCTACCAAGACATGGCCGTCCACCTAAACTGACAGGCCGGGCAAGGAGAACATTGATCAGAGAAGCAGCCAAGAGGCCCATGGTAACTCTGGAGGAGCTGCAGAGATCCACAGCTCAGCTGGGACAATCTGTCCACAGGACCACTATTAGTTGTGCACTCCACAAATCGGGCCTTTATGGAAGAAAGCCATTGCAGAAACAAAGCCATTAGATGTCCCATTTGTAGTTTGCCACAAGCCATGTGGGGGACACAGCAATTATGTGGAGGGAGGTGCTCTGGTCTGATGAGACCAAAATTGAAGTTTTTGGCCTAAATGCAAAACGCTATGTGTGGCGGGAAACTAACACTGCACATTACCCTGAACACACCATCCCCACTGTGAAACATGGTGGTGGCAGCATCATGCTGTGGGAATGCTTTTCTTCAACAGGGACAGGGAAGCTGGTCAGGGTTGATGGGAAGATGGATGGAGCCAAATACAGGGCAATCTTGGAAGAAAACCTGTTAGAGTCTGCAAAAGACTTGAGACTGGGGCGGAGGTTCACCTTCCAGCAGGACAACGACCCTAAACATACAGCCAGAGCTACAATGGAATGGTTTAGATTAAAGCATATTCATGTGTTAGAATCGCCCAGTCAAAGTCCAGACCTAAATCCAATTGAGAATCTCTGGCAAGACTTGAAAATTGCTGTTCACAGACACTCTCCATCCAATCTGACTGAGCTTGAGCTATTTTGCAAAGAAAAATGGGCAAACATTTCAGTCTCTAGATGTGCAGAGCTGGTAGAGACATACCCCAAAAGACTTGCAGCTGTAATTGCAGAGAAATGTGGTTCTACAAAGTATTGACTCGGGAGCTGAATACTTTTGCACACCACATTTTTCAGTTTTTTATATTTAATAAAATTTGGAAACCATGTATCATTTTCCTTCCACTTCACAATTATGCACCACTTTGTGTTGGTCTATCACATAAAATCCCAATAAAATACATTTACGTTTGTGGTTGTAACGTGACAAAATGTGGAAAAGTTCAAGGGGTATGAAAACTTTTGCAAGCCACTGTATATTTCACACTACCATCGGTGATGTCCCTCAAAGCAACAAGCTGCTGTCCCATTATCAAAATACCAGGCACACCATGCATGGTTGTTGTAATGTGGGGTGAGAGTGGAAGCAGGAGAGGGATGAGGGAGGAGAGGAGGAAGAAGAGAGGAAAGGGATGGCAGCGGATGATAATTGGAGGGGGGGGATGAGATGCAGAGAAAGTGGAGGAAGAAGATCAGAGAGAGGGAAAGAGAGGGAGAGTGGGGAGACGGGAAAGGAGAGATGAAGAAGAAGGGAAGGCGATTTGGGGCCAGAGTGTCAGAGGAAGAGAAAATATGATGCCGAAAGATGGAGAGACAGAAACAGAGGAGGCAGAAAAATATAGACAGACAATGCTGGAAACACTCAACTGATCAGAGAACATCTATTAGAGAGATAGAGAGACCGAGACCGAGACTGGATTAATGTTTCCAATAGGTCATTTTTCAGAAGGAAGAGATGGAGAGAAATAGTGATGAAGAGAAGTGTGAGGAACAGGATAGGAGTGGAAGAAGAGTGAGACAGGGACTCGGATGGACAGAGGATGAAGGAGGATGTGGGAGAGAAGGGGAAGGGTAGGAGGAGAGATGGAGGTGCAGAAGAGTGCACCAGGATGTTGGTTGGAATGGAGTGTTCTAGTTATGATGATGACATTCAATAGGCAGGGTTTATTCTTATTGGAATAAAGGAGGCTGGGGTGGGTGGAGGGCAGGCAGTCTTACATAATAGAATTATAAAGTTATGTGGCATTGATAGGGTATGTACTGTATTTTTCTCATTTAGAGGGTGTTAAGTGAGAGGGGAGAAATTTAAAGTTCTGAGGTGCAAGATTTGCACGATCACAAAATTGCCACATAATAATGCAATTTTATTGTTTCATATTTAAAAGGAATTGATTGATTTTAATCCAACATTTTAAACAAAGCTCAAGAATAATGTACACAAAATAAGATTATGTGATTTTTATGATACATCTGGGGAAGAAAGTAGTTCAGATCACCAATGCAAAATTTCACAACGGGATAATTCAGCATCTTCATCTCATCCCAGAAGCTTCTTATCATCATATAGCCAGTTGAACATATTCAATAAAAATAAGGAACTTTCTCACAAATAAATCAGAGAGAATTAACCTGTATTGCTGTGAGGAATACACACTATTGCTAGAACAATACACACTAATTATTCTGCCTATGGACTCACTTAAATGACATGAAAATTGACATATATGTCATAAAGAATATACATACAGAATTTCTAAAGTAAACTATGTTCTTTAAAAAATGCAACCCCAAAGATATAACACAGCAAAAAATTATATTACACATAATGCAACAATCAGTTTCTGATCAATTCAATGAATGTGTATTTCTAGAAAGTTAAGTAGGAAAGTGTCTAGTAACTATATTGTAATTACATTTAATAATTTCTGCATCAAGAAATCCCAATTCTGATTTCAATTTTTTGTTGGAATGCTGCATCCACCGAAAGCTATGTGACCCATTGGATTTCTGTCTCATCTTCACCATAATTTTTCAAAGGGCAACAGGTCATCAGGAATCTTAGAGAAGGATAACAGCTTAATTCCAAACCAGATATGATGGATGTTTAAAGACAAATCAAGTAAATAATGAAAAATAAAGTCAGGGAATGTTCAAAGAGGGAAAAGCAGAAATAAATGTTTTTTTAAAGTTTTGAATTTGATAGGCTTCAAGTCAAGAGAGTCAAAAGTGTTTAATTTTCATATGTACCAACAATGAGACAATGACATTCTTGCATGCTGCAGTTTCCAGGCCCATTAATGCAATAACATATAGATAATATAATATAGAAAATAGGTGCAGGAGGCCAGTCGGCCCTTCAAGCCAGCACCGCCATTCATTGTGATCATGGCTGATCGTCCCCCATCAATAACCCGTGCCTGCCTTTTCGCCATATCCCTTGACTCCACTAGCCCTGAGAGCACTATCTAACTCTCTCTTAAATCCATCCAGTGACTTGGCCTCCACTGCCCTCTGTGGCAGGGAATTCCATAAATTCACAACTATGTAGGTGAAAAAGTTTTTTCTCACCTCAGTCTTAAATGACTTCCCCTGTATTCTAAGACTGTGGCCCCTGGTTCTGGACAACCCAACACTGGGAACATTTTTCGTGCATCTAGCTTGTCCAGTCCATTTATAATTTTATATGTTTCTATAAGATTCCCCCTCATCCTTCTAAACTCCAGTGAATACAAGCCTAGTCTTTTCAATCTTTCCTCATATGACAATCCCGCCATCTCGCTGCACCTCCCCCTTAACTAACCTAACCCCATTGAGATAACAATCTGCCCCCTTGTTTTTGCCGCTAAAGCCATTAATATATATGGTAAACAGTTGCGGCCCCAACACCGTGCCTTGCGGCACTCCACTCGCCTCTGCCTGTCATTCTGAAAAGGACCCGTTCACTCCTACTCTTTGCTTCTGGTCTGCCAACCAATTTTCTATCCATGTCAACACCCTACCCCCAATACCATGTGCTCTAATTTTAGTCACTAGTCTCCCGTGCGGGACTTTATCAAAGGCTTTCTGAAAGTGTAGATACACTACATCCACTGGCACCCCTTCATCCATTTTACTTGTCACATCCTAAACAAATTCCAAAAGATTAGTCAAGCATGATTTTCCTTTCATAAATCCATGTTGACTTGGACTAATCCTTTTACTGCTATCCAAATGCTCCATTATTGCCTATTTAATAATTGACTCCAGCATCTTTCCCACCACCGAAGTCAGGCTAACTGGTCTGTAATTCCCCATTTTCTCTCTTACTCCTTTCTTGAAAAGTGGGATAACATTAGCTATCCTCCAATCCACAGGAACTGATCCTGAATCTATTGAATGTTGGAAAATGATCACCAATGCGTCCACTATTTCCAGAGCCACCTCCCTGAGGACCCTGGGATGCAGACCATCAGGCCCAGGGGATTTATTATCCTTCAGTCCCTTTAGCCTACCCAATACTATTTCTTGCCAAATGAAAATTTTAGTGATAATAGTGAAATATGCAATAAATTAATAACTGTAATGCTCAGCAAACATACAGGTAAGAGTGAAAAAATGAAGACAGTCTTAGAAGTCGAACAACAGCCTCTGACGTACATATTCATATCGTCCAAGTGGTTCAGTGAAGAGTGGAGAACCCACGAGATTGCATTCCCCATTGAACTATTATGGCAGTAGGTGAATTGGAGTGGGTCTATTTCCTTACTAAGGCAGTAATTGATATACGGCAGAACTAACCTCTCAAATCACTTTGTTGCCATGTATATTAGTGCCAGCGGTCTGTAATCATTGAGGCATAACACCTTGCTCTTCTTGGGCACTGGTATTATTCATGTTCTTTTAAAGCAAGTAGGAACCTCAGACATTAATATGAGAAGTTGCAGATGTCCATAGAAACTCTAGCCAGTTGATTCACGGTTTTAAGAACATGGCTATCGTACACCATGAGCCCGACACTTTCTGAGGGTTAATCTTCATGAAGGATCATCTGGCATTGGCCTTGATCACTGAGATTGCAGTATCGTTTGGGGCAATGGTGGCCCCAAGGTACATCAATGTTTTCCCTTTCAAGGCCAGCAAAGAAAGTACTGTGCTTTTCTGAGAGTGATGCCTCACTATCATTTGAGGTACTACTTGGTTTCGCCCTGTAGGAAATGATAGTGTGTAAGCCTTGCTACAACTGTCGAACATCCCTCTCACCCTCTAGTATAGACTGAAAGTGTCTCTCTGCTTTTCTGATTGCCTTATTGAGGTCATACCTGGACCTTCTGCATGACTCTGTATCGCTAGAATGCTAGAGATCTGAGTATTTTTCAGATTTTATATGAGAAGTTATAAGGAGGTATCTGAATAGACAAGGACTTTGCTATTAATTTATCCCATAATATTTGTTCTAAAATGTGTTTATCATTTGACTAAAGTTATAATTGAGGTCCAGATTTCTGATAGAAATAGTTCTGCAAAGAAACCTTTCTTCTTTTAAGATCATTGCTTGTTGCCTTTACAGTCAAATTCTGAAGCAGTTTTAATCAGAAAATAGATGGAATGGAGCCTTTGCTGAAGACTGGAAATTATCCAGTAACACTTGATCACCATGGAAACCCCAGTTTGCATATGCAGTGAAGCAAGGTGAGGTTCAATTCCGGAAGACAGTACTAAAGCTTATAGAAGTGCAAAGATTTGTTCATTTGATGTATTGTTATGATATCAAAATACTTCCGCGTTCTTTACTGTTTTGTTTACAATACTGTTACTAAAAATGTTTTTAAAAAATGCATTCATTTTCTTGGCATATATCTCTTTATTATTTTAACCAGAACCCAGGTTAGATTATCCATTGCGAGATAATCTCCAGAGCACAGATTTGGTGAAAATAACAGGCAGTGTTCACCAATGTTAGTAGCATTATCAATTCTGCATAACCCGAGATGGAGTGGGATTACATTTCATGATCTTATCAGGCCACCAGAGTTTGTAAAAGTACATTTAATTTTAGTTTTAGAGACACAGTGTGGAAACATGCCCGTTGACTCACCGGGTTTGTGCCAACCAGCGATCCCCTTACTTTAACACTACCCTGCGCACATTAGGGACAATTTACATTTTATACCAAGCCAATTAACTTACAAACCTGTACGTGTGGGAGGAAACCGAAGATCCCAGAGAAAACACACACATTCTCGGAATTAAACCCCCAAATTTATTTCCATTAATATCACCTACTAAATACATGTGGCTCCACTCATACATGCTATTGGATCTATTACACTTTGACCTCCCCCATCAATGGAGAAATTTAAACTTTTACTTCTCCCATCCCCAGAGCTCACTTGGAGCTCTTGCACTCCTCTAGTATGCAACCTAAAGATCCCTACAATTCAAGGAAGCTACATGTCCATCCAACAGCAAACTTGATGAATGGCAAACTGACTTTTAGGTCTTCATGGATTCAATGAGCTCACCAATGTATCTTTGTTGGCTCTTTCAGAGAACAATCATGTCAACCCACACCTCTGGTCTTGCCCCATATCTCTGCAATTTTTTTATTCCTTGCATTTATCTAATTTCCTGTTGATGATTACTATTGAATTTGCTTCCAGCATTCTACATTTCACTGTAAAATATTTTTTCCTCATGCCACCTTTCATCTTTTTGTCAGCCAAGGTATATCAGTAAGCATTTAGCTGTTGGTAACAACTTCTCCCAATTGCTACTGCATTTACATTTTTTACAATTTAAATGCTTCTACGAAATCTTAGATTTCAATGCAACAGTGGAAACAATTCTAGCTTCTCTCCTTAGAATGGTAATCCCTCATCGCTGGATCTATTCCTGTAAATTTATTCAGCAACCTCTAAAATGTCAACATCTTTACTAAAGTGTGGTCCCCAGAACTGGAAGTGTCTTTAACATGGCTAGTATAATTTCCTGGCCTTTATACTTTATCCACCTATACATAAAGCATTATGATTTATTAAGCATCATGATAAAGATTAGTTCCTGCACTCCCTTAAAAATGCTCTACCCAATAAGATGGCTCATTTGAGGGTTCCTCTATGGCGAGTTACACATGGTTGAAATCTCAACGTACTACATTTCTGACTCCTCAAAGTTTCATACCATGTTTGGGCATACACTGCTATTCGAATGGAAAGAGATGTACTACATCCTTTATGTGAGCTGCTTGTTATAGTTTCATACAGTATCAAAACAGGCCCAACTTGCCTACACCGAACAACATGTCGCATCTACACTAGTCCCACTTGCCTGAGTTTGGCCCATATCCCTCTAAACCTGTCCTATCCATGTACCTGCCTAATTGCTTCATAAATGTCGCAATATTCCCTACCTCAACTATCTCCACCGGCAGCTCGTTCCATACACCCAGCACCCTTTGTGGGAAAACGCTATCTCTCAGATTCCTATAAAATCTTTCCCCTTTCACCTTAAACTTATGCTCTCTGGTTCTTGATTATTCCCTTACTCTGGGCACGAGACTCTGTGTGTCTACCCGATCTATTCCTCTTCTACCCGATCTATTGCTTAGCTTGTGTATTTTAATTTATTTTACAAAATGCATCAAAATCATTGCAATGTTACAGTCGATAGATGCCCTCTGCTGTTGACTTTGGGTAAAATACATAAACAAAGCAAGCAATCAAACATCACTGGAATGCTTTTGCAGCTAGAGTTGAAATATGATGTTTATTTGATAATAATATCCGATACAGAAACAAAAACTCAAAATAAAAGGAGGATTTGTATTTATTTATCCTATTTCCAACAATTTCAATATGTCTTAAACATTTCATAGGAAATAAGATAGAACCGGTGACAATGCTACTCTGACCTAGGACCATGCAATTTAGAACATTTCAGTATGTGGTTTTGCTGCAAGTTAAAAATTGTACTAGGTAGATTGATGAGTAGGCACCATATTGGAAGCTGATGGAACTTCCAGGCTTCCTATTATGGTCTTCCATCGTGAGCTGGACACCAAGAGCTCAAAAGATTGAAGTTGGAACTTGAGTTATTTCAACTAGACACCCTATCATTGACTCCATCTACAGTTCACACTGCCTCAGAAGAGTAGCCAACATAAACAAAGACCTTTCCCACACCAAACCATTCATTCTTTTACTCGCTGTCAGCAGGCAGAAAATACAGAAGCTCAAAAGCACTCACTGCCAGCTAAGGAACAGCTTCTTCCCCTGGTATAAGGCTTTTGTACAGCCCTTCCATAAGCTAGGGTACAAGGGAATTCTCCTCTACCACATTGCAGACATTGGACTGTCAGTGAAATTGTTATGCTACAATGCTGAGAACTATATTCTGCACTCTCTATATATTTCCCTTTGCTCTACCTATTGTACTTCAGTTTAGCTTTATTCTATTTACATATAGTATTATCTGTTTTGACCGGCTAATATGCAAAACAAAGCTTTTCACTGTACCTCAGTAAATAATAAACCTAATTCTAAATCTACAGCCAAACCTGATGCAACTGCTGCCTCTGAGGTGCCAATTAACCAGTCTCTGGGATGAATGAAAATATATCCATGGTGGGATGATTCAAATCAAGTAAAAGGAAATCAGAGTGAAAGCAGGCCAGGTTCATTTTGCAAACTCCTTTGAAAGTTGTTGTTCTATGAGCTCCTTTCTGCCCAGAATACCTGCTAATATTGGGTGGAGATAAAGCTTTGTCAAGGTACCAACCCACCATCCTTTGAAAACTTCACATGTTAATGTCTTCCTGTTCATATTCCATTAATTAACATAAAATTGTATTTGTTGATCTGGTCATCCTGAAATTCTTCTCCTTTCACAAAACAAACACTCATAAATCTGTCCTAAAATTTTCCTCAACCGCTCCATTTAATGTTTTCATCCATATCAGATTACCTATTTATCAACATCTTTATAAGGTGCTTTGGAAGACGTTCTACATTATACCATATAAATAAGGGCATTGTTTCAATATACAGTGGCTTGCAAAAGTATTCATACCCCTTGAACTTTTCCACATTTTGTCACATTACAACCACAAACGTAAATGTATTTTATTAGGATTTTATGTGTAGACCAACACAAAGTGGCGCATAATTGTGAAGTGGAAGAAAAATTATACATGGTTTTCAAATCTTTTTACAAATAAAAAACTGAAGTGTGGCGTGCAAAAGTATTCAGCCCCCTTTATTCTGATACCCCTAAATAAAATCCAGTGCAACCAATTGCCTTCATAAGTCACCTAATTAGTAAATAGAGTCCACTTGTGTGTAATCTAATCTCAGTATAAATACAGCTGTTCTGTGAAGGCCTCAGAGGTTTGCTAGAGAACATTAGTGAACAAACAATGTTCCTTGGGCATCATGAAGCCCAAGGAACGCACCAGACAGGTCAGGATAAAGTTGTGGAGAAGTTTCAAGCAGGGTTAGGTTATAAAAAAATATCCCAAGCTTTGAACATTTAACGGAGCACTGTTCAATCCATCATCCGAAAATGGAAAGAGTATGGCACAACTGCAAACCTACCAAGACATGGCCGTCCACCTAAACTGACAGGCCGGGCAAGGAGAGCATTGATCAGAGAAGCAGCCCAGAGGCCCATGGTAACTCTGGAGGAGCTGCAGAGATCCGCAGCTCAGGTGGGAGATTCTGTCCACAGGACAACTATTAGTCGTGCACTCCACAAATCGGGCGTTTAAGGAAGAGTGGCAAGAAGAAAGCCATTGTTGAAACAAAGCCATAAGACGTCTCGTTTGCAGTTTGCCACAAGCCATGTGGGGGACACAGCAAACATTGGGAGGAAGGTGCTTTGGTCTGATGAGTCCAAAATTGAAGTTTTTGGCCTAAATGCAAAACGCTATGTGTGGTGGAAAACTAACACTGCACATCACCCTGAACACACGATCCCCACTGTGAAACATGGTGGTGGCAGCATCATGCTGTGGGGGTGCTTTTCTTCAGCAGGGACAGGGAAGCTGGTCAGAGCTGATGGGAAGATGGATGGAGCCAAAAATAGGGCAATCTTGGAAGAAAACCTGTTAGAGTCTGCAAAAGACTTGAGACTGGGGTGGAGGTTCACCTTCCAGCAGGACAACAACCCTAAACATACAACCAGAGCTACAATGGAATGGTTTAGATCAAAGCATATTCATGTGTTAGAATGGCCCAGTCAAAGTCCAGACGTAAATCCAATTGAGAATCTCTGGCAAGACTTGAAAATTGCTGTTCACAGACGCTCTCCATCCAATCCAACTGAGCTTGAGCTATTTTGCAAAGAAGAATGGGCAAAAATTTCAGTCACTAGATGTGCAAAGCTGGTAGAGGCATACCCCAAAAGACTTGCAGCTGTAATTGCAGCGAAAGGTGGTTCTACAAAGTATTGACTCAGGGGGGCTGAATACTTTTGCACGCCACACTTTTCAGTTTTTTATTTGTAATAAAATTTGGAAACCATGTATCATTTTCCTTCCACTTCACAATTATGCACCACTTTGTGTTGGTCTATCACATAAAATCCCAATAAAGTACATTTATGTTTGTGGTTGTAACGTGACAAAATGTGGAAAAGTTCAAGGGGTATGAATACTTTTGCAAGCCACTGTATCTATAGCTCATATCTATATTACTAAAACTCTGATCTTGACCACTTCCTGTTGTTCTGTATATTGATTTTAGAAAAAATCGCTGCCACTTACAGCTATGAATTTTGGCCATCTTACTCAGAGTCCCCCTCCGCTGTGCAGGACAAGAGGATTTTACCCATCGATGAAAAATAAAATAGTTATTAGTGTTTAAAAAATGTTGAGATTCTCTCTCCTGAAGGCTACGCCCCTTCTGGAGGGGCTATAAAACCCGGAAGTGTTGAGTACCTCAGTCAGTCTCTGCAAGATGGGGAAGCGAGAGGGTCATGTCTCTCAGTCTGAGCTGTGAATAATACTGAACACATGTCTACTAAACTGTGAGTTGTTTTACTGACCTGTCAGTGCCGTTAATGTGGTTTGCAAATATTGGTTGGAAATGCTAAAGCTGTGCTGCCTATGGTTTGGAAATGCTAAAGCTGTGTTGCCTTTGGTTTGAAAATGCTAAAGCTGTGTTGCCTTTGGTTTGAAAATGCTAAAGCTGTGTTGCCTTTGGTTTCGATATGCTAAAGCTGCTTTGTCTTTGGTTTGGAAATGCTAAAGCTGTGTTGCCTTTGGTTTGGAAATACTAAAGCTGTGTTGCCTTTGGTTTGGAAATGCTAAAGCTGTGTTGCCTTTGGTTTGGAAATGCTAAAGCTGCATTGCCTTTGGTTTGGAAATGCTAAAGCTGCGTTGCCTTTGGTTTGGAAATGTTAAAGCTGTGTTGCCTTTGGTTTGGAAATGCTAAAGCTGTGTTGCCTTTGGTTTGGAAATGCTAAAGCTGTGTTGCCTTTGGTTTGGAAATGCCAATGCTGCGTTGCCTTTGGTTTGGAAATGCTAAAGCTGTGTTGCCTAATTAAAGTTGCCTTGCCTAATTAAAGTTGCCTTGCCTTCTATATAATTAAAAGTCTAATCTTAACCACTTCCTGTTTGCGCTTTATATTGATTTTAGAAAAAACGCTACCATGTACGGCTGTGATTTTTGGCCATCTTACTCAGAGTCCCCCTCTGCTCATCGGGTGCTGAGGATTTTTCCCATCGCTGAAAAATAAAAGCGTTATTGGTGTTTATAAAATGTTGAGATTCTCTCTCCTGTCAATCACGCCATGAAGCCCATTCCCCTTCTGGTGGGGGGGGGGGGGAGGGACTATAAAACCCAGAAGTGTGGGCGTGGCTCAGTCTCTGCAAGATGGAGGAGGGAGAGGTCACGACTCGCTGTCTTTAGTGGCCTTGCACCCTGCTTGAAGTGGTAGGAAACTGCATTTGAATTTGGTGGCCTTGCACCCGTGCTTGAAATGGAATTTCAAGGAATATCCATGAGTCAACTGCCAGCCCACCAGCCGTGAGTGACCTGCCAGCACAACAGACTTGAGTGACTGAGCCGCCAGCCCAAGAATCCATTCGGCCCACAATATCCATACTAGCCCTCTGAAAACCAGTCCCTTCAGCCCCTGGCCACCAATATTGGAATTGGTAGAATATTGCATTGTGGGACCAGCCCTACCGTGTGATGCTGGGACCCAACAGGTCCCACTTAGTCTAGTTTTCTTATAAACCTAGAAGGCCACTCGACTGAGTCAATGCCAAGTCTCCAGATGTTCCCATCTGTTCCATTAACCTATAACCTATCCTATCTTATTCTAGTGATTCTGCCATCTGACCACATTAAGATAATTACCAGAAACAAACTAACTGACCAATCGGTACAGAACCAGATCACAGAACCTCCGAAGCAGAACTGGCTACTGTGTCCAAGTATCATCAACTCACATACTTTGAATAGCAAAGCATATTATTTTCTCACTTCCTTCCGAGTTTGGATTAACAATTACATGTTCACTTTTGCAGACATCTGTTCTTACAGTTCTGTGCAGTATCTCTCTCATAACTTTATCGAACTTTTAACAAAAATGAAGAAACCAGAGGGGATGCAAAGATCATGGCAGAATATGGACATCATTGCTCTCTCACTGGCTTTGAAATCGATGGTAAGTTTTCTCTTAAGGATAATCGTACGGTTCTCTTAAGTCCAAGAACTTTGGCTCCAATCCCTGTACAGCATTTACTAGATACCAATGCAGTCGTTTTTTTTAAATTATTAATAAACACATATTGAAGATGACAGATCATATTTGGGTACCAAGCTTTCTCTTTCTAAGGAGTGCTTCAAAACATAAATTATGGCAAAATATAAATGATGGCAAAATGTTTCCTTAAACTGTCGTTTGAAACAAAATAGCAACAAATGAAACATCACTGTGTCCATCAAGCCTTGTGATATTCAACAGGTGCCAGAGGAAATGCTTCCCTGCTGTAACTGCAGAGGTGCAGCAGTAGAGTTGATGTCTTAAGGGCCTGTCCCACTATACGAGTTTACCCAAGAGCTCTCACGAGTTAAAAAAAAAATCAAACTCGTGGTAAGTACGTAGAATGTACATAGCGGGTACGTCGGAGCTCAGGACGTCTCTTAGCGGCTCGTTACGCTAACAGCAGGTACTTGGGGAAACGCGGTAAGCTCGTGCCGAAGGGCCTGTTTCTGTTCTGTATCTCTAATCCACTACACCCACTGGCTCTCCCATATACATTTTACTTGTTTCATCCTCAAAAAATTCAAGAAGATTAGTCAAGCAAGATTTCCTCTTCATAAATCCATCCTGTTACCGGTGTCCACATACGGCACTATTACATCTTTAATAATTGACTCCACATCTTCCCCACCACCGGTGTCAGGCTAACTGGTCTATAATTCCCTTCTTTCTCTCTACCTCCTTTCTTAAAAAGTGGGATAAAATTAGCTATCCTCCATTAGAACTGATCCAGAATCTATAGAACATTGGAAAATGATCACCAATGTGTCCATGATTTTTAGAGTCACCTCCTTAAGTACACTGGGATGCAGACCATCAGGCCCTGGGGATTTATCAGCCTTCAGTCCCATCATCTACCTGACACCATTTCCTGACTAATGTGAATTTCCTTCAGTTCCTTCATCACCCAAGAACCTCTGTCCCCTAGTACTTCTGGGAGATTGTTTGTGTCTTCCTTAGTGAAGACAGAATCAAAGTACCTGTTCAACTCGTCTGCCTTTTCCATGTTGCCCATAATAAATTCACCTGTTTCTGTCTTCAAGGGACCTAAATTTGTTTTAACTAACGTTTCCTCTTCACGGGATTGCTATTGCTTCAACAGTGAACCCACATCCACATAACTCCTTTGAGAGCTGGACTAATCCCTCCTTTATCAGCTTTTAAAGGAGCCCATTCTCTGAAATGTTTGAGAATGTCAAGAGGAAAAATCAGGGCCGTTGATTTTTCAGGGAACATGGGAACTGGAGCCCTCAAGAGTTTTCAGGGGAATCAGAGACCGTTGGAGGGAGCACGAGAACCTGGGCTCCACAGTGGTGCAGGATTGACTTTAAATTGATAAAATTGTATTCAGGGAACTAATGGATTTTAGCCCATTATCCTAGAACAATACATACCAGAAAGCAAAAGCTGCATATGCAGTCAGCTAGTATCTCTCTATGAAAGATGAATGTTAACATATTCGCAGGTCAATAACTTTTCATTAGAACTGATGAAATGTCACAACCAGAAACCTTTTTTCTCTCTCCAGAGATGCTGAGAACCTCCTGAGTATTTCATGGTTTTATATTAAATACTATATAGACAAGTGACCCAGAGACTCAAGAATGAAAGTGACACACAAGTGAAACACTGTTGATGCACCGTGTTTTGAATGTGCTAAACAAAGGTCCTATTTGCCCATGTACAAAAGTCCACGTGGCTATCTCAAATAAGACAGAAGAATTTGACCATTATTCGAGCCAATGTTTATATCATTACCTTGTTCATGAGAACTTGCTGCATACATTTTTCAAAGTCATATAGCTGAGAAACACGGTCTTCAGCCCAACTCATCTATACCAGTCCCATTTCCTCTCATTTGGTCCATATCCCTCTTAACCGTTCCGATCCATTTACCTGTCTAAATGTCTTTTAATTACATCTGTGGTAGCTCATCCCTTATACGCATCACCCTCTGTGTGAAAAGGTTTCAACTCAGTTCCTTTTAAATCTTTCCCCTCTCACTTTAAACCCATGCACTCTACTCTTCATTAAAAGAGTACTCTTTTTTTTAGAAGAAAAATATATATAATGTACTAGACCAAGTGCAGCCCATTTGGTCTGCTCCCCAACGCAAGATTCCACCACTCACCCATTCCCCCAACGCAATATTGCGTCACTTACGCATAGCCCCCAACTGGGCAAGGGAGAGGGCCATTTCTGCACTTCCTCGCCCTTGTCTTCCATCCGAATACGCCCTGGCGGTCGGTGTTACCACCTGATGGCGGGAGGGTCTCTCTATAAGGGAGTCCTCCCCCTTTGCATCGGGAACCTGGGGTGGAGAGTGTTGCACAAGGCTGTGGCCTGTAACAGGTACTTGAGCTGGTTCACAGACTCGCCAGCCACCCGTCACTTCTGCGGCGAGGAAGAGACCGTTCCATATGTACATGCAGTGTGAGAGGTTGCAGCCCCTGTTCGACTATCTGAAGGGGCTGTTCCTCAGGTTTTGGCTACATTTTAGCCCCACACTCCTGATATTTGGCCACCCGGTACAGAGGGAGGAAGGTCGGGAGGGAAAGGGGGATCTGCCTGTCCGTCTGGTCCTGGCCAAGATGGCCATTCGCGGGTCCAGGCAGCGGGTAGTCGACGGCCGCACCAGGTTTGACTGCCTGCCCCTTTTCCGGACCTATGACTTGAGGCCTTCCGTGAACGCTGGTTGCTGCGGGAGGTTGAGTGTTTTGTTGATAAAGTTGCCGTTATATTAATTTGATGATCGTTTGTTTTTAAAACTGTCAACATAGGAACTTTGATTGTGCTAATTTGTATATTTATTTTAATTTTTTTGAATAAAAGTATTTGTATAATTTTTTTTAAAAAGGAGTGTCCCATCCTGCCTTGCGAATGCATTGTAATGTCACGCGAGTGCGCTGGAGTGCCCATCCCTTCCGGAGTGTACCGTCCTGCCTTGAGTCGATTGTGACGGCACTCAGGTTATTATTTTTCTGGCTTTTTTTAAAAACCTTAAACGATTAAAAAGTCCTGAAATATAGGTGGGAATGCGACGGGAAAATCGGAAGGCTTGGCCTAGCGCACCCACACATACAGCCACAAACAAGATGTAATAGTATAAATAAAGATGCTATAAAGACTGGTATGAAGATGTATAAAGATTTGTACAGCTCTTCCAAAGTACAGAAATGGGAGAATGGGTTGAATTGTCCTTCAATCAGCAAGAAAAAAAGATTTAGCAATTTTACCAAAGTAATAGTGATAATAAATCAAAATACAACCCAGTTATCTGTTAAGGATATGTTGTGAGGTATTTAGCCATTTTGTAATGCATAGACTTAGAAACCGAGCGCACCAAAATCTGTTAGCATCAGCTATGTGATACATTAATAGCATAATTAATTTTGTTTTTGCGTGTGATTCCAAGGCAAAGCAGCACAACTCTGCAGCCCAGGAAAATAAAGATTGGAAATTTAAAAGCAAAAAAAAAAAAGTTTTAGAATGTGAAATAAAAACAGAAAATGTCATAAATACTCAGCAAGTCAGGCAGCATCTGTGGAGAACGAAACAAATTGAATGTTTCAGATTGAAGATTTTTAATCACGATTCATATGAATGGTTATTGAGCCCAAAACAATCACTTTGTTTCTCTCTCACTCGCTTGCTCCCATGATGCCTGCTGAGTATTTCTGATACTTTGTTTTTACATTAGTTTCTAAATAAAAGACACAACATGCTGGAAGCACTGACATTATTTTTATAAACCAGCTTTTGCAGTTCTTTGTTTCTACAAAGGTTTCCATAGATTGGTTCATTGAATGCTCTGTTGAATTCTGTAGGAATGTAACTTTACATTCAATGGACAATAGTATTAATAAATTACTTCGGTCTCCAAAAATTAAAATACTTCAATGCTCAAAAATCAGAAATTAAATAGCGTTGTGTGTACTCAGCAGGCTAAGCAACATTTACAAAATAAAAAGCAACAGAGTTCATACTTCATGTTCACCTCTCAGACCTTTTGTTGTCTTTATGGCTTGTTTCTTCCAAACATTGGTGAATAGCAGGGCATCTACTCTATAATTTCCTCTTTCTTTTGTATTGTTCAATGCTGTCGACAATGTAATTCTGCCATTACTCTGGCACAAAACCCCAAGAAAATCTGTGCCAATATTAAGCAACTTTGACATTACTGAGCAAATAGTATCAGTGTTTCGTTTTTCATAGTGCCAGTGTTTTGTTTTTCCTTGAACAAGAGTATTGCAGTACTCTGCTGGGCAACGAAGAAGACTGGAGTTGACAGAACAATCACACAACTGTTAAGATGCAATTCTTCATTAATCATGATATAACAAACATGTTACATCTTCACACAGATACTGTGTAAATACACTGTGAATACAAGTGAGGCTATGTTAACTGTGCTGGCAACAATGAAGTTGCATGCTGTTAAAATTGCTACAGAGCGCACGTCATCTCATTCCTGCTGCCTCCCAGCAGCTGCCATTTAACTGGTCCTATTTTTAGGTGGATGAGAAAACACCTACACAAAGAGATGAGCCTCGTGAATGGAGGTGAATCTTGGCTCAGATGGAAACTAGGATCCAAGTGGAACTGTGATGTGAGGCCCCTCACAGCGACCAATCCAACATTCAAGGACATGCTCACACGAAAGCAATTGGGTAAAAATAATGTAATTTAAATAACATTTTTAATGTAGTAAAATAATTTAAATTGCTGCAATACAACATGAAACACCAAGTCATGGGAGGACATGACCAAAGGCTTGGTTGAAGAAAAAAAAAAATTAAAGGAGGAATGGAATGGGTCAGTCTGATTTGAGGATGAAAATCTAGGACTAGAGGGCATCGCCTCAGAATAAAAGGCTTACCTTCAAAGTCAAAAGAGTTTATTGTCATGTGTCCCTGACAGGACAATGAAGTTATTTCTTTGCTGAGCACAACATAACATAGTAGGCATTGACTACAAAACAGATCAGTGTGTCCATATACCATTATATACGTAAATACACACATGAATAAATAAATTGATAAAGTGCAAATAACAAAGGGGTATTAATGTTCTGAGTTTTGACCGAGCCAAGTTTAATAGCCTGATGGCGGTGGGGAAGTAGCTATTCCTGAACCTGGTCGTTGCAGTCTCAGGCTCCTGTACCTTCTACCTGAAGGTAGCAGGGAGATGAGTGTGTGGCCAGGATGGTGTGGGTCCTTGATGATGCTGCCAGTCTTTTTGAGGCAGCGACTGCGATAGATCCCCTCGATGGAAGGAAGGTCAGAGCCGATGATGGACTGGGCAGTGCTTACTACTTTTTGTAGTGTTTTCCTCTCCAGGGCGATCAAGTTGCCGAACCAAGCCACGACGCAACCGGTCAGCAAGCTCTCTACTGTGCAGCTGTAGAAGTTAGAGAGAGTCCTCCTTGACAGATCGACTCTCCGTAATCTTCTCAGGAAGTAGAGGCGCTGATGAGCTTTCTTAGTAATTGCATCTGTGTTCTCGGACCAGGAAAGATCTTCAGAGATGTGCACGCCCAGGAATTTGAAGCTCTTGATCCTTTCAACCATCGACCTGTTGGTATAAACAGGGCTGTGGGTCCCCATCCTACTCCTTCCAAAGTCCACAATCAGGTCCTTGGTTTTGCTGGTGTTGAGGGCCAGGTTATTGTGCTGGCACCATATGGACAGTCGCTCGATCTCTCTTCTATACTCTGACTCATCCCCATCAGTGATACGTCCCACAACAGTGGTGTCGTCAGCGAACTTGATGATGGAGTTCGCACTATGACTGGCTATGCAGTCATGAGTATAGAGTGAGTACAGCAGAGAAAGAAGATGAGGAGGAATTTCTTTAGTCAGAAGGTGGTGAATCTGTAGAATTCATTGCCAAAGACGGCTGTGGAGGCCAAATCATTGGGTATTTTTAAGTTGGAGATTGGCGCTTGATTAGTACAGGTGTCAGAGGTTACGGGAAAAAGGCAGGAAAATGGAGTTGAGAGGAAAAGATAGATTAACCATGACAAAATGACAGAGAAGACATGGTCCAAATGGCCTAATTCTGTTCCTAGAACTTATGAAATTCTAGAGCTTGGGATCTATGCTGTTGCAATCATGGTCACCAAAGCTGGAAGTGCAAAGAACCTGAATTTGAGCATCTCAGATATCTTGAGGTTGTATGGATGGATCAGTTACAGAGATGGAAGGTACAAAGGCCATGAGATTTTCAATTGAAGAGTGGCAGGAGAACAATGTGTCTGGAAGTACAGGGGTAATGGATATGCCGGCCCTGGGTCAAATTAAGATACTGGGCAGAGTTTTAGACCAGCTCAGGTTTGTGGTGATTATATAGTGGGAGACGCTGAATAATCTGTGAGAGACATAAATTAAGCTTCTGAAGCAGCAAGGCTGATGCAGATTAGAATGGGGTGATTCCCTGGAGATGGAAATAGGGGCTTTGGTTTAACCCAATTAAGGAACTATAAGTTCAGCTCTTTGTTCAAGCTCGAGTGCAATTGACTTGGTTCAGCATTCAGAGGAAACCTATGTGGGAATTTATCTAGAATGGGTTGATTTCATCCAAGTGGTGGAGAATAATACGATGACCAATGCACAAGCTTATGGGTGTTTTCTTGACAAACAAAAAGCTTCTATGTGAATCAAGTGGTCTTCTACTCAATCTTGTGCCAACTTGATTTCTGCGGGTAATATCTGCTTCCATGTTGCTTTCTTGGATTTTGAATTGCTTTTTGTGGACTTACCTGTACAGCAGCTGTACTGGCATAGTTCCGCTCGAGTTGTGGTTAGCTCTGGAACACAGGTCCTCAATTCACTACATTCTCTGCATGCAACATTATTTTTTCCATATTTCAATAATTTTTGTTATGTACTGACACATACTTTTTGGTTTCAGCTTGTATTGCATCTGCAGAGATTTATAAATAGAGATGGAACAAGAATAAATGGCAAGTTTAATTCATGGAACATGGGGCACTGAAAGATCTGCTGGCTCCGGAATGGCCATGAGGTGAGACAAACTGGTGAAGAACAGAAAATAAATAGTAGCTGGAATGACTAAAAGGTCATATAACGTATGTAAAATATATATCCTCTGATTAAAATTGATTGGGAATTGTTTGACCACAGAAGACAGCAATGTTGAATCTCTGCTCTCGAACCCCAACTTGATAAACATCATTCTTCTATTTGTAATTTAGTTACATGGAAATTTGAAAAATGAACAATGTATTTCAGGATGGCCCAAATCAATGTATTTTATGATGGCGGTAGAGTTGCTACCTTAACAGCACTTACAGCATCAGAGACCTAGGTCTGATACCGACTCTATCTGCACGGAGTTTGTATGGGCTGCATGGGCTTCCTCCCACACTCCAAAGACGTACAGGTTTGTAGGTTAATTGGCTTGGGTAAAGATTGTACCTACAGTGTGGGTCATGTTGATATAGGGTTGGTGTGGACTCGGTGGGCCAAAGGGCCTGTTCCCGTGCTGTATCTCTAAACTAAACAAAACTGTGTGTTTTGAGGGCCATTTTCAAGTTAAGTCAAAGACCCAGGCCCAAAATTTGTTTTTTGCGCTTCTATGTTTTCTGCATCAGGTTTTTGTATATGCTCAGTGGTAACAACAGCGTGTATAGAAAATTGGAACAAGCATTAGCCATTCAGTCCTTCAAAAGTGCTATCATTCATAGCTGATCATCCAACTCAATACATATTTCACTTCCTACCCCATCCCTTGATATCTTTTGCTAAATTTATCTATTTTGTAAATATCTTCAACTACTCAACCTCACCTTTGTGGTAGTTAACAAGCTCAACACCTTTCAAGAAATTTCTCCACCTCTCTGTTCTGTATCTCTTGCCCTGCAAGTCGAGATCTTGACCCAACCATCTCCCTCCCCCACCACCCCAACCCAACCAGGTGAAACATCCTCCTCACATCTGGCTGACCTTTCAGAATCCAGTTTCAGTTTGATCCACTGTCATCTTTCTCAATTATACTTAATATAAACCTAGGCAATCTAATCACTCCACATAGACTAAATTGCTCTGGGATTGTCTCTAGACCATGCAATTGTAGCAAGATAAGTCTATATCCTGCAACAGCATATTTGATTTTAATGACTGCTTTGTGAGAATATCCAAATCTCTCAAATCTAACACCATCTAAATAAAAAAACACTGTTAAGATACCACTGTCAAAGTAGATAACATTATTTGCCCACATTCCATACAATATATCCAAAATACCTTCCAAACAAAGCCTGATGGACAATGGCACAGGAGTCAAAGGTAACTGTAAAGCCCTCATAAACCCAGAGTACAACTGCTAATCTAAAACATCTAACTTGCTCCTTAAATTTTCAAATCACTGGTCGTCACTCTGCCCTTCCCTGGCCTTCTGAGCACTCCAATCATTGCATTAATCTTTCTGCTTGGTTCTACTCCACTGATCTTCCAGCCCAACTATCTGCACAATTTCCCCCCACCAACCATGGTACCAAGGCTCTCCAGCATGACTTCCTTTCCAAAATCTACCTCTTTTCACTTGCAATACTGTCCCTATGTTCTCTGTTTTATGTTAAAAACATAAAACGTTTAACATTTTTAATGTTAAATTCTATAGTGTTGTGTTTATCTCATTTGTTTGCTGCATGGTAACTCAAATTTCACTGCACCAATTGGTGTATGTGACAATAAATGTCCTTTGTCCTTTTGTCTGATGTCCTTACTGGCAAGAGATAGTAAGTGGCTGATCTGTTCAACAGCGCCCGACGCCCTAGATCAAGTGCACATTGATCATACGATCAACCTTCGTTCCTGGGCGTTTTGGAGATGCTGGAACAGTCTGGCTAGAGATTAGGCTGGTTCTGGAATACCAGCCAGAATATAGTCAAGGCCCGTGGTCTTCTTAATCCAGTTGTTTCACAACATCACATGAAGCAAGACGAATGGGCCACAACAGGATGGTGCCCAAAACGTGGCGACTCTTTTGTATGGACGCAGGGTGGTCTAACATCCTGCTCTCTGTTACTTCGTATAATTGTGTATATTGTGATTTTAATTGGTTCTCAAATGGACTCTATTACAGCATTGTGTGAATATGGAGCCACACAATCACTTTCAAAAGGCCGAAGGAATTAATGCAACTTTCTTCTTCTGTTTGACAATCATTGTTTAATACGTGGAGGTGGAAAGATAATACACTGCAAAAGTCTAGTTCTTCCATGTTTGGATTCTTTATTCATACATTTATAAAATCATTAACATAACATTTTGGGGGAAGCAATTTGTTACTAGAAGGGTACCATAAAGAATTTTGTTTGGGCCTCAGCTGTTCAGTCCATATTAATGATTTGGATGAAGAGAGCAGGCAGATTTTGCACATACTTCCTGATGTTGCAAAGCTAGAGTGCAGATGTGGGTAGCAGAGGATACGCAGAAGCCTCAGATTACGTGAAGGACCAAGGACATGGCATATGGGAGATAATGTAGATAAGTGCAAGTTCATAAACTCTGGTAGAATAGAAAAGCAGATTTTTTTTAAAATGAGTGTCTGAAAGGTGCTGATGTTCATATGAACTTGGGTACCTTGTACGCAAAGTTAACGTAAATTGGCAGCAAGCAATTGGTGAGATATGGTGCATTAACTTTTATTATAATAAGATTTGAATAGAGGAATGATACCTTACAACAAATGCATTAGGCCCTATTGAAACCAAATCTGGCACATTGTGTTCTCATCCTCTCTCCATACACAAGGGCAACCAGTAACAAGGTAGGACCTCTCAAGAATAAAGGAGGTAATTTGTGCTTAAGTCAAGAGTTGTACAAGAGATACTACATTAGTACTTTGTCTGTTTTCTCCGAGGAGAAGGGCATGGTAACATCAGAGTAAAGAAGGCTAATATGCAAGGGCACTTTGAGCGTAAGGAGGAAGTGGTGTTGGGATTTCGAAGAGCATAAAGGTGGGCAAATCCCCAGGGCTAGATGGGATCTATCCCAGTTTATTGCGATAGGCAAGAGAGAAGGTTGCAACAGAGTTGATTAGAGAATAGACAATGAACCACATATGCTAAAGTAACTCAGCAAGTCAGGCAGCATATCTGGAGAAAATGAATAGGTGATGTTTCGTGCCTGGACCTTTCTACAGATTGATAGTAGTTGTTTGGAGGGGGAGAAACTAGAAACAAGAGAAAAAAACAGAACAAATTGAGCCGGCAACAGAAGACCTCAGGCAAACATGTTCTCTGATAGGCTGAAGAAGGGTCTCGACCCGAAACGTCGCCTATCTCCTTCGCTCCTTAGATGCTGCTGCACCCGCTGAGTTTCTCCAGCTTTTTGTGTACCTTCTATGATAGGCCGATTGATGGCTAGAGACCGTGTGAGCCCAAGAAGGATACATTGTCTGAACTGTGGAACTGGTTAGCAGACTATTAGTGGAGGAAGAAGGGGGTGGGTGGGAAGGGAGGTGTTTGTAGAAGTTACCTAAAATTGGAGAATTCAACAGTCATACCACTGGGTTGTAAGCTACCCAAGCAAAATACGTGGTCAGCATGGGAATGGGAGTTAGTGGTTACAAATCGAGATGGGAAGGCCAAGTCGTTATCCCCTACTCTCAATCCTTCCATTTCCATCAGATCGACACCCTAGATGGCGTTTACCATACGAGAACATCCGAGATGACCTTTCTTTATCGAACCTGGTTTCTACCCTGGCTGTCATAGATGGATCCCTCACCTTCGTTTCCTCTGTGTCCCAGAGTTCTGCTCACTTCCTCTCTCCCACCATTAGTCACATCCTCCCATCTCCACCGTCTGCTCCCTCCTTGGTTCACTCATCCTTTCCCACCAAAACCACCTCCTCCTCAGGGACTGTCCCCTGCAACCGTAGGAAATGCAATACCTGTCCTTATACCTCCTCTCAAAAGTCAAAGTATCCTTTATTGCCATTCAGATCCTTCAGTCTGAACGAAATTACGAACCCTGCAGCCATAACACCGAATAAAATAACTTGACTCCATCCAGGGACCCCAACAGCCATTCTAAGTGAGACATGCGCCTCATCTACTGCACCCGGTGTGAATTACTGTACATTGGCGAGACAAGAATAGACAGCGACCATTTCGCAGAACGCTTGGTCCATCAAGACCCAACGGATCTCCTGGGTTGCTAACTACTACTCCTCTTCCCATATTGACCTTTCTGTCCTGGGCCTCCTCAATTGCCAGAGCAAGGCCACATGCAAATTGGAGGAATACTATCTAATATTTCACTTGGGTGACTTACAACACAACGTTGATCCCCAATATTAGGTAACTTCTACAAACACTTCTCTCTGCTTCCCACCCTTCCTCCACTAAAGGTTTGTAACCATTCCACAGATCGCAACAATGTATCAGAGTTTCGTCTATACAGTATTGTGCAAATTCACATGTCCATTAGATGAACATTTTTAGTAAAAATTGCAGATCCTGGAACCCCCCCCCCTCAAATTCTGGAAATACTCGTCAACAGCAGAAAGCAAATATAAATACTGTATTATTTCAGTCTTTTGACACGACTCATATGACCATAAATATGTAGGCGAAATTAGTGTGTTACCTTTGCCATTTTCTAAATAATGAAATATACACAATGCACAACATAAGAATGGAAATATTCCTTCAGATGCATTTGTATAGTCGCAGTTATAAAAGACTCATCTTACAGCACTTTGTAGCCAAATTAAGTCCTCACTGTTGTGACACTCGAAATTACACGCTGTAACGGAGAACACGTCCATTAGACCATAAGTATTTATCATAGTACTTCATTCAATAAAGTTGAGGATTTTAATAATGAATTTGCAAATCTAAAAGGCTGATGCGGGGATTAGTATGGTTAAAATGTCAAGAAGAACAATTTAAATCTCATGAAACAAACTGCATTCGATCACGAAGCGGTGACGTCAGGTGTGGCATGAAGGCGTTAACAATTATTTTTTGAAGGCAGACACTTCAGTCCAAAGATACTAGCGCTTCACTCTTAAACCAGCATCTGCAGTTCTTTCTTAAACAATTATTTTTTGATCCGTCACCATTGAAAAGATAGCGGAATTAAAATGTAACGGAGTTCTAACGGTCGACATCGGACTGGTGGTACATGATAACCATTTCATAAAATTAAAAAAAATCCTAAAAATAAAAAAAAGGCAGAAGACAGAATCAGGAAGAAATAAGTTACGTTGAATCTAACCTACTTGTAACTTTAATTATACTTACCATTCAAATGTACTTATACGGCAAACCCGGATAAAGCACATTAAACTTGGCTAAAGTCAAGCACAAATGCACCCCATTTCTATCGAAGTGCAAAGGTACTCAACAACTGTCAATCACAATATAGTTGAGACAACACTCTTATTACTTGGAGAGTTTTTGAAGTTCTGTCGTTAACAAAGTGTTAATGTTTCGCTGAGATCGAGGGTTCCGATTCTGCTACAAGGAGACGCTCCTCGGAGCTGCTGCAAGCCGACTATCCCCAGCACAGGACCAAAGATCCTATAGAGGAGGTGTTAAAGAAGGAACTGCAGATGCTGGAGAATCGAGGGTACAGAGGATCTTTGCACAGGACCGCTTCCCGAGAGCTTGCTGCAGGGAGATGCTCCCCGGCGTCGATCCGCCTGCCCCGGGGCTGCTGCATCTCTGGAGACGGAGATGATCTGCCTGCCTGAGACTGATGCTGCTGCCCGCTACCCAGACGCGCACATCGTCCGGGAGCTCCTGCAAGGAGGCGCAAGGCGAGACCTGCACGGCGACCGTCCATCCACCTGCACAGGGGCTGCTGCATGGGACTGCTGCTGCTGCTGCTGCAAGGAGTCGCTCCCGCCGCCTCCTTTGTGCCGCTCGCAGCCAAAGATCCGACCAACTCGCGGCGCGCGGGCCGCCCGGGTTATTGCACCTGCGCACTGGGCCGCGTCCCACCGACATGTCGCGAGACCGCGCAGACAATCGAACCGAGTCACTCCACCGGTAACGATCCGCCGCTCACTTCCTTTCCGGGGACGGGGAGCGAGCCTTTGGTCCCCGCACTGACCCCCCCCCCACCCCACCCCACTGCACCCCCTCCCCCCAAACTCCCATCTCGACGCCTGCATCTTGATTCTTTAAAACAAGAAACTGTCGCAAACAATCACAAAACTCAGTCGCACAGATCAAACAAAAAAAAGGGAGGAGGAGGGTGGGATTGAGGAAGCAGCGGATAGACACGAAATGCTGGCGGGACAGGCGGCATCTCTGGAGAGAGGGACAGGTGTGGGTTCGGGTTGCCGCCAGCATCTGTCTGCAGTCGCTTCGCGCACACACTGGGTGGGTTTGGGGGGGGGGGGGGGGGGGGGTTTACTTTCTCTCCCCCCTCCTCCCTGCGACGGGCGGAGCGCTACACGGGGACTACTTTCGGTCGGCCGGTCCCTTCCATTTTCTCGGCTTCTCCGAGCGGACTCGGCGGCTTTTCCGGGTTCGCTTTCAACCCTGTTATTGTGTGTGTGAGAGAGGGGGAGAAACCCGCAGCCACCAGCCCCGAACCCCGCCCGCCCGCACACACCATAAACACACACCACAACATGGCTCTGAAAAGAATCCACAAGGTAAGCGGCGCCTGGCCCAGCCACGCCCGGCCTGCCTGCCTTGTCTTGCATGCTCGCTCGCTCGCTCTCGCCTTTTCTCTCTTGTTTCCTCTTTCTTTTCCCAAAGCGCCCCGGTCTGCCCGGTCTAATTGTCGCTCGATCCGTCCCCCATGGGCGGCATTTGCTGCTGGGAGTGGGATATAGGGCCTCGGGCCTGCCAGCCGGCTGGCCTTCACCTTCCCTCCCTCCCTCCCTCCCTTCCCCTCTTCCTCCCTTCCCCTCTTCCTCCCTTCCCCTCTTCCTCCCTTCCCCTCTTCCTCCCTCCCTCGGTCTCGGGCCTGCCAGCCGGCTGGCCTTCACCTTCCCTCCCTCCCTCCCTCCCTTCCCCTCTAACTCCCTTCCTTCCCCTCTTCCTCCCTCCCTCCCTCCCTCCCCCCTCTTCCTCCCTCCCTCCCTTCCCCTCTTCCTCCCTCCCTCCCTTCCCCTCTTCCTCCCTCCCTCCCTTCCCCTCTTCCTCCCTCCCTTCCCCTCTTCCTCCCTCCCTTCCCCTCTTCCTCCTCCCTCCCTCCCTTCCTTCCCCTCTTCCTCCCTCCCTCCCTTCCTTCCCCTCTTCCTCCCTCCCTTCCCCTCTTCCTCCCTCCCTTCCCTCTTCCTCCCTCCCTCCCTTCCCTCTTCCTCCCTCCCTCTTCCTCCCTCCCTCTTCCTCCCTCCCTCCCTCCCTCCCTCTTCCCCCCCCTCCCCTCTCTTCCTTCCTCCCTCCTTCCCCACTTCATTCCCATCATCTTTCCCTTCCTTCCCTCTCCCTCCATTCCAACCCCCTTCTATGGCCCTATTGTGGGAGTGGAGACAGGGAGGACGAGTGATTTAAAAAAAACTAACTCCCTTCCTCCTCATTCAGCAGATCCTTCACACCACCCCATGGTCGGCTGGTGGGTGGGTCGCAGTGGGGTAATGGGAGCAGCTGTGCCTCTGCTCCTTGAAGGGAGGAAGGAGGGTGTCCCGGGCCCAGCGCCATTGGCAAATGTCACGGTGCTTTCTGGAGCCGTTGACCTAGGCCTCGGAGCCTGTGGGAGATAACTGAGCCTCGGCGAATAGCTGCGAACCAGAGAGAGGGTACCTGTCCGTGCCCCTCTCGGACTCACGGTTGGTGTAACACTCATAGATACATAGAAAATAGGTGCAGGAGTAGGCTGCTCGGCCCTTCGAGCCAACACTCGAGGCTGATCATCCGCAAGCAGTACCCCGTTCCTGCCATCTCCCCATATCCATCGATTCCACTGGCCCTAAGAGCTCTAACTCTCTTTTGAATGCATCCAGTGAATTGGCCTCCACTGCCTTCTGAGGCAGAGAACACTCGACGTGGGAGTTGCGCGGATTGTTTCTCTCCAAATCTGTCAGTTTCAAACAAATTCAAAATCGATCTACATTCTTCCTGTCTCACTGGCGAGTGAGACCTGGAGAAAATGTGTCGTCCTTTAAAGTTTTTTAAAAATGTGACGTTGGGTAATGGTTCCTTCAATTGTTGATTTCGGTGAAGATCTAGACAACTGGCTTGAATTGCAAGTCAAATCCAGGCTTTAATGTTTGTGTTCTAGCATTGGAAGCATTGAAAAAATAGTGACCCATTTCGAGTTGTAAGTTTATTTTTATTCTGCATTTTAACCAGCATGTTTCCATTGGAACATTGCCTGCCAGATAGTTCAGATGGTAACCATGGCCTGATAAAAGGCCTTGGATTGGATTGTGCTTGAACCTAACATTTGGAAGTCACTTGAGGGTTTTTTTAATGTAATGGCAGAAATTTAGATTTTTTTTTGACAAAAGAAAGTACATGTATATTAAGATGGTAGACAAAAATGCTGCAGAAACTCGGCAGGTGAGGAGCATCTATGGAGCGAAGGAAATAGGCGATGTTTCTGGGTCGAGACCCTTCTTCAGACTGATTAAGATGATCTGTCTTGGTTTGGGTTATTAAGGTTGTTTCAAGCAACATTTTTTCATTATAACTTACTCCTGCCACCTCTTGATCTGCTTATCATTTGCTTGGACATTTTGTTTGATAATATTTGGGAATGACTTGCATTAATGTCGGAATGAAAATTTAAAATGCCTGTTTTATGTTACCTTTTTCCCTACTAGTTAAATGCTTTGTCTGGGTTTTTGAGTTGATTTAGTTCCCTCTTCAAGGTGGATTAAAACTGGTTGATCCAGGCAAATTAATGAACTGTTGTTTTTGTCATGATATTTGTCACTTGATAACCAAGATCCATTGAACTAATGCTTTTTTTCCCTTTCATCTCATCCTCCAATGGTTTGCCGTCCATGTTCTTTACTAATGCTTTTGCAATAACCAGATTTCTCTTAATCTCTTTTTCATCCTTCATTTGGTGGTTATTCTATCAGTTGACAAAAAACCCTGAAATTTCCTCCAGAAGGTGCTCTACCTCTCCTCCTTGGAAAGCTTTTATTTCCACTGATGAGACTGAGATTGCAAGGTCCAATATTAATATTTTTAGAACATTTAAATGTATAAATCCCAGTCTTTCCTGGCTTGTTATTTGGCAAGATCAGGCAAATTTGAACTGTCATGCAGAAGTCATATACCTTCCTCAATTTAGAATAAACTGTACCAGCAAATTTGATGCAGTTGGAATTGTGTGTACAATTTCCATCACCCATGAGGAGGCAGACATAATTTTGAAAAGGTGTGTTGAAAGGCAGCGGTGATTTAGACATCCAGGTGTCCATGAAATATATACTTTAATACTTGATGTGAACTATTCTTCACATATCGCTGTCAAATGAGATATTGGACTGTTTTTATACCAGTTTTTATAAGTGCCAGAAAATGTAGCGGTTATCGTTCCCAACCACCAAACTAAAAAAATCACTCTGGTTTTTCTAATTCCAATCATTCTAGCTCTCTCAACTTAATTATTTTAGTGAGTACACATAATTCAGAAAATGCAGGAATTGTAAGTGCAGGTTTTAAAATGATGAAATGTCATTAGTTTATGTTTGCTGTCATATATTGTTTCCCAGTTTTGTTTTGGACCTAAAATTCTCATCCATTTTGATCTGCATTTTGTTGTATCCATAAGGTCATTTACGCCTCCATGACATCCTCGCTCTTTAAAAAAAAACCTTAATGCCAGTGTATTGCAGAACTTGGCTGCACTAGGCTCCAAGTTCTGCAATATTGGTTCAACTGTTTTCTGTTTCTGTGGAGGGTAGTAAATGTATGGAGTGGTCTACCGAGTAATGTCTTTCTTGCACTCTTACCATCTTCTTCTCTTTATTGATCACTTGGACTTCTTCCCTCAGTCAACTTTTGAATGGACGCAAATGATATGTATTGGACGAAGGCTAACATGTTTATCAGCATTTCTCTGTAGCCTTTGGGATGTTTTGAACAGATGCTGTATTTTTAATTGCTGCAGTATTAGATTAAATGACTTTGTATTGCAAATCAATCAAATTATTTTTTGCCGGACAATCATAGAGCAATATGGGTGCATATAGCTTTCAGACCATTCTGCAAAGTTGCCAATATTGCATCCTTGGATTGCTCCTTTCAACTTTTATGAACACTAAGATATGGTGCATATTCTACTTGATACTAATCTATGTCCTTGTAAGTGAATTATAGATCTTCTGACACGGGAGGCATCTCTGATGCAATATTTCAGTGGATTTGGTGTAGTTGACGTAGGAATAGATATTTCCTTGCCAAAAAATTTAATGAGCCTTGAATTTGAAAATGTATCTACTTTGAGGATCTTGTACCAGCTACCGTAGCAATGAAGTTTGCCATATATGTTTTTATGTCATATATGTCACAATTCAATTCATACTTTTCCCTTGCTTCCCCACTTGCGACAGACCTTCAAGTATATAGATTTTCAATTTGAGATGTTCTCTTCATTCTAGCCAGTCTAGTCCTTTTGTAGCTTTTGTGCTCAATTCTGACATAGTTTAAAAAAACCAAAACAATTCCTTTCTATCCACTATTAAGCCTCACGACCTGATTGGGTTCGGGTCTGTTGTACACACTGATTGGAAAGACGAGTTTGGGTCAAGACCTTCTGTGGTGGCCGAACTCCGCACCACAATAAGATCAGGACGGTCTGCTTGGACGTCAGCTGCATCCTTGCATAATATTTTGTTAAAATATTTATTATTAAACAAAATTGATAACATTTCAGATGTATGGCTGTGGTCATGTGTGGAAAATTATATGTATTCAGGCTGGGTTTGGATCAGCCCTGGTTGGATTTTAATTTTCTTCCTAAGCAGACCACTATTGTGGAGTTATGTACATTCCAAGGAATGTTTACAAATACAAATTGTATCAAGCAGATGAGGCTTGTTAGTTTCTGCTGGAATGTGCTTATATTGTCTATTGTAGAAATATGATTTCAATTTAAGGGATTATTCCATGTATGATTTTTAAATACATTTTTCAAACATAATTGTTTCACTTTCACTCTATTGGTCTTTTAATATTTTGGATTTGGTCCTGAAAGACGGGGAAAGTGATCAAGCTTTCTTTCAATGAATGGTAAACATCAAGAAGTATGGAAATACTATTAGTCTTGGTGTAACCAAAATTAACAACTTTCAGTGCTTCCTGCTCAGGGCTTGAGTATCATGCTGAAGGAGGCATCAGAAGGCTAAAGCCATTTGTGACACAGTAACCAAACCCAATTCATTGGGTAAGAGTTCATATTGTCCTTCTAATTTCACCAATGATATTTAAGGTGACTTGTTAACCAAAATGGTCAGGAGGAGAACAAGGGGGTTGTCATAAATCTAATGATATTGGCCTGTCGTTCAGCTTTTAGTTTCTATTGGGCATCAATCGTGGGCCACAGCCATCAAACAGGCTGTGCATCTTGAGGGATTTTTAGATAGACAACCAGGAAATATACCACTAAATCAGTGAAATACATATCACATATTTGTTTCCATTTTGAAAAAAGCAGTTGAACTTGCGTTCTGTGTTTTGTTGGAAGGAATGTTCCACAAGGTTATCAGGACATGAGACAAGAACGTTTCACTGGTATATTTGTGTAAATTTACTGTTTTACAGTCTCACTTGTATCCTGTGCTACTCGAGTCTATGGTGTCTATGAATTGCCCCTCAAGTTAACTGTCCCCAACAGCGGTGTGGTTGAAGGGCTGGTGGAAAGGGGGTGGGTTGGTGGGTGGAGAAATATGGCAAGACAGTTTAAGATCACCTGCTGTCGGTTTGTCATGAGCATTGTGAATGATAACAAATGCCATACCTGTGGGTAAATAGAAAATTATGGCAGACATAATGTGTAAATGGTGACCCACTACTGAAAATCGCAAGAATGGTCATCTGAGAGGGAGCAGGCAGTCACTGATGGCAGCTTCTAGACTTCATTGGACAACCCAATTCCAGGAGCTGATAGCGTCCATGCCATAGCCTACAGAAAACAACATTCTACCCGCAGTTAAGATAATTTTAACAACCTGTTTCTTTTAACTTGGAGTGTGTCAAAATGAAGAACAAAAAGTTAGAAATAAAATTTAACTAAACACATCAATTAATAAGTATAATGCTGAGAATCACTGGACTCCATTGTCAAAGCAAACTGAACTCTGAAAGCAAATCCTACATTTCATTGCACACGTAAATCTCACATGGACTTCATTTTCTTCATGTGGACAAGCTGCTGGTAAATGTAGATGCTGGATTGTTTCATCTACACTGGGGATGGGTCATTTGCAGGGTTCATGCTCTTTGCCTGGAATCTTTCCTGTGAGCTATGGCTCAAAATTGACATCAAACACAGACTTGACTTGCATGAGTTCAACCCTTATTTGAGTAGTCTGAAATAACTTTTTTGTTTGAGATGTAGCAGGCACATGAATATTAACAGCTGGTAGGGAGGTTGTTGCGGCAGTAACGTTCAGTTTTTTTGAATTGCTGTACAATTGGGGCTTCAATTTTCCTCTTTGAAAGAAATGGATATTGAGTTTAAATGCCAACTATGTTTTGTTTTGAACTTCCAGTCAGATTGGTAATGGCAGCAAATGATGCCTGAAAAATGGTCTTTTGGCCTGAATTATTTAACTTGCCAATTTATCTTAAAATTGCCCATTCGCCACTGACACGTATCATGTCCAAAGTGAGCAATCCATATCCATAGGCCTCATTCCAATGTCCACTTTTTTTTAAAGCAAAATACTTGCTTACTAACACTGGCAGTTAGTTTGTTTTAAATGAGAAACAAATTCTTCACATTTTGTTTTTATCAATTAGAGTTCAAGGTTAGCATACAAGATATATAAGGCAGTATGATGATGTGGATTTTTTTAATACTTCATGGGATGAGTAAATCATGCATTTGTCTGATATCTGAAATGCTAGTAAATAGTAATTCTACCCATTATAATCGTTACATACATTTGAGCTATTTAGTAATTTAGCTTTATAATTGTACTATTTCTAATAATCAACTTTGGCAATAGAAAACAAACATTTTAGATCCATTGTTTAAGAAAAATCGAAGGTAGACAAATGCTGGAGAAACACAGCGGGTGAGGCAGCATCTATGGAGCAAAGGAATAGGTGATGTCTCGGGTCGAGACCCTTCAGACTGATGTGGGGGGGGGGGAGAAGAAAGGAAGAGGCGGAGACAGTAGGCTGTGGGAGAGCTGGGGAGGGGAAGAAGGGAGAAAGCAAGGAGAAAAGACAGATCGTGAAGAAAGAAGAGAGAAGAGAAGAGAAGAAGAGAAGGAAAGAAAGAAAGAGAAGAAAGAGTAGAAGAACGTAAAGAAAGGAAAAGCAAGAAGAAAGAAAGAAGAGAGAGCGAGAATGAAAGAAGAAAGAGAGAAAGAAAGGAAAGAAACGAAAGAAGAAAGAGAAGAAGAAAGCAAGACAGAGAAAGAAGAGTGAAAAGAAAGAAAGGAAGAAAAAGGAGACAAGAAAGAAGAAGAAGATGAAGAAAGAGAGGAAAGAAAGAAGAGAAAGAAGAAAGAAAGGAAAGAGAAGAGAAAGAAAGAAAAGACGAAAGAAGAAGGAGAAAAGAAAAGAAGAAAGAAGAAGAAAGAAAGAAAGAAGGGAAGAGAGAAGAAAAAAGAAAGAAGAGAAAAAGAAGAAAGAAGAAAGAACGAGAAAGAAAGAGAATAGAAAAAGAAAAGACGAGAGGAAAGAGAAAGAAAAGAAAGAAGAGAAGAAAGAAAGCAAAGGAAAGAAAGAAGAAAGTAAGAAAGAGAAAGAAGAAGAGGAGAGAAAGAGAAGAAAGAAAGAGAGAGAAAGAAAGAAGAAGAAGAAGAAAAGAAGAAAGAAGAAGAAGAAGAAAGGAGAAAAGAAAGAAAAGAGGAAAAGAAGAGAAAGAGTAGAAAAGAGAAGGAGGCACAGAAGAAGAACGAAAGACGAAAGAAGGAAGAGAGAAGAAGGACAGAAGAAAGAGACGAAAAAGCAGAAGTAGAGGAAGAGAAAGAAAGAAGAAAAGAAGAAAGAGAAGAAGCAAAAAGAAGAAAAGACAAAGAAGAGGAAGAGAAAGGATAGACAGAAAGAAGAAAGAGAAAGAAAGAAGAAGAGAAAGAGAAGAATAGAAGAAGAGATGCGAAATGAAAGAAGAGAAAGAGAAGAAATGAAAGAAAAAGAGAAAGGAGAAGACAGAACAGAGAAAAGAAAGAGAAGAGAGAAACAGAAAGAGAGAGAGAAAGAGAAGAGAATGAGAAAGAAGAGAAAAAGAGAAAGAAAGAGAAGAAGAAGAAGAAGGAAAAGAAAGAAGAGAGAAAGAAGAGAAAGAAGGAAAGAAAGAAAGAAGAAAGAGAAAGATGAAGAGAAGAAAAGAAAGAAGAAGAGAGAAAACGAGAGCCGCCCCGCCTCCCTAGTAAAGAAAGAGAGAAAAGAAGAGAGAGAAAGAGAGAGAGAAGAAGAAAGAGAAGAAGAGAAAGAAAGAAGGAGAAAAGGAGAGAGAGAGAAAGAGGAAGAGAAGGAAAGAAGAGAGAAAGAAAAGAAAGGAAGAAGAAGAAAAGAGAGAAAGAAAGAGATGAGAAGAAGCGACGAAGGAGAAAGAAGAGAAGAAAGAAGAGAGAAAGAGAAAGAGAAGAAAGAAAAGAGAAAAAGAAAAGAAGAATAGAAGAAAAGAGAAAGAAAGAGAAAGGAGAGAAGAAGAAGCGCAGGAAAGAGGAAAGAGAAAGAAACGAAGAAGAGAAATGAAGAAGAAAAGAAAGAGAAAGAAGAAGAAGAAGAGAGAAAAAGATGACAAGGGATCCGAGAAAGAAGAGAGAAGAAGGAACAGAAAGAAAGACGACGTAGAAGAAAGAACAAAAGAAGGAGAAGAAAGAAGAAGAGAAGAACAGAAAGAAGAGACGAAGAGAGAGAAAAGAAAAAGAAAAGAGGAGAAAAGCGAGAAAGGAAAGAGTAGAGAAAGAAAAGAAAGAGAAAAGAAAGAGAACGAACCGTTTCGAGAAGAAAGAAGGAAGGAGGAAGAGAAAAGAAAAGAGGAAGAGAAAAGGGAAATGAACCAGAAAGAAAGAGAGAAATGCCAACAGAAGAAAAGAAGAGAAGGAGAAAGAAGAAGAAGAGGAAAGAAGAAGAGAAATGCAGAAAGAGAAGAAAGAGAAAGTAAGGAAGGAATAGAGAATGAAAGAGAAAAAAGAAGAACGAAAGAAGAGAGAAAAGAAAGAAGAGAATAGAAGAAGAAGGAGAAGCAAAGAAAGAAAGAAAGGAGAAGAAGAAGGAGAAGAGAAGAAGAAAGGAGAAAAGATAGAAGAAGAAGAAAGAAAGAGGAGAAGCAGAAAGCGAAAGAGAGACACAGAGAAAGTAGAAAGAAGAAAAGCAAAGACGAGAGAAGGACAAGAAGAAAAGGAAAGAAGTAGAGAAAGAGAAAGAAGCGAAAGAAGAAGAGAGAATGAAAGAAGAAAGGAAGAAGAGAAGGAAGAGAAAGAGATGAAGAAGTGAAGAGACGAGACAAAGAACAGCAAGAAGAGGAGAGAAAGAAGAAAGCGAAAGAGAGAGAAAGAGAGAAAGAAAGAGAAGAAGAATGAAAAAGAAAACAGGGAAAGAACGAGCAGACAAGGAAGAAAGAAGAAGAAGCAGAGAAAGTAAGAAGAAAGAGAAAGAGAAGAGAAAAGAAAAGAAAGAAGAAAAGAAAGAATAGAGAAAGAAAGAAAAAAAGAATAAGAAAAGCAAAAGAGAAAGAAGAAGAAAGAAGAAAAAGAGAAGAAGAGGAGGAAGAGAAAGAAGAAGAAGAGAAGAAGACGAGAAAGAGGAGAAGAGAAAGCAGAAAGAAAAGAAGAGGAGAAGAAAAAGAAAGAGAAAGAAGAAGAAGAAAAGAGAAAGAAGACGAGAAAGAAGAGAAAGAAGAAAGACGGAGAAAGTAGAAAAGAGAGAGCAGAAAGGAAGAGAGAAGGAAGAAGAAAAAAGAAGGAAAGGAGACAAGATAGAGAAGAGAGCAAGAAGAAGAGAAGAAAGAGAGATAGGAAAAGAGAAAGAAGAGAAGAGAAAGAGAAGGAGGAGAAAAGGAAGACAAGAAAGAAAGCAAGGAAGAGAAGAGAGAGAGAAGAAGAGAGAAGAAGAGAGAGAAGAGAAAAGAAAGAAAGAAAGAGAGTGAAGAATAGGAAAAGAGAGAGAAGAGGAAGAAGAAGAAGAGGAGAGGAAAGAAAAATGAAAAAGAAGAAAGAAAAAGAAAAGAAGGGAGTAAGAGGAGATATGAAGAAGAAAGAGAAGTAAGGAAGAAGAAGAAAGCAAGAAAGAGAAGAAGAAGAGAAGAAGAGAAGAAGATGAAGAAAGAGAGAAAGAAAAGGAAAAGAAAGAAGAAAAGAAAGAAAAGAGGAGAGAAAGGGAAAGAGAAGAGAAAGATGAGAAGAGAAGAAGAGAAAAGAAAAGAAGACGGAAAGAAAGAAGAGAGAAAGAAGAAGAAAGGAAGCGGAAAGAGAGGAGAAGACGAGAAGAAGAAAGAAGAAGAGAGCGAGAAGAGCAAGAAAGAAAGAGAAGAAAGAGAAGAAAGAAGAAAGAAGAAAGAAGAAAAGAAAGAAGAAAGAGAAATGAAAGAAAGAAGAGAAGAAAAGAGAAAAAGAAACAGAAGGAGAGAAAAAAGAAGAAGAAAGTAGGGAAAGACAGACGACAGAAAGAAGGAAAGAAGAGGAGAGAAGAAAGAAGAAAGAAGGAAAGTAAAAGAGGAGAAGAAGAAAAGAAAACAGGAGAGAAAAGAAAGAAAAAAGAGAAAGACAAGAGGAAAGAGAAAGATAAAGAGAATAGAAGAAAATATAGAAGAAAAGAAGAAAGGAGACAAGAAAGAAGAGGAAGGGGAGAAAGAAAGAAAAGAAGAGAAGAAGAAAGAGGAAAAGAGAAAGACAGAAAGGAAGGAAAAGAGGAGCAAGGAGCGAAGAAAAGAAAGAAAAGAAGAAAGAGAGAGAGAGAGGAAGAAAGAAGAGAAGAGAAAGAGAAGAAGAAGAAAGAAGAAGAAAAAGGAGAGAAATAGAAAGAAAGAAAAGAAAGAAAGACAGAGAAGAAAGAAAGAAGAAGGAGAAAGAAGAGAAGAGGAAAGAAAGAGAAAGAAAGAGAGAAGAAAGAAGAAAGAAATGAGAAAAGAAAAGAGAGAAGAAGAAGAAGAGAAAGAAGTAAGAGAAGTGAGAGAAGAAAGAGAAAGAAGAGAAGAGAAGAAGAAAAAAAGAGACGAATGAGAAAGAAAGAAAGGAGAAAAGAAAGAGAAGAAAGAAAGAGAAGAAAGAGAAAAGAAAGAGAAGAAGGAAGAGGAGAAAGAGAGAAGAAAGAGAAGAAGAAGAAAAGAGAAGAAAGAAGAAAAGAAGAAGAAGAGAAGAAGGAAAGAGAGAAGGAAGAAAGAAAGATAGAGAAAGAAAGAGAAAGAAAGAGTGAGAAAGAAAAGAAGAAGAGAAAGAAAGCAGGAAGGAAGAGAAGGATGAAAGAGACGAAAAGAGAAAGAAAGAGAAAAAGAGAAGAGAAAAGAAAGAAGAGAAACGAGAAAGAAAGAAGAAAGAGAACGAAAGAGAAAGAAAAAGAGAGAAGGAAGAAAGAGAAAGAAAGAGAAAGAAAGAAGTCAAGAAGAAAGAAAGAAAAGAAAGAGCAGAAAGAAAGGAAGAGAAAAGAGAAGAAGAAAGAGAGAAAGATAAGAGAGAGAAAGAAGAGGGTGAAGGAAGAGAAAGAAGAAGAGAAAGATAGAAAGAGAAGAAATGACAAAGAAAGAAAAGAAGAAGAGAGAGAGAGAAGAAGAAAGGAAGGAAAAGAAAAGAAAAAGAAGCAAAGAAGAGTGAGAAGAAAGGAAGAAGAGGGAAAAGAAGAAAGAGGACGAGCAAAGAAAGAGAAAGAGAGGAAAGAAGAGAGAAAAGAAAGTCGAAGAAAGAAGAGACAGAAAGCAAGAAAGGAAAGAGAGAAAGAAGAACAGAGAAGAAAGAAGAAAGAGAAAGATGGAGAAGACAGAAGAGAAGAAAAGAAAGGAGAAAAGACAGCAAGAGAAGAAGCAAGAAGAAGGGGGAGAAGAAAGGAAGAGGCGGAGACAGTAGGCTGTGGGAGAGCTGGGGAGGGGAAGAAGGGAGAAAGCAAGGACTACCTGAAATTGGAGAAGTCAATGTTCATACCGCTGGGGTGTAAACTACCCAAGGGAAATATGAGGTGCTGCTCCTCCAATTTGCGATGGGGCTCGCTCTGGCCATGGAGCAGGGCTCTCGCTTAACTTTTTTTCCCTGTTGCCAGCCGGGCAACCTTGGCAGCTTTTTAGGTTGCCAAATAACAGTTTAGGTGGTCATTTAAGATGGCTTGCGATAATGTGCGTGGACGAAGTGCGTAGTTACCAGTCGGAATTATACTCAATGAAGCATTCACATATTATATCTGCTTCAAATAAAGTCACAAACTAAACATATTCACCAATCAAGACATGAAATGTACCACAATGACATGCAGCAAAATTATAAGACAGATTCTCAACTCTTTTTACACATTGCAATGAATGCAAATTCTATTACTCCTTTCCACTTCCAAACAAAAATGTGGTTGGATTATTCAGCGTATGATCAACCTATGTCAATAAATCCTGGACCATGGTAACATATATGCGTGCGTATAGTTGTGAACGTTGCTCATTAAATAACTACAGTACTGATACTCCATATTAAGAGCATTGATTTGCCGTTAAAATGAATTCTGTAATAACGTGTCAACGGCAGCAATGACAATCGAACACTGATGTCTTAAAGTTTCACGTGTTCACAATTTAATTAATCCATCTTTATGGATTAAAACAAATAATAACATTGGGAATTAAAACACATTTGATTGCATTCCGTTATCAAACATAGTCAATGTTCACTCTGAAGACATTTCCAGCACAATAGGGTCAGGGAAGGGGGTGTGTGTGAATTAGTGCAGGGTGGATAGATGGCGGGGGTGGGGGGGGTTAGAAGGCAGTCAGTGCAGAATGGATGGATTGAGGCAGGTGAATTAGTACGTGTTAGTTGGAGTAGGTAAAATTGTGACTGGAGAGCACCGGAGATATCAATGGTGTTGAATGGGGGGGTTCAGTACGGGATGAATGGGGGGGGTTCAGTACGGGATAGATGGGGGTAGACAAAAGTGCTGGGGAAACTCAGCGGGTGAGGCAGCATCTATGGAGTGAAGGAAATAGGCAACATTTCGGGTCACGATCCTTCTTCAGACTGTTCCCCCCCATTCTTCTTGAATGGGTGGATCAGTACAGTATGGGTGGAGGGGGATCCACGCAGGATGATTTTGGGGGGGGTCAGTACAGTGTGGAATGGAGGGTCTGTGCAGGATGAATGGAGGATCACTACAGGATGAATGAGGGGAAGGGGGGAAGGTGCAGGGTAAATGGAGGGTGGGTCAGTACGGGATGAATGCGTGGATTTGTACAGGATGGATGGGGGATCAGTACAGGATGGAGGAGAAGTGCAGGATGGATGGGAAAGGGGCAAGTAAAGGGTGAATTGGGGGGGGGGGGGGGGCAGGAGAATCAATGCTAGGTGAATAGGGTAATCAGCGCAGCTTGAATAGATAGGGGGGGTAGAAGGGGAGGGAAGCACAGGGGATGTCAGTGAGGACTGAATAGAGGTGGGAATGGGGATCAGCGGGGGATGGAGAGGAGGGGTCCCAGGATAAGGGGGATGGAGGGGGCGTACAAGAGAGCGAGAGAGAGGGGGGGCAGTTGTGGGGAAGGAAGATCAGCGCTCCTCGGACAACATCTTGCCTTGGCCGTTGGGAACTCCTCGCCACCGCCTCCCTCCTCCGCCAGCCAACAGCAAGGTGCGGGGCCGAGCGGTGCAGCTCAGAGATACTATAGCTATAAGATGTTTGGTGCAGCTGCTTCAGACGAGTCGGAGCACAGCGGCGGCAGCGGCCACGATAGCGGCTCCATCTCCTCCTCCTCCCCCACCCCGCCCGGCCTGATAACGGCCTCTGCTTGTAAACCCGTGCGGGAGGGTTTGTTTTGAAAGCGTGGTTAGCGGGTTTACAAGCAGAGGCCGTTATCAGGCCGAGCGGGGTGTGGGAGGAGGAGACGGAGCCGCTGTTGCGGCAGCTGCTGCCGCTGTGCGGGGCCTGTCATTCGCTCCGACCCTTCCTCGCCCCGCATCTAGTATCTTTGACCGGCACAGCCATCGCCGACAAGAAACGTCGCGTTCCTTTTCTCCAGAGATGCAGCCTGACCTGCGGAGTTACTCCAGTTTTTGTGTGTCTATCTTCGGTACAAACCAGTATCTGGCTAGCAAGCCGGGCAAAATGACTCTGTGTTTAGGTTGCCTGGTGGCGCTTTGACACCTCATTGGCACCCGGGCAACCACTAATTTCGAGCCCTGTGGAGGAGGCCCAGGACAGAAAGGTTGGATTTGGAATGGGAGGCGGAGTTGAAGTTGGGTCCATTGTTTAACTTTAATACACGTGTATGTATGGTTGGCATTAACTCCTGTAATATTTGCACCATTGCTGAAAGTCTAATCCTCCATGATCTGTATTAGAGTTTTAATACCACAGTATCAATGTGGCAGGAGATTGCGTCCAATAATTACTGCAATAAGACCATAAGTAATAGGAACCAGAATAGTTCCTTCAGACACCCAAACTATCTGCCCTTTAGTAGAATTGTGGCTTATTGTAATTCTTCCGATTCCTGAATCTAAAATGATATAATAGGGCATGTTTCTGTGCTGTATAACCATGCCAACCAAGATGCCCATTTAAAATAGTTCCACTTGCCCCTTTACTCATACCTTTAAAGCTTTTATTCTGGCCTCTCTCATGAGAAGTATCCCCTCAGCATTTACATGCCAACTCTCTAAATCTTTTGTTTCAGGAAGACTTAAATATACTTCCAAACTTTAATGAATAGCGTCGCGATTTGTTTAACCTTGTGGGGCGATCCTTCCATATCTGAGGGCATCCAAGTTAAATTTCATTGGAGATAGTGAAGATACCTTTCCATTAATAGGGAGAGCACAGTTCGCGCTATTCTAGATGTGAGATCACTAGTTCCTTTACAGTTGCAGCAAGCATTTGCTGATTTTATACTTCAGCCCCCTTAAATTAATAGCAAAGGTTCCTTGTTACCTGCAGTACATGCACATTTTTTGTGTTTCATGCACAAGAAGCCCAAAATCACTTGTGGACGGCATATTTCTGCAATTTTTAATCTAAATAATACTTTTGCACTTCCAAAATGAACTTCATATTTTCCCACATTTTGCTTAATTGCTCCAATGTCATTCTGTAAAGTATTTGTTGCAGGGCACCTTGATGTGCCGCCATTTTTCTGTCATCCTGTTCCCCAAAACTCTTTTCCCCGCCCTCATTCTTAAAAGCTGATGTTCACTTGGATCTCTGAAAGGAACGTATATTCCTTTCTATTTTGTCGTTAGTTGATTTTCTTGATTTTATTTTGCCCTTTGCGATACATTCAGAATCCAACAGTCTTCAGATCCACCAACAGCTCTGTCTCTTTCAACTTAAATATTCCTGAACTTCCTTGGTTCCATCTCTTTGGAACCTTTCCACACTAGGATACGCTTTTGCTAAGTGCCATGAATTGTCTCCTTAAATATCTGCCACTGCTTGCCTGATATTTTTTGTGCCAATCTTTTGATTCATTTCAAGTTCATCTATGATCACTGCTACGTAGGAGGTCCACTGATATAATTTATTAAACCTGTCTCCTTCCCTATTACTTTGAAATTAGTTTGTTTTCTTGGTGTAGCCACAGAATATTGCTTTAAGAAGCTATCTGTAAAGCACTCTGAATTTGTTTTCATAGTTGCCCTTTCCAATGTAATTATCTAATCATGAAGATCACTCATAATTATTGCACTGTTCTTAGTGCATTTTTGTTGATTCTTGCATTTCCTGCAGTTCTTGGATGTCTACGCGCTACTCTTACCCGTGCTGCATTTCCTTTGCTTCATCCGTGGACTTTTGAGATGAGATTGTGTCTCTTGCAAATGTACCTTTTTCTTTTAAAACGTACCTTGTTACCCTTTCCTTAAGGTCAATATTAAGTTCCTAGTTTTAATCCTTTGTAACCATGTCTTAATTATTATCAGATTGTACCCATGCACTTCTATTTATGCTTCAGTTCATCTACCTTATTGCAAATGCTTTGTGCATTAATTTCTATATTAGCACGTAGATCATCTAGTTGTCATCTTGGTGTTGTTTATGGGATCTTTCTGTGTAAATTGGCCGTTTCCTACTGACATAATTACAGTCTTCAATTTTTGTTTTTAAAAAAAGACTTGGATCATCTGAAGTTGTAAAGTGCCGTATAAATCAACTTTCCAATTTTGCTCGAATGACAGTGCAGCTAAGAATCTTTGTTTCTGACCCTGTCTCTCGAAATGTGGCCTCTATCTCAGTAATATTTAATGCTGTTGGTTTGGATCTCATTGACCTTTGGGATGTGAAATGATTTTTGTGTAATATACGTTACCAGCAATTTGACTCGTTTGGGTGACTAGTTCATGAATGTTCTTTGTTAAATGGCATATAGTATGTTCTTTTTAGGTGAGTGTTATATTAGGTGCAACGTTTACCATGGATCAGCACTTTGTTTTTGCTTTCCAAAATACTCTGGGACCCTTCTAATTGTCATTTTAGTTGATTCTGCACATTTGTCTTGCTCTGGAACCAGCCAAACTGCGCTGTTTCAAAACAGTTGCAATTGTGTCATCATGACTATTGGCTATTTCTTGGGTATATTCTATCCACAAAAAGCAGGACATCTGGCAAATTACTACCTAATCAGTCAATTGTTTATTATCAAAAGATATGGAAGGTATTGTTGATAATTGTGTCTCGTGGCACTTGCATGTATCCCGTTTGGGAATACCAGCACTATGTGATTCCTGATCCCAAGCATGGAATGAAAAGCTGCTAAATTTATGAAATGAGAAACTGCTCTTGGCATTACGGAAACATTTGATTGAGTGTGGCACCAAGGAATCGTGAAGGGTTTTAAGTCATACGTCAGGGAGAAATACATTCCAGTCAGTGGAATCATAACTTGCACACATTGGGATTTGTTAATCACCCACCCTTGGGACATTATTGCAAAAAGTTCCTCTGAGCAATGTTTTGGGCCCAATCTACTGTGTCAACAATGACCAAGTTTCCTGCCATCACATGGTCAGAATGGGATATTTTCTGAATGTCAGTTTTTGATTTTAGTAACCTATCCATGGTAAATGTAGTTCATGCCTTCTTGACCCAGCAAGACCCAGAAAATCTGCAGGCATAACTTATAAAGTGGCAATTGGTGTTTATTCAACCAAGTTTCTTCCCTCCCCTACCCTGACCTCACAAGGATGGCCCAGTGGTGCAACAGTTAGTGTGTGGTACAACACAACATAGAAACATGTCTTTGAGTTTAGAAGTTTTTTTTTTTAATCACGCCTTGAGACCATCCAAGGAAAAACAACCCATTGGATTAGTGCTTCATCCACTGCCCTAAACATATGTTCCCTCTTTATATCAGTGGCAATGTGGTTGCAAAATGCAGTTCCTTGCCTGGCGACTCTGATAGCATCTCCCAAATCTTTGACCCCTATCATCAAGTAAGAGCAGCAGACACATAAGAGGAACACCACTGACTGCAAATTGTCAAAGCTGCCTGCAATTATGAGTTGGAAATGTAAAATTCCTTTGTTTTGCAGTCAGCAGAACACATTGAATTATGCAACTTTTGATCACTTTTTGATAAAATGTTTGAGCGGCACTGTGACACAGTGGTGGAGTTGCTGCCTTTCAGCGTCGGAGACCTACGTCCAAACCTGACCTTGGATGTTACCTGTATGCAGTTTGTACATTCTCACTGTGAATGTATGGGTTTTCTCCGGGTGTTCCGGTTTCCTCCCACATTTCAAAGACATGCAGGTTTGTAGGTCAATTGGCTTTGTTAAATTGCCCCCAGTGTGTCGGATAGAATCAGTGTACAGGTGATCGCTGTTGACATTGATTAGATGGACAGGAAGATCTGTTTCCATGCTGTATCTAAACTAAACCGGCAATTTTTTGCCCGTCGTCCTATTTTTTTTTTCTCTTTCAGTGATTGCCCTGCCTGACTAGCCCAAGTAGGGGACAGGCAATACATGGACTGCAATGTCACCACCTCCTCAAGTGCAATAAGTACCAATGATACCAACATAAATGGAAATAAAATTTGTACAGTAGCTAATGTGGGATAATACAGGTTGGCAAGAGGCAGGTATATAGAATTGACCAAGTCCAATTGTCTCACAAAGTTTGTGAATTAATTTACAGGAGGAGAACTTCAAAAGCTATTAAATAGTATATAATTTGTCACTTGTTTTTGATGTTTTGCAGTTAAGCAATTGTAAATGATAGAATCTGAAATCTAATAGAACATTGAACAAGTGTTGTGTGCGTATACCACATACCAAGCTATTTGCAGTGCATGGTCAACAGAGATTTTGCCGTCTGAACTAAAGTTTCTCAAAACTCTGCATGTACACCTGAATTCCCTTGTGTTTGATATCAGCTAGGGTAAGTGCTCTTTAATATCTCGTGATTGCCTACAGAGGAATTTTTTCAACTGAAGGAGATCTTAAGGCATATGCAAAGCATAGAGTGATTGTATGAAATGAAGGGAAACAATCTGCAAAAAAGCTGCTCACAAGTGGAAGCCAGATAACAATCGTTACGAAAATATCTCACTACTTTCTGACATGTTTGTTTTTAAATTGTAACTGCTGTGGAGGTAGAAGGAAGCTGTTCAGCTAACAAGTAGAACCCTTTTAAAATACTGCAAATTTCAGTAATTGCATTTTTTGCTGAATTTCTTTAGAAAAATAAATGCCTCTGTGTCTTTAGAAAATGGGATGTGGGGGTGAAGCAGCTGTACGTCCAGCCATAATTTCTGGACGTCCAGCAAATCCAACCAACTTGCAGCGTAGGAAGGAACTGCAGATGCTGGTTTACACCAAAGATAGACACAAAATGTTGGAGTAACTCACGAGGGACAGGCAGCATCTCTGGAGAAAGGAATGGGTGACTTCAGACTGAAGAAGGGTCTCGACCCAAAAGTCACCCATTCCTTCTCTCCAGAGGTGCTGCCTGTCCTGCAGAGTTACTCTAGCATTTTGTGTCTTATCAACTTGCAGTGAAACTCTCTTAATCCGGCAGGCTATAAACTTTAATGCTTAAACATGGTGGCATTCAAATAACTGCATATTACCAATGTTCTTGTGAGTGGCAGTTTCTTCCAGCTTGCCCCTGGGTGTAGTTTCCTGAAAGCAACCAAGCCCTCATCAAATGATCTTATACTGTTAGTGACTAGATATTCTCCTAAAAGGCTTCGGCAGCAGGAGAATCCCCACCCCCAGATTTGTCAGCTGTTAGATAAACTGTTTTTCAGATTGCAGCTGCTGTGCCTCCCAACTCCCAAAGGGGAAACTGAGTGTGGAATGGTTCAGTTCACTGTCCTGGACTTGGCATGAAGCTTCTCCTAACCCAGTAATACCAAGTGAACATTTTTCCTCCTTTGTGGCGTTAAATCAAAATTAAATGAAATAATTTTACCTACCTTTTCGGTAGTATGAAGGCTAACAGCTTCATAAAAATAACCAGGGGACTATCATGGTTGCAAAATGCTAGGTACAGATTTCTTGGCATAGGTGTACTAACATCCAGTTCATCGGCGACTAAGATGAAACTAATTGCTGTGATTATCACTAATATGACATGTCTTAAATTTTATTTCCAGTCATTCATAAAACCTGTCATTGGCAAAGGAGGTGGGTGAATCCTGCTCTTGAATACATTAAAATTAAAAATAATGTTAAAACATTCAGCATAGCAGCCAATCTTTGAGAGATAGTTAATGCAAGGTGTTACTAATGGTTCATGTGCATTTTTTCTAACTTCATATTTAAGTGTATCCAGGTAACGTTAGTTCTCGAATGCAAGTGTCCTCATTTCAACAGCATTGGTCCCTCTCAGGCCGTGTACCAGGTAGATTGAGGAGGCTGCGCATTATTTCATCCAAATGTCCGCTGTTCTGCAGTTTTTTGTTTTCTTGTTATACTGGCGAATCCCATTTTGTTGTATTAAGGATGTTTGTGCTGTAGTGTTAATTAGTGGAGCGACCAAGTTTATTCGCGTTTGATTTTTGTAGCCATTAGATTTAGGTTGTATCAATTCAAATGGCCAGTCTTTCTTTTACTGAATTCAATCTGTTTCCTATCAACATTGTTTAACTTTGCTCAATTTGAATTCTAATTGATAACCTATAATGTATGCAAATATCTCAAATTTTAATGAGTGTAATTAACTCTTTGGTATACTCTTAGTGTTAACCATGTGAAATTCCAGTTTTTATCTTTATGGATATTGGTCAACAATAGCTAAAGTACCTTTTCAGAAATGGATTCACTTTTTGCTCCCTTTTTAATTTCAATGCTTTTTTGACTAATCCCACTTGAATCTCAAACCCAAACAGAACTGGTTAAATGCTTCAAAGTTGGAAATAGACACTATCCTAATTGTCATTTTTCATCCACCTAGGCTATATTTTGTCCATTAAAACCTGAAATGAGTTTGTCTTCCTTCAGTGAAGGATAATGGTTACTTGTAAACCTTGACTGACGTGGAATCATTGAGTTCGACTTCCAACTGATAGCCTGAGCCATAGTTGATAAATGCCACTGACAGCATGGCCTGGCTTGCAACCATGTTGTCAACAATACTGCATATAATTAAGTAATTTGTGAGACATACTTTGTTCAAAAGCTTTCTGGTTCAGTTTTGATCAAGGAAACTGTTTAAATCTTGTTAAACCATCCATGTTGGGCACCTTATGTAAATTTTGATGTTTGATCCATGCTAGTTCTATGTTTGTCCTAAGATTATCAACAAAAAATATCACATACTGTTTATGATTTAACTGGTACAGAAATGTAGAAATATCCTTTTGACTACTATTAATCGCAAACAGTTGTTGCACTTTAACAGCTGCATTGGCCTTATTTTATACAACTATCTATTCTCGTTCAGTGCAATTTTTGCCTCTGATCAAATCAGCAAGGAAATGGAACGTGCTCTCATCCTGTAGTCAGAAACTTGATCTAGATAACATTTATTGTTGACAATCTTCTGTTCACACGGCATCGGAATTTAATTGCATAAATTAGTTAAATAATGCTTGATTTGTCACATACAGTGCATTCAGAAAGTATTCAGACCCCTTCACTTTTTCCACATTTTGTTACTTTACCCCCTCTTTTAAAATGAATTAAATTCATTTTTGTAACCATCAATCTACATACAATACCCCAGAATGAAGAAGCGACAACAGGTGTTTAGACATTTTTGCAAAGAAATTAAAAAGAAATGACTGAAATATGGCATTTACATAATTATTCGGACCATTTGCTATGACACTCAAAATTAAGCTTAGGTTTATCCTGTTTCCATTGATTATCCTCGAGATGTTTCTACAACTTGATTGGAGTCCACCAGTGATAAATTAAATTGATTTGGAAAGACACACACCTGTCTATATAAGGTCACACATGTCAGAGCAAAAACCAAGCCATGAAGATGAATAAATTGTCCGTAGACCTCTGAGACAGGATTGTGTCGAGACACAGATCTGGGAAAGGATATAAAACAATTTCTGCAGCATTGCAGGTCCTGAAGAGTACAGTGGTCTCCGTCATTCTTAAATGTAAGAACTTTGGAACCACCAGGACTCTTCATAGAGCTGGCCGTCCAGCCAAACTAAACAATTGGGGGAGAAGGGATTTGGTCAGGGAGGCGACCGACCAGATGGTCACTCTGACAGAGCTCCAGAGTTCATCTGTGGAGATGGGAGAAGCTTCCAGAAGGACAACTTTATGTGCAGCAGTCCACCAATCAGACCTTTATGGTACAGTGGCCAGACGGAAGCCATTCCTCAATAAAAGGCACAAGACAGCCCGCTTGGAGTTTGCCAAAAGTCACCTAAGGGACTCTCAGACCATGAGTAACCAGATTCCCTGGTCTGATGAAAACAAGATTGAACTCTTTGGCCTGAATACCAAGCGTCACGTCTGGAGGAAATCTGGCACTGCTCATCACAGTGAAGCATGGTGGTGGCGGCATCATGCTGTGGGGATGTTTTTCAGCGACAGGAACTGGGAGACTAGTCAGGATCGAGGGAAAGATGAACGGAGCAAAGTACAGAAAGATCTTTGATGAAAACCTGCTCCAGAGTGTTCTGGACCTCAGACTGGGATGGAGATTCACCTTGCAACAGGACAATGACCCTAAGCACACAGCCAAGATGACGCAGGAATGGCTTTGTGACAAGTCTGAGAATGTCCTTGAGTGGCCCAGCCAGAGCCCGGACTTGAACCCGATCAAACATCTCTGGAGGGACCTGAAAATAGCTGTGCAGCGACACTCTCCATCCAACCTGACAGAGCTTGAGCGGATCTGCAGAGAAGAATGGGAGAAATTATCCAAATATGGGTGTGCCAAGCTTGAAGCGTCTAACCCAACAAGACTTGAGGTTATAATCGCTGCTAAAGGTGCTTCAACAAAGTACTGAGTAAAGGGTTTGAATACTTATGTAAATGTGATATTTCATTCATCTCTTTTTAATTTCTTTGCAAAAATTTCTAAACACCTGTTTTCGCTTTTTTATTATGGGGTATTGTGTGTAGATTGATTGTAAATAGAAATTAATTTAATCCATTTTAGAATGGAGCTGTAACGTAACAATGTGGAAAAAATTAAGGGGTCTGAATACTTTCTGTATGCAACTGTACGGTGAAATTCTTTTTGCATATATTACACATGCAGGCGCTGGCTGCTATTTTGGCGCCATTATTCAAAGCCCAGTCGGCCTGTCTGGCCATCTTTGTGTCCCGGGGACGCTTCCTGCAGCCGACCCTGAAGGCGCTGGAGGCACTACCTTAATACACCCTCCTACCGGCTTACACTTCTTGCCGTACAGAATGGTAGAAATATCCTATTGACTAATATTAATCACAAGCAGTTGTTGCACTTTAGCAGCTGCATAGGGCATATTTTATACAACTATCTATTCTCGTTCAGTGCAGTTTCTGCTTCTGATCAAATCAGCAAGGGAATGGAACATGCTCTCTAATCCTTTAGTCAGAAACTTAATCTAGATAACAAATTTATTGTTGGCAAACTTCTGATTCACAAGGCATCAGAATTTAATTGCATAAAATAGTTCAATAATGCTTGATTTGTGTCACATGCAACTGCACAGTGAAATTATTTTTGCATGTATTACACATGCAGGCGCCGGCCGCCATTTTGGCACCATTATTCAAAGCCCAGTCGGCCTCTGGCCATCTATGTGTCCCGGGGGCGCTTCCTGCAGCCGACCCTGCAGGCGCTTGAGGCATTACCTCAGTACACCCTCCTAGCAGCCTACACTTCTCGCATCCAACGTCTCCAGCTCCCTCCTCATCCGATGAGCGTTCGGGCAGGTTATGCAGCAGCTCTGAGGCAAAACATGAATTTTTGTTGACTTTTTAAAGAGTGCCAAGTAAAAATTAAAACGCCAAGGCAGCAGCAAATAACTTTTAAAGCCTGTGGCTATTTCATACAAGAGATTTTAATTGAGAGAATTATAATTGTGTGTTTAGGCTTGAGTAGTTTCCCTAGGACCAATTATGATGCACAACATTTTAATAATTAGAAGACCACAAAGTAATTTTACGGTGCTTAGCAGTAATACCAGACAGTAGTTTAAACTCCCATTCTTAATTTGTATTTGATTCTCACCATTTGAACTATAAAATGTCGCACATTGAAATCTGTGATCTGCTGAATCATTGACTGTGAATTGGGATTTCCCCTTATAAACTTCAGGATTTCCTTCCTGGAAGTGACATGAATTAATGACTCAGCACCAGTTATTTGGAATTCTGCATCACACTGATTCCTTTAATTTATCAAGATGCATCTATAAAATTTTGGAAGTTATTCAGAGCCATTCTTATCCTTGCTTGTGCACTCTGCGTGGAATTTTAGTGTGGCTCAAAAATTAAGGAGATCAAATTTGTAGTTGCTAATCTAGGCCTCAATTAAAATCACATACTTTTTTGCCAGTCGTTTGGGATTGCAGATGACATCCCTCTTTTTGTATGGGTGACTAATGTAACCAGTGTGGGCACCACTGACTTTTCCACAGATTCTTGGGTACACATGCAATTTTGTATTAAGAGGTCCAATGAATTAACTCCCTGGATGTGTAATCTGTAAAATTCTAAATTAATTTCATCAAGCATACAAAGGAGTTTGTAATTTTAATTTTAACTTTAAACTTTCAAATCGCGTTATACTTCGACAGATATGCATACTGTAATTTTGGAAAACTGAGTTGTATCCTCCTGAATACTTTGAGTACTTTTCTTACATAATCAAATTGTTCTTTCTTTCTCTTTGTGCCATAGAACAAAAGGATCTTACTCTTTTGTTTTAAGTGATTATTTCAATCTTAAATTCTAATATCTATATTACTAAAAGTCGGATCTTGACCACTTCCTGTTCTGTATATTGATTTTAGAAAAAACGCCGCCACTTACGGCTGTGATTCTTGGCCATCTTACTCGGAGTCCCCCTTCGCTGCACAGGATGAGGATTTTCCACATCAATGAAAAATAAGAGTCATTAGTGTTTAAAGAAATGTTGAGATTCTCTCTCCTGAAGGCCACGCCCCTTCTGGAGGGACTAAAGTGTTGAGTGCCTCAGTCAGTCTCTGCAAGATGGGGGAAGCGAGAGGGTCACGTCTCTGTCTGAGCTGTGAATAACACTGAACACATGTCTACTAAACTGAGTGTGGTTTTACTGACCTTGAATGGCTTTAATGTGGTTTGAAAATGAAAATGTGGTTGGTTTGAAAAAGCACAGCAAATGGTTGGTGGTGGTAGGTTTGTACTAAAGCACAACAAATAGTTGGTTTGAACTAAAGCACAGCAAATGGTTGGTTTGAATTAAAGCACGGCAAATGGTTGGTGGTGGTTGTTTCGAACTAAAGGACAGCAAATGGTTGGTGGTGGTTGGTTTGAATAAAAGCACAGCAAATGGTTGGTTTGAATTAAAGCACGGCAAATGGTTGGTGGTGGTTGGTTTGAACTAAGGCAAATGATTAAAAATCTTGACAACTTCCTGTTTGTACTGTATATTGATTTTAGATAAAACGCTACCACTTATGGCTGTGATTTTTGGCCATCTTACTCAATCTCCCTCCGCTCATCAGGTGCAGAGGATTCATCCCATCAATGAAAAATAAAAGTGTTATACGTGTTTAAAAAATGTTGAGAATCTCTCCCCTGTCAATCACACCATGAAGGCCACACCCCTTCCGGTGGGTTGGATTATAAAACCCGGAAGTGTGGGTGTGGCTTAGTCTCTGCAAGATGGGGGAGGGAGAGGTCATGACTCTGCCTGAGCTGTGAATCAACTGAACACACTGAATGTCTACTGAACTGTGAGTGGTGTTTTGTGTGGTTTCACCCTGCTTGAAATGGTATGAAACTGTATTTGAATGTGGTGGCCTTGCACCCTGCATGAAATGGTATGAAACTGCATTTGAATTTGGTGACCTTGCACCCTGCATGAAATGGTATGAAACTGCACTTGAGTTTGGTGGCTTTGCACCCTGCTTGAAATGGTATGAAACTGCACTTGAATTCGGTGGCCTTGCACCCTGCTTGTAGTGGTAAGAAACTGCACTTGAATTTGGTGGCCTTGCACTCTGCATGAAATGGTTGGAAACTGCATTTGAGTTTGGTGGCCTTGTACCCTGCTTGAAATGGAATTTCAATGCTCAGCCGTGTCAACTGCCAGCCCTCTGGAAAGCAGTCCCTTCAGTCCACAACACCCATACTAGCACTCTAGAAAGCCCCCCCCCTCCCACACACACACACACACACACACACACACACTGGCCACCAATATTGGAATTGGTGGAGAGGTGGATTGTTGCATTGAGGGACCAGCCCTCCCGTGTGAACATGGGACCCAACGCGTCCCACTTAGTCTAGTCTATTATAAAACAGCAAGGATCGACAGAAAATGCTGGACAGGCAGCATCTCTGGAGAGAAGGAATGGGTGGCGTTTCGGTTCGATGCCCTTCTGTCTGAAGAAACCATTTTGCATGGAAAAGTAAAGTTCAGGAATTAACCCATGCTTATTTAATGTTGGAAGGAACTGCAGATGCTGGTGTAAACCGAAGACAGACTGAAGAACGGTCTTACCCCGAAAGATCACCTATTCCTTCTCTTCAGAGACATTGCCTGTCCTGCTGAGTTACTCTTGCATTTTCTGTCGATCTTCGATTTAAACCAGCAACTGGCAGTTTGAAGAACACTGTGCAGACCTTTCAGCAGCTTATGGACTGTGTGTGCCGCGGCCTGGACTTCGTATTCGTGTACTTAGATGACATACTCGTGTCCAGTCGCTCGCGGCAAGAGCAATGCATTCATCTCCGTCGGCTATGACGGCGATCGACTTCCTCAGCCGCCGCATAACCGCACAGGGGGTGGTGCCTCTGCCGGCCAGGGTGGACTCTGTCCGCAGGTTCCCCCGTTTAACCACAGTTAAGGGCCTACAGGAATTCGTGGGGATGGTCACCTTTTATCACCGTTTCTTGCCGGCAGCGGCCGCAGTCATGCGTCCGCTTTTCCACCTGATTGCTGGTCATCGCAGGGAGGTTGAGTGGTCCGACGAAGCAACAGCGGCATTCGAGAGGGCTAATGAAGCACTGGCTGGGGCCACGATGCTCGTCCAACCACGAGAGGATCTGCCACGGGGTTTCCTGAGGTCCCCGTGCTCTTGCTGTGTGATTAAAGACTACTCTTTGATGCTCCTCTCCTCACCCCAAAATGTCCATTGAAAAATGAAGAGCATAGGAATCATAGTGTGCTCTGTTCAGTAGGTGACCAAATAAACTTGTTCTGCTGGTGCATTTAACTGTTGAAAATGTTTTTAATGGAATTTTGTGCATTAATCTTGACAATACCCTTCTGCACTGACCCAGTCATTTCATTTCATATTCAAAATATTTATCTGCTTTTGTAAAAAATAAGTTGTGTTTTTAATTTAATTGTTCAGGAAGTTTTTATTGTTTCTGATAAAACACATTTAGAAAGAGAGGAAGGAGCTACAATTGCAATACCTCCAGCATATGAAGATCCATGGAACTAGCATGAGTTTGATGTCGGGGGGGGGGGGGAAGATACAATCAGTCTCAAACTTAGACAATAGGTGCAGGAGTAGGCCATTAGGCCCTTCGAGCCAGCACCGCCTTTCAATGTGATCATGGCTGATCACCCCAATCTGTACACCATTCTTGCCTTCTCCCCATATCCCCTGACTGTCCTATTTTTAAGAGTCCTATCTAGCTCTCTCTTGAAAGCATCCAGTGAACCTGCCTCCACCGCTGATCATCCTTAATCAGTACCCTGTTCCTGTCTACTCCCATATCCAACTGCCCACTGAGGCAGAGAATTCCACAGACTTGCCACTCTCTGTGAGAAAAAGTGTTTCCTTGTTTCCGTTCTAAATGGCTTACTCCTTATTCTTAAACTGTAGCCCCTGGTTCTGGACTCCCCCAACATTGGGAACATGTTTCCTGCCTCTAGCATGTCCAAGCCCTTAACAATCTTATATGTTTCAATGAGATTCCCTCTCATCCTTCTAAACTCCAGAGTGTACAAGCCCAGCTGCTCCATTCTCTCAGCATATACAAGATACAAGATACATTTATTTGTCACATGTGCCAGTTGGCACAGTGAAATGTGATCGGCATACAATAAAGTAAAGAACACAACACACGATAAGAGTTCAACATTAAACATCCCCACACAGCAGAATCAAAAGTTTCCCACTGTGAGGGAAGGCACCAAAGTCAGTCATCTTCCTCTGATGTTCACCCGTGGTCGGGGCCTCCAGAGTCCTCCATAGTCTCCGCTACGGGCAGCCCGCGGCTCAGGCCCGCTCGCTGGGATGTTGGAACTCCGACGTCGGAACGGGAGGCCAACCGCAGCGGCGTGGACCTCCAAATCGGCAACTTCGCACTGGAGTCCACAGCTTCCAACGTCCGCAGGCCGTGCCGGGCGGCGATTCATGCTGGCGGCCCTCGGCAAAGGGCCCCAGGGACTCCGCGGTGTTGCTCAGCGCCGCCCCCGCTGGGAGCTCTGCGCAACACAGCCCCGCAATGTTGGGTCATTGGCTTGAATCGCTGCAGAGAGATCTTGTGAATGTATTTACTGATGGGTGCAAGTGTCAGGACTTGGAGAAAGGGATGGACAGTCACTATTTCCAAGTCATGAAGGTGTGTGTGTTGGAGGGGAATACACACACAGTTGGTAGTGTTCCTATGCACCTGCCGTCTTTGTCCATTTGGGTGGTAAAGATTGTGGGTTCTGTAGGACCAGCTACTCCGGTGGTGGATGGAGTACATGCTTTGAGTAGCTGTGGGAGGACGTGGTATGCTTTACCCTGAATAATGTCACACTTAAGCCAAACGTACATGGTCTGGCTTTGGCAAGCACTGGATGTCATTTAGCCTATATCTAAGTATTCTCTAGAAATTGTTTCTTCCCAGCTGTTATCAAGCAACTGAATCATCCTACCACAACCAGAGAGCAGTGCTGAACTACTATCTATCTCTTTGGTGACCCTCAGACTATCTTGATCAGACTTTGCTCGCTTTCCCTTGCACTAAACATTATTCCCATATCATGTATCAATACATTCTAGTTAATGGCTCTAGTGTAATCATGTTTTGTCTTTCTGCTGACTGGATAGCACACAAAAGCTTTTCACTGTATCTCAGTACAAGTGACAATAAACTAAACTATAAACTCTTGTTGTATTCATGCATGGGTTATTTCATGTGCTGAGTTATAACTTATGCAATCATCAGTAAATACAACTTATGGAAGGATAGTCATTCCCGCTGAAATTACTTAGACCCAGGGGACTAGAAATGTTCTGGTGCTTGAATGTCTACCCTTCAACAACCGCAGCTATTCTTTTGCCTGAAGTATGATTCCTCCAACTGGATATCCATTGACTTCTATTTTACCAAGGGTGCACCATGCCCCTGGGGACAGCACGGTTGGGCAGCGGTAGGGTTGCTGCCTTGCAGCGCCAGTGATCTGGGTTAGATCCCGAATACGGGTGCTGCCTGTACGGAATTTGTACTTTCTCCCCGTGACCTGCGTCGGTTTTCTCCGACATCTTCGGTTTTCTCCCACACGCCAAAGACGTGCAGGTATGTAGGTAAATTGGCTTGGTAAATATAAAAATTGTCCCGAGCGTGTGTAGGATAGTATTAATATGTGGGAATCGTTTGTCTGGTGGGTCAACTGGCCTGTTTCCGCGGTGTATCTCTGAAAATAAGCCCTTGGGTTCCATATTAAGTCTAAGGCAGTGAAGCAGTGTGGAGCTGAGTGATCCTGGTGGTCCAAACTGGGCATTGGCGAGTAGGTTGTTAATGGTGCTGAGGTGTTTTGTCAATTTTGATGTCAATGTCAATAGTTTTTTAATGGAGGATGGATAGTTGAGCAGTAATTAGCTGAATTAGATTTGTCTTATCTTTTTGTCAACAGGATTTGTTGGCGCAGTTCTTCTTGTTAAGTGGATGCTAGTGTTGTAATTCTACTTGGTCCAAATGCAATCCTTGGACAACAGCTGGAATATTGTCTGGTCCATAGCCTGTGCTATAGATAGTGCTCCTTGATAGCACATAGAATCGCGTCACAGAGTTAATCATTACGTTACACAGTATACTTTGCACTGAATACCACTACTTTTCAAATCAAAACACTGAATTGTTTTTCAAATTTGGTCTTTAGGAATTGAATGATTTGGCCCGTGATCCGCCAGCACAGTGTTCAGCAGGTCCGGTTGGAGATGACAGTAAGTACATTTTGTAAGTTGATCATTAAAATCTTTAAATGTATCTTGATTTTTTTTGCAGCAACACCAATATATGACTTAAGATTTTTAAATTTTTTCTGCAGTGTTCCATTGGCAAGCCACAATAATGGGGCCGGTAAGTTTTAAAAGAATCACTACCCTCAAACTTGAAGAATGAAACAGAAACTTGGATAATATATTGTTCTAATTGAAACTTTTCCTTTTAACAGAATGACAGTCCCTATCAGGGTGGTGTATTTTTCTTGACAATTCACTTTCCCACAGATTATCCCTTCAAACCGCCCAAGGCAAGTATTTATTAATTTACGTCTTTTTCATTTAATTTTGACTTTTGTATTGAGATTAACTACCATATATATCTTTTTAGGTTGCATTTACAACAAGAATCTATCATCCAAATATTAACAGTAATGGCAGCATCTGTCTTGATATTTTACGGTCACAATGGTCCCCAGCATTAACTATTTCAAAAGGTATTTGGATCTTTTTGATTAATTATAATGCATGACCTTCAAATGAACGCCTGTCACAAATTAACCAGTCACAAGTAACAGTTCAGCATTAATGTGACTAAATCACGTTTCTAGCTCGAAATATGATGTCAAGTTGTTTTCTGCAGTGTTGGGTCCTTAATACATTGTTTATGAAAGCTGATGTAAAGTTGTTGAACTACAAATATGTCATCTGTTCTGCATGGGTAACATTCTAGACAAACTATTTGGAGTTTTGCTATGCTGTAAATATTAAAAGTTGCAGTCCCAGAATAACACAGTCAAATACTACTTTTAATTGCATGTATTATAATATTAAAAACTACATTACTTGGAAGCCCTGAAACAATTGTAACAAAGTTAAAAGGAAAATGTTTTGCGTTGCTACCAGTATCTGTTATTTTTAGGTTTATTGTGAGCGCTGTAAGGCGTGTATAAAATAGTCTGTGCCATCAATCCTTCCCTTGTTGCTTAATCAAATTTCCCAATAGTCAGCAATTTCTTAACTTCCAGCTAACTGTGTGTTTTTAAGTTAACACTCGAGAAATTTTACATTTGGAATGCTTATAGACAGTAGAATTGTACTACTGTTGAACTAATGTGCAACTGTCACACATCTTTAACAATATGGTTTCTAAACAACACTGAATAGGACTTCTATGTACTCTCTGTGACACCATGTGTTTTCTCCAGGTGCTCTGGCCAAATCCAAAAAATAGGCTGGAATGTTGAATGGCTGCACTAATGTTGCTCCTCGTGTTGTGGTAGTAGTAGAATCAGAGGGGAGAGATGGGCATAATTCATTTTGGAAGCAATTAATGAGAATAGGGCTGATGGTAATGATCTAAGGACTGATGGAAATGATCTGTGCTGATGGCAATGCTTTAAGAGTTGGCATTGACTTCTGTGGTTTGAACGTATTAAATGAGGGCAGGTGAAATGTTCAGATCTGCTCCTTATTTTCAATCTTATCTGTCATAAATTCATTAAATATAATAACAAGGAACGCCAGATGCTGGTTTATACCAAAGATACAGACAAGGCTGGAGTAACTCAACAGGTCAGGGAGCATCTCTTGAGAAAATGGATAGCTGACATTGTGGGTCAGGACCCATTTTCGGACTGGAATCATTAAATCTTTCTTAGCATTAATTTTAATAGTGGTTCATTACTGACGGATATCTTTAAAACGTTTTGTTCATATTTTGAACAAACATATCCATAGTGAACAATATTTTGATGTTGTCAAATAGGTAATACGAATGCTCCACAACTCCTACCACAAGCTACTCTAATTTTAGTTCCTGAATTTAACCTATTAGATTTTGAATGAAATTATATTCCAGTTTCACTTGCAGTACATTACTACCACTAATCCAAATGTAAGCTGATTTGGTAGTCAGTGTTGCATTGTTTTTAGAATTATTTTTAGACTTGGATGGGGAATTTCATAGAATTTAAGACTGCTACGTTTGTCAATTTGTTCATTTCTGTAATGGTTCAAATGTTGTTACTGAGTTGGAGGTCTAATTCCAGATTGCAAAACCACAAACTCGCATTCTCCGTAGTGCTGGGCTCCAAGGTGTCATCTTTCCGATGAGAGATCAACAATCTTCATTTTTCTCTATAAATAGTGTGCATTATGTTTGGACTTTGAGCAAAAATAAATTGCTGGGTAATTTGGTGGTCAGGCAAAATCTCTGGACAAATAGTTGGTCAACCTTTTGGGTCAGTGCTCTCCATCTGAACTGAAGGATCTTGACTTGAAACATTGTCTGTTTCCTCCACAGATGCTGACTGACCTGAGTTCCACACAAGTTTATTATTTGCTCTAGATTCCAGCATCTGCAGCATATATGGTCTTGGGTCTGTCTAAAACGCGAATAACGTATTTCTTCTTAAATAGATTTAATTTGGTCGGTTTGGGAGAGGAAATTATATTACTTATTATTGCAGAGCATTTGGTTTGAAAGAAAAGCCCGCACAGTTAAAGTATGTTTTTCCTTTCCGCACCCATAAGCACGCACAGACTTTTAGACGCATTAATAATATCATTCCAAAAAAGTCATTTTAAAATACTAGTTATATGCAGTTGAGCTTTTACTCCCAGGTTATTTATAACAACAAATTTAATCGTAGTTCCTGGGTATTCCAAGAACAAAACTGGAGCACTGGCCATCATGGTCAGATTTTATTTGCTCCTTTCAGCTCAAAAGTAGTGTGCAACTTACAGCAATGCTGTTTTTAAGATGCACATTTTACCCAGGAAATGTAAATAATAATCTTGAAAATTAAAGATCAGCAAAACTAAAACCTAAAATGTTTCGGCCACAAGATCTAGTTTAAGCCATAACAATAGATTATAATTATACAAAGCTCACTCTCATATTCAATTTATTATATTCTATTTTTGGGGTCATTTTATTTCTCCAATAGTGTGTCACTATCCATGGACCCTGAAATCCTACAATCAGGCACATGCCGTCAGGGTAGGCAAGGTAGGCAGTGCCTACCCTGACTAAAATCATAAAATAGTAATTATTTTATATATAAATATAATATATATAAAATATATATAAAACATATATAAAATGGTCATAAATAGTAAAGGCACTGGAGAATTATGCCTCCCGAAGAGATCAATCTCTTAGGGAGGCATAATTCTACCGTGCCTTTCATCAGCAGTACATTTTAAACGCGGAAGTATGAGGTACTCGCGTGCCGTCGACGCTGCTTCAAGCCATCAGTGGGAACAGTCCGTAAAGGCAGCTGAAACTCTGCCTTTACACCGCGGACTGCGTGCATGCGCTGCGTTGCGCACTGCGCATGTGCAAGTTTCTTAGCGGGCTTTTCAAGGGTGGATAGTGATTACCTGAAGAGTTTCACGAAGCAACCTAATGGATATTTTTGCTGCAGAATGGATTTTGTGCACAAATAATATGGTAAGTAATTTTTTTTTTTAGCTATTTGTTTTTAAATACTTTAAGTGATAGGACCTATTGAAAACAAATTACATGATAAAAGTCGAGGGAACAATCTGCGCATGCGCGGTTTCCACGATTTAAAATAGCCGAATGATAGTTCACCGGGGAGGGAACAAAGAGCGCATGCGCAGTTTCAAGATTTTAAAAAAATGACTGACAGCTCACCGGGGAGATAATAATCTGCGCATGCGCGGTTTTCAAGATTTTTAAAAGCCACTGCCTACCCCGGCTGATTACTCACGGCACGTGCCTGCCTACAATGCATTTTCCCTTTTTAAGTTACAAAATGCTACTTGCCAAGATGTTTTGTGCATACAAGAATATTTTATATAAACTTGCATCATTAGCAAATTAATTTGCAGTAAAGACTTGCAGAGCTAGAACTACTCCTCCGGTCTGCCTTCATCTATTACAAAGACAGGTAATTCTACAGGTGGATAATCTATACTGGAACACATTTTATAAGCAAGCAGAACGCTTGAAAAAGGAAAACAAATGACCTGAGTGTGGTCAGCTAATTAAACAACAATAAAGGCAAATTGAACTGGCAAAGAGCACTAATGAGTAGAGAGAGGTTGTTAATTGGAATACTGCAGAACCAATGCCATCACCTGGTCTGTGTTTATAAGAAATGACTAAGATCTAAATTTTCTGAATTCCATAGTGATTATGAAGTTTGTGGGGTGTCTAATTAAAATATGAGGTGCTATTTAGATTAGGCTTCATCAACTTCTGCTTTTTTTTTAAGTAAGGTGGAAGAAAATTATTTCTATCTAGTCATTTCTACGCTGATAGAGGTGCACAAATTAAATGTATTAGTAAATTACTGCTTCATCTGGGTCAGGGAGATCTAAATGTTAGGAAGAAAAGAGATGAGAGGTGGTTGTTCCATCTCATGGTTGCAATACAGTGGTTTCAGGTGACACTGAGGGTGCAGACTTTTTTAAAGTAATGAAGTGATGTTTTATATTAGCAAATTGTGAATTCTCTCCCCATCTGTCATAAATTCTTGTAAATTGATTGCAGGTGTATCTGTATGCAGATAGTACACTGACTACCACATCACTGAGCAAAAGTAAAATGCTGAAGGAACCCAGCGGGGTCAGCAGCATCAGTGGAGGGAATGTTCAGATGACATTTCGAACCAGAATCCTTCAGGCTGATCAGTCATAGCCCCCCCATAAATGTTGCCTGACCAGCTGAGTTGCTCTAGAACTTTGCTTTTTGCTCAGGATTCTGTACACTTTATTGTGCACAAATCATTGAGTTGATCTTGCATTCCAACAATGGACTAACGGACCTCTCATATTCTGTGACACTTCCATTGTGCTAAATGACATATATTCTAAAAAGATTTCACAACACAGCTGGACCTCAGATGCACGGAAGGACTTCTGCTGCAGATGTTCTGATGCAGATTGGCAAATATGCTGTGTTTCTATGTACCTGAAACATGCCTTAAGAATGCTATCCAGAATTACAGAATACACGTAATTAATATTATTAACATTAGTCTTAAACAAAAGTAACTGATGGTTTGTGATGGACTGGGCTACATCCACAACTCTGTGCAGTCTTGGACGGAGCTGTAGCCAATTCAAGTTGTGATGCATCCCGATATGATGCTTTCTGCAGTGCATCTGTAAAAGTTGGTAGGAGTCATAGCAGTCTTGTCAAACTTCCTTGGCTTAATCTTCTGAGGAAGGAGATGCCTTGATAACACACAGATAGAATTGAATTATGTTCTGTGGTTCTCCACCTCTGGTTAATTAATGCCTATTTAGCTGCAATTAGACATCATGAATGGCGCCATTTGTAGGTTAGTCATAGATGGTGGCGTTGTGAACATTTTAACTGTTTGAACTCTCTCTTTCAGTTCTTTTGTCCATCTGTTCACTGTTATGTGATCCAAATCCAGATGATCCCCTAGTGCCTGAGATTGCACGTATCTACAAAACAGATAGAGAAAAGTGAGTACATGTATTAAATATTTAAGCTTCAAAGTGCCACCAATGCAAAGTAGTTTATATAGTCCTAAATTTGAAATGTTGTTTTTACATTCTAAGTGAGGTGATAAACACATAATGCTGGAGTAACTCGGCGGGACAGGCAGCATCTCTGGAAAAAAGGAATGGGTGACATTTATGTCTACCTTTGATTTAAACCAGCATCTGTAGTTCTTTCCTACACATTCTAAGTGAGGTGCATTTTGTAAGCCTTTTGAAATTAAATATTGCTTGCAAAATTGTATTTGAATCTAATTGGCAAAGTTTCTTTATCGATGTTGGCAATTTGTTTAATTATTTGGATCCCTTGAGCTTTGGGACAAAACACAAATTTAGTGAAATGCGGAATGATTGTTCACATCTTGATACACCTACGGCACTGAAACAGTCCATTCAGCCTACCACATCCAGGCTGATCAGTGGGTCCCCCTCCCTATTGTGCTTTTCTATTTTCCTGCTTTAGAAACGTAGAAAATAGGTGCACGAGTAGGCCATTTGGCCCTTCGAGCCAGCACCGCTATTCAATATGATCATGGCTGATCATCCAAAATCAGTACCCCGTTCCTGCTTTCTCCCCATATCCCTCGATTCTGTTAGTCCTGAGAGTTATATCTAACTCTCTTGAAAACATCCAGTGAATTGGCCTCCACTGCCTTCTGTGGCAGCGAATTCCACAAGTTCACAACTGTCTGTGTGAAAAAGTTTTTCCTCACCTCAGTCCTAAATGGCCTACCCTTATTCTTAAACTGTGACCCCCTGGTTCTGAACTCCCCCACATCGGAAACATTTTTCCTGCATCTAGCCTGTCCAATCTCTTAAGAATTTTATGTTTCTATAAGATCCCCTCTCATTCTTCTAAATTCCAGTGAATACAAGCCCAGTTGACCCATTCTTTCATCATATGTCAGTCCCACCATCCTGGGAATTAACCTGGTGAACCTACGCTGAACTCCCTCAACAGCAAGAATGCCCTTCCTCAAATTAGACCAAAACTGCACATAATATTCCAGGTGTGGTCTCACCAGGGCCCTGTACAACCGTAATAGGACCTCTTTGCTCCTATACTCAAATCCTCTTGGAAGCAGGCTTTCTTCACTGCCTGCTGTACCTGCATGCTTGCTTACATGCCATGAAATTGGCAACTAAAGTATATTTGAGATTTGTTCCTTTTTATTCTCCCCTACTTTAGTGAAACAGAATCTCACTTAAATGTGAATGCTGAAACTTTATGGTATCGCCACTTATGTGTGGGCATTTTTAGGTTATGCCAAGTACTTATTCTGCTTTTAAATAGTAATTTCTAAAACATATTGTATAGTTAAATTGAATTATTTAGTGCTCTTTTGACAAATTGACATAGTGAGCAAAATGTCTAGTCCGTGTGCTACAATCTCTGATTAAAAGTTGACCAAGATAATATTTTATTTACTTTTATAGTCTTTTCTCTTACTTCTAGGTACAACAGAATAGCTCGGGAATGGACTCAGAAGTATGCAATGTGATTACATTAAAATGTTGACGAACCTCTTAAAATACAGCTGGGGGAACTTGCAAAACAAATTTTTTTGGTTTCCATTTGACTGCTTTCTTTGAGCCCACGCCTCTCCCCTGTGCACATGTTCACCTGATCCAGCAGTGCTGCGTTGTTTTGTGTACATATTTGGAACAGCTGATAGAAATGCCCCTCTCAATTGTTTGAAATTCTGACTACTTACAAAGCAAGTGTTAATGTCCAGTTCTTCAATCATAACATTGTTTGTGAGACTAAAAGCATTCCTAGTCATTGTAACAAGATTGTTAAAAATTCAGGGTTTAAGTGCTTCCGGGGATGCGAACTTTCCCTTTTATAAATGTATGTTGGAATTCTTTTAAACTCATAATGGTTATGAATAATAGAAGGAAGAACTTTAATTTGTTTAATGTTTTGCAGTTTTTATGCTGAAGGATGCAAATCTACATTCTAGTTAAACGTTGGGATGGAAAGTTGGAAGTCTACATGTGTCCTATCAAATTTCAATCGTCTCCCTCAACAGTTAAATGGATTGGAGTTATTAGTTAGCCAATCATTCAATTTTCTGTTACCATTTTGGTTTATATTTGGCTTGCAGTGAATGACTTGCTAATAACTCTAATTTTTTTTTTTTTTGTTTTTGTTAACTAATCTTAGCCTCACCAGGATGTAAGGATAAAAATTCATGACTGAACTTGTGTATATTTAATGACCCAAAGGCTCTCCTGGAGCTTGTATGTTCAAAATGATTAATCTGTGTAATAAACTGATTACTAAAGTCATTAAGTATTTCTCTGACAGGGTACAAGACAAATTGAACATTACCATGTTATGAACCTGCTAGCAAACCTGAGTGTTTCTTTAAAAAAAAAATAGCATCTGGCAACTGAGACTGTCTACATTTGTATTTTAAGATTCTGTTTGCATTATCCAGATTGCTGGGAACCATCTACATGTAGTTTGATGAAAATACATAATCAAGATTTATACCTCGACAGCTAAAAGTTGGTATCTAAAACATAGTTTATTTTGAGTTAGCCTATTAAATTTGACACTGGATCTATTCCACCATATAATGTCATCTTTCTTGGACAATTGCATAGCAGATGGTATTAGGTATTACTGCGTGACACTTGCATCGCAAAACTTCGTAGGGAAGTAGGTGTGTAATTGCACCAATTTTGCAGCTGCACATGAAGCTCTTATGAAATAATTTAGTTTGATGTTAAACTGATCTGCATTAGAAATTGACTTTGCCCAAATGTACCCTGCATGTTCACGTATTATTTGTTAGATATTCTTCAGCTGTCGTGCACTGAACTTGCTGTCCTTCAGATAAAGCTTCAATCTGAATTCTTCAGCTATTTGCTTTGTTTTATTCTTGGATGGTGGGCTATTGAGAGAAGCAGTAGATACTAAATTGCTTCGTTTTTTGAAGGTTGAGAAATGTGTGATTTTCATTCAGCACGTGTAGGCTTGTTGAACAAGTTTCTAATGAATATTCTCGTCCTGCAAACTTTGTTTTTGATGTATTTTCCCCCATTCCCTTGGATTTGGTATATTTTTAATACCTTTCGGTGTCGCTTGCTGGATCATAACTCAACCTATTTTAAACTCCTGCTTCTGATGCTTTTAAAGTTTAGTCTCTTGTCGTCAATTGCCATTGGAATTATTTTTCTTCAGTAACGATTACAAACCTTCATAAATTTTGAAATTTCACTCTAATCTTTGACCGTCCATCCCATTGGCCAACTTGAGGCTTGTGCTTATAACCTGAAGTTTGCATCTCTGTTCTATTTCTGATAAATATTTCTGTACTCCTCGTCTTGACAATGTTACTGGTGTGATGCCCAGGTTTGAACTGGTGACTTGGTTTTGTCTTTTAAACCACGGTAAAAATCTAATAATCCAGTAGAAACATAGAAACATAGAAAAATAGGTGCAGGAGTAGGCTATTCGGCCCTTCGAGCCTGCACCGCCATTCAATATGATCATGGCTGATCATCCAACTCAGTATCCCGTACCTGCCTTCTCTCCATACCCCCTGATCCCTTAAGCCACAAGAGCCACATCCAACTCCCTCTTGAATATAGCCAATGAACTGGCCTCAACGACCTTCTGTGGCAGAGAATTCCAGAGACTCACCACTCTCTGTGTAAAGAATGTTTTCCTCATCTCGGTCCTAAAGGAATTCCCTCTTATCCTCAGGCTCCCCCAACATTGGGAACATCGGGAACAATCTTCCTGCATCTAGCTTGTCCAACCCCTTAAGAATTTTGTAAATTTCTGTAAGATCCCCCCTCAATCTTCTAAATTCCAGTGAGTATAAGCCGAGTCTATCCAGTCTTTCTTCATATGAAAGTCCCGACATCCCAGGAATCAGTCTGGTGAACTCTTAGGACTTTTGATGTCAGACTCACAGTTTTTCCAGGTTATCAGATGTTACTTTTAATAATATCTAAAAACACACTTATTTCTCTTGCACAGTTGTATAGTATTGAGCTGTTGTAAGGGTATAGCCATTCCACTCGACTGAAATCATTGGTTTTTTTGTAGACGTGCTGATTAGTTTGTATTTAACTCCTATGTATAAAAAAATACAGGTTTATTTTAATGTGACTTGTGGGTAAAGCTATCTAAGTAACATTTACATACACTGACTTTTTTGATAATGTCAAAAGCAACTGGTTAATGTGCATTTATTATCATATTCTGTCCAAACACGAGTGTAGACCTGAACAATACGTTGGGTGTGCTTTAAAATGAATACACTTTCAATTACTTGTAAGTTAGTTGATTCTAGTATCCAACAATTCTACCAACCTGTTGCAAAAGCATGAGCACTCATTGATGAGATTCTGCTGGCAGAAATAAACTGGCATTTTAAAGAACTGTTAAAGTACTCTTAATGTGCTTAAAGTTAACTGATTAACAACACACAAAAGATTTAAGTCTCAACGTTAGTTTACTTTTGATTTGTCTTCTTGGAAGAAAAGCAAATCACCTTGCAGTCTTTATTGGCAGTTTGTGGAATTTTATCTTGCTGTTAAAGGTTCATAAATTCTGCATGTGCTTGTCGCTTGAAATTTCATTCAAGCCAAATAATTTTTTCGTAAGTTTTATCTTGAGCTGGTATTTTATGTCACCACAGACCATCAATACTGTAATTTTGAAGTCACCAGTGCTTACAGCATGGCAACAGGTCCTTTAACTGTCAAGGTGTCTATCTGAGCTAGTCCAATCTGCCTGCATTTAGCGCACATCCCTCTAAAGCATGTACATGCCCAAATGTATTTTTTGAATGTGATTGTACCTGCTGCTACAATTTCCTCTGGAAGCTTGTTCCATAAACCTGCTATCGTGTGTGTGAGTTGGTCCATGGATCCTTTTTAAAAGCTTTCAGTGTTTACTGTAAACAATGCCCTCTAGTTTTAGACTCTGCACCTGGGGGGAAAAGACTGACCTTATTTATGCCCCTCATGATTTAGTATGATTTTTTAGATGCTGAATATTGTCTAATGCAAAGTTTCACTTGTCTTTGGTCAAACTGAGATTTAATATCAGGCAGTTAAGCCTGATATTAGTAAGCCTGTTAAATGGGTTAGTATTGACTTTGAGGTGGTCCTGATTGAAACCTGTACCATCTACTGATTTATTGTTAATGCACTAATCACCAGGTCGGATTATTCTTGATGTAATGTTGACTAACTTGCCATTAACTTTGATATGTACCTTGCATGATATTTGGAGGCTCTGGAATGGAATTGTTAAACATTTGCATTTGCTGAGATTTTCTCATCAGCTTGTTGCTTGCAACTGATTTTTTATAATACATGTACGGATATTTAGTGACCTGGAATTTGCTTCTTAATGGCCAACTATCATTTAGACTGAATGTAGAAACGAGGAACTGCATATGCTAGGATGTATCAAAGATAGACATAATGTGCTGGGGTAACTGCATCTCTGGAGAAAACGGATGGGTGATGTTTCGGGTTGGAACCCTTTTTCAGACTGAAAGTAGGGCGTGTGATTGTGTGAAGAGTTGGAGGTGAGAAAGGACCAGTCGGGGCAGGCCACAAATGACCTTGGGTAAGGTGGTGCCTGGTAATTACTCCTGGTATAAGATGCCTCGGTCCACCTAAGCCTACAAGATCTCCTGATTGACAACCATTTCAACTCTCATTCCCAAACTGCCCACAGGCCGCATCTCTGGAAAAAAGGAATAGGTGACATTTATGGTTGAGACCCTTCTTTAGTCTCCCACAGTGACCTTTCTGCCCTGGGTCGCCTCCATTGCCAGAGTGAGGCCACATGCAAATTAGAGGAACAGCACCTGAAGGGCCTGTTCCACTTAAGTGATTATTTAGGCGAGTACAGGAGACTGCACTCGCACTCATGGTCGCCGCAAGTTCACTGGTGAGCCTCCTTCATGGTCGAGAGGAGTTCCCGCATTCTGGGAACTGGTCGCAGCAAATATCTCAACGTGTTGAAAAATTTTCTCCAACCAAAAATTGGTCGCCATGGAGAAAATCGATACTTTTGTATTTCTAGGTGCAGTGGTAGTGGGGTCGCCATTTCGTTGTAGGTAGTCGAGGCAGCCGCAGGTAGTTTTAGTTAATCTCCTTTGCTGACCGGGCATTTTCATTGGCTCATTGGGGGGAGAAAACGTAAGTGCGAGTTTTCAGAACCAAGGAAAACCGACCGGTAATGTTAAATGCCCGCTAAACTTCACAGCTGTGTATCTCTGGCTTATTAAAAGTTGTCTGGCTTCTTAAAAAGTGTCTCCACTCATTCTCCCCCATTTCTTCTCCCCCCCCCCCCCCCCCCACTCTTTTAATTAACTTACCCTGCACTGCTAGCCGTCTCTAACCTTCCTGTTCATAGCGGTGTGTGTCTGTATCACCTTGGCTTTGCACCCTTTGAATTTCACAGCACTCCCCCGCTTTCCCTGGCCCCCGCCTTTGCGATTTGTGTGTGTGTGTGTTCTGCTCTGACGGCCACCGTTCCAGTTCACGGTTTTTCAGGCGAGTGCCACAAGCTTGAAGTTTGCAGGCAGTCCACTGAAAAGTCGCCTAAGTGAAACAGGCCCTTTATTTTTTGATTGGGCAGCTTACAACCCAGCAGAACTTACATTGAATTTTCTAATTTTAAATAACTTCTACTTGTACTTCCCTCCCCCTTGCTCCCTTCCTCCACACTAGTCGTTTTACCAGTTCAACAGTTCTCAACATTACTTTCCTCTTGAGATCGCACCTTCTGTCTAACACTGAGACAGATGTTCGGCAGCTGTGGCGGGGCCTGAATGCAATCACCTCCTACAAGGCGAAATCAGGAGGCAGCTCGAATTTCAGCAAAATATCACTTCCTGATGAGCTCAATGCGTTTTACGCATGCGTTGATAGGGAGAACACCGATGTGCCTTCCCGAACCCCCATTCGCTGTGATGGTATTTCAGTCTCAGTCACAGAGGCCGACGTCAGGAAATCCTTCAGAGGGGTGAATCCTCGAAAAGCACCTGAACCTGATGGTATTCCTGGTCGTGTTATAAAAACCTGTGAGGATCAACTGGCTGGAGTTTTTACGGACATTTTCAACCTCTGAGGTCTGAGGTTCCCACCTGCTTCAAAAGGGCATCAATTACACCAGGTCCCAAGAAGAGTAAGGTGACGTGCCTCAATGACTATCGACCTGTGGCACTAACGCCTGTGGTGATGAAGTGCTTAGAGAGGTTGATCATGGCGCAAATCAACTCCTATCTCGACAAAAACCTGGACCCACTGCAGTTCGCTTACCGCCACAACAGATCAACGGTGGATGCAATCTCCCTGGCCCTCCACTCCGCTCTGGACCACTTGGACAACAAAAACTCATGTCAGGCTGTTATTCATCGATTACAGCTCGGCATTTAATACAATCATATTCTCCAAGCTGTTTACCAAACTCGCAGAACTGGGTCTCTGCGCATCCCTCTGCAATTGGATCCTCGACTTCCTCATTCACAGACCACAGTCTGTTCTTATTGGTGGAAATGTGTCAGACTCGATAACAATCAGCACGGGAGCACCTCAAGGCTGCGTGCTCAGCCCCCTGCTGTACTCTCTCTATACTCATGACTGCGTAGCTGGTCATAGTGCGAACTCCATCATCAAGTTCGCTGACGACACCACTGTTGTGGGACATATCACTGATGGGGATGGGGAAGAGAGATCGAGCAACTGTCCATATGGTGCCAGCACAATAACCTGGCCCTCAACACCAGCAAAACCAAGGAACTGATTGTGGACTTTGGAAGGAGTAGGAAGGGGACCCACAGTCCCGTCTATATCAACGGGTCGATGGTTGAAAGGGTCAAGAGCTTCAAATTCCTGGGCATGCACATCTCTGAAGATCTTTCCTGGTCCGAGAACACTGATGCAACTATCAAGAAAGCACATCAGCGCCTCTACTTCCTGAGAAGATTACGGAGAGTTGGTTTGTCAAGGAGGAATCTCTCTAACTTCTACAGGTGCACAGTAGAGAGCTTGCTGACCGGTTGCATCGTGGCATGGTTCGGCAACTTGAGCGCTCTGGAGAGGAAAAGACAACAAAAAGTAGTAAACACTGCCCAGTCCATCATCGGCTCTCACCTTCCTTCCATCGAGGGGATTTATCGCAGTCGCTGCCACAAAAAGGCTGGCAGCATCATCAAAGATCCTCCTGGCCACACACTGATCTCCCTGCTACCTTCAGGTAGAAGGTACAGGAGCCTGAAGACTGCAACGACCAGGTTCAGGAATAGCTACTTCCCCACAGCCATCAGGCTATTAAACCTGACTCAGACAAGACTCTGAACATTAATAACCCATTATCTGTTATTTGCACTTCATCAGTTTATTTATTCATGTGTGTGTATATTTATATAATGGTATATGGACATCTGTTTTGTAGTCAATGCCTACTATGTTCTGTTGTGCTGAAGCAAAGCAAGAATTTCATTGTCCTATCAGGGACACATGACAATAAACTCACTTGCACTTGCCTTCCCCGCAACTATGGTCCTTCCAGCCATTAGCCTTCTTGAGATCATTTGTGGCCTACCATGGTTGGTCCTGGTCTTTTCTCACACCAGCTCTTCACACCCCCCTCCCCCACCCTCTACTTTCAGTCTGAAGAAGGGTCCTGACCTGAAACGTCAACCATCCTTTTTCTACAGAGATGCTGCCTAACCACTGAGTTACTCCAGTAATTTGTGTCTCATTTAGACACTGCAATTAATCACTCAGTTTGTGCATATTTAAAAAATATATATTTACGATAAAAGCACAAACGGCCAAATGTGCATGGATGCTGAAATGTTTTAATATACAGAATTCAGAGCTTTGAAAGAGGACAGAAGACAAGAGCAGTTCAAGAAGGCGAATCTCCACCAACTATTTGATGGCAATTGTAAATGGCTAATAACATTTCCCTTGATTCCCACATCTCATGAATGAACAAATATTCTACAAGTATTCTACTCCGTACAAGGTCTTCCAAAATCTGAGGACTGAGTGGTTTCCACACTTTTTGGTGTTTTCCAATTTGTTCAGGTGTTTTCAGATTTCAAAACTGAAAATTATGTTATATTTGGATTCAAGAAGGTCATAGAGGTGAGTAAGAAAGTGTTAATTTTGCTTAGTACACTAATATTCAGGCACGTGCAAGTGGATCAAGTGAACGTGCCAACATGCCAGACATCGGCTGGGTACAATCGTCAGAGCATTGGGCAATGCATAATAGAATTGTTTGTCTTTCATTTGCCCTGAAGCTGCCTGTTTTGCAAGAAGTTTTGCCGTTAATTGGGATTTCATTGGATTTTAAAACTTCAAAAGAATCAAACACTGCTTGAATTGTCTAAGTTCATGGGAGTTCATTCAAAGGCAATTTGTGACTCTTGCATAGAACCATTCATGCAATTTACTGAGAAACAGCCGTGTGCAACTTGAATCAATCATTGCAAGGTAGCCTTGGAGGCTTCATTTTATTTTCACTTGCATCTAGGTGGAACTCTTTCCGCATAGCGAGGAATAATAGTCTTTCATGCATGCTTCGTGCGGTTTGAGTCCTTGTGGTCTAGCTGACCCAAACAATTTCTATTTTGTAAGCACTGCTATTTCACTTGATGATGGTATTTTTGCTGGCTCATTCTCTACCTCATTTACTAAATGGCAGGTTGTATTGTGATGAATGGTTAAACGTGCTAGGCCTGTACCTGTGGCGTTTAATCGGAGTGCAACGTGATGAAGATTCTGAGGGGTGGATCAGAAGAGAATGTTTCATCTTGTGCAGAATCCAAAAATCGGGTAACTTTATTAAAGATCGCTTCAATTTATTTTCTTCTCAGAAGATAGAGACTCTTTGGATCCCTTTCTTCAAAGCGTGAGTAGATAAGAGGATAGAAAATGATCGTTGGAATGGACTGTTTGAGTTTACAACAGGCCTACTGATCTGAAGAATCTGCTCCAAAGGGCACCCAGAATCTGAGAAGTTCTTTGTTACAGATACTAACCCTTGGAAAGGGGGGGATTCCCTGGCATGAAATGTGTTGGAAAGTGGGTTTGATGGTAAATAAATGTTGTGAAGGATGTGCTCTGAGTTATGGTAAAGAATTTTACCCTGCAAATTAATATTGGCATCCAAAGACTGCATCAGAATTATTTCCCTTAAACTTGACTTGCTTCTACACTCTTAGACTTGTTTCCTTGTTTTATATAAATAGGAAACAAATTGAGGGGTGATCCTAAAAAGATGGAGAATGCAAAAAGTTTTTTAAAAAGCATGCTAAATAGGCAGAGGCAAAAATTAAGGCTGGCTTAATTCTAACTCAAATATATAAGGCAAGCAATAAAAACATCCAGCTGGAATGACGGCAAAAACCTACGATGCAATAAGGAAAATCATTTGTCTGGTTAGATAATTTCAGATACGCTAATTAGTGTTTTCATCTTGTGATCATAGTCCTAATCAGCTTGTCTGAGATTGCCAAATAGCTGCTGCTGAGTGTTTGCTGCTTTGGGAGATCAGCTGCTATCACTGCTCCTGACTGGCACTGGCACGTGTCATTACCAGCTCGTTCAGACAGCAGTGAGAATTTACTCACTGTCAACATTGAGGCTGCACGAAGATATGTGCTGACAACCATTGTTAATAATAGAAGTTCCAATTCTATTTTTAGCGTTTGAATGATGAAAGATTGGGTGGAAAGGGTGGGATTGTTCAGGGATCAAAAGGAGACCTTGAAAGAAGAGGCCGTGGTTGAAGCACCAAATGATTGCTTTGAACTTGCCTGCGCCGCAGAAAGATTTGCTTTTGATACAGCAGATAAAATTAATGGAAAGCTTTAATTTAGACTGGTATTTAATTTCAGTACCCATATGTGAAAATGTGTCATTAAAGAAAAATAAAGAACTTCTGAAAGATCTGGCTACAACCTTCCAATCTTTTAGGTAAGGGAGTAATGGAAGCTGCAGATATCACTGTTCTATTGGTGGGTTTCCCCCTGCTTGTAAGGAGAACCCATACATTTTGATTTGGATTCTGGCCATAGATTGAGGCAAATGTTTATGCTAAGCTTTCAATTTATTTTGCCCTAACATTGTTTACTACTACTATAGTTTTTTAATATGGTTTTCAATCACAATGTATATTTTTGTCCCAATTTTAATAGCTTTTGTAATTTATAACTTCTGCTGCTAGCTGGACTGTGGTTATGAATACACAACCTTGAAGGATGGTGGAAGCTACTGCAATATTAACGTGGATTATTTAAAATAATCAAATTGGGGTAAAAAGATCTTTCTGGGGAGAGAACCTCAATGTATTTTATTGGATTGCTAAAGTGATGGCATGTCCAATGTGTCAGATCTCATGCGTTTCATTCGTGCATCCCTTTCCGATTGAAAACAATTGGTGATTGTGAACAAAAGTGACTAGAGAGACATAATTCCTTTTTAACAGACGTGTGGATAAAAATATGGATTTCCTCCACGATGCTGGTTACTAAAGTGATTGTGTATTTGAATATGAGCAACCAGCATCATCGGCATTTAACAGTAAAGTTGTGTTATTTTGAATTTGGTGTATATTAAACTGGCTTTGTACAGTGCATTCAGAAAGTATTCAGACCCCTTCACTTTTTCCACATTTTGTTACATTACAGCCTTATTCTAAAATGGATTAAATTCATTTTTTTTAATCATCAATCTACACAATACTACCGCATAATAAAAAAGCAAAAACAGCTGTGTAGAAATGTTTGCAAAGTAATTAAAAAGAAATAACTGAAATGTCACATTTACATAAGTATTCAGACCCTTTACTCAGTACTTTGTTGAGGCACCTTTGGCAGCAATTACAGCCACAAGTCTTCTTGGGTATGACACTACAAGCTTGGCACACCTGTATTTGGGTAATTTCTCCCATTTTACTCTGCAGATCCTCTCAAGCTCTGTCAGGTGGATGGGGAACGTCAATGCACAGCTATTTTCAGGTCCCTCCAGAGATGTTCGATCGGGTTCAAGTCCGGGCTCTGGCTGAGCAGCTCAAGGACATTCGCAGCTTGTCTTGGCTATATGCTTAGGGTTGTTCTGTCGGAAGTTGAACCTCTGCCCCAGTATGAAGTCCAGAATGCTCTGGAGCAGGTTTTCATCAAGGATCTCTCTGTACTTTGCTCTGTTCATCTTTCCCTTGATCCTGACTGGTCTCCCAGTTCCTGTAGCTGAAAAACATCCCCTCAGCACGATGCTGCCACCACCATGCTTCACCGTAGGTATGGTATTGGCCAGGTGATGAGTGGTGCCTGCTTTCCTCCAGAGGTGACGCTTGGCATTCAGGCCAAAGAGTTCAATCTTGGTTTCATCAGATCAGAGAATCTGGTTTCTCATGCCTTTTGGCAAACTCCAAGCGGGCTATCATGTGCCTTTTACTGAGGAGTGACTTCCGTCTGGCCACTCTACCATAAAGGCCTGAGTGGTGGAGTGCTGCACATATAGTTGTCCTTTTGGAAGGTTCTCCCATCTCCACAGAGGGACTCTGGAACTCTGTCAGAGTGACCATCAGGTTCTTGGTCACCTCGCTGACCAAGGCCCGTCTCCCCCGATTGCTCAGTTTGGCCAGGTGGCCAGCTCTATGAAGAGCCTTGGTGGTTCCAAAGTCCTTCCATTTAAGAATGACAGAGGCCACTGTGTTCTTCGGGAACTGCAATGTTGCCAAAATTGTTTTATACCCTTTCCCAGATTGTGTCTTGACACAATCCTGCCTCAGAGGTCTACGGACAATTCCTTCGTCGTCTTGGCTTGATTTTTGCTCTGACATGCACTGTCAATTGTTAGATCAGGTGTGTGCCTTTCCAAATCATGTCCAGTTAATTTAATTTACCACTGGTGGACTCCAAGTTGTAGAAACATCTCAATGATAATCAATGGAAACAGGATGAGCCTGAGCTCAATTTTGAGTCATAGCAAAGGGTCTGAATACTTATGTAAATATGATATTTCAGTCATTCCTTTTTAATCTTAGCAAAAATTTCTAAACACCTGTTTTCACCATCGTTCTGGGGTACTGTGTGTAGATTGATGATAAAAAAAAAGGAATTTAATACATTTAAAAATAGGCTGTAAAGTAACAAAATGTGGAAAAAGTGAAGGGGTCTGAATACTTTCTGAATGGACCGTATATAGTCAATGTTGAACATAATTGGTGAAGCAAATCAGTTGACTGCTGCCTTTCTGTTGTACGTAGTAAGTAAACTATGTCATTCGATATTCTGCTTTGCATTATAGTCCTGATTTTTAACTCAGGCCTCTCTTTTTCCTTCAGGTTTGAAGTTTGAATTCCATCTATATTCAATTTTGTGAGGTTTCTGAGATCCCTGAGCTTTTTCCTTTATCTTTCGTCTTCCCTTTCATTCCATTCATTAAATCATACTAACTTTTCTATTTTATTACTCTTGCAATTACATTTCTCCAGTCTATCTAGCTATTCTTTTAAGCATGCCAGATTTAAGTGCCCACTGATTAGTTATGGATTAGTTATGGGATTTCCCATCTGTGGCACTTTCTCATAAAGACACCTATTGCTGTTTTGGTGTAAGTTGCACTTCCAACTTCATCATTCTTTTGTGCCAATCATCCCACCCAAATAGCTGTTAGGATATTGTCCGGCTACCATTCAATCCAATCACCATGAGGTTTGCCATCCTTCACAGTTTTCCTGTTACATTAAAAATGTTTGCCACAGCTGTAGATTCTGAACTGAAACACAAGATGGAGCTAATATGACTGAGTTTTCTGTTGTTTGGGTTCCAATGCACTGTGGCTTTATTCTTAGTTGATGTCTGCAAATCATATCTTTTGGCTTAATTTGGATTTGTTGGTGAATTGAATCGTCTATTTGCCAGAAGTATATTCCTTGCAGAACCTCGGTGACTAGTTTGAAGGGGATGATAGTGTCGAACACTGAGCTTTAGTTGATGAACAACAGCCTGCCATGAGTGTTTTCATTGTCTAAGTGGTCCAGTGCAGAGTGGAGAGCCAGCAAGATCGTATCCCCATTGATCTATTGTGCTGGTGAGTGAATTGTAGTGGGTCCAAGTTCTTGTTATTTCAGGAGCTGATATGAGCCATAACCAACGCTCTCAAAACACTTCATCACAACAGTTGGTAGGTGTCACTGGTCGTTAATCATTGAGGCATGCCACCTTGCTCCCCTAGGGGACCAGTATTATTTTACAGGTAGACACAAAATGCTGGAATAACTCAGTGGGCGAGGCAGCATCTCTGGAGAGAAGAAATGGGCACCGTTTCAGGTCGAGACCCTTCAGACTGATGTCGGGAGGATGGGTCAAAGATAGAACGTAGTCGGAGACAATAGGCTAGTGGGAGAATGAGAAGGGGATAGGGAGAGAAAACGGGCTATCTGAAGTTTGAGAAATCAATGTTCATACTGCTGGGGTGTAAACTACCCAAGTGAAATATGAGGTGCTATTCCTCACTCTGACAATGGAGGGGGCGCAGGACAGAAAAGTCCGATTGGGAATGGGATGCGGAGTTGAGTGCTGAGCCACCGGGAGATCAGGTAGGTTAAAACGGATGGAGGTGTTTAGTGAAACGATCGCCTGCGCTTGGTCTCGCCGATGTAGAGAAGTTGACACCTGGAACAGCGGATATAGTAGATGAGGTTGGAGGAGATGCAAGTGAACCAGCATTATTAATATATTTTGAAAGCTGATGGGAAGCTCAGACCTTAGAGATAAGAGGGTGACGATATCTGCAAAAACTAGCCAGTTCTTTGCACTAGTTTTAAAAACACAGGTACACCATCAGGTCCAGATGTGTTCTGAGGGTTCTCTCTCAAGAAGGATTTGACGTTGACCTTGGAGACTCGGATCACAATGCCATCTGGGGCTAATGGGGCCCATCACAGAAAGCACATTGGTGTTCTCCCTCAAGTGTTTGTAGAATGCATTGAGCTCTGGGATTAATGACTCTTTGGTGCTGAACTGTAATTTGGTCCGTCTTTTACGAATTAACAGTGTGCAAGCCCCGTCAGCTGCCCTCACGCTCGTGCTGCAATTTAGATCGGAAGTCCCTTTTTAGCCTTTTTGATGGTCTCATCGACGTTGTACTTTGGATAACTTGTATGAATCTGCGTCACCAAACTTGAATGTTCATGCTTTGGTCCTCTGAAGACTGTGCAGCTCTTGGTTCATCCAAGGCTTCTTTAGAGGAACACTTTTTTGTGGGAACACATACCACCACACAGCTCCTTACGAAGTCAGTAACAACTCTGGCTTGTTTGTTCAAGTCCGTTTCAGAGTCCTTGAATGTTGCTCAGTCTATTGGCCCCAAGCAATCCTGGTTCCTCTGCCTCCCCTGAAGAGGGAGGCCCAGTCCTCAATGCAGGGGCATGCTTTTCAGTCGCTGGCTATATATGGGAAGGAGGAGCACAGTCAGATGGTCGGATTTCCAAAACTGAGGGCAAAGGATGGAGCAATGGGTATCTTTGGTGGAATAGCAGTGGTCGAGGGTATGATCTGGTGCTGCAGAGCATGTGTTAATGGTAGTTTGGAATTAACTTCAAACTGGCCTTGTTAAAGTCCTTGGCTATGATAAGAAAGGAGTCTGGGTACTCTGTCTGGTGTTTGTTGTCCATGGCATGCAGCTTCTTCAGAGTTAGGCTAGTGTCTGCCTGGGCTGAGACGTAGACGTTTGATGATGGAGGTGAATTCCCTTGAGAGGTAGAAGGTAGATCATATGCTCTAAAAGATGGAACTTCAAAGTAGGGACTAGGAAAGGCTATTCAGGACTTAAAGCCTGTTTGGCCATCAATATGATCCCAACTGATTATCCATCTCAATGCCCTATTTCCACTTTCTGATGATACTCAGTAATGTTTTTTGTCGATGGAATTCAAGATACCATCTCTAAACGTATTCCATGACTTGTCTCCTTTGTCTTCTCTGGTAGAGATTGTTTCACCATCCTCTAACTGCTTACTATTAATGCCATTGGAAATCTTGCGGGTCCATCATCCATGACAGTTCCGCAACATGAGTATAGAGAACTAGGTAGGAGGCTGAAAAGCAGGACTTCTAAGGTGGTTATCTCTGGGTTGCTTCCAGTACCTCATGCTAGTGAGGGTAGGAACAGGAAGATAGGGGATCTGAATGTGGCTGAGAAGTTGGTGCAGGGTACAGTGATTTAGATTCTTAGACTAGATGACTTGAATCTCTTCTGGGGCAGGGGTGACCTGTACAAAATGGCCTGGTTGCACCTTAATTGGAAGGAGACCAATATTCTGGCAGGCAGGTTTGCTAGTGCTACATGGGTGGGTTCAAACTAAAAAGTGGGGGGGGGGTGGAATCAACAACTAGGAAAGGTCACGTTTAAACTAATGGCAGGGGGGTGGGACCCAATGCAAGGAAAAAGGGCCATAAAAGGAGAACAGAAACAAAAGGTAGAAGGGAGATAAGATAAACTAACCTAAAAGTTTTGTGCCTTAGTGCGAGGAGCATTTGAAATAAGGTGGATGAATTGAATGTGCAGTTGGTAGTTAAGGGATATGATATTGTTAGAATTACAGAGACATGGCTCCATGGTGACCAGGGCTGGGTGCTAAACATGCAGGGGTATTCGATATTCAGGAAGGATAGACAGAAAGGAAGAGGAGGTGGGGTGGCATAGCTGGTTAAAGAAGAGATTAATGCAATAGCAAGGAGAGACATAAGCTTGGATGCTGTAGAATCGGTATAGGTAGAACTGTGAAATAGCCAGGGGCAGAAAACACTTGTTGGAGTGGTATATAGCACACTAAGCAGCAGTAGGGAAGTTGGGAATAGCATCAAGCAGGAAATTAGGGATGCGTGTAGCAAAGGTACAGCGGTTATCATGGGTGACTAATCTACATATAGATTGGTAACAGTGCTGAGGAGGAGGATTTCCTGGAATGTATACGGGATGAGTTTTTAAACCAAAATGTAGAGGAACCGACTAGAGGGTAGGCCATCCTAGACTGGGTATTGTGTAACGAGGAAGGATTAGTTAACGATCTTGTCGTGCAAGGCCCCTTGGCAAACGGTGACCATAATATGGTGGAATTCTGCATTAGGATGGAGAGTGACATTGTTAATTCAGACTAGGGTCTTGAACTTCAACAAAGGAGACTTTGAAGTTATGAGTCATGAAATTGGCTAGGATAGACGGGCAAGTTATACTTAAAGAGTTGACAGTGAAGGTGCAATGGCGAAGATTTAAAGACCGCATGGATGAACTCCAGAAATTGTTCATCCCTGTCTGGTGAAAAAATAAAATTGGGAAGGCTGCTTAACCATGGCTGACGAGAGAAGTCGAGGATTGTGTTAAAGCTAAGGAAGAGGTATATAAATTGGTCAGAAGAAGTGGCAAACCTGAGGACTGGGAGAAATTTTAGAACTCAACAGAGGAGGACGAAAGAGCATGAAAAAAAGCTTGCAGGGAGTATTAAAACTGACTAAAAGTTTCTATAGGTATATAAAAAGGAAAAGATTAGTGAAGACGAGAGTAGGTCCCTTACAGTCAGAGACCAGTGAATTTATAATGAGAAATGGCAGAACAATTAGATGAGTACTTTGGTTCTGCCTTCACTAAGGAAGATACAATCTCCTAGAAATACTAGGGGACTGAGGATCTAGTGGGAGGGAGGAACTGAAGGGAATCCGTATTAGTAAGAAAATGGTGTTGGGTAAACTGATGGGAATGAAGGCAGATAAATCCCCAGGGCCAGATGGACTGCATCCCAGAGTACTCAAGAAGATGGTCCTAGAAACCATGGATGCATTGGTGATCATTTTCCAATGTTCCCTCGACTGGATTAGTTCCTATGGACTGGAGGGTGGCCAATGTAACTCCACTTTTTAAAAAAGGAGGGAGAGAGAAAATGGGTATTAAGACTAGTTAGCCAGTAGTGGGGAAGATGCTGGGGTCGATTATTAAAGATGTAAAGATGTCATTTGGAAAGCAGTGACGGGATCGTTGAAAGTCAACATGGATTTTTGATGGGGAAATCATGCTTGACTAATTTTTGAGGATGTAACAAGTAGAATGGATAAGTTTGAGGATGTAACAAGTAGAATGGATAAGGGAGAGCCAATGGATGTGGTTATATGGACTTTCAAAAAGCATTTGACAAGGTCCCACGCAAGAGATTATGTGCAAACCTAGAGCACATGGTATTGGGGGTATGGTATTGACATGGATAGAGAACTGGTTGGCAGACAGGAAGCAAAGAGTAGGAATTAACAGGACCTTTTCAGAATAGCAGGCAGTGACTGGTGTGGTTCCACAAGGCTCGGTGCCTGGACCCCAGTTGTTTACAATATAAACGATTTAGACGAGGGAATTGAATGTGACATCTCTAAGTTTGCGGATGACACAAAGCTGGATGGCAGTGAGAGCTGCGAGAGGATGCTATGAGGCTGCAGGGTGATGGACAGGTTCGGTGAATGGGCAGAAGCATGGCAGATGCAGTATAGTGTTGTGGCAAGAACAGGAAGGCAGATTATTATCTGAATGGTGTCAGATTAGGAGAAGGGGAGGGGCAACGAGACGAGGTGCAACTGGGTGTGCTTGTACATCAGTCACTGAAAGTAAGCATTGCAGCAGGCATGTGCCGTCAGGGTAGGCACTGCCTACCCAGACTAAAATTATAAAATGGTAATTACTAACTATAAATAGTAACGGCATGGGAGAATTATGCCTATCTAAGAGATCAATCTCTTAGGTTGGCATAATTCTCCGTGCCTTGCAACACACGATGGTCTGTGCAGCCTACGTGCCATCAGCGCTGCTTCAAGCCGTCAATGACGAGCAGGGCTGAAGGCAGCTGAAATTCTGCCTCTGCAGTACTGCGCATGTGCAGCAGCCTACAGTGAGACCGCGCATGGAGTATTCTGTGCAATTTTGGTCTCCTAATTTGAGGAAGGACATTATTGTTATTGAGGGGGTGCAGCGTAGGTTCACCAGGTTAATTCCCCGGATGGCGGGACAGACGTATGATGAAAGAATGGGTCGTCGACTGGGCTTGTATTCTCTGGAATTTGGAAGGATGAGAGGGAATCTTGTAGAAACATATAGAATTGTTTGATGATTGGACAGGGTAGATGCAGGAAAATGTTCCTAATATTTGGGGGAATGGGTCACAGTTTAAGAATAAGGGGTAGGCCATTTAGGACTGAGATGAGAAAACACTTTTTCAGCCAGAGAGTTGTGAATCTGGAATTCTCTGCAAAAGAAGGCAGTGGGGGCCTATTCACTGGATGTTTTCAAGAGAGAGTTAGATTTAGCTCAGGGCTAAGGGAATCAAGGGATATGGGGGAAAAGGCAGAACGGGGTACTGATTTTTGGATGATCAGCCGTGATCATATTGAATGGCAGTGCTGGCTTGAAGGGCTGAATGGCCTACTCCTGCACCTATTTTCTATGTTTCTATGACATTGATATCTACTGAAATGCTGCAAAATGAGTACCAACACCTGGAAAACACAAAAAAGAGAATAACGCTCACTTTATCTTTTGTTCTAGCTACTGATTGTGATTCCTTTAAATATTTCCATTAAGGCCATTTAAAAACATATTAAAATGTTTTCACCTATGAAATTCCATATAAATGGCACATACAGTTTTTAATATTTTGACTACTGGTCTGGCACAACCATCTTTCCAATATCAGTTTTATTTCTCAGTGGTAAGTTTGTGTTTCTGTAGTTTCACATTTTAACCACTGGATGACATTGTTTGCAAATAAATTTCTTGCCATTTAAATTTTTTATTTCATAAAATGTTACTTTTCAAAATTTTAAATGTAAAAATATGAAATTGCTTTCTAAAAGAGCCTTGTACATCAATTAAAAGATCCATTTGTGTCTCTTAATGCCCTTATTTATTTTTAAAAATCCGCTTTTTTCACAATCCCCCGACCAGCGTTCTACAGCAGAGCTACAGGTAACATCTAATTTGTTGCATTTCCAGAGAGATGTTGCAGACTTTAACCATTATATAAACTCGGCATGTATAGAAATTGAAGGGTAGGCCAATGTTACTGGGTCTTTTGTAGATTTGGATGTTTATCTTTTTCGCAAGAGGCATTGAAGAAACTAAAGATGAATTCAGAATGTGGTGAACATTGTCTTTAGTGCTTTACAGCTGCTTAAATCATGCAGCAGCATTAGGTAAGAAAATGTGAATTGTACTCCCTATTTGGGAATAGTCATTCCTTTTGTCATTAACCTACACTGTACCTTTTGGGATGCAGAAGGAAACCAGAAGAAAGCCATGTAGTCACTGACCTGGGTGACAATAAATCAAGAACAAACTGTTCTCTGGAGATGAGGTTCAGGCTACTCTTGAAACCTGTACGTGCCTATAAGTGGAGATATCCAATACCTATTCTTGAGTACTGCATACTTTGCATTTTAATCATTAAGACTGTGAAGGGAGAAAGTGCTTTAATTAAAAGGTCATAAAGATATTACCAAGTTTCAATGTCAAATGTATACTTGTATTTAAAATTTACTTCGCGTGGAAGCGTTTTAAAAGACCAAAACAAGCCAGTGAGCATTATATTCCATTTTTAGTTGTATGCTCCTTTTCCACTGGGACATGTTTCTCCATGATTTCTATTTCACCCAGACAGCCTCAAACTTGAATTTTGCTCACTGCATTCTCTTTTTGTTGCCACCTCATATGGCAAAAAAAAGAGTCAAATTGAGTATTATGTGGAGAGGTGTGACCATGCATTTTGATAAGAAGAATCAAAATGATAGAGACAGCACCTGAGTGAAGTTTGGAGGTATGCAAGTATTCTAGGGCATAAATCTCACTAAGTCCAAGTCGAACAAGTAGTTAAGACAAATTTCAGATTGGCATTTATTACAAGGGGCTTCTTCTTAGGCCCCCTTCGGCTGACCATGGGTATCTCCAGAGTGTTATTCCCTATATGGAGGACGCCTGTGCGTGACTTTGTTTAACGGAGGGAGACTGGTGCAGGCAGCCACCCCACAGTCCTTGACAGATCTGGGTCAGGATCCAGTGGCATTGAGTCCAAGACCGGAAATCCTTTTCTGCTGCAGCCTTCATCCGCCTTCCCCGACATTGTAACGTTCCACTAAGGTCAGCCATCATCCTCCGCCTGTTCCACCGTTGAGGTCTTGGTTGGATTGCTCTTTGTCAGAGACCCCCCACTCGACCCTACCGCTATGGGTGGCCCTACCAGGAGCATCGCTCTCAGGATCTCAGTACCACACAAGCTTCTCCATCACGACAAGGTGACAGTCCACAGAGAAGGGCAAGGGGGTTGGAGTTTAAGAATAAGGAGGTTTTGCTATAGCTGTACAGGATTTTAGTGGGGCCATACCTCTATTGTGCCCAGTTTTGGACTCTTTACCTAAGAAAGTAGTATTGGAGGTAGTCCAAAGGAGATTTGCCAGGCTAATTTCTGGAATGACAGGGTTGTCCAATCAAGACAGGTTAGATGAATTTGATTGTTGTGTTTCAGCATATGGAAGAACAAGAAATTAGCTCATTCACAAATACAAGATCCTATTGGATTTTGATAGGGTAGATTTTGAGATGTTTCCACCAGTGAGTGTCACAAACATGGAGACATAGCTACAAAATAAGGGGCCAGTCATTTAAAACTGAGATGTGTGGAAACGTAACTTCTCTTGGCAGGTAGTGACCTTTTGAAATACTCGGACCTTGAAGGTGGCGAAAGCCAGATCATTAGATTTATTTGAAAGCCAAGATAAATGTTTGAAAGATGAAAAATTAAGATGTTATTCGAGATTTTTGCCATAACGCTACCACTGGTAATGCTATATTTAGAAACCATGACACTGCAGCCGACAGCGCTCTGTTTAAACCAAAGATACTAGAGGAGCTATATTTGGTTTAAACCTTTGAGCAGCAAGTCTGTAGCGCCGGGTATTGCTTTACACCCCAGTCTGCTTTGTTCCCGTGGAGAGGAGGGGGGGGTGCTTGTTTCGATTCAATCCCCTGCCATTGGTTATAGTTTTCATTTGGGAACAGCGCTAATAGCTAGGATTTACCGGCGGTTATTTTAACGGCTGATATCTTACCTGTACAATGACAGGCACCAGCAAGCCATGTTAGTTTTATGTACGAAAGGAGTTCACCGACGGGCTGAGTCGCGATCAGCGCCGCAGAGAGGTGAGCTGCTGGAACACAGAACCCGCGCATACCAAGACAAGTATGTTTGTTCTCTCTCTTGCCAATAAATCTAATTTCGTGTACGAGAGGGGTTCACCGACTGGCTGAGTCGTGATCAACGCCGCGGACGGAGGCAGAGAAAGAGAGGTGTGCTGCTGACAAATATTGTCTCTTGTCAATAAACTGATTTGTAACTAAACAGACGAGTGAGTCTTTTCTGTTCTACTAGTCAGATCATTGAACCTGTCCCCTTGTAACATAAGGGGGGTTCGGCCATGATCTCATTCAATGGTGGTGTAAGCTTCAGAGACCATTACTATTTTCTTGTGTACACAAAATGCTGGAGAAACTCAGCGGGTGCAGCAGCATCTATGGAGCGAAGGAGATAGGCAACGTTTCGGGCCGAAACCCTTCTTCAGACTCTATTTTCTTGTGTTCTTGAGAAGGATAATTGGTGAAACAACTGGTCGATATGCCTTGAAAACTTGGAGGGGTGTTGTTAAAGGAGATTGGGTTGAAGATGCCTAAGGGACTGTTAGAATAATATACTTTGTGACAAGTGCTCTTGACTACGGAGATTTTTGCTGTTTAACTCAATCACAGATTTTCTAAGGCTCACAAGTGTAATATTCCATCCTTGTTGATACGAAGGCTGCTAACGATTTGGAGCTGACTGAAAGGATTACAATTGGTTTGGCTACATTTACAACAGAGTATGTTGTAAATGACAGTGTTATAAGTGTGCCAAAACAACTTGGGTAGGGAGAACGGACAGGAGTGATTGAAAGGTATTTATCACGACAGCTGGAAACATGTCCGGGTCCACAGGAATGACGTCCTGATTAAATCATATTATCCTCTCACTCCACATAGGAAAGCCATTATCTTCACTATAAACTCCACCTTGCAACTTGTTCCATCTGCTCTTCAGTTTGGAACTAAACCATTCACATCTATGCATCTTAATAAATGTCGAGCTCTAATCAACACAGCAGGCCTGACTTGATAAATGTTTGCAGTGCGGTACTTTTTAATTTCAGACTTGCACCAATTGCTGTATCATGCATTGGTGGTTAAAATTTGATAAAATTATTTCCATCGTACGCTTTGACGGTGTTGCTTTCATTTTGGGTGTAAAGTTATACCAGTAAACATGTCAACGGCGATCACACTAAAATGATCGTAAATAATGTGAGTAGCCACTACAGTTAGTACAGAGGTACAGTACTATAAAATCCAGAGGTAGTAGATCAATGGCCTTTCATCCTAGAGCAGTAAAATTAGTAGGTTCTGTCATAAACGCAGAATCCTATATGATGATAGTTGAGTCATCGGGCAAACGTCACATTGACATTCAAGCAAGTGCAGTGTTTGTTGGTATAGTAGTCATTTTATCTTTCCATGCTATATTGTGTGGAAGTGCAATCATGATTTTCAAAGATGTATAGGAATTGGAAATAAATTTTGAAAATATCTAGTATTCACTGAGGAAGAGGAGGTAGCTAGGCAACTAAAAACGTAGATTTAACTTGTGTAGGAAGGAACTGCAGATACTGGTTTACACCGAAGATAGACAGAAAATGCTGGAGCAAATGCTAGATCAGGCAGCATCTATGGAGAAAAGGAATAGGTGACGTTTCGGGTTGAGAGACCCTTTTTCAGACAGAGTCACGAATGAGGGAAACTAGAGGTGGAAGAAAGTAGGGAAGAAAAGGCAAAGTACGATAACATTTTGCAAATGATAAAAGTGCACAAGAAAACGACCAACACTATGATAAATTATCCTTTCTTGTGCGTTCCTTTTACCTAATCATTCTCCAGCATCAATCCTTTACTGCCCAATTGGCATATCAGTTGCAGCTGGTCTTACATTTTAGCCTCACCCGCCTACGATTTTTACTCATCTAACAGCCTCTCGCTCCTGTAATAATTCTTAAATCGGTATCTTTGATTTCCTTGCATGATCGCACTCCACTTGCACAAATCAGCGTCTGTGTTGCTTCGAGTCCAAGTTCGTGTTGTTCCTGATATAGCCGTGCATGTTATAATAAAGATTTTGAAAGCGAAATAGCCAAGAAGAAATGAACGGACGGCATAACTTTTCCATCTGCCTATGGTAATTCGAATTGCACTATACCATGTGACAGTAAACTCACCTTGCAATGCAACCTGCAACAATATTCCACCTATTTCTGTTGTCAAAAAAAAAATTAATAAAAAAATGCTTGTCCAGAGGGGTCATGCAGTGGTCCATGGCTGAGCCAGTGGAGTGTGGACGGCCAGTTGACGTGGGGACAGAGTGGCCGCAGGAAGACGGAGCGGAACCAGCGGTGCAAACACCGGCGCGCATTCCGGGGCTCTTTAGGCGCCGAGCAGCCGCCATGGCTGAACCGAGAGGTAGGGGCTGCGGTTGGTCCTGTCTGAGGGGAAGGGCGGCTCTGTCTGTCGGGGTCAGGCTCTTTTGACGCTCCGCCCTAATGTTAAATTCCGCCCGGGTCGGCGGAGAGAAGGCGAAGCGCGGGTGAAGGTGTCTGACGTCGCCGCTGGGCGAGGCTGTCCCTGTCCCTGTCCCTCTGGGCTCTCGTCCCTTGACTGCTGCAAAATATTACACTGTCCTCAACCTTGAACAGCCCCGCATCCAATGCAGTAAACGAAATAATCTCATGTTTTCTTCTGAGATCATGAATGCACAAATTACGGCGTTTTGTTAGCGGTGAATTTAATATATGCATAATTGCAATGATTCTGATTTTGCTTGGAGGAAAAATAAATGCACATTTTGTTTTCTTTTCCTTCAAAATTGGATTAGAGCGGGACATTAAATTGGAAGAAACAAATAGTGGGGATCTACTTGGTATAATGCACAAGGCAGCAAATAATGCAAGGCAAAGCATTTTAGAGAAGCTTTACCATTACTAAACCTGATTAAACTCACTGGATAACGACAGTTTCTCTATAGATTATAATTCAGATGATAACCAAGAACATTAAACTATATACTTCATAGAGACTTGAAATAGGAAATATTGGCCAAGTGTTTTAAGAAAATACAATTTGCAATATACATACTGATATTAATGTTCAATATCATTTCATACACTGCAACAAGACTTTACCATGAATTTATGATGCTTAGCATCTGATTTCTAGTTCAAATAACAGTTGAAAACAACACACTGGACATTTTTTTGTTTCAAAATTATCAAATATAAGGTGTATTTTGGTTTCGAGTATATTTTGCTGCAAAGTGCTATGCATTTAATATGTTAATAAGTTATGCAACGCACTCTAAAGTTGCATGATCTAGTAATGGATTTGTTTTAAAATCAAATGTTTGACATTTGTAGGGATGATCTCACTTAAAATATGAAATACGAAATGTTTTGGCATTTCTTCAGTAAGCTTACAAATGAAAGAAATTGTACAACTTCTTTACTGGAAAACTATGTTTAATTACCAAAAGGCAATCATCTGAACTGTGTTATATTTAAGTTCCCTTAAATTGCTATTTTCCAATTATAGCTCGCTGGATAGTGATTCCATTTGGACTAAGTATTGGAGTGATGGTTAGTGGCTATTTTCTGTATCATCTGACCAGAAATAGATTATTGAGGAAAAGAAGAGTAAACCCAGCAATCGACAAATACATTGCTGAGGTAGTTCACAACTTGGATGTAGAAGATTTGAGTGATGCAACGAGTTTCTGTAGGTGTTGGAGATCAGACAAGGTTAGTGATTTTTGTCATTTCAGATCCAATAGAAGTACAAGGGGGAAGTGAAAATGTATGATGGAGTAGTGTGCAGTGTTGACAGCTTTGCCTCAATCTGGCAGAGATGCTTTTGTAGGCAATCTAACAAGACTAGAACTGCACGGTTTGGTCTGTTGTTAGTTGTCAGGCGGCACTTTAGATTATGAAGAATATTAAGTAAGTAAGTTTATTGGCCAAGTATTCACATACAAGGAATTTGCCTTGGTGCTCCGCCCACAAGTAACAACATGACATACAGTGACAGTTATGAATGACTCAGAAAACACTAAACATTAATAATAATAAAACATTAATGATAAAACACCATTGATCAAGCATGTGAACGAACAAAATACCAGATCAAAGTACTGTTGGTACTTTCTACTAATTTAGCAAGAACTAATATAGGGACTTGCATATTTTGTTTGGTTTCTTATTTTTTAGAAGTTTTTATAATGTGAGGATCTATTGTCCCTAAAATACAAGCAGTAGTTTAGAGGTCATTTAAGTATATAAATGCAAGGCTTTGTATTTATTTTATACAAACTTGATAGTCAAGTGTTTTATTGTCATATGCCCCAGATAGAACAATGAAATTCTTACTTGCTGCAGCACAACAGAATATGTAAACATTGTACACTGTAAATAATTGGATAAACGAGAGAGAGAAAAAAAGCTCATACACCTCACAAGCACACACACACACACACAAAAAACAAAGGAGATGTGCACATGGATTGTGGTGCTGTAAATTTACCCTTTCCAACAGTGGTCACGCTGGAGCAAAAAGTCTTTCATTACAAATTAAAAGATTTTTTTTTTAAACCTTTACTGCAACTGAACCAACTTTTCATTTTGTGGAAATGGAGAAAAGGTGCAGCATTTAGAAAATTCCAGGTTAGCCCACAATAGTTTCAGATCCTTTAAAATAGATTTTTATGAAGTTCAATGTATTATTTGTTATTTATTTGCTCCTTTAACAATATTGAGCAAACATTTTACGACTAACAAGTATGTGTGGAATGTGTATGAAGGAACTGCATATGCTAGTTTAAACCGAAGATAAACACAAAAATTTGGAGTAACTCAGTGGGACATGCAGCATCGATGGAGAAGAAGGAATGTGTGACGTTTCGGGTCAAGACCCTCTTCAGACTGAAAGTCACAGGAAAAGGGATACGAGAGATAAAATCAATGAAGTTTGGCTGAGATTTACAGATTGATTATTTTCCCCTCCCTCTACATTTTTAGTTTTGCCTGAACCCATTTGGGTTCACCAGTTGTTCTGGTCTGGGTAAAATATATCAAAATCATGCTGAATAATAAAATAATTGTTCTTTTAACCCACCCATATAAATACATGTTTAATACAACTCATCCACCAGGTATTAAAGGTCCAACTGGAGTAGAACAAAATGTTCCCAATGCAGTTATCTGTCTTTTCCTTTACTTCCAATATCGGAATACTACCTCTTCCCTCGATAAAGTGGATCCTGGCCTGCGGTTACTGTTATGGTACAACTCCAGGAGTCAGATTCCCAATCCAAATCCACATGCTGGTGTCGCACACTCCATCATTATATTACGTCAAGTCAAGAGAGTTTTTTGCCATGTGTCCCAGATAGGACAATGAAATTCTTGCTTGCTGCAGCACGACAGAATATTTTAGGCATAAATATAGAGCAGATCAGTGTGACCATATACCATAGAATATATATATATATATATATATATATATATATATATATATACACACATAAATACACAGATAAAGTGCAATAGGCTGTTGAAGTTCTTAGTTTGTTTGAAGTTGTGTTTAATAGTCTGATGACTATGGGGAAGAAGCTGTTCCTTAACCTGGATGTTGCAGATTTCAGGCTCCTGTACCTTCTACCTGATGGCAGCGGCGAGATGAGTGTGGCCAGAATGGTGTGGGTCCTTGATGATGCTGGTAGCCTTTTTGAGGCAGCGCCTCAAAATTATATTCTTATTATAAGAATAAAGAAAAATCTCTATAGTTTGAATGTATTCTGTCAAATCCAGGACTCGTCATGTTATCCCATCCCAGTTGCTCATATCAACAGGTAAATTCCCGTTTATGATACCAGAAACACATGCTGTCACACTGTTGACTTGTGCCTTTTTAGATGGTAGAGAGGCTTTAAGGCATCAGAGGTGTTCATGTGATAATATGTATGACTGGACCAGTTGAGTTTATGGCGACTCCCAGACTGTTCTTAGTAAGGGAATCAGTGATTTGATGATGCCATTGAATGTTAATGGTTGGTGGGTTGTCTCTCTTGTTGGAGACAGTCATTGTGTGGCAATTCTGTGGTGCAAATGTCACTTGTTACTTATTAGCCCATGCGTGAATTTGTATAAACATCTACTTCAGGCTTTTCTTTTATATTTCAGCTTGTTGAAAAGTTTAGCACTCACACTGGGGGGTTCACACTTTTGCTCGGATAGTTTTTGGTCTTTTATGATTCATCATGAGTTAATCCTTTTTTGTTGTTCAATGTATCAGGATGCAAATGTTGCTGGTATATAAACTCACAGGACTGTATCACCTTTCTTTGCTGGAAGAAAACATTCTAACCTTACCAAAACGTTGATTAAAAACTTATTTGTCCTTGGGATCTGCTATCTTTAAAGCAAATTGTCTTAGTCACCTAAAATGACATTGAAATTAATTACCGCATTAGTATTGCGACACTTTTACGAATGTATATGGTCCAGGATCTCAAATTATTATTTCAGCGTTCTGACCCACCTGTATTGAGCAACACAATGTGGGCCTGATTGTTTCAATGATGGTGCTATTAAATGTCTGAGTTTTTTTGACATGTGGTTTGTGTATATCAAAAGATGATCTTGGCTCTTTCTAATGATGTATTTGTGGCTATATATTTACTACCAAATAATTTTAATTGTGCTGCACATTCTCTTAATTCTCAATATACTATTTACTCACCTCCGTGATAAACAAAATCATACCATATCTGTTATGCTGCCAATTATTTATCTTTCTATTCCTCTTTTAGATTATACAGTCATAATTTAAGTAAGCAACATTCCTTTTACAGTTTAATGCCTTACCGACTTCTTATCTTCTAATCCACATTGTGATGTTCACAATGTTGTTTATTTATGTTGTTCATGTAGCTACTTGTACTTGTAAGTGTAATCAACAGTTTCTACCTCTTAGTTTTTAAATACAACACTTCATCTTTTGTTTCTTGATATCCTTGGTCACTTTAGTTATTCTCAAACCAAGTAGAACTCTCATGAATTTCTCTTTTACTGCTTTAAATTTATTTATTTATTTGAACCAAACAATTATTTTTTCCATCAACAATTTGTTACTGTCGATATATCTAAAATGCATCCATAACTTAAATATAAATTCTACCTGGAACAAAAATCTTCCAGTATTTCTAATGCACTCTTGAACAGGTTGCAAGAAACATTTCTTTGTCTACAATGCAGTAACTTGATCTTATTTCTCTTCACCTGTGCCCTCCGGTGTTTATCTTCAATGCCTCTCTCAATTTGTACGTTAGTTTAGTTTAGAGATACAGTGTGGAAACAGGCCTTTCGGCTCAGAGTCCTCGCCAGCCAGCGATCCCCGTACACGAGCACTATACTGCTCACTAGGGACAATTTACAATCTTTACGGAAACCAATTAACCTACATATCTGTACGTATTCGGATTGTGGGAGGAAGCCGGAACACCGGAGAAAACCCATGCAGTCACGGGGAGAACATACCAACTCTATACAGACCGGTCAGGATCGAATCTGGGTGTCTGCGCCTGTACGGCAACAACTCTACCGCTGCACCACCCCTACTGTTGTGAGTTGCATCCTTTCATGAGTAATTAAGCTAAAACTGGTTAAAAACTTGCGTCATTTTAATAGCATATCATTGATGTATATAATATTTAAGGTAAAGAAATACAAGGGAATTACAGCATGTATGACGTGCTATCTCTTAATAACATCATTTATTGGGACTGTTGGATTTTGCCAGAGATCTTTGCACAAAAATGTTGAACAGCTCATTATCACAACCATGTCCATTAGAAATTGAGTTTATGAAATGAACAATCCTATGGTCACCAAAGCCACCTAAAACATTACTCTAGGGTGCAATAATTACACTATTCACTTTCTCAGTGTGCCTGAGAGCAACTGCTGACTTGTAGAAACTTCACTGAAATCTTAAACCTCTTAAATAACAGACGGATGGTAATGAGAAACCTGAAAATTTCTACCTGAACATATATTTTTATTTTTTTTATTTTTTTTATTTTTTATTTATTTATTAGAAGTAAGTACATTACATTTTAATTGTACCTTTTTACAGGTTCCCAGAATTATTAAAACATTCTTTGTACAACTTCCTTTTTTTTTTAGAAAGAAATGAGAAAGAAAGAAGTAGTGAAGAGTAAAGAATAGCTGAAGAAGGGTCTCGACCCGAAACGTCGCCTCTCTCCTTCGCTCCTTAGATGCTGCTGCACCCGCTGAGAGTAACGAATAGTTTAGTGAGTCTAGTGTAAAGAAAGAAATAAGTGAGAAAGTGAAGCAGAAAGGAGATTCTCCCACGCCACCAGTCGATGTTTTTTTTAATATTCTTCATCATTTTTCACTCAAACCTAGAATTTTTAATTTTACGATGCTATTACACCCCATGCATCCACAAGGTCAATAAATGGAGACCAACTCGTTAAGAATTGGTCGTTATTTTCTATTAGGAGGAATCTCATTTCTTCCGAATGGGCCGTTTCCAACATATTACCAATCCACATTTTGAGTGTTGGTATAGTAGCCTTTTTCCAGAATTTGAGTATGAGTTTTTTTGCTATTATTAAACCATAATTAAAAAATGAGATTTGGGATATATTTAATTTGTTTCCATCTCCTAATACTCCAAAGATAATCATTTCCATGCTAGGTTCCATTTTTATCTTAAACTAGTGAATACATCAAATATATCACACCAGAATCTTTGAACTTTTGTGCAAGAAACAAAAGAATGTGTGAAATTGGCATTTTGAGAAAGGCATTTATCACAGATGGGAGAAATATTTGGGGGGGGAACTTCTTTACTCAGAGGGTGGTGGCTGTGTGGAATGAGCTTCCAGCAGAAGTGGTGGAGGCAGGATCGATTTTAACATTTAAAAGTAAAGTGGATAGGTATATGGACGGGAAGGGAATAAATAAATTCCCTTCAGGAGGGGTATGGTCTGAGTGCAGGTAGATGGAACTAGGGGAAAACAAATGAAGGGCCGAGGGCCTGTTTCCGTGCTGTAATTGTTATATAGTTATATGGTTATTTGAATAAAATTTATTCAACCTAACTTTTGAATAATATAATCTGTGTAATATTTTAAATTGAATTAAATTATGTCTAGTGTTAATCGAACATTTATGTATATATATCAAATACCTCTCCCATGTTTCTTTAGAAATTTTTATCATTACATTTTTTCCCAGTCTTCTCTAATTGCCTCTGTTGATGGCAATTCTCTATTAAGAATACTGTTATATAGATATGATATTAATTTTTGTGAGTCTGCCTTAATATTCATTGCTTCTTCCAGTGAGTCTATCATTATATTCTGTAATCTTGGTATTTTTTTTTTATAAAGTCACATATCTGTAAATATTTAAAGCATTGGTTATTATTCAGATTAAATTTTGATTTTAATTGCTGAAATGATAATAAATTTCCCATTTCATACATGTCACCCAACTTTTTAATTCCCAATCTTTCCCATTGTCTATATGTTTTATCCATAAAAGATGGTTTAAATATTGTGTATGATTGGATTCTTCTTATATAATATATTATTCAATTTTATCGGGGAGAAGAGGATCACTCTTAAATCGTAAGGAAAACAATCCTCTTTCTCCATTCTTATCCATTCCATCTGTTGAGAAGGACAATCCAACTAATAAATAATATTCTTAATATGCACTGCCCAATAATAATATTAAAAAAATAGGCAGTGCAAGTCCCCCTACATCTTTAGGTTTACACAAATTATTTCTTTTAATTCTATGTGCTTTGTAGTCCCATATAAAATTAGTAATATTAGAGTCTAGTTTAAAAAATATATATTTTGGTATATATATTGGTATGGATTGAAATAAATATATTATTTGTGGTAGCACTATCATTTTTATAGCATTTATTCTGCCAATAAATGATAGTGGGAGCGTTTTCCAAAATTTAATAAGAGCGTTCAATTTATTTAACAAAGGACTAAAATTAGCGTTAAATAATGATTTATATCTTCTGGTAACTTGAATACCTAAATACTTAAATTTTTCCGTTGCAATTTTAAATGGAAATTTTAATAGATGATTTGCTTTCTGGGGCTGTAATGACATCATTTCACTTTTATTCCAATTTATTCTATATCCAGAAAAGGAGCCAAATTCCTCTATTACATTTAATAAATTCGGGATACTCGTTTCTGAATTTCTAATATATAAAAGTATATCATCCGCGTATAATGAAATTTTGTTATTAGAGTCCTTAGTATTGTATCCCTGAATATTCAGATGTGTTCTTATCCTTTCAGCCAGTGGCTCTATCATAAGGGCAAATAGCAGGGGTGATAAAACACATCCCTGCCTATTGCCCCGTGATAATTGGAATTTTGGAGGCAACATATTATTAGTTAATATTCTTGCTGTTGGTTTATCATATAATAATTTTACCCATCTAATAAAATAATCTCCCATATTAAATTTTTGGACTACTATGTATAAATACTGCCACACTACCTGATCAAATGCTTTCTCTGCATCCAAAGATATAACTGATAAGTCTTCCTTTTCCCCTTTATGTGAATACATTATATTAAAAAGTTGTCTTAAATTGTTAAATGATTGTCTTTTGGGTATAAAACCCCTTTTGGTACTGGTTTATCAATCTATTAATATATTTGCTCAATCTTCTTGCTAAAATCTTTGCTAAAATGTTTTGATTTGTATTTAAAAGTGATATAGCTCTATACGAGCCCGGATCTTCTAGATCTTTATCTTTTTTCGGTATAAGCGTAATTGTAGATTCTGCTAAAGTTTCTGGTAATTTCTTTTCGGTAAAAGCATAACTGTATAATTTAAGAAATCGTGGGACCATTAACTCATGAAATCTTTTATAGAATTAATTATTAAAACCATCAGGCCCTGGTGTCTTCCCATCCTTGTAATCTGAGCTCCTAATTCCTCTTGTTCTAAGATATCCAATTTTGACAAGTTACACTTATCTAAAAAATTTATAATTTTATTGTCTTCAATGTTAGTTTTAGATGTATATAAATTTTGATTAAATTGAGCAAACCTTTTGTTAATGTCATTAGGTACAGTTAAACGTTCCCCGTTCTCTGATTTAATTTTACTAATTGTTTTTTTCCTTTTCTTGCTTCTTCAATTGTCGTGCTAGAAGTTTATGTGGTTTATCCCCAAATTCAAAGTGTAGTTGATTTGTGATCTGAAATAATCTTATTACTATTGCCGATAATATTCGATTAAGTTTAAATTTCAATAATGTTATCTTATTATGTTTGTCTATGGTTGGGTCTTTTGCGTTTCCTAATTCTAATAATTTAATTTCTTTTTCTAACGTCTATTGGTCTGTTTTTTTTATTTAGAAAACTTTGATATGAAATTATAACTCCACGAATGAACGCCTTAAAAGATTCCCATAATAGAGATGGTGAAATACCTGGTGTCTTGTTTGTTTAAAAAAAAAATCATTTGTTGTTTTAAATACTCGTTACCTTGTGAGTCATTAGCTATTTGTGTGTTAAATCTCCAAAATAATTTTATACCTGGCATTCCCTCAAGTTTTAAAGTAAAAGTCAGCGTGGAGTGATCAGAAATAATACTATTGTGGTATTTAGGATTAATCGTATGTGGTATTAATTTTGTGTCCAGTAAAAAATAATAAATTCTTGAATAAATTTTGTGTACTGATGAGCAAAACGAATATTCCCTTCCAGTTGGATGAACTATTCTCCATACATCTGTTATATTAGTGTTTTTTATATAAGTGTTCACTGGACTTGGATTTAGCACTACCCTTCCTTAATTTTATTGATTTGTCTAAGTATGAATCTATAACACAGTTAAAGTCCCCCCCTAGTATTACATTTTGAAAATTATACTCATGTAATTTATCCATAATTTTCTTTAAAAATTGGGGATTATCAAAATTTGGTACATTTCTAACTACTAATATTAATACTTCCACTTATGCACGCAGATTGCAGCCAGTGATGAAATATGGCTGGTAATCAAATGCAAGTTCTGTACTGGGTGATGTGGGCAAAGGTCAAATAAAGTCATATGGTTCCCGATTTTGCTACACTTAAATGGCATTTCCAGTAACTACCAAGTACATTTCAGGAAACCGCACGAGTTAAATGTCACTCTCGACACTTATGTGTTTTTAAGACATCCATCCATAGACTGAGTTGTTGGTGTTTTGGAGATGGAATCCACAGAGAGATCATAGTAGATTTAAAATGTGGCCATTTAATCACTAATATTGTATTAAATACTGCTGACGAGCTTGAGCCATGTTTGATCAGGAAAAACAGAACTTTTAATGATGCAGTAACTCGCAATTAGTGCTCTGGTGCTGGTAAATTAGGTTTATAAATGTGGAGGTTGGGGCCTTTTGATCAAGTCAATGCTACAAATGTCTTTACAATGGAAAATTAAAAAAGACATTAAAAATATTTGTATCTTTCATTATAATCATTTTACAATACTAGTCTGTATTTCCTTTAAATTGTTTTATTTTGCTCATTTCTTTTACTTTGCATTTAACATTCACTTTTTTTCATTATTTTACTTAAATATGTTGTGGTTGTAAAGGCCGGATATGTAAAGTTGGATATGTTTCGGTGACTGACTCACCACCCGGCTCCCAAAAACCTTTTGGCCTGCAAGGCATGTCAGCAATCAGCTGAAATATTTTTCCACTTTTTCGTAGCTCCATTAAAACTCAAGATTCAGTCATCCAAGAATTCTCGTACGCCAGATTAAATGCACAATCCATCCACCATTATGGATGGGGCGCGTACTATGTGTAAGATGTACTGGTAGTAAATTGCCAGGAATTCTTCAGTAGCTTTTCCCAAGCTACAAGCTCTACTGATTAGAAAAATATGTGCAGAAATTGCGAAGGCAGCACCAAACCAAACACTATCTGGACTCTGAAATGCAGCTTTCAGCCTTCATCCTCACTGCTACTATTCTGGAATTCCATGGAGACAACATTACTGCAAGAACAGGAGCAGTTGAGGAATGCAAATCTCCTGTCTCCATTTATTAGGACAATTAGGGATAGCAGCACTCTGCAGTTTGATATTGTTGATAAACAAACAATCAGAATTAATTTACTCAGTCAACATTATTAAACAAGCTACGGTCCTGAAAACCATGCCACTGGATATCTATCCAGGATCTACTCAACTTATGACATTTGTCTTCTTGTAACCGTGACAAAATATTAGTTTAGGGAACATTGTTTCCTGAAGTTATTTTTATAATGACATCTGAAATAGTTTAAATTGAGCGCACAAAACAGTTATAAAAGCACGGTAGACAAAAATGCTGGAGAAACTCAGCGGGTGAGGCAGCATCTATGGAGCGTAGGAAATAGGCAACATTTCGTGCCGAAACCCTTCTTCAGACAGCAACGTTGCCTATTTCCTTCGCTCCATGGATGCTGCCTCACCCGCTGAGTTTCCCCAGCATTTTTGTCCACCTTCGATTTTCCAGCATCTGCAGTTCCTTCTTAAACAGTTATAAATGCACAGTTGTTTCAAAGCCATTTTCGAAATAAGCAGCTATGTAATTTATTAATAGGAAAAATCTTTACTAATGAATAACACAATGCATTTGTGATGCAATGTGAATGTTGACTTTTCTTGAGTGTACAGATCCAGTGAGTTGTAACTAAAGTAGGTACAGATTGAAATTAAAACCTTCCCACAAGGAGAGGAGATGACCGGTAGGAGGGTTGCGATGATAGAGAGAATGAAGCAAAAAAATATGCATAGATGTATCTTCATAGATATACAACACTCAAACAATAAGCCTGTCGCTTGTTGGCACTGGGCCTGTACTTGCCGGAGTTTAGAAGAATAAGGGGGGACCTCATTGAAACATACAGAACAGTGAAAGGGTTGGATAGAGTGGATGTGGATAGGATATTTCCAGTAGTGGGAGAGTCTAGGACTTGAGGTCATAGCCTCAGAATTAAAGGACGTTCTTTTAGGAAGGAGAAGAGGGGATATTTATTTAGTCAGAGGGTGGTGAATCTGTCGAATTCTTTGCCACAAAAGGCTGTGGAGGCCAAGTCAGTGGATATTTTTAAGACGGAGATAGATACTGTAGATTCTTGATTAGTACAGGTGTCATAGGTTATGGGGAGAAGGCAAGAGAATGGGGTTAGGAGGGAGAGATAGATCAGCCATGATGGAAGGGTGGAGTAGACATGATTGGCCAAATGGCCCAATTCTACTCCTATTCCTTATGACCTTATGAGCTCCATAAAGATGACTAGTTTTAATAGGGAGAACATTTATTCACGGGTTAATCCTCACTAATGATCTGTGATTTATATTTTGCAGTTCCCTTACTGTGACGGTTCTCATAAGAAACATAATGCAATAACCAGAGATAACGTTGGACCTTTGATCATAACAAAAAAGTCATAGTGTCTGTTTCAACAACAATAAAGTGGAAAATATTTGATTCTGGTTCAATATACATGAATTTCCATGCTTGCCAACAAATGTAGTGTGCTTTTTGTCATTTGTAATTTAAATGGTTTTGAAAATAAACTTTTTGTTTAATAATCCATCTGCTAACTTAGCTGCTTCATTTCTTTGTAATTGCCTCTCTGATTTTAAATAGATTCTCTGCCAATTTTGCACTGTTAAAGAATATTTTACAGTCTACCTATGCATATTGTTTTTTTTTAAAGAATTGTGAAGATGTTTTTAAAGTCAGAATTGTTCACCATTATCTTTTTTGGCAAACATACCCAAGCATGGATGTTACAAATATTTTACAAATGAGCTACTAAAATATGGAGGTTATTATGCAGGCAAATGTGATTATTTTATGTCCTTCTGAACAGACAAATAATGACTTTCAATCAACTTGCAGATTTTTAATTATACTCTTTTTATTTGAATGGAAGGATAACTTCCACAAAATAACACTCTTGTCTAATAATGAATCAATATGATAAACTAGCTATTCTGCAAAGCAGAATATACCAAATCATTGTTAATTTTAGAGCTACTAATTTGGTAGATTTTTTTCTTTGACTATAAAAATACAGACTTAAATACAGACCTTTTATCAGAATAGATCCCTGTTGCACAGATAAATATTTGTAATCGGTGAAAAGGCACATGTGATTTTGGTCATTGGTGATCTCCAAATCATTTGTGGTTGGACAGCTGATGAAGGTGCCGTTATTGATTGACGGGAGATGGTTGGGACTATGGATTTGAGCATTATGAAAGATTTTTGTGGGAATGATTGCAACTTGGATATTGTTCAATCAGTGCCTAGTACTGACGTTGGCTGTTCGGTACTGAATCGGTGACTGGAATAGTCAACAAAGAATTGTGAGACTTCCGCTGGCGTCAATGGTGTGGTGAGAGACGTCGCTGTTTCGCTCTGCTCCCGAAGAATGTTTTAATGTGCTAAAATAACAGTTGGAAGATGGGGGAGTTCTGAAAATAACACACAATTAAATAGCAGCTCCGGTAGTTATCAGAAATCCTGCTGATAACAGAGAATAATTGCAGTCTTAAATGAAAAGACAGAAACCTCGCTAGAAGCCTGGGAAAGCCGCTTCAAGACCTGCTACAAGAACCTATTTGAAAAAAACTGAAGAAACTCCTCAATCCCCTCAAACATCAGCTGGAAATTCAGAAGAAGAAGTTGATTCCCGAAATCCTTCTACAGAATTGCCTTTAATGGAGGAACAAATGGAACATCTGGAAAAGTCAGTATTAGCTTCAGTCACTGAAGTTACTTCAAAACTGATACGAGAGGAGAACCTCGTGCTGGACAAAAGCCTCTCTGAAAAAAATTAAACAAGGTAATGATACGCTGATGGGGAAAATTGATGACTTAACCAAACGTGTGGTCGAAGTTGAGGAGGATTTGAACAAAAAATTTAAGCGGGTTGATAAGAATTGTAATAAAAAAATGGATACAATGCTAAAATCTACTGAGGTGGCTATGGAAGGAATGGACAATACGATAACTGAGATGGCTAAGGAGATAAAGAGACCAAAACAGGAACAAGAAAGTATTGGGAGTGAGCTTGCTAAAATGAAGCATAAATGCACGGACTTGGAGGCAAGATCAAGGAGACAAAATTTGAGGATAATTGGATTAAAAGAAGGAAAGGAGATTGGACAAAATTTTCAGGAGTTTGCTGCCAATTTACTCAAACAAGTGCTTAAGCTGCCTGAAGCCCCGAGAATAGATATGGCTCACCGGGTCCGACGTAAGGCTCAAGCAAGCTTAACTGCCCCCCCCCCCCCCCCCCCCCAAGACAGATTATTTTGAAATTCCATGACATTCCAACCCTGGAAGGAATTATGAAAAAGATTCCATATGGTGCGAATTTGATGTTTGGAGAAGACAAACTAAGATTCTTCCGTGATTTTCCAGCTGAAGTCATGGAAAAGAGGAATAAGTTTACAAACACGAGAAGGCTACTGAAAGAGGTCTCGGGAGTAAGATATGGGATAGTGCACCCCGCTAATTTAAGAATGTCTTATAACCATGTTGAACGTGCATTCACAGATCCAGAAGAGGCATTTAAATATGCACAAAGTATCACAAAGGAGGTCTACTGATCGTTAGGAGTTGGTCTCCTACAATAACATCAAGGAGAAACGACAAAGAAAGGATTGTGTCTCTTTTTTTTTAACATATAAAAAAGACTGCTCTTGTTAAAATGGCGTACACTTCACGACTCTACACTTTCTGGGTTTTTTCAAGGTTTATTCTGAAGGGGAGATGCCAACAAAACTTAACCACTGGGGATGATCATCCTTCATCTGGAGTTATAAGGTTCTTAGTTGCACCATATGAAGTAAAGGTATTAACATGATTCATAATGCAAGACGATAAACAAAAGAAAACTGGAGGAATCACGTTCTGTAGTTGGAATATAAGGGGCGCTAATGAACCAATTAAAAGGGGTAAGATCTTTGCCCAATTAAAAGCCTTAAAAAGTGACACTATTTTTTTACAAGAGACACATCTGAAATATCAAACACAGATAAGACTGAAGGCAAATTGGATTGGGCAAACATACTACTCTTCATTTACTTCTGAATCTAGAGGCACGGCTATTATCATTCGTAAAGGTATACCATTTAAATTAAAGAATACTATAGCAGATAAAGAGGGGAGGTACGTCATAGTTACGGGAGAAATTTTATTCTACTCCACTTACTTTGATAAATATTTATGCTCCTAATTTTGACAACCCCCAATTTTTTAGTAAAATTTTGGATATAATTTCAGAACTTAATCATCAAAATGTGATAATAGGGGGAGATTTGAATTGTGTTTTTAGATCCATATTTGGATAAATCAGCAAAACAAAAAAGGACTAACATAAAATCTAAAACGAGTGAACTCCTAAATACATACATGAAAAATACTAATATAACAGATGTATGGAGAATCGCTAACCCAGTAAGTAGGGAATATTCATTTTATTCAACAGTACATAAAACATATTCACGTATTGATTATTTCTTAGTGGACACAAAACTAATTCCATATACATATAATTCTAAATATCATAATAGTATCATTTCTGATCATTCCCCATTAACTTTCTCTTTAAAATTAGAAGGAATGCCCGATAAAAATTTGTTTTGGAGGTTTAACCCCCAAATTTTAAATAACTCACAAGGTTGCACATATTTAAAAGAGCAGATGAGATTCTTCTTTGAGACAAATGATACACCAGATATTTCACCCTCCTTATTATGGGAAACTTTTAAGGCATTTATTAGAGGAATTATAATCTCATATCAAGCTTTCCAAAATAAAAAGAATAATACTGAACAATTGCAGTTAGTACAAGAAATTGGACAATTAGATTTAGAAAATGCCAAAGAACCAACTATAGATAAACATAATAAGATAATAATACTAAAATATAAATTAAATAACATTTTATCGGCCAGAATAATGAGATTATTTCAAATTACAAAACAAGAAAATTTTGAATTTGGTGATAAACCTCATAAGCTCCTAGCACGCCAACTGAAAAAAAGGGACACAGAAAATACAATTACTAAAATTAAATCAGACAAAGGGGATTTATTAACACTACCTAAAGATATTAATAAAAGATTTGCTCAATTTTATCAAAACTTATATACATCGAAAACCTCTGCAAATAATACTCAAATTGCAAATTTCTTAGATAACTGTAATCTTTAAAATTAAATATGGTGGAACAAGAGGCATTTGGAGCTCAGATTACACTACAGGAAATAGAAGAAACAATTAGTTCGTTGAAGAATGGCAAAACCCCAGATGGCTTTAGTAATGAATTCTATAAACGATTCTACGAAATAATTTCTCCACGGTTGCAAGATTTATATATATACATTTTTAAAGAAAATAAACTACCAGAAACATTAACTGAATCAACTATTACACTTATACCAAAAAAGGATAAAGATCTAGAAGACCCAGGCTTATATAGAGCTATTGCACTCCTAAATACAGACCGAAAAATATTAACGAAGACCGTAGCGAGAAGATTGAGTAAATATGTTAGTAAACTAATAAATCCAGACCAAACAGGGTTCATACCAAAGAGATACTCATTTAACAATTTGAGACGGTTGTCTAATATAATGTACTCACATAATACTGAAGAAGAACTAGCAATTATTTCATTGGATGCAGAAAAAGCTTTTGATCAAGTAGAATGGCAATATTTATTCAAAGTATTGGAAAAATTTAATATGGGAGATAATTTTATTTCATGGGTAAAACTATTATATGATAAGCCGACGGCTAGAATACTGACTAATAATATATTATCCCCGAAATTCTACTTAGCAAGGGGCAATAGGCAGGGGTGCGCGTTATCACCCCTGCTTTTTGCACTAGTGATAGAGCCTTTAGCTGAAAGTATAAGAAGCCATCCGGACATTCATGGGTATATTACCAAACACTCAAATAATAAAATTTCATTATATGCAGACGACATATTATTATATATTCCAAATTCGCTAACTAGCATACCAAATATACTAAATTTAATAGAGGAATTTGGTTCTTTTTCAGGATATAGAATAAATTGGAACAAAATCGAAATTATGACGATAAAACCTCAAGAGTCGACACATCTGTTGAAATTCCCTTTTAGAATTACAACAGAAAAATTTAAATATTTGGGCATCCAAATTACTAGGAACTATAAATCATTACTCAACGCAAACTATATGCCTTTATTAACTAACTTAAATGGGCTGATTAAATTTTGGAAGACACTGCCGATGTCATTAATAGGCAGAATAAACGTGATAAAAATGATCTTCTTACCACAAATATTGTACCTATTTCAATCAATACCAATATACATACCTAAAAAATTCTTCAAAAAATTAGATTCTGATATTATAAACTTCATATGGGATTATAAATCACACAGAATTAAAAAAAAAACCACTTGTGTAAATCTAAAGAATCAGGGGGACTGACACTCCCTAACATTGTATTATTATTTGGCAGTGAATATTAAAAATATAATCTACTGGTTGGACAGGGTCTCGACCCGAAACGTCGCCTATCTCCTTCGCTCCTTAGATGCTGCTGCACCCGCTGAGTTTCTCCAGCTTTTTGTGTACCCTCTACCCAACAGGTAGATTGGATAAGAATGGAGAAAGAGGATTGTTCCCCTTATAATATAGGAGCGATCCTTCTTTCCCCGATAAAACTGAACAATGTAATATACAAGAAGAATTCAATTATTCATAGTATAATACGAATTTGGAAACAAATAAAATTAACTTTAAAATTAAGAAAATTATCGCTTCTTTCTCCAATAGCTAATAATCCCTCATTCAAAACCATCCATTATTGATAAAACGTTTACCCATTGGGAAAGAATAGGAATTAAAATGATGGGAGATATGTATGAAATGGGAAAACTTTTATCATTCCAACAATTACAACTAAAATATAATTTGAAAAGTAATCAATATTTCAAATACCTTCAAATTCAAGATTATTTGAACAAGTATATACAAGGATATCAAACTTTAACCCCAGATCTACTGGAGGAAGGAATGAGTAGAAAGGCAGAATCAAGCAATTTAATATCTTACTTATATAATATAATTCTAAATACAGAAACACCAACGACAGAAGCAATTAGAAGAGACTGGGAACAAGAGTTATTGATAAAAATTCCGAACGATAGATGGGATTTAATTATATAATTTATTATATGTAAACAAATGTTCAATGAATGTAAGACATAACCTAATTCAATTTAAAATTTTACATAGATTATATTATTCGAAAACAAGACTGAATAAAATATTTTCAAATGTTTCCCCCATCTGCGACAAATGTCTAACTCAAAATGCCACTATAGCACATTCCTTTGTCTCTTGTACAAAACTGTATACATTTTGGTATGAAATTTTTGGAATTTTTACAAAACTATTTAACACAAAATTTTACTTCGGAGTCACGTGAGTGACTACGTGAAGAAGAACCCGCCTCACGCTGGTAACGGCATGACGTCGACGCTGACGGCAGAAGGTGGAGCTGCAGTAAGGAGCAGCTCCTCGCAGCGGTCGGAACGGCCCGCAGGTAAGAACAGTAAAGTTGGGTTTTTTAGCGGGCGCTGGGTAGGTCCCAGCAGTATAGGAAATTTGTTAAAACAGGTCAGAGTCATATTAGTGCTGGATAAGCACAAATGATGAAGTAAATTTATATTCGCGGTTAAATGCTTCCTGGGGTGAAAAAATAAATATACGGGAAAGCTAGTGCAGAGCCGGTTCCGATACCGGTGGCCGCAGATATACCCGTTAGCGAATTAGTTTACAAAATGATAACCACGGAGAGAAATGCTCCCGAATATGTAAAAATGGAAAATAAAATAAAATAAAAAATCTGAGAGGTCCGTGGTTCTGATGACTCTGACATTGAAAAATCCTCCACATAAGTAAACTATGTGGAACTGATTATGGAGCATATGGAGAAAGTTCTCCAAATAATTATGAGACTAGGGTCATAGTACCCTGAAGGTTCCTAAGGTTAGCCCTGAGGGGTTTAATTATTCTGAATATGGCCATGGGCCTAATTGGAAGTTGGAACTCCGGACCCAGGATTTGGGCCGGAAGAAGTCTCATGGGATGAAATCCCAATTGATTTAGGGCTGCAGAAGGCAGACCCTGTTGATGGTGATTTGCATTTTTGAAAGCACACCACAAAATAAAAATAAAAATAAAATGAAAAAATATGAAAAGAGGCCAAAGATGCATGGAATAGCAAAAAGGTCTTGCTATATATGAAGGAAGTGGTGAGGCTATGGAAGAAATCCTAGCTGCCAACATATATATATGGTATCTCACCAACTTCATGATTCTGTGATGATTGAAATATTAAAATTGCACAGCACAGGAAATTGTGCCTCATTGGAAGAGCCTACGGTTTATCCGTTAATATGGGCATTCATGACTCCAAATATGAGAGCGTCAAATAGTGAGGTTTAAAAATCCTCACAAATTACTCTGCTGCTATTATGGCTTTTGGGCAGATGAAAGGAAAACATAAAATAAAGACGCTATTGTGCAATTTTTTCTATGAAATTTTGTATAAAATAAATGGCTATTTGGCCCATTTTTTCACCCAAGGTTGCATACCTGTGTCGAGCAAGTGGTGTTTTAAGCTCTTGGTTATCTGTTTGGAATAATCTGCCTAACTTATTGAAATTGGATGAAAAGCTAAAATATTTTAGCTGCATGAAACCTTCGTCTTTGGACGAAAAGGTATTTTCGCCCAGAAGGGGATTTGATATTGGAAATAGAGGCAGAAATATGTCAAGGAAGTTTTATTGTATTGCACAACCAAATACTTACCCGAATTCAGGGGATAAGGAGACCACCACGCTCATATGCAGAGGAATTAAAGACGTGTTCCCTGCTTAAAGAAACTGCGGATTAATCTCCAGTTAAAGGGAGATTACAAAAAGTTTATTAAGACTGGCTTACTATTATTTTTGATCAGTATATTACGAGCAGTTTCATTAACTACTATTACTTTTAAAAACAAGAGGTTAATCCTCCTGTACAGAATAAACCTGCTTATGTTTTCGTGTTTCTGCATTGAAAAAGCAGAGTTTTATGTCCACATTGCCTAATTATCTGGAAAAGGGGTAATGGAAAAGATTTTGAACACGAGCATAAATTTGTCTTTAATGTTAGAAGGCATTACAGATGATGGTTGCAGAAGTATTCTGGACCTTACAGGTCTAAATAAGTTTGTAGAATACAAACATGTTCAAATGGAGTCATGGAATACTGCAAAATATTTAATTCAGCAGGTTGTTATATGGCTAAGATTGATGAAAAGACGCCTATTATTCTGTACCTATGTATCAGGTTTCGGTGATACTTAAATTTTAATTGGTTGTGACAATTATGGCAGTTAAGCTTTGCCAAATGGACTGAGTTCAGCTTTTTACTCTTTACGAAACTGTTAAAACCAGTTTAGCCCAATTAGAGCACAAAATGCACATCATTATGGCTTTATCTCAATGACATTCTGGTCATTAGTGATTATCAGGAGTCAGCTGAGGACTCAGTTTCAGTTTACTAAAGCTTTGTGGTAAGCTAAGGTTCTTAATTATCTAATTAAGCCCCAGCTGCAGCCAGCACAAACAATTTACTTTTGGGGTTTGTAATTAACTCAGTGACTATGTTAATATCTTTACCAACAGTTAAAGTCGATGATATTTTGGTAACTTGTCATTATCTCATTCAAAACCTTATCCTTCCATCCGAGAAATGGTGACAACCATTGGTGAACTGCTAGCAGCATTTTCCTGCATTAGAATTTGGTTCATTACATTTATTGATATCTTCGAAGGTACAAGATACAAGCTCTCAAAGAGAAGGCAGGCCATTTGACAGGCCTATGTAATTAACAAAAGAAGCTGTATTGGAATTTACAATGGTGGGTTAAAAAAGGAAAATGTCCCACAAGCTGCTAAATAAATATTATGATTAAACAGCCTGAAATGGTTTTACATACAGATGCTAGTGCTCTCGGATGGGGGGCCACAGATTTATCCTCCAGTTGTGGAGGTAGATGGAAAACTGAAGAACAAGTGTTTCTCCAAGAGTATGGTATTAACTATTGGGAGTTATTGGGGGCCTTTTATGGCTTAAAGCATATTGTTGTGCTAAACAAGGTCTGCATGTGTTAATACAATTACACAATAAAACAGCTGTGGTTTACATTAATCACATGGGGAGAGTTGGATCAGTATCATGTGATTGTCTGGTCAATGAGATATGGCAATGGTGTATTGGTCGGCAGATATGGATTGCAGTAAGCTATACTCCAGGTAAAGACAATGTGGTAGCAGATGAAAGGTCCAGGATTTTTAAAGATAATACGAAATGGATGTTTAAGCCACCAATATTTAAGAATATTGTTCGACGATTTGGGTTGCCAGAAATTGATTTTGCATCCAGGCTTAATCATCATTTGCCTCATTATGTGTCTTGGGAACACGATCCGGACGCAGTTGCAGTAGATGCATTTTTATTACACTGGGGAAAAATGTTCTTTTATGCTTTTCCACCATTTGCTCTGATCCAGAGATGCTTGAAGAAAATAGAGCAAGATTCAGCTTCCGGATTGTTGGTAGGGTCCAAATTGGCCAACTCAACCTTGGTTCCCAGTTATGCTGAATATGATTAAAGAACCGTATATGCAGATTCTTAACTGTAGTGATATCTTGACTAATCCAGTAACAAATGAAGATTATCCATTATATGCATATATGAATTTGTTAATCTGCAGGTTTTTGACCAGACCACTACAGGAACTGGGATTGTCGGACCAAACTTGACAGTTATTGGCACATCATGACGAGATAGCACACAGAAACAATATATGACACATATTAAGAAATAGGAAGAATTTTGCACACAGTCAAAAATATTTCTGATGATTATGTGAATGTTACTCATGTTTTGGAATTCCTTGCCAATTTGCGCTTTGGCCAACATTTAAGTTACAGTGCCATTAACCACTGCACGCAGTGCCTTGTCGTCCTATTTAGGACTTATGACTGGTGAAAAATCAATTGGGTCGCATCCATTAATATCACGATTCATGAAAGGAATTTTTCACATGAATCCGCCAAAACCTAGATATACAGAGATTTGGGATGTGAGCATAGTACTTGCTCTACTTAGAGAATGGACGCCAATTGAAGGGTTGTCATTGGATAGGTTAACATTGAAATTGGTCATGTTAATGTCACTGGTCTCAGCCCAAAGAGTGCAAACTTTACAAATGTTGCGTTTAGACTGTATGCATGTGACTACAGATAACGTTGTATTCTATGTTTACGATCTGATCAAACAAAGTAGACCAGGGAGATCTGGAACAAAGGTAACCTTTCAAGCTTTTCATATTGAGCTTGCTTTGTGTGTGGTTAGACATTTGAACCAATGTATTAAAGTGACGGACACTTTTCGAGGAAACGAAAAGACATTGCTGCTTACGCACAAAAAGCCACACACAAAAGCTTCAGTTCAAACTATCTCAAAATGGTTGAAACAGGTGTTGGTTTTAGCGGGAATAGACACTGATGTCTTCAAATCTCACTCCACCAGGGCGGCAGCTACGTCCGCGACGAAGGGGCGGGACGTACCTCTTGAGCATATTTTTAAAAATCGCAGGGTGGAGTAAAGAAGAAACTTTTTCAAAGTTCTACAACAAACCTGTTCACACTATGACAAGCTTTGGACACGCGGTGTTGGGAGCACTATAATCACCTGCTTTGTTTGCTATTAATTGCTATAATCAGTTGTGTAGTCACTGATATTTTTTGTCACTTATAATCATTTTTTCCCTCAAATATAAGGAGGATATTATATGGTCTTTCAGCCATTAAAAAACTTGATTGTGAAAAGATCTAACATTTGTGTGCTTTCTCATGTATGTGTTTACTTAGCCGGATTGTCGTACGGATTAATTCTACGACATAAAAAACACAGAAAGCTTTAAAACTCTTCACGTAGTCACTCACGTGACTCCGAAGTAAAATAGTAAGATTAAACGAGAACTCACCTGTTCGAAGTTTGATCGTTATTTTACGAGGAGTTACGATGAGGGATTACGTGCCCTCCACTCCCACCCTCGTAAAATAAATGATCAAATGGTGGTTCTAAGTCTTTTTATGAGCCTTACTATGTTACTCCGGCTTTGGTGTTCTGTGTTTTTCATGCCGTTGCTTTGAAGTATGCCGTTACCAGCGTGAGGCGGGTTCTTCTTCACGTAATCCCTCATCGTAACTCCTCGTAAAATAACGATCAAACTTCGAACAGGTGAGTTCTCGTTTAATCTTACTATTAAACCCCAATACTGAATTGATTATCTTTGGATCAATGGAAGAGGGAAGTAAACTAACTATATTCCAAGAAGCTTTTCTTAATTCTGGTCTAATAACAGCGAAAAAACTTATACTTAAATTTTGGAAAAACGCACCTACGCCAACATTCAAAATGTGGATCTCAAACATGTCTGAAATGCTACATCTTGAAGAAATGAGATTCCTCTTAGTAGGCAAAGTAGACCAATTCTTAAAGATTTTGTCTCCGTTTATCAACTTTATACAAGCATATGGTGCAACATAACATAACCTTAGAAATTAAATGGTATAGAACTGGGTGACGGATGGGCAAAAATATGAGATAGGTAGATCTCTCCTAATCTCTCTTTTCTTTTTACTTTTTCCTTCTCTTTCAATCTTTTAACTTCTCACCTCTGTCCTTTATTTTTTTTTGTTTTCTGTTTCTACTCGCTTGTCTATCTATTCCGACACTTTATTTCTTTTTTCTCTCACTGTTCTTTTATTATTGAACTAAAAGTATGAAGTTGTACAAGAATGAGAATATGTATTTATGTATTAGGTACTTAAGACCAGACTACTGTAATTACTTCTAACAAAAATAAACAAACAAACAAAAAAAAAAGAATTGTGAAAGCCATTGATTGTAATTGTAATTGATTTTATTAGATAAGTATGATTCCCAAAACTATGTAATTCATACGATAAATTTGATTTGCTATACAGTCATACCAAAAATGCAACAAAACATGCAACCACATAAAAATTTAACATAAATATCCATCACAGAGTCTTCTCCCATTCCTCACTGTGATGGAAGGCAATAAAGTCTTATCTTCTTTTTCTCCCACGGTCGGGGGTGTCGAACCATCCACAGTCGGGACGATTGAAGTTCATGCAGCCAGCGATCGATCATTAGGACGGTCGAAGCTCCTGCAGCTTGGAGCTCCCGAAGCCGGTCCCTAACCAGGGATCGTGAGCTTCATGATGTTAAAGTCCGTAGGCTCCCGGGTTTGGAGCTTCCGAGGTCGATCCCTGGCAAAGGGATTGCCAGCTCTGAGATGTTAGCTCCCGCGGTTGGAGCTCCCAAGTTCGATCCCCAGCAAGAGGGCGCCAGCTCCTCGATGTTAAGCAGCAATACAGATGGAGATACGATAAGGAAAAAGTCGAGGAAAGAGATTAAAAAAGTTTCCCCCAACCCCCTCCACCCCCTAAATAATGCAAAATTAAAGATACACTAAAACAACATTTAATTACAGACTAAAAAACAACAAAGAGAGAAAACGCACGAGACAGTCAAGCTGCTTAAAATGTTTGTGCTGAAAGCTTTTCCCTGAGAAATGCAAAGATAGTTATCCTTCGACACACACTTCCTTTGTGTCAGATGTGACCTAAGGCACTGGCCAATTTTCCCATTGATCTCTTTTTTTGTTGGACTCCATGGCACATTCATTGTTCAAAGTTAATCATTTGCCTTCTGGCATTCATCTCTTGTGATGTCTCTTGATTAAGACTGTGATAAGATCTGGAGCTAAGTGAATTGAAAGTGAATACATCGCCTGCCCATGTCCTCCAGAGATGTTGCCTGACCCCCTGAGTTACAGCAGGACTTTGTGTTCTGCACAAGATTCCAGTATCTGCAGTGACCTGTCAGCAAATTGAAGTATGTTTAGTCTGGTGGCAATGATGATAACCCTGCATCACTAAACTAAGTTGAGAGATTATTGATGAGATAGTTAAGCGTCAGTTAAGATTTGCCCTGATTTGGTTTTATTACATGAATGTGTGTGGGCAGTTTTTCACATTTTATATCTGTGCCTTAACTCTCTTTGAACTGTCTCAAGAAGGCTTCCAACCCCAAATGTCATCTTTCCATTATCCCACCACAGATACTACTTGACTTACTGAGTTCAGATTAAATGCAATACATTTTAATGCATTCGTGTTATAGTAACTTCAGGTAAAGTATTACCTTTTTCCAGGATTGCAACAGTTCTTCCCTATGAAGTTAAAAGCAAGGACAAGGCGGCAGTAAAGGAATGAGTCATATCTGTGGTTAAGTCACCAATGTACATTGGCACAAGGAGACAACTATTTAAAGGTGATGATGGAAGCAAAATCTTATGCTCTCAATTATAGAAAGATTAAATATAACTCCCACTTTGGATCAATGAGATGTTTTTAGAGCAACCAATGGTGAAATTCAGACCCACTTTTTCTTGTAGATTTTAACTCAGATAAAACCAGTATAAACTAACTTCCAGGAAATATATAAGAGGCGTAAGGAAAGTATGTTTTACAATATTTTTGTTAGGAGTGACAAGATTATCGTAATTTATATTATTAGAAAGTCATATCCTAAATATTGGAAATATAAAAAAAGTACACAATTGCCTATCAAAAGCAGGTGACAAATAAAATACTATGCGGTTACAGCATTAACCTGTTCCTGGAAGTTCAGTTTGATCCTGTGGGTCTGCTGTAGTGAATCCCTGATGCTGCCTTGGTCAGTTTCCTCGTCATGCATCATGTTTATGTCAATATACAAGTTAATTGCAGTCACTGGTACATTTTTAGACAACAGCTCTAGCTATTTGCTTAATGAAAATATGTTTCTGAACAATGCGTGTACATCTAATTCTCCATTCAATATGATCATGGCTGATCAACCAATTCAGTATCCTGTACCTGTCTTCTCTCCATACCCCCTGATCCCTTTAGCCACAAGGGCCACATCTAACTCCCTCTTAAATATAGCCATTGAACTGACCTCACCTTCTGTGGCTGAGAATTACCACAGACTCACCATTCTCTGTGTGAAAAAAGATCTTCTCATCTCGGTCCTAAAAGACTTCCCCCTTATCCTTAAACTGTGACCCCTTGTTCTGGAGTTCCCCAACATCGGGAACAATCTTCCTGCATCTAGCCTGTCCAACCCCTTAAGAATTTTGCAAGTCTCTATAAGTTCCCCCCTCAATCTCCTAAATTCCAGCGAGTACAAGCCGAGTCTATCCAGTCTTTCTTCATATGGAAGTCCTGCCATCCCTGGAATCAGTCTGGTGAACCTTCTCTGTACTCCCTCTATGCAAGAATGTCTTTCCTCAGATTAGGAGACCAAAACTGTATGCAATACTCCAGGTGTGGCCTCACCAAGACCCTGTACAACTGCAGTCGAACCTCCCAGCTCATGTACTCAAATCCTTTTGCTATGAATGCCAACATACCATTCGCTTTCTTCACAGCCTGCTGCACCTGCATGCCTACTTTCAATGACTGGTGTACCATGACACCCAGGTCTCGGTGCATCTCCCCTTTACCTAATCGGCCACCATTCAGATAATAGTCTACTCTCCTGCTTTTGCCGCCAAAGTGGATAACCTCACATTTATCCACATTATATCTGCCATGCATTTGCCCACTCACCCAACCTATCCAAGTCACCTTGCAGCCTCCTAGCATCCTCCTCACAGCTGACACTGCCCCCCAGCTTCGTGTCATCCGCAAACTTGGAGATGTTGTATTCAATTCCCTCATCCAGATCATTAATATATATTGTAAATAGCTTGTGTCCCAGCACTGAGCCTTGCATCTTGAACAATACAGCTCATCCCCTCCATGACACACTGGTCAACCTGAGGAGCATCTTCAGCAACAGACTGGTTCCACCAAGATGTAGCACAGAATGCCACAGGGCTCCTTTTTCCCTGTGGCTATCAAACTGACTCCCCTTCCTCCCCAATCTTTGCACATCCCCAATCCTAGACTTACCACTCGCCACTTTAATTTCATGGTTCTTGTTGTGTTTGACGATTGTTGGCAGACCAATTTCCCTGCTGGGATAAATAAAGTAATTGAGACCCAGCTACATATATAGTCCATTCCTTTGCTGCTTCCCTTTCTTTGCTCCTGGGTCTCTGAGATTGCTCTTTGTATTATCAGAGACGTGCTAGACGCTCTTGTCCATTTCACTACAACCCCACTTCACAGTGTATTCTATTGGTGCTCCCACTACATACTCTTTTTTTTTATCATGAAGTGTTTTGAAATGTAATATACATGCTGGGAAATAAAATCAGGTTGAATGTTTTGTTGGTCATGTGATAATTTAAAAAAGGCTTATATCAGATCTGGTTGTTAGCATGATGGCTTATATTATAGATATAGAAATTTCTATCTCAGTTTTCTTTTTGTTGGAATGTGATTAAAGGTAACTTTCGTAGAAGAAAATAGAATTTAAGTCCAAAGCTTTGTGCAACTCTGCCATGGTAATTTTATTATCGGCAATTTTAAACAATTACCATGGAAGAAGAAAAATGAGATAATTCTTGTTTGTTTGCATGTGGTAATATTAGTGTGGTTCATTTAAACCTTGCTCTAATCCCGCATAATATATTTAAGTGAGTACTCTCAAATTTTAGCTTTTTGATTCATTGTGTATTTTGAGCAAAACAAACTTTTTCAACAGCCCACTAGAATTTTGAAATGGATTCATCAATGTAACAAATTAACTATTTTAATCTTGTTGAAAAAAATCAAATTATAACAAAATATTAAAGTGCAATACTACATGGTGAAAATAAAGGAACCTAAATTCTGTATGATGACATTTGTGTCCCAGTAAGTACACTCAAACTGATTCATATGCTGTGAGATGATCAAAGCCATTGTACATCTTATCCTGTATGTTAGTGAACTGTATATAAATTATAAATTGTACACTGATGGTGGTTGAGGTCAGATTTTTCTTTATTTTGCACACACAATTCATATTCATGCCATAGTTCACGGCAAAATGTTGCAATAATTAACAGACGAGGAAGCAGTGTCAGTGAAATATAGTGTAGAAAGGATCTGCAGATATATCCAAAAAGCTGGAGTCACTCAGCAGGGCCAGGCAGCATCTCTGGGGAGAAGGAATGGATGATGTTTCATGTGGAGACCCTTCAGAACTGCAGATGCTGGTTTATACTGAAGATAGGCACAAAGTGCTGGAGTAACTCAGCGAGTCAGGCAGCATCTCCGGAGAAAAACGATGGGTGACGTTTCAGTCAAGACTGAAGAAGGATCCCGACCCGAAATGTCACCCATCCTTTTTTTAGCCAAGAGATACTACCTGACCCACTGATTTACACCAGCACTTTGTGTCCACCTTCAGTGAAATATAGTGTTGTTGTCCAGAACAGCTTTGAATAATAACTTGCACTCCAAAGTTACAGTTTGTTGCAGGAGTATAAAGTTTCTTTAATATAATTTGTTTAATTTTTTTGCCCTGAGGGGCAAATGAGAAAACAGGTTATTATTAAATTGTGCATTAAACATAGAAACATAGAAAATAGGTGCAGGAGTAGGCCATTCGGCCCTTCGAGCCTGCACCGCCATTCAATATGATTATGGCTGATAATAGTAAGATTAAATGAGAACTTACCAGTTCGAAGTTTGATCTTTATTTTATGAGGAGTAAAGATGAGGGATTACGTGAAGAAGCCCCGCCTGGCGCTGGAACGGCATACTTCAAAGCAGCGGCATGAAAAACACAGAACACAATAGCCGGAGTAAGATAGTAAGGCTCATCATAGATTTAGAACTACCAGATGATCATTTATTTTATGAGGGTGTGGAGTGGAGGGCATGTAATCCCTCATCGTTACTCCTCATAAAATAAAGATCAAACTTTGAACTGGTAAGTTCTCGTTTAATCTTACTATTTTACTTCGGAGTCACGTGAGTGACTACGTGAAGATTTTGAAGCTTCTGTGTTTTTCGTGTCGTAGAATTCTTCCATACGACAGTCGGCTAGGTTAACACATACATGAGAAAACCAGACTAGTTTTAGTTCTTTCCATAAATCTTTTAATGAATAAAAGAACATATAATAACCCTCTTTTATACCCAAGGGAACCATTACAAAGTGATAAAAGATATAAGTGATAACATAATTGATAATATCAATCAATAGTGAAACAAAGCAGATGATTATAGTGAACCCAACACCGCGTGTCCAAAGCCTGTCATTGTGTGAAACAGGTTTATTGTAGAACTTTGAAAAAGTTTCTTCTTTACACCACCCTGCAGTTTCTAAAATATGTTCGAGTGGTACGTACTGTAACTTCGCCGCGGATGTAGCTGCTGCCCTGGTGGAGTGAGATTTGAACACATCAGTGTCTACTCCTGCTAAAAGTAAACACTGGTTTAACCACCCTTGAAATTGTTTGCACTGAAGCTTTTGTGTGTGGGTTTCTTATGCGTATCATTAATGTTTTTTCATCTCCTCGAAGAGTTTTTGGTAACTTTTACATAATGATTCAAATGTTTAACTACACACAACGTTGGATCAATGGGATAAGCTTGAAACATTACCTTCGCTCCATTTCTCCCTGGTCTGCTTTGCTTGATCAGATCATAAACATAGAACACAATGTTATCTGCAGTCACATGCATACAGTCTAAACGTAACATTTGTAATATTTGCACCCTTTGAGCTGAAACCAATGCCATTAACATTACTAATTTAAATGTTAACCTTTCCAATGACAAACCTTTGATTGGAGTCCATTGCCTAAGTAAGGTAAGTACAATGCTAACATCCCAAATTTCTGTATATCTTGGTTTGGGTGGATTTTTGTTAAAGATTCCTTTCATAAATCTGGATATTAATGGATGTGATCCAATTGATTTCTGGTCAGAGATTTGTCCTAAATAAGATGATAAGGCACTACGAGCACTATTAATGGCACTGTAACTTAAGTGTTGTTCAAAATGCAACTCGGAAGGAACTCCAATATGTTTGCAATGTTCACAGTATGATAGGATATATTTGACTGTCTGCAAACATTTTCCCATTTCTTTATATGTGTCATATATTGTCTCTGAGTGCTATCTCGCCATGATGCGACTATAATATCCATAGTTCTATCCGACAATCCAAGCTCCTGTAGTGGTCTGGTCAAAACCTGCAGATTAACAAATTCATATAAGCATGTAATGGATGAATTTCTTTGGTTACTGGTTTTTATCAATAAATCACTGCTGCTAGGAATTGACATATATGGTTCTTTAATCATGTTTAACATCAATGGGAACCATGGTTGTGTCGGCCAATTTGGAATTACCAATAATCCTGTGGCAGAATCTTGTTCTATTTTCTTCAGACATTGCTGAACCAGAGCAAATGGTGGAAAAGCATAAAAAAACATATTCCCCCAGTTTAGTGAAAAAGCATCTACTGCTACTGCGTCTGGATCTGGTTCCCAAGACACATATTTAGGCAATTGATGATTTAGCCTTGATGCAAACAGATCAATGTCTGGTAACCCATATTGAGTCGCAATTTTACTGACAATTACTGGGTTCAACATCCATTCTGTGTTATCTTTAAACATCCTTGATCTATTGTCTGCCACCACATTGTCTTAACCTGGGATGTAATTTGCCGAAATCCAAATTTGGTGGTTAATACACCATTGCCATATCTGATTGACCAAACAATCACATGATACAGATCTGACTCCACCCATGTGATTAATATATGCAACAGCTGTTTTATTGTCTAATTGTATCAGTACATGCAGATTCTTTTTTGTAGAACAATATGCCTTCAACCCATAAAATGCACCAATAATTCTAAATAGTTATACCATATGTTTGGAGAAACATTTCCTCTTGGACAGTCCATCTGCCCCCACAGCTGGTGAATGAATCTGTTGCCCCCCATCCGAGAGCACTAGCATCTGTTTGTAAAATTACTTCAGGCTGTTGTATCAGAATGTTTTTAGCAGCTTGTGGGACATTTTCAATCCACCATTGTAATTCCAATAAACCTTCTTTTGTTAATTGCATAGGCCTATCAAAATGGCCTGCTCTCTTTTTTAGAGCTCTTATTTTGTCCCTTTGAAGCTTTTGGTAATGTAATGGACCAAATTCTACTGCAGGAAATGCTGCTACTAGTTTACCAATAACCTTTGCTACTTCTCGGATGGAGGGATAAGGTTTGTGAATGAGACCCCTACAGGTCACCAAAATATCATCAATCTTATCTGTTGGCAAAGTTACTAACATAGTAACTGAGTTAATTACAAACCCCAAATAGTTAATTGACTGTGCTGGCTGCAGCTGGGACTTAATTGGATGAATCAAGAACCCTAACTTCTCAAATAAAGTTTTAGTTGCTGAAACTGATTTTTCCAGCTGATTCCTGATTACTATTGATGATTAAAATGTCATCCAGATAAGCCATAATGATGTGCTTTTGTGCTCTTAATTGTGCTAAAGCTGGGTTTCAACAGCTTTGTAAAGAGCCTGGGAGCTGAACTTAACCCATTTGGTAAAGCTTTGAATTGCCACAGCTGTCCCAGCCAATTAAATTTTAAATACCTTCAAAAGAACTGATGTATTGGTACTGAATAGTACGCATCCTTTTAAATCTCAATTGTAGCATATAACAACCTGCTGATATCAAATGTCTTGCAGTGTTAAACGTTTCCATTTTAAAATGTTTATATTCGACAAATTTATTAAGATTTGTAAGGTCCAGAATAATTCTGCAACCACCATCTTTTTATTTCTTGGAAATATATTTGACACAAATTGATGCTCATGTTCAACAGTTTTTTCAATAACACCTTTTTTAAACAATTTGTCAATTTCCACATTTATTTCTGCCTCTTAAATTGCAGAAAACATGAAACCATAAGCAGGCTTATTTTGTACCGGAGAATTAACACCTTCTTTAAATGTAATAGTAGCTCCTGAAACTGATCAGATGTGATGGCAAGCCATTCATCATAAAACATTTGTAATCTCCCTCCAACTGGAGATTTGTCCACAGTTTCTTTAAGCATAGAATACTTTTTTTGTACCTCTCCATATGAACGTGGTGGTCTCCTTCTCCCCGTATACGGGTGAACATTAGGCTGTGTCGGATGATAATATTTTCTTATCATACTCCTGCCTCTGTTTCCAAAATGAAATCCCTTCTTGACGAAAATACTTTTTTGTCCAAAGACGAAAGGTCTCATGTGGCTAATAGATTTAGCCTCTTCATCCATTTCTCTTACTTGTTTAGGCAGGTTTTCTCCAAATAGATAACCAGGAGCTTGAACACCACTTGATCGACACAGACCTGCAAACCTTGGATGAAATATGGGCCGAATCGCAATTTTCCTCATACAATTAATTTCATAGAAGAATTGCATAATAAGCCAAGTATCTTTTTGAATTTTATCCATCTCCAACCCCTCCATTTGCCTTCCAAAAAGCAGTAATGACAGCAGAAATCAATTTGAGGATTCTTTGAAATCTTATTTCTTGTCCTCTCATGCCTGGAGTCATAGGTGTCCATATAGACGGATTAACCGTAGGTACCTTCAATGAGGTGCAATTTTCCGGTGTTTTATATAATTCTGCTGTTTCAATCATCACAGAATCTTGAAGTTGGTGAGATACCATATAATTAATACTGGCAGCTAGGTTTTCTTCCATAGCCTCACCACTTCCTTCAGGTATAGCCAAATCTTTTGCCATCTCAGGCACATCTGGCCTTCTCTTTTTTATTCGTGGTGTGCACTCATAATCCACATCACCACTTGCAGGGTCTGGTCTTTTGCAGCCCTGATACACTTGGAATTATATCCAATGAGACTTCCTCCGCCCTTAATCCTGGGTCCGGAATTTCCAAATTCCATTTGGCACATAGCCATATTCTGTATATTCAAGCCCCTCAGGGTCATTTTGGCAAACGTCTGGGTACTGTGACCCTTGTCTCATTATATTTTGGAGCACTTTCTTTTCCATATGTTCCATTTTTTAGCCATATAGCTTTATCCGGAGACTTTCATTATCAGAGTCATTATCAGAAACCACGGGCCTCACGGATTTCTTTTTACATTTTCTAGGAACATTTTCCTCCGTGGTTTGTATTTCTGGCGAAATTATAGTCTCACTAACGGGTGAATCAGCGGCCACCGGTATCGGAACCGGATCCGCACTAAACTCTTGTCCCGTATCTTTAGCTTCACCCCGGGACGATCTTTTTACCCGCAAAATTTTCCTTTGAGGCTTCTCCATTTTCTTTTCCATTTATCTGGCTAAATCAGTACGCCAGCGTGACTCTAATTTTAACTTTTACTTTCTCTTTTGCTGGTTTTACCAGCGTAACGTCTTTTTTAGAACGTCCCCACTTTTCCTTACACTTACCTGCGGGTCCGTTCCGGCCGCTGCGAGGAGCTGCGGCCTGCAGCCCTTGCTTCTGCCATCAGCGTCGACGTAATGCCGTTCCAGCGCCAGGCGGGGCTTCTTCACGTAGTCACTCACGTGACTCCGAAGTAAAATCCAACTCAGTATCCTGTACCTGCCTTCCCTCCATACCCCCTGATCCCTTTAGCCACAAGGGCCACATCTAACTCCCTCTTGAATATAGCCAATGAACTGGCCTCAACTACCTTCTGTGGCAGAGAATTCCACAGATTCACCACTGTGTGAAAAATGATTTTCTCATCTCGGTCCTAAAAGACTTCCCCCTTATCCTTAAACTGTGACCCCTTGTTCTGGACTTCCCCAACATCGGGAACAATCTTCCTGCGTCTAGCCTGTCCAATCCCATAAGAATTTTGTAAGTTTCTATAAGATCCCCCCTCAATCTTCTAAATTCTAGCGAGTACAAGCCGAGTCTATCCAGTCTTTCTTCATATGAAAGTCCTGCCCCATCCCAGGAATCAGTCCAGTGAACCTTCCCCGTACTCCCTCTATGGCAAGAATGTCTTTCCTCAGATTAGGAGACCAAATCTGTATGCAATACTCCAGGTGTGGCCTCACCAAGACCCTGTACAACTGCAGTAGAACCTCCCTGCTCGTATACTCAAATCTTTTTGCTAAGAATGCTAACATACAATTCGCTTTCTTCACTGCCTGCTGCACCTTCATGCCCACTTTCAATGACTGGTGTACCATGACACCCAGGTCTCGTTGCATCTCCGCTTTTCCTAATCGGCCACCATTCAGATAATAGTCTACTTTCCTGTTTTTGCCACCAAAGTGGATAACCTCACATTTATCCACATTATACTGCATCTGCCATGCATTTGCCCACTCACCCAACCTATCCAAGTCACCTTGCACCCAACCTATCCTAGCATCCTCCTCACAGCTAACACTGCCCCCCAGCTTCGTGTCATCCGCAAACTTGAAGATGTTGCATTCAATTCCCTCATCCAGATCATTAATATATAATGTAAATAGCTGGGGTCCCAGCACTGAGCCTTGCGGTACCCAACTAGTCATTGCCTGCCATTCTGAAAAGGACCCGTTTATTCCTACTCTTTGCTTCCTGTCTGCCAGCCAGTTTTCTATCCACATCAATACTGAACCCCCAATACCGTGTACTTTAAGTTTGTATTCTAATCTCTTATGTGGGACCTTGTCGAAAGCCTTCTGAAAGTCCAGATATAACACATCCACTGGTTCTCCCTTATCCACTCTACAAGTAACATCCTCGAAAAATTCTATAAGATTCGTCAGACATGATTTACTTTTCATAAATCCATGCTGACTTTGTCCAATGATTTCACCACTTTCCAAATGTGCTGCTATCCCATCTTTAATAACTGACTCTAGCATTTTCTCCACTACCGATGTTAGACTAACTGGTCTGTAATACCCTGTTTTCTCTCTCCCTCCTTTTTTAAAAAGTGGGGTTACATTAGCTACCTCAATCCTCAGGAACTACTCCAGATTCTAAAGAGTTTTGAAAAATTATCACTAATGCATCCACTATTTCTGGGGCTACTTCCTTAAGTACTGGGATGCGCCTATCTGGCCTGGGGATTTATCGGCCTTTAATCCATTCAATTTACCTGACACCACTTCCGGCTAATCCTGGATTTCACTCAGTTCCTCCATCTCATTTGACCCCCGGTCCCCTGCTATTATTCATGCAGATTATTCATGCCGTCCTTAGTGAAGACAGAACCAAAGTAGTTTATTCGATTGGTTGCCATGTCCTTGTTCCCTTGATCAAATTACCTGTTTCTGACTGCAAGGGACCTACATTTGTTTTAACTAATCTTTTGCTTTTCACATATCTATAAAAACCTTTGCAGTCAGTTTTATGTTCCCTGCCAGTTTTCTTTCATAATCTATTTTCCCTTTCCTAATTAAGCCCTTTGTCCTCCTCTGCTGGACTCTGAATTTATCCCAGACCTCCGGTAGGCTGCTTTTTCTGGCTAATTTGTATGCTTCATCTTTAGTTTTGATACTATCCCTGATTTCCCTTGTTATCCACGGATGGGTAACATCTACAGCTACTTTCAAAATTGAATTTTGCCAAGGGTACTCAAAAGGCTGGAGAAACTCAGCGGGTGCAGCAGCATCTAAGGAGTGAAGGAGATAGGCGATGTTTCAGGTCGAGACCCTTCTTCAGACTGGTCAGTGATGTGGAGAGATAAAGGACAATGAATGAAAGATATGCAAAAAAGTATCGATGATAAAGGGAACAAGCCATTGTAAGCTGTTTGTAGTGTGAAAATGAGAAGGTAGAGCGCCTAGGGTGGGGGAGAGAGATAGAGAGAGAACGAATGCCAGGGCCCGAGGGCTGAAGGAGAGGTGGGAAGGGGAGGAGACAGCAAGGGTTAACAGAATTGAGAAAATTCTATGTTTAAGCCTAGAGGATGCAGACTCCCCAAGCAGAATATGAGGTGCTGTTCCTCCAACTTGCGGTGTTGCTCACTCTGGTCGTGGAGGAGGCCCAGGACCGAGAGGTCGGATACGGAATGGGAGGGGGAGTTGAAGTGCTGAGCGACCGGGAGGTCGGGTTGGTTTTTGCGGACCGAGCGGAGGTGTTCGGCGAAACGATCGCCAAGCCTCCGCTTGGTCTCACCGATATAGATCAGCTGGCATCTGGAGCAGCGGATGCAGTAGATGAGGTTGGAGTAGGTGCAGGTGAACCTCTGTCGGACCTGGAAGGACTGCTTGGGTCCCTGAAAGGAGTGGAGGGGGGAGGTGAAGGGACAAGTGTAGCATTTCTTGCGGTTGCAAGGGAAAGTGCCCGGGGAAGGGGTAGAGCGGGAGGGAAGGGAAGAATTGAGAAGGGAGTTGCGGAGGAAGCAGTCTTTGCGGAAGGCAGACAGGGGGGGAGATGGGAAGATGTGGCGAGTGGAGTGGTCACATTCGAGGTGGCGAAACTGGCGGAGGACCATGTGGTGTATTTGCCGGCTGGTGGGGTGAAAGGTGAGGACCAGGGGGACTCTGCCCTTGTTGCGAGTGGGGGAATGGGGAGAGAGGGCAGTGTTGCGGGGTATGGAAGAGACCCTGGTGCGAGCCTCATCTATGGTGGGGGAGGGGGATCCCCGTTCTCTGAACAATGAGGCCATTTGTGATGACCTGGTGTGGAACACCTCATCCTGGGAGCAGATGCGGTGTAGACGGAGGAATAGGGGATGGAGTCCTTACAGGAAACAGGGTGGGAGGAAGAGTAGTCCAGGTAGCTGTGGGAGTCAGTTGGTTTGTAGTGGATGTCGGTCAGGAGTGTATCACCTGCAATAGAAATGGTGAGGTCAAGGAATGGTAGGGAAATGTCGGAAATGGTCAGTTGTGTGTGGGTGCAGGAGGTGACACCAAAGCAGTCGTCGATGTAACGGAGGTAGAGGTCGGGGATGGGGCCCTGGTACGCCGAGAACAAGGATTGTTCGACGTACCCAACAAAGAGGCAAGCGTAGCTGGGGCCCATGCGTGTGCCCATAGCTACGCCTTGTGTTTGGAGGAAATGGGAGGAGTCAAAAGAGAAGTTATTGAGGGTAAGGACCAACTCCGCTAGGCGGAGGAGGGTGTCAGTGGAAGGGTATGGGTTGCTCTTGGTCGAGGAAGAACCGGAGGGCTTTGAGACCGTCCTGGTGGGGGATGGAGGTGTAGAGTGACTGGACGTCCATGGTAAAGATGAGAGGATGGGGGCCTGGAGAATGGAATGCGCGGAGCCGACGGAGAGTGTCTGAGGTATCTTGAACATAGGTGGGGAGGGATTTAACAAAGGGGGATAGGATGGCGTCAAGGTATGTGGAAATTGTGTTCGGTGGGACCGAACAGCAGAGACAATGGGTCTGCCAGGGCAGTCGGGTTTGTGGATTTTGGGGAGAAGGTAAAATCGGGCCGTGCTGGGCTGGGAAACGATGAGGTTGGAGGCTCGGGGGGGGGGGGGGGGGGGGGGGGGGGGGGGTGGGGTGGGGGGGGGGGGGGGGGGGGGTGGTGGGGGGGGGGGGGGGGTAGGAGCCGGAGTGATGAAGTTGGTTATGGTGCTCGAGATGGTGGCCTGGTGTTCGTCAGTGGGGTCATGGTCCAGGGGTAAGTAGGAACTGGGATGAACAATTGTTGTAGTTCATCCATGCAGTCTTTAAATGCCTTCCATTGCATATCCACCATCAATCCTTTAAGAGTCACTTGCCAGTCTATCTTGGCCAATTCACGTCTCATACCCTCAAAGTTACCTTTCTTTAAGTTCAGAACCCTTGTTTCTGAATTAACAATGTCACTCTCCATCCTACTGAAGAACTCAACCATATTATGGTCACTCTTGCCCAAGGGGCCACGCACAACAAGACTGCTAACTAACTCTTCCTCATTACTCAATACCCAGTCTAGAATAGCCTGCTCTCTCGTTGGTTCCTCTACATGTTGGTTTAGGAAACTATCCTGCATAATTCCAAGAAATCCTCTTCCTCAGCACCCCTGCCAATTTGATTCACCCAATCTTTGTAGATTGAAGTCACCCATTATAACTGTTTTACCTTGTTGCATGCATTTCCACTTTCCTGTTTGATGCCATCCCCAACTCCACTACTACTGTTAGGTGGCCTGTACACAACTCCCACTAGCGTTTTCTGCCCCTTAGTGTTTCGCAGCTCTACCCATATCGATTCCACATCATCCAAGCTAATGTCCTTCCTTTCTATTGCGTTAATCTCCTCTCTAACCAGCAACGCTACCCCACCTCCTTTTCCTTTCTGTCTATCCCTCCTGAATATTGAATATCCCTGGATGTTCAGCTCCCAGCCTTGGTCACCCTGGAGCTATGTCTCCGTGATCCCAACTATATCATATTCATTAACAACTATCTGCACATTCAACTCATCCACCTTATTACAAATGCTCCTTGCATTGAGCCTTCAGGTTTATTTTTACAACACTCTTACCCCTTATACAATTATGTTGAAAAGTGGCCCTTTTTGATTTATGTCCTGGATTTTTCTGCCTGCCACTTTTACTTTTCACCTTGCTACCTATTGCTTCTACCCTCATTTAACCCCCCCCCCCTCTGTCTCTCTGCTCATGCTCCATTCCCCCTACAACATTAGTTTAAATCCTCCCCAACAGCACTAGCAAACATCCCCCCAAGGACATTGGTTCCATTCCAGCCCAGGTGCAGACCGTCCTGTTTGTATTGGTCCCACCTCCCCCAGAACTGGTTCCAATGCCCTAGAAATTTGAATCCCTCCCCCTTGCACCATTTTTCAAGCCACATATTCATCTGCAATATCCTCCCATTTCTATGTTACTCTGACTAACACGTGGCACTGGTAGTAATCCAGAGATTATTACCTTTGAGGTTCTACTTTTAAGTTTATCTCCTAGCTCCCTAAATTTGCCTTGTAGGACCTCATCCCGTTTTTTACCTATATCGTTGGTGCCAATGTGCACCACGACAGCTGGCTGTTCACCCTCCCGCTCCAGAATTTTCTGCAGCCATTCAGTGACATCCCTGACCTTTGCACCAGGGACGCAACATACCATCCTGGAGATGGTACATACATAACATACATAAAAATTAAAGATAAACACAAAACTCTGGAGTAACTCAGTGCTCATTGGGACAGGCAGCATCTCTGGAGAGAAAGAATGGGTGACTTTTCAGGTTGAGACCCTTCTTCAGACTGGTTAGGGATCAGGGAAGCAAGAGATATAGACGATGATGTGGAGGGATGAAGAACAATGAATAAAAGATATGCAAAAAAGTAACAATGATGAAGAACCACTGGCTTCTCGCTTTCACCCTGCAAACAGCTAACAATGGCCTGTTTCCTTTATTACTACTTTTTTTGCATATCTTTTAATAGTAAGATTAAACGAGAACTTACCAGTTCGAAGTTTGATCGTTATTTTATGAGGAGTAACGATGAGGGATTACGTGAAGAAGTCCCGCCTGGTGCTTGAACGGCATACTTCAAAGCAGCGGCATGAAAAACACAGAACATAATACCCGGAGTAAGATAGTAAGGCTCAACATAGATTTAGAACTACCAGATGATCATTTATTTTATGAGGGTCGGGAGTGGAGGGCACGTAATCCCTCATCGTTACTCCTCATAAAATAACGATCAAACTTCGAACTGGTAAGTTCTCATTTAATCTTACTATTTTACTTCGGAGTCACGTGAGTGACTACGTGAAGATTTTGAAGCTTTCTGTGTTTTTTATGTCGTAGACTCATTCCATACGACACTCTGGCTCATTCAACACAGTAATGAGCAAATAACACATTTTTTCCTCCAAACATTGCCTCAAGTTATGTGATAAATTATTTCACATTATAAAAGAATAAAAGTAATGCCCTTTCCATTGAAAGGCAAATTTATCACAAAATATCAATTGATATATATAATTTGATGGTATGAACAAAGCAACAATTATAGAGAACCCAACACTCCCTGTCCAATCCTGACACCATGACTGGTTCCTTTTAATTTAATATTTATTTTACACCCTCCTGCGGCCTTGAATCTTTGCTCAAGCGGCTCATCCCGTGCCATTCCTGTGAATGTATCTACCTCCTTAATAGAGTGATTTTCCACATTTCAATGTCTAGTTCCAATGAGTGTTATCCAAGTTTTAACCATCTAGAATATATTTCTCTAGAATCATCAGTTTTTACTGATACCTAATGTGTTTTTTTGTGTGTAATAAGTAGTGCTGTCTCACCAACACAGAGACTCTTACCTACTTCAACATATTTCATCAATGTTGATTCCCACACAATTTATGGCCGACAGGATATGCTTATAGGTTTACCTTGGTTTCAGCTCTTCTTGGTCTGCTTTGTTTGGTAAATTCATAAACATATTTGATAATGTAATCTGTATCCACATGCAGTTATAATGTAATATTTGCAATGTTTGCACTCTTATGTTGATACTAAAGTCATGAGCATTATTACTTTCAATGTTAACTTTTTTGAATCATTGATAGAATTGGAGTCCATTGCCTAAGGCAATTCAGGACTATATTGATATCCCGACTTATGTCTTGCAACTTTGGACAGATTATATATATATATAATATATCTATATTTATATCTACATATATATCCCTTTTTTCATATTACGAATGAACCCGATATCTTCTTGGTTAGTAAATTGTCCATAAATAGGACGATAAACACTCTGAGCCCTATTATTGGCTCTATCAATTAGATACTCAGATAAAATATGCAATCCACAAGGAACTCACATATATCTAATATGACAAATAACTTTACTGTCTACACAGACTTCCAATCTTTTATAACAGAATATTGTATTTAAAACTTATTTCTCCAAATTGCAGGTATAACACTTCTTTTGTACATAATTATTTTATTGTTATGTTGTTATATTAGTTAAAACATTCATAGACTTCTTTGACCATCAAACTGTTGTAATGGTCTGGTCAACCTGCAGATAGTCAAATTCATATTTTCATGTCATGGATGCCTTTGTACAACAATAAATTACTGCAACTATGAATCATCATAAGTGGTTCAACATCACTCAATATTTATGAAAACCATGAAGGTCCGTTTTGGGCCACCAAAGCGCCTCTGGCAGAGTCCTGCTACATTTTCATCAGACACTGCCCTATCAGACAAAAATGAGGAACATGAAAGAACATCTTTCCTCATGTAATTGAGAAATGCATCCACCTTTCCTGTTCTTGGTTTACCCACGAGAACATTTGAAAGATCGGTGATTTAATCTGTATACAACCAGATTCATCGTAAGTAATCCATATTACTGACAATGTTCCCCCCCCCCCCCCTTGATTTGTTGTCTGTGATAACATTATCTCTTTCTTAGAGATAAACAGCTGGACTAAAACATTTTTAAATATGCCACATCTGTTTACTCAGATAATCACTTGATTATTATTTTACTTATCTTATGTGATTTGATATATGCCACAGCCGTGGTATTGTTCACCTTGATATGACATGGACACTTCCTAATAGAACAATCGATATTTTAATCCATAACTCCTTATACTTCAATAATTAATACAAATGTTTGGAGAAATTTCTTAGGACAATCCATTTGCAATTACCTGGTATTATTGTCCATAGTCCCAACAAGAGACGTATCAATTATCTTTATAAGAATAGATATTATTCTTATCTTAACCCAAATATTCACAGAAGCTGTCCATCATCTGTTAATACTTGCTTCAGCTTGCAACAGCTGCTAAGCTTATAGTTGAAGCAGCTTGTGGACCTTTTTTATCCATTACTTTAATAATGATAATATATCATTTGGTATTTGCATAGGCCTCTCACAAAGGCATACATACTCTTATAAAGCTTCTGTATTCCTTCTTTTGGAGCTTTATTTACTCTTTACCTAAGCTCATTTTCTGATGGAGGGACAAAGTATGTCAACAAAGCTATGAGACATATTTGTATCATGGAAACAATTTTCCCCCTCTTATGGTGCTGAATTACTCCTAAATCCAGAATAGTATTTTATAAATATTTATGAATGCCTAAACATAGGCTTTATGTGATGGGTCAGGTCCTTGCCTTTCAACAGTATTGTAATTGCAGTACTAATTTGCAGCTGATTCTTTATTAACCTTCCAATTTAAAAGTGATCAAGATAAACCATGACCATGTCCTCATTAGTGCAAGTGCTGATCTTTTTATCAGCACAATTGTTGTTCAAGTATTCTGTCAACAGCCTAGAACTGGTTTTAATCATTTAGACAATGCTTTAACTTGCACAGCTGACCCATTTTAATTAATTTCAAGCACCTGTAATATGATTAACACTTTGTTAATAACAACTTATTTCAATGTTGAAGATGTCTATTTTAATAAAATGTTTTTACACTGTGAGAGTGTATTTAAAATGATATTTTGTATGGTTTATACCACCACATCTTTTCACTGAGGTAATTTTATAATATATATGTACGTACCCCTTCTTTATTGGAGTTATTTTGGGTGCAAACCTAAAATCAATTTTTTAGGTTTTCCTATACAGGTGAACCAATTCCTTCTACAATTTTTTGTAGTCCTTAGTTATATTAAACCAATGATCATAATACACCTGTAATCTCCCACAATCGGAGATTTCATCAACTTATTTTGTAACAAGTTGTTTGCACCTCTACAACGTACTTCAAGCCTTCTTTTCCCAATTATATGGGTTCAGATAAGGCTGTGTTGGATAATATTTATTTATCATACTTCTGCCTTTGTTTTGATCCATTATCAAACTTTTATATTGGATCATAATTTTTTCCCCCCAAGTTTAAAGACCAATAGTCTGTTCTTTTGTAATCAATGTTTTTGATTTATCGTAAGGCAGGTTTTATTCCATAATAATCAGGAGTTTAACATAACCTGATTTGTATTGACCTGCAAATCTAGAGTGCAAATTTGGTCCCTATACAATTACATATATATAACTAAAATTAATATTATATATTTCTTCCCATTGAGCTCCACAAACTGATGGCAATTTATCTTTTATTTTAAATGTTTTGGTTATTTGCACAATGTTTTATTTGTTTTTCATAAATAGTGATGCCATGCACCAGTTTGAAATACTTTGAAATTGTATTTCCTTATATCTCATATAATTGAGACATGGATATCATAAACGGATTCACCGTTGATATCTTTATAAAACATAAAAGTTTTATCAATATTCTGCTGTTTCAACCATAACAGCTTTGGTGAGAGACCAATTAATTTTGGTTTCCATGTTTACATTCCATGGCCTCACTCATTCATTCGGGTATCATACCTAGTACACCTCTATATATTTTTTTTGTGCTGTGGTGTACCTGAATAAAACATAAAAGTTTTATAATTAATTCTGCTGTTTTAACCATAACAGCTTTAGTGAGAGACCAACTAATTTTGGTTTCCATGGTTATTTTCCATGGCCTCACTCCTTTATTCAGGTATTGTACCTAGTACAACTGTATATATATACATATACTGCTGTGGTGGGTACTTTATGACCAGCCACCACTATCAGTGCACTTTTAGGGTCAGTTTTCCATTTTGTTTTACTGCCCTTGTTACTCCTGAATATATGTATTCCATCATATATATCATATATATTATATATGAAATCCCCTTAGGGTTGGTTAGGGTTTGAAACCCCCTTAGGGTGGGAATGTTTTTGGGCCTTTTAAACCCTTTTTGGTTGAATTTTTTATTTATTTTTATTTTTGGAATCTTTTTCCATTACTTTAAAGCCATAAAGCTTTTTTAGTCTGAAGGCCTTTTATTAAACTTTTTTAAATTATGGCCTTTCTGACTTTTAAAAAATTTCCCCCCCCTGCCAAAAGTTTGTGGAGCGACTAAAAGTCTTCCTAACGTAATTTTAACGGCCACCAGTATCGGAACCGGCTCCGTACTTAATCTCCCGTCCCGATCGCTGAGTATTCCCCTGGGACGTTCTTATAAAACTCCTTTGTTTCTTACACAGAGTATTTCTATTTTAACTTTTATTTATTTTTTGCTTTTAAACTCGTTTTAAATCATGGTGGTTCAATACACCAGCCATGGAGTTTTAGACCCTGTAAGTTTTTCAACTGCACTTACCTGCGGGCCCGTACCTACCGCTGTAGAGGAGCTGCAGAGGCAGCTCATGCTCTGCCGTCAGCGTCGACGTAATGCCATTCAAGCGCCAGGCGGGGCTTCTTCACGTAGTCACTCACGTGACTCCGAAGTAAAATCATTGTTCTTCATTTTTCATCGTCTATAACTCTTGTAATTTCACTGTTTAGTTTAGCTGACTGCTGTTGGTGGCTTTATCGGCTTAGAATGTAATCCCATCTGACTGCCAAATCTCACAGGAATGTATGGCCACTTTTCAGTTGGCAGTTGGTCACATTTAACATTCTGCAAATGTCTCCCACCTTCCGATGCGGGTCTCTGGGCCTTTGGGGACATGCAGGAGAAGCTTATTGCCACTTTTTGGAACTCGAGCAAAGAGTCCAGCCGCACTTCTCTGATTATTCCTTATATCTTGTAGAGCTTTTAAAAAATTTCGCACTGTTTTTGCACTGTTCCAAGTGGGCCTTCCGATACAGCTATAATCATCTTCATTCTCACCTGAGGTGCAAAGGAACACAGTATAGTATTTATGCTGTACATAAATAAATGTCTGGTGCTGGAGTAAGATACACCTTCCCAAGTCACTTGCTTCTTTTTAAGATTTATTTCAATTACATACCAAATCCACCTTTTGAAACAACTTAAAGTTCCTCCCATTACATGATTTATTTTGTTATTTTGATTTTAAGTTCTTTAGTTTTTTTTTACTTCTTAGAATAATGTTTTACTATTTCATGAGCTTGTGACACAGTGAAAGTAATTTTAAAGGGCCTGAAGTTATTACAGCCAAATCAGGTATACTTAATAATGGTTTCCTGGGAATATTGATATTTCAATTATTACGTCTCTTGAGATCATAAAAGATTATAGTATGCATCAACATTTCATTTAGCTACAGAAAAATCAACTTTTACTGCCTTCTTTCAATTTTTTATATTTACATGGAGCTTAATTGGCATCAGTATAAATATCGTTTAACCTTCATGCTAACCTCAAAAATAAGGTATTTAGCTCACAGACAGTAGCAGCATCTGCACTATATCGTGCCTGCTTTTTAAAGTGGTATTATTTCAGGAATAAAAGGATGTGATTGTTTTTTAATTTGTTGCTATGTGACCTTTTAAAGAAATATACTTGTTCTGGTACCTTTTAGAACTGTGTGGCTAGACTGGACATGGCTGTTTTGTTTGGAAATGTTTGCCATACTGTATATTCTGTTGTTAGCTCTCCCTCGTCTAAATTATTAATACTTGCAACCATGCCAAAGAAAGCCACAGACACTGCCGTGGTGATGAGGATTTGATATTACTGCCCAGGAGAGTACTGGACGGAAACCCAAAGTTGTAAAACTAGGGATCCAGGTTCTCAGAGCAGATACATGTGTGGTGGGAATGGAAGCAGAAAGGTACATTGGCAAGCTCAAAAAAGATGAGCAGACTTGGCCTTTCCTCCTGTAAATTGAATGTTTTGGGGTAGTTCCTTAAAGTGGACAATATTTTTGCAATATGGAATGGAAAACATGACAAGGTGTGAAGAGAAATACTTTTGCTTATGATGGTGAGATTATTAGTACCACAAACTATTGCCGATTGACATAATGCAGGCCTTGAAGAGACATTTAAAACCTGCACTGTTAGAAATTGTTGAGAGAATGAAATTAAAGTTTCAAGAGAGAGTTAGATATAGCTCTTAAATCTAACGGAATCAAGGGATATGGGGAGAAAGCAGGAACAGGGTACTGATTTTGGATGATCAGCCATGATCATGTTGAATGGTGGTGCTGGCTCGAAGGGCCGAATGTTTCTATAATATGGCTCCAAAGGCAAAGTCCAATATTTTCAATGGGGTTGAAGTAAATCGGACAGTACCCTAGCTTATGGAAGAATTGTTCAGATGCTTGATAACAGAGGGGAAGAAGCTGTGCCTGAGTCTGGTGGTGTGTACTTTCAAGCTCTGTATCTCAGACAATAGACAATAGACAATAGGTGCAGGAGTAGGCCATTTGGCCCTTCGAGCCAGATGATCAGCCATTCAATGTGATCATGGCTGATCATCCCCAATCAGTACCCCGTTCCTGCCTTCTCCCCATAGCCTGTGAATCCGCTATCTTTAAGAGCCCAATCTAGCTCTCTATTGAAAGCATCCAGAGAACCTGCCTCCACCGCCCTTTGAGGCAGAGAATTCCACAGACTCGCGACTCTCTGTGAGAAAAAATGTTTCCTCGTCTCCGTTCTAAATGGCCTATTCCTTATTCTGAAACTGTGGCTCCTGGTTCTGGACTCCCCCAACATCAGGAACATGTTCCCTGCCTCTAGTGTGTCCAAGCCCTTAACAATCTTATATGTTTCAATGAGATCCCCTTTCATCCTTCTAAACTCCAGAGTATACAAGCCCAGCTGCTCCATTCTCTCCGCATATGACAGTCCCTCCATCCCGGGAATTAACCTTGTAAACCTAAGCTGCACTCCCTCAATAGCAAGAATGTCCTTCCTCAAATTAGGGGACCAAAACTGCACACAATACTCCAGGTGTGGTCTCACTAGGGCTCTGTACAACTACAGAAGGAATTCTGCCGAATGCGAGCGGGTAGAAGGATGACAAGTCTTTGATCATGTTGGCTGCTTCCCCCGAGGCAGCATGAAGTGTAGATGGGATCAATAGCGGGGAGTCTGGTCTGTGTGATGGACTGGGCTTCATCTACAATCCTCTGTAATTTCTTGTGGTCTTGAGCAGAACTACTCCCAAACCAAGCTGTGATGCACCCTGACAGTATGCTTTCTATGATGCATCTGTGGACGTTTGTAAGAATCATTGGGGACATGTTGAATTTCCTGTCACCTGAGGAAGTAGAAGTGTTGATGTGCCATCTTAGCTGTCGCTTCTATGTGGTTGGTCCACAACAGATCGTCGGTATTATCTACGCCAAGGAACTTGAAGCTCTCAACCATTATGACTTTGGCACCATTGATGCTGATTGGGACATCTACTTCACCGCGCTTCCTGGTCAGCAACTAGCTTCTTCGTCTTGCTGACATTGATGGAGAGGTTGGGCTGACATCATCTCTATCTCCTTCTCGTACGTGTCTCATCATTGATTGCCATTCGGTCCACCACAGTGGTGTCGTCAGCAAACCTTTATATGGAACTAAAAACAGATTTGACCCCACAGTCCAGAGTCAAGAGTGTTTTATTGTCATGTGTCCCTGATAGAACAATGAAATTCTTACTTGCTGCAGCACAAGAGAATATGTAAACATAGTACACTATAAACAATATGATAACCATGAGAGGAAAAAAGAGTTCAGTATGCATATACACACACACTCACACACACGCACACAGGCACACACA